>JAWHQI010000016.1:1279285-1918928 GCA_033032865.1 Dactylorhiza incarnata
TTGTTCAAAAAATTAGAATCATTTGTTCTAATTGAAAATAAAAAAAGGACATCCTTCATAAAAAATTGCAAGCCCATGTTCCTAAATTTCCATACATATGGAAGGATCAAAACCATAAATTCTAAAGTCTTAGACTAAGTTCAAAAAATGAAAATCGTATATTCTAATTGAAAATAAAAAAGAGTAAACTTAATGAAAAATTAGAAGCACATGAAATAGGAATGTGAAGGTGATACAAAATTACTTTACATATGGAGGTATTGAAACACAGAGTTAAGAAATATCGTGAGCAAACATGATTAGTTTGCCACTGGCTTAGTCATCCCCACCGCTACAAAATTCCTGAGCACAACATTAAAAACAGTCTCTATGATTTAATAGAAAAACAATTGATAAATTTTACATAATTTATGATGCAAGAGAGAAACATGATTGCCAAATACAATGGACATCAGCAGCGTTAAGAAACATGGTTAGTTTACAGATTATGAAACATGCACATTGTAAGACCCCATTTTTTTTTTGCAAAAACCACCGGGTCTTAGGCCCAGAACCGCCGTTTTGTGGTGACACCTTCGCTCGGGAAGGTCGTCACTACAAAACGCCGATCCTGCCGGCCAAATCGATCACAAGAAAAGTAAGCTAACATGAATAAAGCAAGCAAAACATGTCCACATCACATATATAAATAAATCATCAAAAGATGTCCACAACCATAACTGAAAGAAAGGAAGACAAGATAACTAGGGCCTCGCCCAATACATCAGAGCCTCACTACATGGATCACTCGCGGAAGTAAAAATAACTAAATTAACACTCACGGATCCTGTCATCTGAGCTCCTGAGCTAGACTGCCCCGCCTCCATTTGCACCGGCCTCTGGTGCTGCTCCGTCGCCGCGGTCTCCTAAAATGATAAGGTCCACCGACCGTCAGTCATAAAGACTCAGCCAATTTCCCACCCCTCCCCCCAGGGCTCCTAGGCACCGGATGGAAAGGAGGAAGCGGAGGACAAACAAGGGGTAGAAACAAATGCAGGTGACAAGGTGATATCTACTCTACACAGGTGATATATATATATAAATGAAAACAAAATAGAAACAGCAGGGTAAAGTAAAGGTAAAGCAGTAATGAGTAAATGTAGAAACAATCTAAATATTATAAAATTAACCATTGGTTTATAGGAGTGCCCATACAAACCTATAGACCAAGGGGTCGTTTAGCAGGGCCTATCGTATAAAAAGTCCCATACCAATTTATACGATAGGTGTCAGGGGTTGAATGCAAAGATTATGCTATGTCATGCAAGTATGTGATTATGCGGTGATCAAACAAGTGCAACTCACCCACTACGACTCTATGCGCATAGACCTTTAGTTCCCTCTTTTTGGAGCGAGCTAGACTCCTCAGGATACTCCCGTAGTGGCAAACGGAAGCGGTGGGTTGGGCCTCGCCCACCTCTAGGTTGGTATATGCACTACCCGACCTAGACCTATCGTACGCCTCCACAAAGCCCGCGGAGCGTCTGCGTACTCTTACTGACTGGACCGCCAGACTTTTATGGCTAAGTGTAAATACCACACTTGCCGAGCCCAAGTGTTAACGTCGGTGCAACGACCGCCAACACGAAGGACCCACCACCTTATGCACATGCAATTATCTTCCAACAATACCGAGCTACAAGCTCCACGGGCTAACCCGCCCGTCACCAATAAATATCTCAGAAACAGAAGATCACCGGACTAAACCGGCTAGACTTCCATAAGCACACTCTCAGAGTGACTTTCCTGCCTTAGAAACTCAGGTGCTAAAAGATGCTAACAAGAAAAGACGATCTTTCGTCAATTCCCGGACGACCTAGCCGAGGGTGGCACCCCACCACCCTAAGACTTACCAAACCCCAACTTCTCTAGAGACCCATACATAATACAAGGCTACCACCCATCCTTCATCACTTCAGACCCTAGACAACCAGATTGACCTCTAACCCCCAAGTTGTCAAATTGCTAAACGCAGACCGCCCTTAACGTTTTGATGCTCATGAAGAGAGGTACACTAAATATCCAACTCCTTGACCCAAGGGATTTACTGGGGACCCATGCTACCTATTTCAGATCAAATCTAGGGTTTCATAATTTTCCATTAATAATTGTATTTTAAATAATTTTCCAAAAGGCCACATTACTAAGGTTTGAACTACAAGTATATTTTTCTGACCTCCAATGCCCACTCCAATTTATTCATAAATCAAGGGTACCTAATAAACAGTAGATATAAAGTTTTAGGGAAAACCAGCAAGATTTACTATTTTTAGTAATTCCAAAACACAATTATTTCCAATAATTTCCAAGGGAGGTACCCTCATATGAACTCCAATCCTTGTGAAAATTAACACAGTGGTGCTTATTAATAAAATATTTAATCCTACAAAGTTTGACCATGCTATTCAGAGGATATGTTTGTAATTCCATCCAAGGATATATTTGCAATTTCTTTCAAAATGAACTAGAGGTACCAAAAATATTGATCTATAAATTATGAGAAAATTACAGAGGTTATATATTGTTATGAAAAGACATCCAGCAAGGTTACATGCAATTACAGTAATTTATCATCACAAATTTAACCAACCCAAAAATTGCCAACAATGGGGAATATTACAATTTGGACCTCCAAGGGTTAACTCATGATCTAACCAATTCTTCCAGAGATATATGACATTAAAACCATGATTATGACAGAAGATGGTAAATTGATAAATACTATTTCTCCCTAGAACCTCAAACCCTAAATAATTACAAATCTACCCTAGGGTTTATTACTTATGATTGGCAACTCCAAATCCCTCCAAACTCCTACAGTAGCATTCTCTGGTCACTAAGGCCATCTACCCAAAATTTCAAGTCAAGCCACTGAGGTTTGACCCCTCTTCCTTCATTAACCTCTAATTGCACCCCTTTAGGGTTTACCCTAGGGTTAGGGTCTAACCTTCTCCAATAGCTCTAGTAGGAACTCCAGGGATTTATACCCTCAAAAACAAGTGGGTGACAGAAGATGGTTATTCCCTAAGTGTTATTTCTTCCTAGAACCCCAAATTCCAATTATTTACAAAAATACCCAAGGATTTATTACCTAGGTTAGACAACTCCAAATCTCTTCAAACTCACAAGGGAGCCTTCTCTGGTCACTAAGACCTACCCACCCAAACTTTAGGTCAAACCACTAGGGTTTGACCCTACTCCCTTCATTGACCCCTATTTGCACCCCATTAGGGTTTACCCTAGGGTTAGGGTCTAAACCTATCCAAATCCTCCCAAACCTCTTGTGAGGGTATCATATCACTTATAAAAGTCAGAGGAGTCCAACACACCCCTATCCAAGGACAAACTCCCCTATGTCCTTCACAACCCCAAATTCCTCCCCATAGGGATCAACCCTATGACCTTGAGCAAAACAACTCCAATGCTCCCCAAACTCCTCATGGGGTCTCAACTTCATCCCACTAACCTTCCTAAGAAGTCTCAAGACTCAAAGAACCTAATTGGTCAATGGACCATAACTTGGCTAAATGCACCCCAAAGTGCTCCAACCCTAAGTCCTAGGGCAAACCCACTCCCCAAGACTCCATAACACTCTTGGAGGTGACTTGGGTGGGGTTAGGGTAGTGGACATAATACCACTCCACTAGGAGGTGGTTTGGCTTTGAGAAGCCCTAAGTGTCCCCTTAGTACAATTTTCCCCTTAAAGGGCAAAACTTGGGCCCAAAGATTACCTAGTCAAAAGATCTCCAAATGAGATGAAATTTTAACCAGGGGTTTATCATGACCCTAATGGTACCCCACCAAAATTTGGTGGAGATTGGAGGTCATTTGGCCCTCCAATTAATTTGTGTAAGGATTATTAAATTTCCACAAAAACTTTAGGAAAAGTAACTTCTAAAAATCTGATACTCAAACCTAACCTAGGTATAGGACATATGGATGCTTAGCCAAAATATCAACTACATCAGATTAGCCATTTAAGAGTTATACTAATTTTAAGGTCTGGTTTGAGTTCTGACCAGCCTCACTAGAATGAGTGCTGTGGGTCCAATACTTAACCAAATAGCTTGATTCCACTCCCATTAGAAAGTAGACACCAAGGCCTACAAAAGTTATCTCTGAGCATTTTTCGAGTTATGGCCCCTAAGGGCCTTAAAATCGGGTCACAAAATCTGTCAAAATGTGTGACAGATAATCAAATTAAATGAAATAATCATTTCATGCCTGCGAATAGCAAAAGGCGGCCAATCGGACGGCTCACGGCCTTCGTCCCCGATGAGCCAACGGCCAGGATTTGCTGCGCCTGGGCCGACTTGATCTTGGATTTCCCGGCCACCTGAGCGCCGCCCCGGCCGACCAACGCCACCACCACCTCCGTTGAGGTGGGGGCCGGCGATGAGCGGTGTTTGATCGGCCGGAGGTGGCCGGAATCGTGTTCTGTAGGAGGATGCCCAACCCGATCAACGGGGGGCAAGGTCGTCTTGATTCCCGGCCAATTGGCCACGGATCGAGCCGCCGTCGATTTAGATCTAACCCTTAGAGTTCAGGGAGGAGAACAGGACCTGTTGGAGGGCTTGCCGTCGGGTCAATCTTGAGTACACCATGGGAGCCGCCGTCGGTTGAGAAGCCATGCCGATTCCCTCCTATAGTGCACGAAATTCTCTGGAAAGCTGGGGGTTTCTCTTCTCTCAGGTCTCTGAAGGTGAAGGGGGGTTCAATTGGGGGTGGTGATGGCTTTAAACATCATTGCCATTAAAGCCCCCCTTCGGTTACATCAAGGACCGACCCCTCTTCCTCTCCCTGCCTTAATTCCCTTGTGTAACTGATGGAAACTCCTCCCATCTGGCTGAGGAGTTGAATGGAGGCATCAATTGGGGGAGCCAAGAGGTAAAACCTCTTAATGGCCATGAATGGCCTCTTCTCTCTCCTCCAAAAATGGTGAAACCCCCATTTTCTCTCTCCTAACCACCATGGTCGGTTTCTACCCTCTCTCCTGAGCTTAATGAGGGCCCACATGGGCTGGTTAACCACCCAATTGAGTTAGCCCAAAGAGATTGGGTTAGGTTTGAGCACTTTGACCTAAATTGGGCAATTTTGACTTTTGGCCAAATTGGTCAATTTGGGGAACCCTAGGATGGGGCTTTTGGGTTCAATAGGTTCTAAATTAGGTTTAGGGACTAATGGTGGAGTCAATTTGGTCAATTGGTTCTTGGTTGACCCAATCTAAGGTGATTTGACCAAAAATAGGCTAATTTGACTTTGGTCAAATTGAGCCCTAGGGTTGACTTGGTCATGGGGCTTTTTGGTCCACTAGCTCCCCTATGACATGATAGCCCTAGGGGTGAGGTCAATTTAATGTGGTGAAGGTCAATTCGGGTACTTTGAGAAGAAAGGTCATTTTGACCTAAAAGGGCATTTTGGTCAATTTGCACCCCTGGGGGTCCCATGATGGGGCTTTTGGGTCCATTAGGTCTATAATGGTATTATAAACCTAGGAGTGTGATCAATTTGACATGGTGGGGGTTGATTGGCTCTAAATGGGCTACTTTGACCAATTTGAGGGTGTATGTTGACTTTGGTCAAATTGGTCTCTTAGGTTGACTTCAATGGGCCCTTGGTGTCCTAAGGGGACCCCTAAAGGGTTAGGGACACTATGGTGGGGTCCAAGGGTTAGGTTGAAGCCCTAAATTCCAATCCCAAGCTTGGAAGATGGGAATTGCTATTTGCAGACCAAGGTGGCTTCCTCCTCCTTTCCTAAGCTCTTAGGTTCAAGAAGGTTCTTCCTATGGTTTTGTTGTGACCCAGTCATAACAAAACCAACTTAGGGGTCTAGCAGTTTGGGGGATGTTACAAATCCCAATACATAAAAATAAAAATTTCGTCCCCGAAATTCAGACAAGCCTATGGGGTTTCTACTAGAGGAAAAACTGTAACATCCCAGAAAAGTAAGTTGTACCTGTCGTAAAAAGCTGCGGATATTTTTGCTGCATCAAGTCCAGTGGCTCCCAAGTATGTTCTTCCTGTCCATGATTCCTCCACAGGACCTTGACCAGTGGGACCTTCTTGCGCCGCAAGACTCGTAGCTCTGTGTCGTCTATCCGAACCGGCTCCAAGTGAATCGATCGATCTGCAGCTACTGGCCCCTCAGAAGTAGACACCTGCTGCTCAGGCCGAAGTAAAGCCTTCCTAAGTGAAGAGACGTGGAATACGTCATGCAGTCCCTCCAAATCCGGCGGTAGCTCCAGTCTGTAAGCCAAGGGGCCGATCCGCTCCAGGATCCTATAGGGTCCCATAAACCTTGGACTGAGCTTCTTCCGGCCGCGAACCCTCGAGACTCCATGCATCGGACGTATCTTCAAGAAAACCCGGTCTCCCACCTGGAACTCCACCATATGATGACGAGCATCGTAATACTTGGCCTGCCTGCTCTGGGCCTCCAGCATCCTATCTCGAATCAACCTCACCTGGGCCTCCGTGTCCTCCACGAACTCTGAGCCAAGAGCCTTGGGGTCCTCATCCTGAATCCAAGATAACGGTGTCCTGCACCTCCGTCCATATAATGCCTCGTAAGGTGCTCTGCCTATGCTAGCCTGGTGACTGTTGTTATAAGAGAACTCGACCAACGGCAACAGTCTCTCCCAAGGCTCCCCACGGTCCAGAATGCAAAGACGCAAAAGATCCTCCAAGGTCCGATTGGTGCGCTCCGTTTGCCCGTCTGTCTGGGGGTGAAAAGCTGTACTGAAGGTCAACCGGGTGCCTAGATAGGCCTGCACCGCTCTCCACTCCCTTGACGTAAAACGTCCATCTCGGTCGGAAACTATCGTCCTTGGCACACCATGATAACGGATAAACTGCTCCACAAACCTTCGAACCAAAACTCTGACTGAATCATCCTTCCTGATCGGAATGAATCTAGCCACCTTCGTCAGCCTGTCGACAATCACCCAAATCGAGTCATTCCCCGTACGAGATCGGGGAAGACCATGAATAAAATCCATCGCTATATCGTCGAACTTCCACTCCGGCACTGGGAGTGGCTGCAATAATCCTGCGGGGTTCCGACACTCCGCCTTCACAAGCTGGCAGGTCTCGCAGTGGGTCACAAAATAAATGATATCCCTCTTCATACCCGGCCAGTACATGGTCTTCTTCAGATCTGCCGTCATCTTGGTAATGCCCGGGTGCACTGAATACTTACTGCAGTGAGCCTCTGCCATAATATCTTCCCGGATCTGATCTCCTGCCGGCACATACACCCGACCTCTAAAACTCAACAGGCCGTCCTTCATCGAATAATCTCCAGCTGAGCCTTCCTCCAAGGCTCTGAATATCGGCTCCAGCTTGGCATCCTGCCTCTGCCCTTCCCTGATGCGGCCTCGAATGTCATATGTGGCACCAATCGCCGCTAGGTACTCCTTGTACAGCTCCGGATCATCTTCCGATACCAGGGAGATCTGCATATCTTCGAACATTCGCACCAACTCCATGGCCATCAGCTTAGGCTCTGCTCCTGATGTGGTAGCTCTCCTGCTCAGAGCGTCTGCTACTACGTTTACCTTCCCTGGGTGGTAATGCATCGTATACTGGTAATCTGATAGGAACTCCACCCATCGCCTTTGTCGGATATTCAACTCCTTCTGTGTATCTACATACTTCAGATTTTTGTGATCTGAGAATATGTCGCAGTGGACACCATAGAGGTAGTGTCGCCAGATCTTGAGAGCGAATACGACTGCTCCCATCTCCAAATCATGCACTGGGTAGTTCCGCTCGTGGTCCTTCAACTGGCGGGAGGCATAAGCTATCACATGCCCGTTTTGCATCAGAACGGCACCCATCCCCTGATAAGATGCATCCGTATACACTTGAAATCCTTCCTTCCCCGACGGAAGGGCAAGGATGGGAGCTGAAGTGAGCCGACCCTTCAGCTCCTGGAAAGCTGTCTCGCACTGCGGCGTCCAAGAAAATACAGCATCCTTTCTTGTCAGAGCGGTAAGCGGGAGGGCTATCTGAGAGAATCCCTGAACGAACTTCCGGTAGTAGCCGGCAAGTCCCAAGAAACTTCTTACGTCGGTGGCCGTCTTCAGCGGCGGCCAGTCCCGTACTGCCTGAACCTTTGCTGGATCTACTGCCAAGCCTGCTCCACTGATGATGTGGCCCAGGAAGGCCACCTCCTTCAACCAGAACTGGCATTTACTGAACTTAGCATATAACCGATGCTCCCGCAGCTTCCCCAAGGTTAGTGCCAAATGCTGCGCATGCTCCTCCTCCGTCCTCGAGTAGATGAGGATGTCGTCGATGAACACTATGACAAAGATGTCGAGGTAAGGCTCAAACACCCGATTCATCAAGCTCATAAATGCTGAAGGTGCATTTGTGAGCCCGAACGGCATCACCGTGAACTCGTACAATCCATACCGGCTGCTGAAAGCCGTCTTCGGGATGTCCTCCTCTTGGATCCTTAGCTGATAATATCCCGATCTCAAATCCAGCTTCGAGAAGCAGTGGGCTCCCTCTAGCTGGTCAAAGAGCTCGTCTATCCTTGGCAGAGGGTACGTGTTCCGCACCGTCAGCCTATTCAGAGCTCTGTAATCGATGCACAGTCGGAGCGTCCCATCCTTCTTCTTCACAAATAACACCGGAGCTCCCCAAGGTGAGGAACTCGGCCTAACGAACCCGGCTTCCACCAGCTCCTGCAGCTGGCTCCGAAACTCTACCAACTCCTTCGGGGCCATCCGATAAGGAGCTTTGGACACCGGCTTGGCCCCTGGCACCAGCTGAATCTGAAAATCCTTCTCGCGGTGCGGTGGTAGCCCAGGAAGCTTCTCCGGAAAGACATCCGCAAAATCTCGAACTACCGGGATACTAGGCACTGAGTCCTTGACTTCAGTCGCCTCGAAGAGCACCTGGTAAACCTCGTCTCCCTGCAGGTGGGCCTTAACGGCCTGAATGGACGATAAAAAGAGACGAGAGGTAAGTTGAGTACCTTCGAACGCCACAACCCCGTCTTTATGCTCTAGCACGATCCGCCTTGCCGGGCAGTCAATCCTTGCCCGGTTCTCATACAACCAACTCATGCCCAGGATCAGGTCGTAATCCCTCATCTTCAGAACAGTTGCCGGGACTTCGAACAGCCTTCCCCCAATCTCCAGACTTATTAGGCATGCTACATTTGTTAAGACCTCTGATCCGTCCGGAAATCTCACTCTCCTATAGTCGCTTTTGAGGTGCTTGACTTGGTCTAGGTCTTCGATAAACTTGGCCGAGACGAACGAGTGCGAGGCACCCGTATCGAACAAGGCAAAAGCAGGTTTGCCGAAAATGGAAACTAAACCTGAAGGGTTTGACGATTGGTTCAAAGCTAAGGTAAAGCTGAAACTTTCAAAACATTAACTATTTAAAAATTAAAAGCGACAAATACCTGCGATGACCCTTGCCGGGTCCCGGGGCCTGGCCAAATCTAAGGCATAAGCCTGCTCTCTGTAGTGCCTCCGATCGTCACCCTGAAATCCACGGCCTCGACCACGTCCTCGGCCTCCGGGATGCTGACCCCGAGGTGCTGCCTGAGGTGCTGGAAGAGCATTCCTCTGGGGGCAGTTCCTCTTGATGTGGCCGACCTGATGGCAGTGGTAGCATTCCGGAGGTTGCCCACCTCCTCCAATCCTTGGCATTTCCCTCATCTGCAGAGGCTGAGGAGTCAAAACTACCGGCTCCCTTTGTTCCTGCCTCTCCCCCTGACGGGGTCGGACCTCCGTCCTTCCTTCTCCAGCGTCTCTGTTTCTCGGCTGATCCCTCCTGCCATTTCTTCCCTGGTCCTCCATGGGTCTCTTCCTCCCACGAACAACTTGCTGGTCTCCTTCCAGCTTCTTCGCCATCTCCAGAATCCTGGACATACAACCGTCGGAGACAAAAAGGAGGGCCTGCCTCAACTCGTCACGGAGGCCCTTATAGAATCTCTTAGCATATCCCGCATCGTCCAGTTGGTAGGATACCGCAAACCGGGACAGGTGGGTGAACTCCTGATGGTACTCCAGCACTGATCTACTCCCCTGCCGCAACTGCAGAAATCTATCTTCCAAGTCATCTCTTGCCGACTGTGGCACAAAATGCTCCAACAACGCCGCTTTGAAATCATCCCAAGCAACATCTGCTGCCTCTAATCCCGGGTACGATGTAGCCAGGAACCTCTTCCACCACCTCTTAGCATGGGATTCCAGGCATGAAACCACCAGTGGCACCTCCATGTCTGCCGGGCACTGGATTCCTGACAACATCTCCTCCATGATGTCTACCCATTCCTCGGTCCTCACAACAGTCTCCGTCCCGATGAATGCTGGTGGGGAGAGACCCCGAAAGATGCTCAGCCAGTTGGCCCCAGGGTTTCGCTGAGGAGCCGGTGCCTGCTGTGCTCTGAATGTCTCCAAAATGGCAGTCAGAGTCTGCCCCAACTCCGTCTGCTGGAACGGGGTAGGAGCCGGTGGTGGTGGAACGACGTTCGGAGTCGGCGGGACTCCATGCTGCGGTGAAGGTTCCGTTGCCGGCTACACAAGAAAGATTGCACTTATAAGGGACTTAGCTAAAAGGGAAGAAAAATTTCAGTTATAAGTGGACTTTTACATGTGATTTCCCTTATGGGCACACCATTGCTTCCGCTGCTAGTTTGTCCGCAAACTAAGCTCGCGCGGGGTGGCCCAGGGTTTGTGGACTTCTTTTCCTTGGATCGATGTTTGCTCTGATACCACTTGTAAGACCCCATTTTTTTTTTGCAAAAACCACCGGGTCTTAGGCCCAGAACCGCCGTTTTGTGGTGACACCTTCGCTCGGGAAGGTCGTCACTACAAAACGCCGATCCTGCCGGCCAAATCGATCACAAGAAAAGTAAGCTAACATGAATAAAGCAAGCAAAACATGTCCACATCACATATATAAATAAATCATCAAAAGATGTCCACAACCATAACTGAAAGAAAGGAAGACAAGATAACTAGGGCCTCGCCCAATACATCAGAGCCTCACTACATGGATCACTCGCGGAAGTAAAAATAACTAAATTAACACTCACGGATCCTGTCATCTGAGCTCCTGAGCTAGACTGCCCCGCCTCCATTTGCACCGGCCTCTGGTGCTGCTCCGTCGCCGCGGTCTCCTAAAATGATAAGGTCCACCGACCGTCAGTCATAAAGACTCAGCCAATTTCCCACCCCTCCCCCCAGGGCTCCTAGGCACCGGATGGAAAGGAGGAAGCGGAGGACAAACAAGGGGTAGAAACAAATGCAGGTGACAAGGTGATATCTACTCTACACAGGTGATATATATATATAAATGAAAACAAAATAGAAACAGCAGGGTAAAGTAAAGGTAAAGCAGTAATGAGTAAATGTAGAAACAATCTAAATATTATAAAATTAACCATTGGTTTATAGGAGTGCCCATACAAACCTATAGACCAAGGGGTCGTTTAGCAGGGCCTATCGTATAAAAAGTCCCATACCAATTTATACGATAGGTGTCAGGGGTTGAATGCAAAGATTATGCTATGTCATGCAAGTATGTGATTATGCGGTGATCAAACAAGTGCAACTCACCCACTACGACTCTATGCGCATAGACCTTTAGTTCCCTCTTTTTGGAGCGAGCTAGACTCCTCAGGATACTCCCGTAGTGGCAAACGGAAGCGGTGGGTTGGGCCTCGCCCACCTCTAGGTTGGTATATGCACTACCCGACCTAGACCTATCGTACGCCTCCACAAAGCCCGCGGAGCGTCTGCGTACTCTTACTGACTGGACCGCCAGACTTTTATGGCTAAGTGTAAATACCACACTTGCCGAGCCCAAGTGTTAACGTCGGTGCAACGACCGCCAACACGAAGGACCCACCACCTTATGCACATGCAATTATCTTCCAACAATACCGAGCTACAAGCTCCACGGGCTAACCCGCCCGTCACCAATAAATATCTCAGAAACAGAAGATCACCGGACTAAACCGGCTAGACTTCCATAAGCACACTCTCAGAGTGACTTTCCTGCCTTAGAAACTCAGGTGCTAAAAGATGCTAACAAGAAAAGACGATCTTTCGTCAATTCCCGGACGACCTAGCCGAGGGTGGCACCCCACCACCCTAAGACTTACCAAACCCCAACTTCTCTAGAGACCCATACATAATACAAGGCTACCACCCATCCTTCATCACTTCAGACCCTAGACAACCAGATTGACCTCTAACCCCCAAGTTGTCAAATTGCTAAACGCAGACCGCCCTTAACGTTTTGATGCTCATGAAGAGAGGTACACTAAATATCCAACTCCTTGACCCAAGGGATTTACTGGGGACCCATGCTACCTATTTCAGATCAAATCTAGGGTTTCATAATTTTCCATTAATAATTGTATTTTAAATAATTTTCCAAAAGGCCACATTACTAAGGTTTGAACTACAAGTATATTTTTCTGACCTCCAATGCCCACTCCAATTTATTCATAAATCAAGGGTACCTAATAAACAGTAGATATAAAGTTTTAGGGAAAACCAGCAAGATTTACTATTTTTAGTAATTCCAAAACACAATTATTTCCAATAATTTCCAAGGGAGGTACCCTCATATGAACTCCAATCCTTGTGAAAATTAACACAGTGGTGCTTATTAATAAAATATTTAATCCTACAAAGTTTGACCATGCTATTCAGAGGATATGTTTGTAATTCCATCCAAGGATATATTTGCAATTTCTTTCAAAATGAACTAGAGGTACCAAAAATATTGATCTATAAATTATGAGAAAATTACAGAGGTTATATATTGTTATGAAAAGACATCCAGCAAGGTTACATGCAATTACAGTAATTTATCATCACAAATTTAACCAACCCAAAAATTGCCAACAATGGGGAATATTACAATTTGGACCTCCAAGGGTTAACTCATGATCTAACCAATTCTTCCAGAGATATATGACATTAAAACCATGATTATGACAGAAGATGGTAAATTGATAAATACTATTTCTCCCTAGAACCTCAAACCCTAAATAATTACAAATCTACCCTAGGGTTTATTACTTATGATTGGCAACTCCAAATCCCTCCAAACTCCTACAGTAGCATTCTCTGGTCACTAAGGCCATCTACCCAAAATTTCAAGTCAAGCCACTGAGGTTTGACCCCTCTTCCTTCATTAACCTCTAATTGCACCCCTTTAGGGTTTACCCTAGGGTTAGGGTCTAACCTTCTCCAATAGCTCTAGTAGGAACTCCAGGGATTTATACCCTCAAAAACAAGTGGGTGACAGAAGATGGTTATTCCCTAAGTGTTATTTCTTCCTAGAACCCCAAATTCCAATTATTTACAAAAATACCCAAGGATTTATTACCTAGGTTAGACAACTCCAAATCTCTTCAAACTCACAAGGGAGCCTTCTCTGGTCACTAAGACCTACCCACCCAAACTTTAGGTCAAACCACTAGGGTTTGACCCTACTCCCTTCATTGACCCCTATTTGCACCCCATTAGGGTTTACCCTAGGGTTAGGGTCTAAACCTATCCAAATCCTCCCAAACCTCTTGTGAGGGTATAATATCACTTATAAAAGTCAGAGGAGTCCAACACACCCCTATCCAAGGACAAACTCCCCTATGTCCTTCACAACCCCAAATTCCTCCCCATAGGGATCAACCCTATGACCTTGAGCAAAACAACTCCAATGCTCCCCAAACTCCTCATGGGGTCTCAACTTCATCCCACTAACCTTCCTAAGAAGTCTCAAGACTCAAAGAACCTAATTGGTCAATGGACCATAACTTGGCTAAATGCACCCCAAAGTGCTCCAACCCTAAGTCCTAGGGCAAACCCACTCCCCAAGACTCCATAACACTCTTGGAGGTGACTTGGGTGGGGTTAGGGTAGTGGACATAATACCACTCCACTAGGAGGTGGTTTGGCTTTGAGAAGCCCTAAGTGTCCCCTTAGTACAATTTTCCCCTTAAAGGGCAAAACTTGGGCCCAAAGATTACCTAGTCAAAAGATCTCCAAATGAGATGAAATTTTAACCAGGGGTTTATCATGACCCTAATGGTACCCCACCAAAATTTGGTGGAGATTGGAGGTCATTTGGCCCTCCAATTAATTTGTGTAAGGATTATTAAATTTCCACAAAAACTTTAGGAAAAGTAACTTCTAAAAATCTGATACTCAAACCTAACCTAGGTATAGGACATATGGATGCTTAGCCAAAATATCAACTACATCAGATTAGCCATTTAAGAGTTATACTAATTTTAAGGTCTGGTTTGAGTTCTGACCAGCCTCACTAGAATGAGTGCTGTGGGTCCAATACTTAACCAAATAGCTTGATTCCACTCCCATTAGAAAGTAGACACCAAGGCCTACAAAAGTTATCTCTGAGCATTTTTCGAGTTATGGCCCCTAAGGGCCTTAAAATCGGGTCACAAAATCTGTCAAAATGTGTGACAGATAATCAAATTAAATGAAATAATCATTTCATGCCTGCGAATAGCAAAAGGCGGCCAATCGGACGGCTCACGGCCTTCGTCCCCGATGAGCCAACGGCCAGGATTTGCTGCGCCTGGGCCGACTTGATCTTGGATTTCCCGGCCACCTGAGCGCCGCCCCGGCCGACCAACGCCACCACCACCTCCGTTGAGGTGGGGGCCGGCGATGAGCGGTGTTTGATCGGCCGGAGGTGGCCGGAATCGTGTTCTGTAGGAGGATGCCCAACCCGATCAACGGGGGGCAAGGTCGTCTTGATTCCCGGCCAATTGGCCACGGATCGAGCCGCCGTCGATTTAGATCTAACCCTTAGAGTTCAGGGAGGAGAACGGGACCTGTTGGAGGGCTTGCCGTCGGGTCAATCTTGAGTACACCATGGGAGCCGCCGTCGGTTGAGAAGCCATGCCGATTCCCTCCTATAGTGCACGAAATTCTCTGGAAAGCTGGGGGTTTCTCTTCTCTCAGGTCTCTGAAGGTGAAGGGGGGTTCAATTGGGGGTGGTGATGGCTTTAAACATCATTGCCATTAAAGCCCCCCTTCGGTTACATCAAGGACCGACCCCTCTTCCTCTCCCTGCCTTAATTCCCTTGTGTAACTGATGGAAACTCCTCCCATCTGGCTGAGGAGTTGAATGGAGGCATCAATTGGGGGAGCCAAGAGGTAAAACCTCTTAATGGCCATGAATGGCCTCTTCTCTCTCCTCCAAAAATGGTGAAACCCCCATTTTCTCTCTCCTAACCACCATGGTCGGTTTCTACCCTCTCTCCTGAGCTTAATGAGGGCCCACATGGGCTGGTTAACCACCCAATTGAGTTAGCCCAAAGAGATTGGGTTAGGTTTGAGCACTTTGACCTAAATTGGGCAATTTTGACTTTTGGCCAAATTGGTCAATTTGGGGAACCCTAGGATGGGGCTTTTGGGTTCAATAGGTTCTAAATTAGGTTTAGGGACTAATGGTGGAGTCAATTTGGTCAATTGGTTCTTGGTTGACCCAATCTAAGGTGATTTGACCAAAAATAGGCTAATTTGACTTTGGTCAAATTGAGCCCTAGGGTTGACTTGGTCATGGGGCTTTTTGGTCCACTAGCTCCCCTATGACATGATAGCCCTAGGGGTGAGGTCAATTTAATGTGGTGAAGGTCAATTGGGGTACTTTGAGAAGAAAGGTCATTTTGACCTAAAAGGGCATTTTGGTCAATTTGCACCCCTGGGGGTCCCATGATGGGGCTTTTGGGTCCATTAGGTCTATAATGGTATTATAAACCTAGGAGTGTGATCAATTTGACATGGTGGGGGTTGATTGGCTCTAAATGGGCTACTTTGACCAATTTGAGGGTGTATGTTGACTTTGGTCAAATTGGTCTCTTAGGTTGACTTCAATGGGCCCTTGGTGTCCTAAGGGGACCCCTAAAGGGTTAGGGACACTATGGTGGGGTCCAAGGGTTAGGTTGAAGCCCTAAATTCCAATCCCAAGCTTGGAAGATGGGAATTGCTATTTGCAGACCAAGGTGGCTTCCTCCTCCTTTCCTAAGCTCTTAGGTTCAAGAAGGTTCTTCCTATGGTTTTGTTGTGACCCAGTCATGACAAAACCAACTTAGGGGTCTAGCAGTTTGGGGGATGTTACACACATGATTCGTTTACAGATTATGAAGAACAGAGTTAAGAAATATCGTGAGAATGTTGTAAACTAAACATTATTTTGTCTTTGAACTCAGTTCGAGTGAAAATGAAAATCACAAAACTTTGATAGGAAATGGATCAACAAACCTCATATCGCTTCTGCGCATTCCAAACTTTGTTTGTACTAAAACAATTTGATGGTGTTAGTGAAAGTATCTAGTTGCGGCCTAAATCACCTAGAGGGGGGTGAATAGGTGGATTCTATGTCTTTACGCGGAATTAAAAATATAACACAGAGAAGCACACAATAAAGCACAGCTCAGACACAAGGATTTTATAGAGGTTCCCCGATGTGGGTACTCCTCTTTCCCGCCTCGCCTATCTAGCTCTTCGAGGCTAGACTCGGCTACTTCACCAAACTCAGATCAAAATAATCTTACACCTCGGAGTAACAACTCCTACAACTCGGAGTGCACCACTCCTACAACTCGGAGTAAAAACAACTCCTACAACTCAATCCTTAACCAAGGATCTACACAACACTCGGAAGCAAGCTTCCTACAAAGTTTATAAAAATGTTTATTACAACACAACGTAGATTGGAGACAATCTTCTTAAACTTCAGATGAAGTTCTTCTTCAGATCTTGAGAAATAGATTCCTTCTTCTTAGCCTTGAACTTCAGTCCTTTGTGAATGAAGAATGAAGAAATCTTGAAAACGATTTGAAGCTAGATCTGAGAACTTGAATCGACTTGATCAACAGAAGATGAGAGCAAATCAGATCTTGATCTTGTCGATTGAATCTTTAGAAGACGAAACAATAATCGCTGGCTATGTCGGAGACGAATCACTTTCGTGAGAACAGTCGGCCGTTAGAGATAATACGCGATTTCTTCTTCAATCTTTTATTATTCTTATCTGGAAATAATCCTTAGGTATTTATACTGTCTTCTACAACGGTCATAAACGCGAAATACGGATCTAACTCCACGTGTACTGTACATGGAAGAAGCCCTAGGAAACGCGCATTCAAAAACGAACCGGAAGAATTATTGCAGACCGATTCGGTTAAATGGAATAACCGAATGGAAGAATCCGAATCGAATTCGGTTAAATGATATAACCGAATTGCGATGACCGAATTTAATAACCGAATTCGGTTAATCTAATTCTTCAAAGGAATTCGAACTAAGATCCACCGAATTCGATTATATCCATCCCAACTATATAGTCGAATTCGACTATACGTCTCTGAATGATATAACCGAATTTTACTTGGAAAAACTTCCTTTCTATGGAAAGTCCATCAACAGCTCCAGTCCTCCTTTTCTTGCACTTAGGAAATGAGGTACATCCCAATAGAGAGATTTCACATGAGCCAACACTTTGGTCTATACAATGAGGGATTACATTGCACAAGCCTGTGTTTGACGGCTCATTGAAAACTGACATTGGTTTGTACCTAGAATGGAATGACCTGTCACAACACAGCTAAAGAGCATAATCAAATACAACTACAATTCATCCTAGTTTGAAGGGGACTTCTTCAAATCAGGGCTATTGTGGATACAATACCCAACAATCTCCCCCTATTTGAAGAAGTCAGAACCCTATCTACTGAGGTGAATTGCTAGTAGAAAAGAATAAATATAGGCAAGTAAAGAACTGAACTATGAAGCTATATATGTTGTCATCATAAGCAAAAACTTAAGTCCACCAAAAAATTAATTGGACAGCAATATATAAATGTTCTTAAAAGAGAAATAGAGTCTAGCGATCAAGCATCCATCATTTCTCTTTTGTCTTTGCCTTTTGAATTTTCTTCAATTGTCTGGAAAAATATGCTCTTGGTTTTGGATAGTATCTTGGAGGAGGAGAAGGAGGCTTTTCATCATCTTGATGGTTCCTGTAGTGAATTCTTCTTTTGAGCTTAGCCATCTCCCATTTGTGGATCTCATCTCTATCATAGTGATTGTCAACAGACTCATTTGAGTTCATGACAAGATTGTAAGTGTCCAAAATAATATTCCTGGATTCCGGACTCCACAGTTCTCCAACTATCTTCCTGGGATGAGTTGCTCTTGGTTCTAGAAATCTGGGACCTGCAGCCCTTCTAGCATCATGCAAGAAACCACCTGAGCTTGATCCTCCTAGATCAACTCTAGCTCTCTTCCTGGAGAATTCTTCTTCATCATCTGACCAATGATAACCTTCAGAGGGAATAAGAGGTTCAGACGGAGCAGCAACCTGAGTGTCAGGATGGAATACTTCAGAAGGAAATGCTGGCTGCTCAGAAGATTGGCCTGTCCCTTGGAAACCATAGGCAAAGCCTCTTGATAGCTCATTATGCAACCAAACCTGATTTTGGTGAAGATAACCATATAGGTCTTGAAATTTGCTATCAATATTTCTTGAAACTTCAGCAATCTGAGATTGAACATTTAACTGAGATTCCTGAATCCTTCCTTCTAACTCTCTATTTAAGTCAAAGATTTGAGTTTGAATACGTTCATGCAGTCTTTCCTCCCCCTTTCTGACTTCTTCAGTTAGGGTTTGGATGATCTCTGTCTTGAAAGCCTGGAAAGAGTTCTGAACTGAAGATCTTCCCTGTTCATCATGTTGAAACATGAACTCTTGATTTTCAGAGAGCTTTGTAGTATTCTCACAAAGGGCATGTAATCCATCCCCAACAAACTTAAGGGAGGATGCACCCAGAGAGAAGTACTCGTCCTGTTTTTCTTTTACCTTGTCCATGCTATGAGTTAGAGATTGCAAGTGATTGCCCATTCCTTTGTCTATAGCTCTGGTCTTGTCAAAGATCTGATGAATAGCAAATTCAAAATACTTTTTCTGTTTGACAAACATTTCTTCCATATTGAGTAGCAATGAGTCGACGGCAGAGGGAGGATGATCTTGCAAGCGAGAAGAGATTCCAAAATCATCTTCTGCTACGAGTAAGTCTGCTGAATCGACATCCTTCATATAGTGATAAAACTGTTGAGTATCAAGAGTTTCTTCATTTTGAGCTGGAGGAGGGGTGGGTTCATCATCTCTCCTGTCTTCCACTGTTATTTGGATTTTGTGAATCTTGGGAGCTTGCACAGACTTTCCCTTAACTTTTGAAGTGGAGGCAGAGGGCCCTGCAGCACTGTTATCTTCAATGAGGATAGTAACGTGTTCAGGGGTTGTAGGAAGATCTGCCTGCTCTTGCCTATCTTGTTCAGGAGCAGAGAAGTCAGAAAGAACATTCTCCCCCTCAATTTGAGCGGGGATAGCAGCCTTAGGAGAAACAGCTGGACTCTTCTCTGACTGACCTGTCTTCACAGCATCAGTATCAGGATCATCTCCCCCTTCATCATTGCCATCACTGTCGATGTGGCTATCAGCATTTTCTTCTTTATCAGATTCGGGCAGCTTGGAACACTCCCCCTTGGAGGGTTCACCGTCTCTTTCATTCAGATCTTCATCCTGTTTCTCACTTTCTTGCTCACTATCTAGATTCTCATGGTGTTGCTCAGCTTCCTGATCACTGTCCTTCTGTCTGGATGGATCACTTTCTGCTTCACTGTCAGATTCTACGCGGGAAGTTCTCTTAACTTTTGGAGCCCTGGGAGATATTACTCGTGGCTCACCAACTTTCCTGGACCACCTCTCAATCATAGAGGAGTCAATTCTTTTGAAATGATGGAGGGGAGTTCCATTCTTCATGCTGAATCTTGTTTTATCTAGACGAGAGAGATAAAGAGAGAGAATTCTCCCGAAATTTGGGGTGTTTAAACTAGCGGAGATTCTGTCAAATAACACTTTTCCCCAGTCAACCCTTTTTCTGCAGATAACTGATCCCAGCAACTTGAACATATCATTGGAGAGATAGTCGTGAGAGCCGACTTTACAGAGGAGAACCTTTCCCATGATATCAGATAGTAATTTTCCTTCCTCATTCATCTGCTTGCGATAAATGGATTTTGTTCCTTTGGGCAAACCACAGAACCGGAGAGCTTGTTTGAAATCCTTGGGAGATAGTGTATCTGTTACTGAAACTTCAGGTAGCTTGAGAAGCTTGGTCAGACTTGAGGCAGTAATCTTGATTTGGACATCACCAATCCTGCTTTTTATTACAGAGCCTCTCTTTCTCAGTTCTGCATGCTTGAAGAATTTTAGAACTTCTGATTCCAACACCTTGCAGGGGTGTTCTAGAACATAGCCCAGACCGGCCACCTCAAGAACGAGGACAATATTTCTGAACTCATCTACGGAGGTGTCGAAACCAGTTCTGACTAGCTCACTCCCAAAAAGCAGCTTCTCAGACGATTTCTTAGGCATTGCAAATGACTGTCGAGCAAGAATCTGTTGACTGTCGGTTGAGGAAGACGAAGAATCGACGGAGACTAACAATCGCCGGTCGGAGAAGAGGAGCACGAACGGACGCACGAATCGGAAGTTGAAGAGCCGTGCGATTCGGAAACAAGAGTTCGTATTTCTCTTTTAAGAACCATTTATATAGTGTTATGAAGATTTAGAGAGAGAGCGCGTACCTGAGATTTGAACCGTGACCCTTCGAATTCCATTTAGGAAAGAGTTGAATTCCAGAAAATTCGTCATCCGGCTAAAGGGAATTAGTCGAATTCGGTTAATCGATATCGCCGGATTCGGTTAAGTGGAATCACCGGATTCGGTTAAATGGAATCACCGGATTCGGTTAAATAGAGTAACCGAATTCGGTTAAGTGAATGTTCGACAGAACATCTTTTTGTCTTCTGAGATTCTGAGAGTCTCTAAGAGTCTTTGTTTAGCATACCAAGCTCCATTTTGAAATAATTGAACTTTGATTCGTCGAGCGGCTTAGTAAAAATATCTGCAATTTGCCGATCCGTCGGGACATAGCTAAGATCAATGTCTTTGTTCTCCACATGCTCTCGGATGAAGTGATAGCGAATTTCTATGTGCTTTGTCCTGCTGTGAGACACGGGATTGTTGGCAATTGCTATGGCGCTTGATGAATCACAGTACATAGGAATTTCTTTGAGCTTTAGGTTGTAATCCTCAAGTTGGTTCCTTATCCAGAGCAATTGTGCACAACAACTGCCTGCCGAGATATACTCCGATTCAGCAGTTGAGATGGCAACACAATTTTGCTTCTTGCTACTCCAGGAGATGAGCCGTTTTCCTAAGAATTGGCACGTTCCTGAAGTACTTTTCCTGTCATCTTTGCTTCCTGCAAAATCAGCATCTGAAAAACCAGTGAGCTCGAAATCATTACTTCTTGGGTACCATAAGCCAAGATTTGGTGTGCCTTTAAGATATCTCAAAATCCGCTTTGCAGCTGAGTAGTGAGATTCCTTAGTGTTCACCTGAAATCTAGCACACACACATGTTGAAAACATTATATCCGGTCTACTTGCAGTAAGGTAGAGCAAGGATCCAATTATGCTTCTAAACTTGGTTTCATCAAAAGGTTTCCCTTTCTCATCCTTGTCTAGAGACATAGCTGAACCCATTGGAGTCCTCATAGAGGTTGCGTTCTCCATTCCGAATTTCTTAATTAACTCTTTGGTAAACTTCGTCTGAGAGATGAAAATTCCATCTTCAGACTGCTTTACCTGAAGTCCTAAGAAATACTTCAGCTCTCCCATACTACTCATTTCAAATTTCCCTTGCATTAAGTTGGAAAACTTTTTGCAGAGGTTATCATCGGTAGATCCGAAAATAATGTCATCGACATAGATTTGCACTAGCAAAATCTTGCCTTTTACTTCCCTAAGAAATAATGTCTTGTCTATCTTGCCTCTTGTGAATTTGTTTTCAAGGAGGAAGGTAGACAACGTCTCATACCAAGCACGGGGAGCTTGCTTGAGACCATATAAAGCTTTTCGAAGAAAATAAACATAATCAGGGAATGAGGAGTCTACGAAACCTGGGGGTTGTTCTACGTATACTTCTTCCTTTATATCACCATTAAGGAAGGCTGACTTCACGTCCATTTGATAGACTTTAAATCCTTTGTGAGCAGCATACGCTAGAAACAACCTGATCGCTTCAAGCCTTGCTACGGGAGCAAAAGTTTGGTCGAAGTCGATCCCTTCTTGTTGTCTATACCCTTGAGCAACAAGTCGGGCCTTGTCCTTGATGATCACACCATCCTCGTCCAACTTGTTTCTGAATACCCATTTTGTTCCAATGACATTCTGTCCTTTGGGTCTGGGTACAAGCGTCCACACTTTGCATCTCTTAAATTGATTGAGTTCTTCTTGCATTGCTATGATCCATGAAGCATCGTTCTTTGCTTCATTGAATTTCTTTGGCTCAACCTGTGAAAGAAAACTTAAGTGTAAAACTTCATTAGCTGTACCTCTTCTTGTTCTTACACCAACATGGGTATCTCCAATAATTTGCTCTGCAGGATGGTCCCTTAAGTGTCGGATCATTCCAGCATATGGATTTCCACGGGGTTCCTGCACTTCCGGTACATCTTCATCTTCTTGAGGTTCATCTTCCTCATGTGCGGATGGAATGTTGACTTCAATAGACTTTGGAGCATCTTCCTTTACAGCTTCTTCCAAGTTTATGTCCTTGAACCTTGCATCAGCATCTTCAACAAGAACACTAGAAGAGCTGCTTTGAAGCATACTAGTTTCATCAAATATAACATTAAAAGTTTCTTCTACAACCAGGGTTTTCTTGTTGAAAATCCTATATGCCTTACTATGGCTACTATATCCTACGAAAATACCTTCAAAACATTTTTCACTAAATTTAGTTTTGTAATATTTCCCGTTATTAAGCACGAAGCATTTACTGCCAAAGATTCTAAAATAAGACAAGGTTGGCTTCTTGCCCTTCAGGAGTTCATAAGGAGTCTTATGATGGTTCTTGTTGATTAGTGCTCTGTTTTGCACGTGGCAAGCAGTGTTGATGCCTTCAGCCCAAAAGTATTCTGGGAGAGAAGAGTCACTCAACATTATTCTGCAAGCCTCTATGAGTGTTCTATTCTTTCTCTCAGCTACTCCATTTTGTTGTGGAGTACGAGGAGAGGAAAACTCATGAAAGATACCTAGGCTTTCACAAAATTCGGTCATAGCCCCAGACTTGAATTCTGTACCATGGTCACTTCTGATTTTGACCACAGAACATTCTAGTTCATTCTGAATTTGCTTGACGAATGTGGTGAACGAGTCAAAGGTGTCTGACTTGTGTTTCAGAAAGAATACCCAAGCAAAGCGTGAGTAATCATCTACAATAACCAGCGTATAAGACTTGCCTCCTAAACTTCGGATTGGCATGGGACCAAACAAGTCCATATGGAGCAGATATAAGCATCTGGTAGAATCTTTGCCAATAATGCTCTTAAAGGTAGCCCGAGTCTGCTTACCCATTTGGCAGGCATGACAAGGTCTCTCTTTAATGCACTTAACATCTGGAGCGTCACGAACTAAGTTGTGAGAGAATAACATACTTATTGTTTTGAAATTAATATGTGCTAGTCTCTTGTGCCACTGGTCACAGAGAGATGCACTATCTTTTGCTAAAAGACACACTGGTGTAGAAGAGTCTAAACAAAGAAAATTTAAACAAAAGATATTTCTACTCCGAGTGCCTGTTAAAATAGTTTCTGACTTATCAGACGACTTTATCAAGCACTTGTCCTTGTAGAATTCTACCATATAGCCTTTGTCACAAAGTTGACTTATGCTAATGAGATTATGTTGTAATCCATTAACATAAGCCACGTCTGTGAAAGAGACTGTACCATTAGTGATCATACCGTAGCCTTTTGTGATTCCTCGATCAGATCCGCCAAAAATAACTTTTGGTCCATCTTTCACCGGTGTATACTCTTGTAACAAACTTCTTGTTCCGGTCATGTGCCGTGAACATCCACTGTCCAAGTACCATATAGGATTTGAATTGGCCTTTGGACATACCTGCAATCAATAATCAATTGCCCTTAGGAACCCAAATAGATTTGGGTCCTTGGCTTCGGTTAGCACAATGATAAATATTTCTACCTACTGCAGCTCCATCAGAAAAACTCTTCTTTGCATTAGGCACATGGGGGTTGTGCCAACAGTCGACGGCAAAGTGTCCCACTTTACCACAGCACCAACATTCATGGATGTTGTACCTTCTCTTCCGAGCAATTTTTGATTTGCAAGTAGCATCATAATGCTTGTTTTCAGTTGAAAAGGCAGCAGCATTCTTCCTATTTTCCACATCAAGTAGCTGATTGGGTACTTTAGCATACCCATTTCCACTTGATTTTATCTGTTTGACAGCAACAGATGAAAGCTTTGAAGCTCTCATGGTGTTGATGGCATCAGATATATTCAAGTGAGGGTTGGTTATGGTGTTGCACCCAGTTTGCTTCCTTGTTGGAAAATATTGGGAGGATGATGCTTCCTTACCCTTGAATGTGGGAGCTGGTGCATTGAACACAAATGGTCCAGGTTGGGCCATTTGAATTTCTTCGTGGGAAGCTTTTCGAGCACTCACCACCATTCCCTTTCTTTTACTATAGTTAGGAGTATTCTCATTGCCATAGCAACTTCCAGTCTTCCAGTGATCACGGAGGTTGTCCTGATCATACCTGTTAGAGGGAGTCCGCACCTTTTGAAAGGTGGTGTGAGGCCTAGCTTTAGTCGTGTTCTTTCCTCTATTCCTTGAGTTAATTGATTCAGGTTTAGAGAATTGAGCCACTGACTTTCTTTTCATATAAAGCTTCTTCTCTAAAGATCTGATGGTTCTTTCTTGAGCCTCTGACTTCATTCTAAGTAGACTGAGCTCATTGAATAACCTGATCTCTTCCTTGATCTTCTCATTCAATTTTGCTTCGAAGGGTGTTAGGATTCTTATTTCCTCAGCTTGAAATTTAATCAATTCCTTGCTCTTTTCAAGAGCTATTAGGAGAGCATCAAACTGATTTGTCAGATTAGGTGTTTCATCATTTTCCGATGACCTTGTCTCAGCTTTGGAGTCTGTAACAGACAAAGGTGCCCTTATGGATACCTGTCTGGGATAGGTTTCAACCTGAACTTCCTCTTCTGACTCAGATAAAGCAGTAAGTCCAAGAAGTGTTTCCTCTTCTAGATCTGAACAACTTGAATCACTGTCATTTAAAGTCCTGATCTTTTTCTTATATACGGTGTCTTGTTCCTCCTTTGATCCTTCCATAAGATCTATTAGAGAGTCCCAAAAATCCTTGGCCGTTGTGTAATGAGATAGTTGCTTGAGTGTAGAACTGTCCACTGCATTAGATAGGATGCTCTTAGCTTCCCAATCCAGGTTAACCAAGATAATCTCGTCTTCAGTCATTTCAGAAAGTTTCTTGGGCACAGATTTGGAAGTGCTGCAAATGGAAACTGTCATGGGGACAATTGGTCCTTCTTGAATAACTAGAGACAATCTTGGATCTATGGCTTCCATGAACATCTCTGCTCTGACCTTCCATATAGGAAAGTTCTCTTTGGTGCAAACTGGAAGCTTGACGGAATCCTTGGTCTTATCCATGCCAGACATACTTGCTCAGGCAACTAGATAAGGAGGTCTTGTTCAAGGTGTTAACCTTATAGCGAACAACCTGCCTCTGATACCAATTGAAAGTATCTAGTTGCGGCCTAAATCACCTAGAGGGGGGTGAATAGGTGGATTCTATGTCTTTACGCGGAATTAAAAATATAACACAGAGAAGCACACAATAAAGCACAGCTCAGACACAAGGATTTTATAGAGGTTCCCCGATGTGGGTACTCCTCTTTCCCGCCTCGCCTATCTAGCTCTTCGAGGCTAGACTCGGCTACTTCACCAAACTCAGATCAAAATAATCTTACACCTCGGAGTAACAACTCCTACAACTCGGAGTGCACCACTCCTACAACTCGGAGTAAAAACAACTCCTACAACTCAATCCTTAACCAAGGATCTACACAACACTCGGAAGCAAGCTTCCTACAAAGTTTATAAAAATGTTTATTACAACACAACGTAGATTGGAGACAATCTTCTTAAACTTCAGATGAAGTTCTTCTTCAGATCTTGAGAAATAGATTCCTTCTTCTTAGCCTTGAACTTCAGTCCTTTGTGAATGAAGAATGAAGAAATCTTGAAAACGATTTGAAGCTAGATCTGAGAACTTGAATCGACTTGATCAACAGAAGATGAGAGCAAATCAGATCTTGATCTTGTCGATTGAATCTTTAGAAGACGAAACAATAATCGCTGGCTATGTCGGAGACGAATCACTTTCGTGAGAACAGTCGGCCGTTAGAGATAATACGCGATTTCTTCTTCAATCTTTTATTATTCTTATCTGGAAATAATCCTTAGGTATTTATACTGTCTTCTACAACGGTCATAAACGCGAAATACGGATCTAACTCCACGTGTACTGTACATGGAAGAAGCCCTAGGAAACGCGCATTCAAAAACGAACCGGAAGAATTATTGCAGACCGATTCGGTTAAATGGAATAACCGAATGGAAGAATCCGAATCGAATTCGGTTAAATGATATAACCGAATTGCGATGACCGAATTTAATAACCGAATTCGGTTAATCTAATTCTTCAAAGGAATTCGAACTAAGATCCACCGAATTCGATTATATCCATCCCAACTATATAGTCGAATTCGACTATACGTCTCTGAATGATATAACCGAATTTTACTTGGAAAAACTTCCTTTCTATGGAAAGTCCATCAACAGCTCCAGTCCTCCTTTTCTTGCACTTAGGAAATGAGGTACATCCCAATAGAGAGATTTCACATGAGCCAACACTTTGGTCTATACAATGAGGGATTACATTGCACAAGCCTGTGTTTGACGGCTCATTGAAAACTGACATTGGTTTGTACCTAGAATGGAATGACCTGTCACAACACAGCTAAAGAGCATAATCAAATACAACTACAATTCATCCTAGTTTGAAGGGGACTTCTTCAAATCAGGGCTATTGTGGATACAATACCCAACAGTTAGTAAAAGAATTCAATCTTAAACAATGGACAAACTTAAGCACCCTTAAAAGAGATAGAATGCATAGAAATAACACACATCGCGTATTGGTATAATCATCTTTGCGGCCCTCAATGCTTGGACACATGAGCTTCTTATCCCTTTTTGCAACCCTCAAAATGTGTGCTTTTTGTGTCCTCTCCCTTATATGTTCATGTATAGTCATGTGTTTTTCCTGCCTGAAACAAACAATACATGAGAGAAATTAAAATGTCAGAATTAAAAAAACGTTATTAAATATGTCGCCTCGTAGAGATTTAGTTACCTTAAAATGTAGCCCATACCGATCTAATAGAGCAATATGGTATTCTCTTGGCAGCTCTTAAAAGGAGCAAGAAATTGGTGAAATCTCAAGCTGAGGAAATAAGAATCCTCAAGCCATTCAGATCTCAAATTGATGAGAAGACCAAGGAGGTGATTAGACTGTCCAATGAGCTTATCTTACTTCAGAAGAGGTCTGAAGCTCGGGATAGGACAATCAAATTTCTAGAGACCAAGCTTGCTGTAGAAAGAAAGTCTGTGGCTAGCTTCTCCAAGCCCAAAACTGTTCTCCCTACTATAGATAGCTTTACCACTCAATATAGAGGAGGACTATGCTATAATAAGGAAATTGGAGAAACTTCTCAATCTAGAACTGACTTCCAAAAGGGTGTTTCTCCACATGCACCATCACCCAAAGAGAAGGAAAAAGCCTTACTTCAAAGGCCTATTCTTAAAGTAAAGTTAGTGACTGTGCAACTAACTCCCAAGTCAATGCACAACCATATGACTAATAGAAATTCTTACTGTAAAGAATCCTGCTCCTCCTGTCACCTGCCCTCCATTCAGAAGGTGGCTCAGAGAAGAAGGTATAATAGATTTGAATGCTGGTGTTGTGGCAAGGTTGGGCACTTTGCTATAGACTGTTGGTTCAACCCAATAGTGCCTTGAGAAAGGTATGAGAAGCCAGTCAGTGGTTTAGTTGCTAGAGTTCTAGTAGTTAGGGCTTACAAGAACATAGGACCAAAAATCATTTGGGTTCCTAAGGAATATTAATCCTTGTCTTGCAGGTTTGTCAAATGGCCAACCTGTTGGGAAAAACTCCTTGGATTTAACTTAACAAATTATCTAAAAGTGATTTTAACTCTTAGGTTTTAATTACCCATTGTATAGTGAGAGTAATTTGGTCATTAGATGTCTTAGGATATCACACACAACTTGGAGTGTAAAGACCAGAGAAAGACAAGCACAAATTGGGTTAAGTTAACAATTGCGTCGAATGGTATTCGGCGTAACTTGACTAGAAGTCCAAGCAACTCAACCTTTCTATCGAAGTAGATCAAGTTGAAGCTACATCGAAAGGATATTGACGTAGATAAAGGAGGACATCGAAGCTGTCTTTGAATTCGACGTAGCTTTGACTTCAACTCAACGCAGAAGGAAGAATCTATCGAAGCCATCTAATGTCGACGCAATGTCAACTATAATTCGACACAGATGATGAAGTTCAGAGTCAAGTCTTCAACTCGACGGCTAAGTCGATAAGTAATTGACGTAACGTCGATACCTGAGTTCAACCAGAGCTTGAAGGAATTCGAAGTTGCTTCTACAAGAACTCGAAGGTGCGTCGATAAGAGAGAAAGAGAAATCGATGCAATGTCGAATACAGTCTGAAACGGAAACCTTTTCAGCTATCATTTTGGGACTCTCTCTCATGGCCCACAGTACTGAAGACCATTCTACGACGGCTCATTTATGGCCTAGAATAGAAAGGAGAAATAAAGAAGACAACAAAAGATTTCTTGGAAAGGATCAAGACAGTTGGCAAACGAGTCGTGAACAAATGAGGAAAGGAAGAGAAATTGTCCAGGCTAATAGCTTTTCAGCACACTCTAAAAGAGGAAATGAATTCAAATTAATGGATGGATAATAAATAAGAAGATTAGAAAGAAGAAATCAGAGCATTCAACACATATTCTGAATCTTGTTGATTAGGGTTCTTCTTCTTCTCCTTCCTCCTGGAACCCTAAAAGGACAGTGAATAACAAGAACTGCTCTCTCTCAATACAGTGAAAAACAAAAGGCTGCTCTTCATCAAATATCATATAACAGCCATATTTCAATAGAAGAATGAGATAAGATCTGAAGATCATAACCTCTGCAAATCATCTCTATCAAAAGCAGGGGTTCATCTTTAGCAGATCCAGAAAAGAGAAAACTGAAGCAGAAGGCTTCATCAGAATTCTGATAGAAGAATTCTTCTCACTACTTCTTCCTCCTTTCCTTCACCTTTTTCTCAACTGTAAAAGATTTTTAAGAATCCCTCTTTCAAAGGATTCAGTGGTTCAAGATCTCCTTTTCAAAAGATCTGTGGTTAAAGATCTCCTTATCAAAAGATTTGGGGTTCAAGATCTCCTTATCAAAAGATCTTTGGTTCTAAGAGTCTCCTTATCAAAAGACTCAGGCACAAATGGTGCATTACTACCAGGTGGTAGAAGAGAGGAGTACCCACATTTTGGGGAACCTCTATAAAATTCCTTATGTCTGTGATGTGCTTTTCTGTGCTGTCCCATTTGCTTTCTCAACATTTACTTTCATCAATCTTTATTTTATTTATTCTGCCTGTGCTTTTGGTTTGAGTGCATAACACCTTAGTAAGTTTTATTGTCTATATAGTAAAGATAGAAAAATTATTTAAATCTCTATTCACCCCCCTCTAGAGGATTCTCAGAGGCACACTGTGCACTTTCAATTGGTATCAGAGGGAGGTTGATCATTAAAAGGCTAACACCTTGATCAAAAAGACCTCATACTCTATTTCTTTACTACAAACATATTTTATAAAAAAATGAGTTCTAAGGATTATGCCTCAACTAGACCACCAGTGTGTAATCTGAATAAGTTTACACTCTGGAAGGCCAGAATAAAACTTTACATGTCTTCTATTTATGAAGACATCTTTGATGTCATTATTTCAGGTCCACCCACTCCATACAAGAAAGATGCCAGTGGGACTTCAACTCAGGAACCTGTGCCCAGGGCAGAGTGGACTGAAACAGAGAAGAAGCAGAAAGCATTTGATGCCAAAGCTATGAATATTCTGGTCTCCACAATGTCAGATGACATTTTCCAGAAAGTAGTTGAATGTCAATCAGCTAAAGAAATCTGGGAGTCACTTTCCAGACTTGTAGAAGGAAGTGTTGATGAAAGAAAGGACAAGAAGTCTCTTCTCATATCCCAGTATGAGAACTTTCAAAAGAAAGCTGAAGAAACAGTTGCTGATATGTACAACAGATTCAGCAGTATCATTAATGACCTCAGAGGCTTGGACAAGGAGATATCTTTGACTGAAATTAATGATAAAATCTTCATGTGCTTCCCTAGATCATGGAATTCAAGGATCTGGGCAATCAGAGAGTCCAGATGCCATAGAGAAATCTCAACTGAGGCTTTACTAGGAAAACTTAAGTCATATTTGATGCTTTTGAAGAACATGGCTGAATCAGAGGAAAGAGAGACAACTCCAGCTCCTGTCCAAAGGAGGCTTGCTCTGAAAGCTACTCAAGGAGAGCACTCCACTCCTGAAGATGAAATGTTCAGTCTCCTGGCAAGGAGATTTAGGAAATGGGTCAAGACAGAAGACTCAAGGAGAAGAGAGAGGAGCTCTAAGCCCAGATATGATAAGACTCCAAGGAAGAAGATTATCTGCTTCACCTGCAATAAACCAGGGCACATAGCTCCTGAGTGCCCACAATAACAAAGGGACAGGAGCAGCAACAAGGATGAGAAGAAGAAGAAGAAGTCTTTCAAAAGGAAGGACAAGAAGAAAGCCAAGGGTTTCATTGCAGAAACCTGGAGTGACTCAGAAGCAGAGTTAAGCTCCTCATCATCTGAGAGTGATGATGAAGCAGAAGCAGAAGCAGCTTGCATGATGGCACTAGGGATGTCATCAGATGATGAAGAAGAACATGTATCCTTATTTGATGATTTTGATTTTAGTTCTGATGATTTTAAAACCTGCTTCAAAGATTTCTATATTGACTTTTTTAAAATTCAAAAAGAATTAGAAGCAGATAGGGAAGAATTAGAAAACTTCAAAAAGGATGATCTATATGTAAGAAATCAATACCTAATAGAAGAAATGGATAATAAAGAATCAGTATTAATTGAAATCAGAAAAGAAAATCTAAGGTTAAATGAAGAGCTAGCAAAGGCAAAAGCCTTTGAGGACTGATGGCGCAAATCTTAGCACACCGCTATAGGCGGTAGCAAGACTGCGGCACGAAATGGCAGTGTACCGATCGTTCAAGTAATATAAAATGAGGAGTAATCCCCGAGTATCGAATCTCTCAAGGAACACAGTAAAGTGGAGTTAACGTTCGAGGAAGGACTTGAGATCGAAGTCCTTGAGTCGGATGGAATGCGGAAACGGGGTGATTTGGCTTTTGGAAAATAAAAGAAAACAACTACAACTACTCCTATGCAATGTCGCTATGCAGTGCTTCGCTTGGCGGGATGGAGACTAGGCAGGCCTTGAGCGCGCTGCGTCGCAAGGGCGGATGGACGAGTAGGCAAGCGGAGTCGAACTGTGCAGGCCTTGAGCGCACTGCTTCGTTGGGCGAATGGATTACACGGGCCGCTATGCCACGCTTCGCTAGGCGGATGGAAGAGTAGGAAAGCGGATGGAATGGTTCGCACCGGTGGAGTCGGAATGGATAACACGGGCCGCTATGCCACGCTTCGCTAGGCGGATGGAAGAGTAGGCATACAGATGAGGGTCGCAAGCACCTCGTCGACAAGCACGCCACTAGCAATTGCTAGTGCGGCACACGAACGTGACGGCGGGATGGAGGAAGGAATGGGGCGCTCCTCAAATCACATAAACCACAAAGATAACCACAAAACTATGGAAAAATACACTAATAACATTTAGGGTTTATGGACATCATTCGTATAGAAACATACAACCATACATATCAAATAGAATCAGCAAAAATAACAAGGAGGAGGTAAGATTATAACCGAAGCACGAAGACTCGTTGGAGATTCACGGCCGCAATCTAGGGTTGTCAGTCCTCGTCCGGGCTCGGTCTTCAACTGCCGTCCGGGGTAGAAGAGGGCTGTCACAACCTCCCAATTGACCCGTCTTCTTCGTCAATAGCCTTCAGCCACGATCTTGCCGGAGAACTCCAAGGATATAGTGCACAATCCGTTGAAATGGAACTTGGAAGCTTCTGAATGATGGAGGAGGCCGAGAGGATACTCCGGCTCGAGATTGGCGTGTAGAGTATGTCCGGAGCACCTCCAGATGGTGGGCGGCGATGGAGGGGCGAAATGGGAGCTCTGGAGCAGGAAACGGCGGACTGGCGGAAGAAAATGCGGTGGATCCCGACCTAAATCGCGAGCAGGAATATTTATAGGCGCTGGAATAAACAGTGCGCACGGTCATTGGCGCACGACCAGTGGTCGTGCGCGCTGGAATCCTGTGATCGTGCGCCTGCCTGGCCGGAGCCTGCAATGTAAGAAATTTATAAAATAAAATGTTCGCACGACCAGTGGCGCACGACCGGTGGTCGTGCGCACTATCGTAGGTGGTCGTGCGCACTGGTCGAAACAGAACTCATAAAATTGATGTTAAGTGCGCACGAACAGCGGCGCACGACCGGTGTTCGTGCGCAATATCGTTGGTGGTTGTGCGCACTGTCCGAGACAGAACTCAAAAAATAGGGTTAAGTGCGCACGATCAGTGGTGCACGACCAGTGGTCGTGCGCAATAGAACCAGTGATCGTGAGCAGTGTTCCTGTACAGAATTGTACCGGGAACACCTGCACGACTCCTGTTCCAGCATACAACAGCAATCTAGCCACTAAAGGTGGCACTTAACAATGCATGAAAACTAATAACGAAGATAAACAAGAAATAACACCAAAACGGGCCTAGAAGTGCACATAGCATGGAATAACAAATATGAGCGAAAACATGCCTAAAATGTAGTGCATAGACTAGAAAATTGGCCCAGATGAGTCCATATATGTGTATATAATTGGGACTCATCACACCCCCAGACTTAACTGTTTGCGCGTCCCGAGCAAACCATCTCTCGCGGATAGGAAAAACATAGCTGACAAAGAAATTATCAAGCGGAGTACCATGCGAAGTCGCATGCTCACACGCGTAGAAATACACTGGATAAAATTCCTAATTATGCATATTAGTTTATAATTTCCTAGGAGCGTATTTATATATTACATTTACTCAAAAATTGAATCACGGTGAATCATAAGGTCGCACATAGGAAGAAAGTAAACTAAACGCTAAAACAAGCATTGCCAAAGATCGGGGCTCGAGACAACTCCATTGAAATCCATCAATGTCGGTGACCATAAGCTTGCCCGTTCGCACTCTCTCCACGGCACTGGTATGACTCAAATGCGTGAATCAATAGGACTTTAGGTTTTAGATGAGGCTTGGGTTTAGGTAAGGATAAACAAAGATAAAAACGACGGCTCAAGCACTAAACTCAAATAAGCTTATGCAGAAATTATTCTCATTCATCACACAAACACGCGGGTACATCACACCCCCAGACTTGGACTTAACAACATGGGTGTGTGCACCGCCTACTCCCAAACATATATTTTTACACAGATTTTTCATTAAAGCTCATATCTTTTTCTTTTCTTTTCACTTCTTTTCTTTCTCTCATTTTCTTCTTTTCTTTTCTTATCATTTTCAGCAACTAAGCAATAAAACACATCCACATCTTCACAAACATATCACCAAATCAACAACCCAACTCATGACAATAATAAACAACTAAAGCTCAGATTTGGGTGTGCGACTATATTGGCATTTAGGCTTTGGTGAGACAACAGTGGGGCTAAATCAAAGAAAGGGTAGGCACAACTGGGCTAACGAGGATATAGCGATAGGAATAGGCACAAAGCTCAACCGGGCCAAAATGATGGCCTATATCACATTCACACAATTGACTAACCGTATATCCATGCTTCAAGAATCGCTTGGGGCAAGTTCTAGCCACCGAGAAAGATAATCCACCCTCCCGACTCGGGCAATACAAGGCTAACGAACACCTACACACATTCCTATGCTACCGTCTGATTCACACCGGATTCACCACTTTTTGAGTAAAGTAAACAATATCTACGCTAATAGAAAAACATAATATAAAAGCCTAAAAAGAAATTGAATCTACACGAATTTCTAAGCGAGACATGAGCACTCGACTAGGAGCACTACAGGAGTCAACATTTTACTCCGCCTCATAATCCTAAGCCAGCACAGTGATTTCCCAAATCACACAAAAAGAAATGAGTTCAGCACAAGACGTGCCAACAGCTAAGTGCACGCTCGAGTGGGTGTAGTGGTGTGCGGTGCAAATGAACATCATAACACAATTAATGCTTCTAATATGCAAATAAAAGGTGCACGTGAGCGGGTAACAACATGTGGCTCTCCCCCCAGACTTAATCTACGCAACACATCATAATGATAGAGCACTGAAAATTTAAATAGAAAGCTAGGGGAGAAGTTACCCAATGCTCAGCAAGTGAGCATACCAGAAGATGCATGAAAATCTGAAGCAAACCCGCCATTCAAAATTTGCAATGAGTACCTGCAGGGGTGAGCTCCACAAAAACAAAAGGAAGCAGAAATGCTAAAACAGAACATAAATTAACGAACTACTCTAACTAGGAAAATAAAAATGCAATAAAAGTAAGATAACTACTGGGGTTATTGTCATCCCAGCACGACTTATTCGGATTTTATACAGTTCTAGCTTATAGGCCTATGAAAAGAAAAGTGGACAGGTAACTGTTCTAATATGCGTGTAGGTAGCGGGTACCTATAGGGAGAAAGAACAGTCACGCCTCTACCCGAATATAAATACCTGCTCCTCACAGGTAGAGGGAAAAGAAAGTAAGAAGAGGAGGAGGCCTGGTCCTCACTCATCTCACCAAAACTATCCTTGCTCAACAAGGTATCATCTCCAGGGAGGCAGTAGGAGGAGAAGGCAATGAGTGGGGCTTCCTCTACGGAGGAGGGATCAACCTCCTCACGTGAGAGGATACTCTCATCATTGACTTGAGCAGAATGCTCCAAGTCCTCCTGAAGTACCTATGAAGACTCAACCTGCACAGGCTTAGATAGAGAAAGGGGATTAAGAGATAAAAAAGAAGAAGAACATGAATAAAAATCAATCGGGGGAGTGATCCCGGTCTCACTCCCGGCAAGATCCAAGGATAGATCGCTATCATCATCGTAAGTATCATAGCGAGGGGAACCCAAGAACTCAAGGGCCTCAGTGGTGGTTTGGACCTCCTCGTCCCATGAAGAAGTGCAAACCTCCTCATCAGAGAGAGTATCCTCCTCATCCCACCGAGGTGCACCATCGTGTTCAAAGTATTCATTCTCCCCTTCGGGGAAAAAAACTCCTCATCCCACTTTGGAGCATCCTCCGAGTCAGAAGCATCACCCCACTCCTTCACTTCGATAGGATCATAAAGAATGTGTGTAGAAAAATCATGCAAAGAAACTGGAGGAACATCAGAATCAGAAAGTAGAATATCCGGTTCCTCCGTAAAAAGATCTGCTAATGCCTCCTCGATGGAAAGAATACTTTTCAAATCCCACTCAGGAGCATCTAGGAGCTCCCATTCCTCTCCTTGTTGGCCAACAGATGAGTGATCATCATCACTAGGAGTGAAGCCATACATAGGGAGTGAGGAGTCCATGCATGAAATAAGATCGGGGGCAGATGACACGATTGCCTCCACGGGTAAAGAATGAGTGATAGGGACAATGTTGTCATGAGTGGAGGAGCGGCGGTCAGGATTGAAAAGACTAGGGCAGTCCTTCAATTCATGACCCTCTCCTCGACACAACAAGCAAACAAAGTTCCTACACTGCCTAACATTTAACTCATTCATTTGGTCTATATAATAGACCATCTTGTCGTAAGTGCTAGGAGAAATGTCCCATGATGACATATTTGACAATTAAAGCAGATATAACGAGACTGAAATTTTTTGCAAGAAAATTTACACAAACTAATAAAACTTCTTGGATTAGACTTGCCTAAAACTTTAAAATAAGAGGGAAAGAAATAATAACAAGCAGTAAATAAGTAAAAAGCAAACAAAAATAATAAGGCGGCTATACACACTGGAAGAAACTTCTCTCTCTCAGCTCTCCCTCTCAAGAAACTCACACGTATGTGTTCCCCGGCAACGGCGCCAAAAACTTGATGGCGCAAATCTTAGCACACCGCAATAGGCGGTAGCAAGACTACGACACGAAACGGCAGTGTACCGATCGTTCAAGTAATATAAAACGAGGAGTAATCCCTGAGTATCGAATCTTTCAAGGAACACAGTAAGGTGGAGTTAACGTTCGAGGAAGGACTTGAGATCGAAGTCCTTGAGTCGGATGGAATGCGGAAACGGGGTGATTTGGCTTTTGGAAAATAAAAGAAAATAACTACAACTACTCCTATGCAATGCCGCTATGCAGTGCTTCGCTTGGCGGGATGGAGACTAGGTAGGCCTTGAGCGCGCTGCGTCATAAGGGCGGATGGACGAGTAGGCAAGCAGAGTCTAACTGTGCAGGCCTTGAGCGCACTGCTTCGTTGGGCGAATGGATTACACGGGCCGCTATGCCACGCTTCGCTAGGCGGATGGAAGAGTAGGCAAGCGGATGGAATGGTTCGCACCGGCGGAGTCGGAATGGATTACACGGGCCGCTATGCCACGCTTCGCTAGGCGGATGGAAGAGTAGGCATACGGATGAGGGTCGCAAGCACCTCGTCGACAGGCACACCACTAGCAATTGCTAGTGCGGCACACGAACGTGACAGCGGGATGGAGGATGGAATGTGGCGCTCCTCAAATCACATAAACCACAAAGATAACCACAAAACTATGGAAAAAGACACTAATAACATTTAGGGTTTATGGACATCATTCGTATAGAAACATACAACCACACATATCAAATAGAATCAACAAAAATAACAAGGAGGAGGTAAGATTACAACCGAATCACGAAGACTCGTTGGAGATTCACGGCCGGAATCTAGGGTTGTCAGTCCTCGTCTGGGCTCGGTCTTCAACTGCCATCTGGGGTAGAAGAGGGCTGTCACTACCTCCCAATTGACCCGTCTTCTTCGTCAATAGCCTTCAGCCACGATCTTGCCGGAGAACTCCAAGGATATAGTGCACAATCCGTTGAAATGGAGCTTGGAAGCTTCTGAATGATTGAGGAGGCCGAGAGGATACTCCGGCTCGAGATTGGCGTGGAGAGTATGTCCGGAGCACCTCCAGATGGTGGGCGGTGATGGAGGGGCGAAATGGGAGCTCTAGAGAAGGAAACGGCGGACTGGCGGAAGAAAATGCGGAGGATCCCGACCTAAATCGCGAGCAGGAATATTTATAGGAGCTGGAATAAACAGTGCGCACGGTCATTGGCGCACAACCAGTGGTCGTGCGCGCTGGAATCCTGTGATCGTGCGCCTGCCTGGGCGGAGCCTGCAATGTAAGAAATTTATAAAATAAAATGTTCGCACGACCAGTGGCGCACGACCGGTGGTCGTGCGCACTATCGTAGGTGGTCGTGCGCATTGGTCAAAACAGAACTCATAAAATTGATGTTAAGTGCGCACGAACAACGGCGCACGACCCATGGTCGTGCGCAATATCGTTGGTGGTCGTGCGCACTGTCCGAGATAGAACTCAAAAAATAGGGTTAAGTGCGCACGATCAGTGGTGCACGACCAGTGGTCGTGCGCAATAGAACCAGTGATCGTGCGCAGTGTTCCTGTACAGAATTGTACTGGGAACACCTGCACGACTCCTGTTCCAGCATACAACACCAATCTAGCCACTAAAGGTGGCACTTAACAATGCATGAAAACTAATAACGAAGATAAACAAGAAATAACACCAAAATGGGCCTAGAAGTGCACATAGCATGGAATAACAAATATGAGCGAAAACATGCCTAAAATGTAGTGCATAGACTAGAAAATCGGCCCAGATGAGTCCATATATGTGTATATAATTGGGACTCATCAAGGACTCACTCAATGGAAGGAGTCAAAAGCTCAGAGGCATCACAAAAAAAATTTCTTCATGAGATTTAATCACCTTGGGTTAAGAGCAGAGCCATCCACTAGAACAGAAATCCCTAGGAAACCTGCCTCGAAAAATCTAGTTAGCTTCATTAGGCCTAGTGACTATGAACCTTGTGAGGATAGTGCAAAAATTAAGGATCAAGAAGCTAATAAACCAAAGAAAATAACTAGAAGTAGTAAAACAAATCTTAACAAAGAAAAGAAATCTCAAAGTAAGAATAATGTAGGAAGATTAAACAGCCAAAAGGCTAAACCAAAAGACACTCTACTGACCTTCTATATCTAGATTTATTCTATGCACATTTTCTATACCAAGATAATAAGCATAGGTTTGGGAAACCAATTACTTATCATCCAAAAGGGTATCAAGAAAGACCCTTCTATTCTTTCATTGAACCCTACAATGGTAAAAGCAAAGGGCCCAAGGTAACCTGGGTTCCTTCTAATATTTGAATTGATTATGCAGGTTTAGGTAGGGTCCCACTCAAGAGAGAATGGAGTGGGAAGAAAGATGCAGGTCATACAAAAGGAACTAAATTCAATCAAGGGAGTGATTTCTTCGTTAAATCTTCCATGTTGTCCTTACAGCTCATAAAATCAATATCGTAAACTCTATTTTCAATAAATATAATTGTTGGGAAAATCAGCAAGAATTTTCTAAGAAAATAGATCTGTTCATTCAGAGGTGCGTTGAATAAAGTCGACGTACCATCAACTTCTACTCGACGATAGTGTCAAGAAGCACTCAAAGTGGATAATTCGAATAGAATTCGACGCAATGCCAAGTTCATATCGACGCATGCGTCGACTTAATGGTGGCTGATCAAAGTCGAAGTCGCGTCGGTTAGGAATCGACGTAACGTCGACATGACTACGTCGACTTTGTTGGAACAACCCTATTACTGATTTGGGCTAGGATTATTATGTGTTGACTAGGACTAAGTTGACCCCCATTGTATAGTCTAAGGGTCATAGGTTTAGGCTGATAAGATAGCTAGAACTTAGGAAATCTCTAAGTTTCTGTGTTCGACGAACTCAATACTGCGTTCGACGAAATGATTTCTGCGTTCGACGAACGTCTTGCATTCTGTGTTCGACGAACGACTTGCTTCATTCTTAGCGGCTCAGCGGCTCAGCGGTCGACGAATTCTTCAGTTCGACGAAATCTAACTTCAGATCGACGAACTCCAGTCTGTGTTCGATGAATCATATTAGATGTTCAGTTCGACGAACTTAACCTTGTTCTACTATCAGCAATGAATTTATTCTTCCAGATAAGGCAAGATTTTATCCTTCCTTTGTTTATTCCCTTCTCAATTCTCTTCTTGAGAAAATAGCCGTTGACATATTTTAGGAAAGGACAATTTCATGGAAAAGGAAAAAGATATAAAGCATATCAGATTTGCTGAATCAGTTGCAGTTCCAAGAAAATAATTAATGCTGATTATTCTATTCCTATTCAGAGATTTGAATTTCAAATCTATTATCATTCTCTCAAAGAAAATAGGATACCAGAAGAAAAGATATCAGTAACAGATAGAAAAGATTAAAGTATCAGTCAAGAGAAATATTCATTCAGTCAAAAAGAAAGATCATCTTCCTCAAGCAGCACATCTTATTCTCTGAGAACAACATCATCAAGATCAATCTCTCATATCTCTGCTGCAAGTTTCAAATCTTCAAAGAGCAACAATAATCTGAGAAACTTCTGTCTCTCAGATTCATCAGCTTTCAAGGAAGATATCTGTTTCAAGAGAAAGCTCCATCCTCAAGCTGTCAACAATTTCAATCAGACAGGGGAGCTTTACAACATCATTCCACTAGAGTCTTCTATCAGATTATTGACAGAGAAGAACATCTAACCCCTCTTTATCCCATCTTGTACAGGGTTCTAACTCCCTTCAAAAGTTAACCCATTGGTGAAAGGGCACCTGAACAAAAACCTGTGGTTTGGTTAGAGCACCTAATCAAAAGCTCACTTGGTGTGTGGACACCTGATCAAAAACACCTTGGTGATTGGGCACCTGATCAAAAAACCTAGTGGATTCCTACCAAGTGTGGTAGAAGAGTAGATGTACCCAGGTTTATTGGGGAACTACTATAAAAATCCTTGTGTCATCTGTGTTGTGTTTATTTTCTGTGCTGTGTTGTGTGCTTCATTTTTATTTTGTTTTATAACTCACTCTGCAATACACATATAAGTATCACTATTTTAATTCTGCTATAAAATTAAGTGAAAAACTTTTAATACTCTATTCACCCCCTCTAGAGTAAATCTAAGATCTAACCTCACTTTCAATTGGTATTAGAGGTTGGTTGATTGTATACAGGCCAACACCTGAATCAAAAGATCAATTAGATCTTAAATTTATTTTAGAGTTTTCTTTTTCTAAAAACTCATGGCACAAAACAAAAAACATTCAAGCACAAGACCTCCTATATGCAATCTAAATAGTTTGCACTATGGAAGGCAAGGATTAGATTATACATGAATTCTATTGACGAAGAAATTTTTAGTTATTTTGACAGGACCTCCAGCTCCTACAATAGCAACAAGTGCTGCTGAAGCCCCAACTAACAACAATGTTGTTTCACCACCTGGATGGACAGATGCACAAAAGAAGCAGAGAAGTGCAGATGCCAAAGCTATGAACATATTCACACAAACAATGTCAGATGACATTTTCCAAAGAGTTGTGGAATGCACTTCAACAAGGGAGATCTGGATCTCAGTCAACAATATGGTTGAAGGATCAGCAGATGAAAGAAAGGACAGAAGATCTCACCTTATCTCTCAATATGAGAACTTCAAGAAGGGAGAAAATGAAAGTGTAGTTGATATGTACAATAGGCTCAGCCTCATAATCAATGAGCTGAAGACCTTGGACAAAGTGATCTCTATCACTGAGGTTAATGATAAGATCCTAATGTGCTTCCCCAGCACATAGGACTCTAGGATCTGGCCAATCAAGGAATCCAAAAGCCTTAATGAGATCTCTACTGAGACCTTGTTAGGCAAGCTCAAATCCTATGAGCAGCATGTCAAATCCAGAGAAGCTGAACAATCTACTTCATCTCCAGCATCTAAGAAGGAGAAAAGCATAGCTTTCTAAGCTACTAAAGAAGAAGAAAAAGCTCTAGGAGCTATGAAGTTCATGAGCTTACTAGCCAAAAGGTTCTACAAGATGGTTAGAAAGGACTTCAGAAAGAAGGATTCCAGATCAAGAGAAAAGCCAAGGTATGACAAATCAAGTTCTAAAGAAATAATTTGTTTTGGCTGCAGGAAACCTGGACACATTCTGCCAGAGTGTCCAGAGAATCAAAAGAAGGAAAAGAGGAAAGATAAAGAAGAAAAGAGGCACTCCAGCAAGCCTTCATCCCACAAACACAAGCACAAGGGAAGACGATTTATAGCAGAATCATGGAGTGAAACTGATTCAGAGTCTTCATCAAGCTCTTCTGAAGATGAAGAAGAATCAAAGGAAAAAGACCAATGCTTGATGGCTGTCTATGACTCAAGCAGTGAGTCAGAAAAAGCATCTTCATCCAGCTCTAGTGATGATGAGGATGATTAAGAAGAAAGAAGATTCTGCATGATGGCTATCAATGCCTCGACAAACAACTCAGATGAATCAGAGTCTGACAATGACGATGATCAGGTAATCTCAAACTTTGATTTCAATTCAATTGAATTCAAAGATGAATTCAAAGTTCTTTGCTTAGATTTAATCAAATCTGAGAAAGAGATAATCTCTCAGAAATCAGATGGCTGAAATGAACCAACTTAGTGAAGAAAATGATATTCTTAAGAAAGAATTGGCTGCTTCACAAGAACACATTGTTCTCATTGAGAACAAGTTATCTGAAGCTAAGAAATTTGAAGAATCCATAAATGGGAGAAGTATCAAACTGATGGACATCACAAGAACAGTGAATGCCAAGCTCAATGGCAAACTGGGCTTAGGTGCATCATCAAGTGAGCCACCTCTTATTAAGAAGAATATACTTTCTACACCAATAAAGTTCATTTCTGCCAAGAGCAAAGAGATTGTAGAAGTAGATAAAAATATTTCAGGCAAGGCTGTTAAGAATATAGGAATTCAGCAGAATTCGTCGAACGGAGCTCGACGAAATGAATTCACTTCGACGAACTCTGAAGCCAGATATTCAGTATAATTATTAATCGAACGACGCTCGGCGAAAGCACTTCACTTCGTCGAACGACGATTGATGAACTCACCTGAATTCGTCGAACGAAAAATGTACTGAAAATCTAAAGAATTCTTATTTTAAACATACTAAGAATCCTTTCACTGAATGGATAATTCCTCCAAGGATAAATCATCCACAAGGTTACAAGGATCAGCCTGAGATGTCTTTCATTTCAGAGTTTTGTGGAAAAACAAAAGGACCCAAGGTAGTCTGGGTCAAGAACAACTAGAATGTTTTCCGTTTGGCAGGTACAAGACTATCCAAGCAAAAATGAACAATGGTATTTGGATAGTGGATGTTCAAAGCACATGACAGGAAGCAAGGCCAACTTGAGCAACTACAAGGCAAAGTTTGGACCCAAGGTGATCTTTGGAGACTCCAACTGTGGACAAACCAAAGGATATGGGAAGATCAAATTTGGAGCAGTTACCTTCAAGGAGGTAGCTTATGTCAAGGGTCTCAAGCACAACCTCATCAGCATAAGCCAGTTATGTGATGAAGGTTATCATGTAACCTTTAACCATTCCTTATGTCTTATTACCAATAATAAAAACATTAATGTGTTATCTGGTATTAGACATAGAAATATTTATTTAGTCAATTTTGACTATGCCAATTCTGATATTTGCTTATTCAATTCTATAAGTAAAACAAATGAATTATGACATAAAAGGCTTGGACATATTAACCTTAGAACTATATCTAAGCTTTCTAAGGACAATCTTGTTAGAGGACTTCCTTCTGGTTCATACAAGAAGGAAGGACTCTGCAGGGCTTGTCAATTAGGTAAGCAAACTAGAAGTAGTTTTATATCTTTATCCAAGAGTGATTCACCTAGGATTTTGTATTTACTACATTTGGACCTTTTTGGACCCACTGCAATACAAAGTCTAGGAGGGAAGCATTACTCTCTAGTTATTGTAGATGACTTCTAAGATTCACTTGGGTGTTCTTTCTTAGGAACAAGTCTAACACCTTTAGTGTTCTGACAGACTTTCTCAGGTCCATCAAAATTGAGTACTCTACTCTAGTTGCATTGATCAGAAGTGATCATGGCTCTGAGTTTGAATCTCTTCTGATGAGAGAATTCTGTGGAAAAGAAGGGACCAGACAATGTTTCTTTGCTCCTAGAACTCCTCAACAAAATGGGGTAGCTGAAAGGAAAAATAGAACCCTAATTGAATCAGCAACTACATTGCTTGCTGATGCAAACTTGCCACTCTCTTTTTGGGCAGAGGAAGTGAACACATCAAATTATGTGTTGAATAGAAGCCTGATACATAAACTTAAGGGCAAAACTCCCTATGAATTACTTAAGAATAAAAAGCCTTTGGTTAACTATTTTAAGATATTTGGCTGTAAATGCTATGTGCATAACAATGACAAGAATTATCTAAGGAAGTTTGAAGCAAAAGCTGCTGAATGCATATTCCTTGTGGATATTCACTTTCTAGTAAAGCATACATAGTTTACAACAAATCTACTCTTAAGATAGAAGAGTCCATGCATGTATCTTTTGATGAAACTGATATGTTAATTGAGGAGAGGAACACCACCTCTACCAAAAATTCCTTGCAGGTACCAGCTCTATGTGAAGATCTCAATGGATTGGATCTACAGAATAAGGATTCTCCACTTGCATCAACTCAAAATCTTGAAGACAGTGAAGAAGAGGATAATCCAGATCTTGCAGACAACTCAAATCAAGTGACAGCTGAACAAATTCCCCAAGTGGATACTATTGCTGAACCCACTCCAACTGTTGATCACATCACAGTTAGAGATCTTCCAATATCTCAAGTCTTTGGTGATATTTCAGCAGGTGTTCAAACAAGGCGTCAACTACACCAAAATTAGATGCACACTTGTTTCCTATCACAAGTTGAACCTCAAATCATAAAAGATGCAGAACAAGATCCAAACTGGATTCTTGCAATGCAAGAGGAGCTCAATCAATTTGAAAGGAACAATGTATGGGATTTGGTTCCAAGACCAAAAGGCCATCCAGTTATTGGCACCAAGTGGGTCTTCAGGAACAAGCTAGATGATCAAGGCAACATAGTCAGAAACAAAGCAAGATTGGTAGCCCAAGGATATTCACAGGAAGAAGGAATTGACTATGATCATACCTTTGATACCAACTGTCACAACCCGCATTTTCTCCGAATTTAGGAATATCAGAGTAAGGGAAAATACGCGTCATGATGTCACGTCATGCATGAGACAACTGTAGACGCTCAGGCGGGAACTTATTACTTATTTAATCAAAACATGTTTACATGATAGATCATCATTTGAAATCATTTATTTGAGTTTGGGGAAGAACTGTGTCTCTCAGTTCGTGGATCAACTATTCCACCGAGAAAATATATGTAATTGCAGCGGAAAAATACTTGATTTAGTTCACTTAAGGTCCTAAATGCACGTGGTGACAGGACATAAAGTAAATGATATGCACATATCTAGGCGTAGTATATGTATAGAAAATATCTTTTAGGAGACTTTAAAGATAAGGATTTCAGTTAAAAGGTATGCAATGTGGATGAAAGAAAAGCCATTTTATAACTATAATGCACATAGACATAAATCATTCCCAGAGAGCAAGATACACAAGATCTAAAAAGTAGTAGCAATTAACTGACAAGTAAGCTATAAAGTATCAAAAGGGCACAACGGGCATCAACAACCTGACACTAACCCGTTGGCTCCAAACTAGTATGTCTGAACACAAGAGAAAACTAACCACAACTACCTCGCAACAGCGGGGTAAAACAACAACTAAAACTCCCGAAGACTCCGGGCTACACCACTAACAGCTAAGGCTCTGAACCTGAGGCATTCAATAAAACAAAGAACGCCTCAGCAAGGGAATTACAAATGGCAGAAAAACAAGAAGAAAAGTAAATAAGGCATAAGAGGTACCAACCCAAGCCAGATTTACCGAAAGAGAAGCTGCAAACAAAGAACTAAGCAAAGCACCAAGTGCACCCAAAATGCCATAAAGAGGAACAAACAAAGTTCATTTATCTTGTTAAATTTAATTAAAGAGACTGATCATCTCAAATTAAACGGGGGCGGTCCTCTATCCACTGCAACCCAATGCCAAAAAAGGGTGGGGGTTTCTATCCCCAACCACCCAAACATGGCCCAGGAGACCACATGCCAAGCCTGCGGTTCACCACTAAAATGGCCACCGTGGAAGGCTACAACACTCCCCACTGACCCCCCCCCCCCCCAAACACGACCCACCGTGCAAGGACAAAAGAAATGGTCTTATTAATTAATTTCTTTAACTATGGCATGGGACGAAGCCTGAGAAACAATCACCAGGACACCCCAAGGATAGGTCAATATGAAGCAAACACCACTCAAGACGATTCATAAGAGTCCGGGGTCCGCACACAATTACATATGCATAAGGAAACAAGCACGCGTGAATTAAAGTGCGGTAAACAACAAAAACAAAGGTAGCAACCAGGGCATTTCTCGAGAAATTGGAAGAGAAGTCAAAGCATTTCTCGAGAACTAGAGGATAGACCTGGGCATTTCTCGAGAATCAGAGGGCAAGAGCTGAGGTGTTCTCGAGAAGAAGCAGGTTCAAGCCAAGGACTTCTCAAGAACAGGAAGGAGATGAGATTGGGATTTCTCGAGAAATCCAGGACAGAGATCAAGAAGATCCCGAGAAATCAAAGGCACAGAATAAGAAGTTCTCGAGAAATCCAAATCAGAGGACATGATTTTTCGAGAAATCAAGGACAGAAATAAACATTTCTCGAGAGATCAAAGGGCTAAGATCAAAAGGCTCTCGAGAAATCAAGGGGATAAACTAGTATTCCTCGAGAAACTCAACAATAGCAGGAAAATATTCCAGGACAACACAGTTTCTCCAGAGAAAACTTTAGCTACATAGGGGAGAATCAAGACAGAAGGGGGAGTTGTTAACTATCAAGCAAACACTCAAAATACATGCCAAAAGCACAACAAGAACCCATAAACAAGGAAGAACAGTGCTTCAAGAAATAAGAAAGAAGGGGGAGAAAGCCACTTGCCTTAAACCTTGCAAACTCGAAGATCTCCGCTCCAAAAGTTATGGATCGGCCAAGAACTCACTCGAGCATGAAATCCTGATACCTTTCGGGTCGAAAAGAGGAGTTAGGTATCAACCATAACTCCAAAAATTCCACGAAATGGGAAAAGCTTACCACTAGAACGAAGATCCCGCCGAGAGCTTTCCAAATCTACTCTCCAAACACGATTCCGACTACTACAGCCCTCGAATCGTCGGTCGGAAGCTCCACGCATGCCGCTCTCGCTCTCTCGACCGACAGACTCAAGGTCGGCCAAAAGGGGAAGGAGATGAAAAGGTAAAACCTAAACTCAAAGTATGAAATACTAAGCCTCCAGGAGTTCGTCGAAGTCAGCAACGAATTCGTCGAACGCAACATCAGCGAGATCGTCGAACGCAGACTCTCTGCCGTTCGTCGAATGCATACTCTCTGCCGTTCGTTGAACGCAGAGCCTCTGCCGTTCGTCGAACGCAGAGCCACTGCCGTTCGTCGAACGCAGAGCCACTGCCGTTCGTCGAACGCAGAGCCACTGCCGTTCGTCGAACGCAGAGCCACTGCCGTTCGTCGAACGCAGAGCCACTGCCGTTCGTCGAACGCAGAGCCACTGTCGTTCGTCGAACGCAGCTCCTCTGTCGTTTGTCGAACGCAGCTCCTCTGCCGTTCGTCGAACGCAGCTCCTCTGTCATTCGTCGAATGCAGCTCCTTTGACGTTCGTCGAACGTAGCTCCTATGCCGTTCGTCGAACGTAGCTCCTATTCCGTTCGTCGAACGCAGCTCCTCTGCCGTTCATCGAACGCAGCGCCAGAGAAATATAATAAATGCAATAATTACATAAATAATTTCCCAAAACTCGAAATGACGCGAACTCTCACACGCTCGATCCAAATTACACACTTAACTAGGCTAAGGCCCAAAACTAAACCTGACGAGCTGACGTAATGCCCAAACGCCAAAATTACATCACAACGGCCACGTAAATAATTAACGAAAATCAAAGGCGTTACAGTCACTCCACCTAAAAAGAAGTTTCGTGCCGAAACTTAAAATCCAAAGATCAAGAAAGGTACAGAATCAAATCCAAAGGTTGCCTGACAGAAGACTTACCCAAAATCTAAGAGAAGAGGCTAGGATGAATCTCTCTCATGGAAGACTCCAGCTCCCATGTTGCGCTTTCGACACCCTGATTCTTCCAAAGAACCTTAACCATCAGGATCGTTTTCCTCCGCAACACACGCTCCTGAGTCTCCAAGATTCGGACAGGCTCTTCAACATACGAAAGATTGGGCTGTAAAATGGGCACTGAATCAAGAACAAGCCGATCACTACGTAGGCACTTCCTCAGCTGGCTCACATGAAACACATCGTGAACATTAGGGAAGGAAGCAGGCAAATCCAATCTATATGCTGACGCTCCGATGCGCTCAACAATCTGGAAAGGTCCCAAATACCGGGGTCCAACTTGTGGTTCCTTCCAAATCTCTTAACGCCTGGCATTGGAGAAACTTTCAAGAACACTAAGTCTCCAACGTCAAACTCAAGATCCATCCTTCTCTGATTGGCATACTTCTCATACCGCTCCTGAGCGAAACGAAGCTTCTCGTGGATATGAGTCACGCCAACGCTCATCTCTTCCAAAGATTCTGGGCCTAACAATGGACTCTCACCAACCTCAGCCCAAAATAAGGGAGTTCGGAAAAGCCTCCCATACAGAGCCTCAAAGGGGGCCATTTGCAAACTCTCCTGATAACTGTTATTGTAGGCAAACTCTCATGATAAGACGCTTATCCCAAGCTCCTCCATGATCTAGAATATAACACCTTATTATATCTTCCAAAATTTGATTTACTCTTTCTGTCTGACCATTGGTCTGAGGATGGTAAGCGGTAGAGTATCTAAGGTCTGTGCCCAAAGCTCCCTGCAAACTCTGCCAGAAACGAGACATATACCTTGAATCTCGGTCCGACACAATGCTCACAGGTACACCATGCAGTCTGATAACTTCATCCAAATAAAGTTCTACTATTTTCTCCATAGAAAAGCCGGTCTTAAAAGGCATAAAGTGAGCACACTTTGTCAATCTGTCAACTATAACCCACACAGAATCATGTCCTCCGGGAGACCTCGACAAACCGGTAATGAAGTCCATTAAAATACTCTCCCACTTCCAGCTTGGAGCATCCAACGGGTTTAACTTACCTCCAGGCCTCTTATGATCCGCCTTCACGCGCTGACAAGTTAAACATTCAGAAACATATCTGGCTATATCATTCTTCATACCTGACCACCAAACGATCTGCTTCAGGTCTTTGTACATTTTCGTGGAACCAGGATAATAAGAAATACTAGAGTCATGCGCTTCACTATAGATCTTTTCCTAAATATCATCCAATGCGGGGATACAATACCTACCTCGGTACTTCAAAGTATCTTTATCATCGATCGAAAAAATCTAGTAATTTTCCTTTCTCGGTCCTATTCCAGAGATGCTGCAAGTCAGGATCTTCCTTCTGGTGCAATCTCGTAAGGGTAATCCAAGAAGGCTCTTCAGCCTCTAAGCTCGAAGGCGCGGTACAACTACCGACTGAAATATCCATCAACATAAACTCCTCTACCAAGGACTGCACAGAAAGGTTGAAGACATGCGCGGTCTTTCTGCTCAGGGCATCAACCACCACAAAGCCTTACCCGGATGATATAGGATATCAACCTCATAATCCGCAACATACTCCAACCATCTACGCTGGCGCAAATTCAGCTCTTTCTGGGTAAAGACATACTTCAGACTCTTGTGATCCGTGAAAATCTTGCATGACACTCCATATAATAGATGTCTCCAAAGCTTTAAAGCATAAATCACTGCAGTGAATTCTAAGTCATGCCTAGGGTAATTCTTTTCGTGAACTTTTAATTGTCTAGACCCATAGGCAATCACCTTTCCTTCTTGCATCAAGACACACCCTAGTCCAATGTGAGATGCATCCACACAAACTGCATACTCTATTCCTTTGATCGGCAAGGCCAACACAGGTGAACTGCATAAACGCCTCTTTAATTCCTGAAAGGCTTCTTCGCACTTATCGCTCCAAACAAAAGCGGTATTCTTCTGGGTAAGCTTAGTTAAAGGTGCCGACAGCACTGAGAATCCTTGATCAAATCTCCTGTAGTACCCAACCTGTTGGAGTTTCTGAGGTGATCTCAAAGCAATCAACAGTTAGTCTTACTTCCAACGCAATATGAGCCTATAGGGTCGCACATAAAAGCGTTTGGAGAAGTTGGAGAAATGATTGTGTTGGCCTTACTCATATTGGATATGAGTGGAGGACCAATCCTATGACTGCTTGGCATTAACTTGAGAATGTCTCAACGGGAAATCGTTTAAAGGGTTTAAACGAATGGATTTATGCTAGACAAATTTGGCTAAAGGGTTTAAGCGAACTGTGTCAAATTCGGCTAAAGGGTTTAACCGAATTATGTTGATTTGACTAATGGAATTCGGCGATATTGATTCGGCTAAAGTGTTTAGCCGAACTGTAACAAATTCGACTAAAGGGTTTAGCCGAAATGTGTTAGTTCGACGAAATGGTTTCGACGAAATCATATAACCGAATTTATATAGTCGAATCGGCTATAGCATATAGACGAATTCGGTTATTGTATATATTCGAATTCGGTTATATTGTTTAGTCGAATTGTCGAATTCGGCGAATGTGTAAATCTATACAGAAATGTTCTGTTTTTCTTCTGGTCTGCGGATAGCCTGTTTTATACCTTGCGTATAAAAGGAACGCGATTAGGTCTTCGAAAAGACACGTAATAAACTGAAACCTTTTGCGATTTCAGAAGCGAACAGCCGTCCGGAAAAGTTCCGCAAGAGGGGTTCTCGTTCTTCTCGTCCGCCGAGATCCGCCGCCGACGGTCACCGCCTCCCCTGTCTCGGACCTAGCAGTCTGTGGGGATGCTGAGAGCTTCCTACTCCGACCCATTCCTTGTTCGACAAGGCTTTGGGGTTCTCTATCATTCGTGTGGATCACTGTAGAGGAGCCGATACATTTTGGTTCTTGGAACTCAGATTTAGTCTACCGGATTTCTTCTTGGAGCACCTTGGTTGAGTATTGACTCAATCCCGCGAAGGTATATTGCATTTTGCTTTCCTAATCTTTTGATTCATGAGATCCGCAAGATCCTTACTCTTTGGGTTGTTCTTGTTTTCTTCCGCTGCGCACATTTGATGTGTTCATATCATTGTGAATGGTATTAAGAAAAACCCAACAGTGGTATCAGAGGCAGGTTTCGATCAAGTGCATGCAAATCTAAAAATTTGGAAGCGTTCTAAATGTATAGATTTCTTCTTGGAACATCACATTTGATGTGGTTTGTGAAAAACCCCGCCAGGAACGCATGTGATTGCGTTGCGATTTCATTGTTTCAGAGATTGTTTCTCCTTTGCAGTAACCGTCCCTCGATATGGTTTGTGAAACCAAATGTCGCGGATTTTGAATCTGACATTGAGAGACGAGCTTGTCTACTGCATAAGTGGAGTTGCTTTGCTTGTGTTCAATGCATGTAAATCTGGAGATTTAGAAGTGTTCTAAGTATTCAGATTTAACCCCCTTTTATGAATCTGTTGATAATCCTTTTTGTGCACATAGGGGATGCATTTGTGTTGTGTATGTGCACGGTGATTAAATGTTAATCACGATGAAGTGTTCATCAATTGAAAAATAAAATCCCTTATCCAATATTGAGTATACAGATGCCTTCCGATGGATGACACTCTTCCTGCCTCGATCGATGAAGTGTGGGCTTGCCAAAGGAAGGTGCATTAATCTATCTTGGTAAGGGTGCGGGCGGATAATTGTGATATCCCACTGTCGACATCGGGTCTAACTTAACTAGGTGACCTCAAAGGTTGAGTGCCTAGAGGCATAGGGTTGGCATGCTCCATATGATGGATGCGAATAAAGAGTTATTTACCAACCATACGAGAGTTGCATAGTGATGTAATTGACAAATGTTGTCTACCTAAATAACCGGATTATGAGAGGAACGCCAAAGCGGACTCATTGTGTTGGTGAAATACGGATCTTGTCCACTAAGAGAGTAGCTCGCATAAACTCTCCCAATCGAAATTAAGGGTTGTCGATTTGATTAAAAATAGTGGGAGCTTTTAATAAAAGTCCTTATTAATATAAAATGTATTTCGAAATACAGTACTAAGAGTTTTGCGAATTCATTCTAGAATTTCCATGGCAAGTGGATCTCACTCCACCCTGTCCATGAGAGCTATTCTTGAGAAGGACAAGCTCAACAGGACGAACTTCCTTTACTGGTACAGAAACCTGAGAATTGTTCTCAGGCAAGAGCGTAAACTCTATGTCTTGGAAGGGGAAGCCCCTGCAGAGCCGACCGAAAATGCTCCGAGAGGAGACAAATATGCTTACAAGAAGTATCAAGATGATACCTTGGATGTGGAATGCCTCATGCTTGCTACCATGTCCTCTGAGTTTCAGAAGCAACACGAGAGCATGTGTGGTTATGAGATAATAAGACACCTCAAGAAAATGTTCGAGGGGCAAGCCCGGCAAGAGAGGTTTGACATATCCAAGGCATTATTTCAGTGCAAAATGGGAGATCGAGACTCAGTAGGGACTCACGTACTCAAAATAATTGGGTATATAGAGAACATTGAAAGACTGGGTTTTCCCATGGGCTAAGAGTTGGCCACGGATCTGATCCTGCAATCGTTGCCGGACAGTTATGAGTAGTTCGTCTTGAACTATAACATGAATGAAATAGACAAGACACTGCCCGAGCTCCTAGGCATGTTGTGAACTGCTGAAAATAATATGAAGAAGGTCAAGCCTACTATCCCCATACTGATGGTGCATAAAAGCAAGGGCAAGACTAAGGGATTCAAGAAGACGAAGATAGGATCTAAGTCTCATCTTGATCCCAAATCTTCTGCACTGAAAAGGAAAGGTCTGGCGAAGGAAGGAAAGTGCCACCACTGCGGTAAGGCTGGGCATTGGAGGCAGAACTGTCCCCTCTATATTGAGGATCTGCAAAAGAAGAAGGGAAGTGTGACTTCCACTTCAGGTATTTATGTTATAGAGATAAACCTTTCTGCTCCTTCATCTTGGGTATTGGATACTGGATGCGGTTCTCACATTTGTACAAATGTGCAGGAACTGAGAAGGAGAAGAATGCTGGGTAAAGGGGAGGTAGACCTGCGTGCCGGGAATGGAGAAAGAGTTGCTGCCGTTGCCGTTGGCGTTTATTGTCTTTCTTTGCCCACTGAGCTTGTAATAGAATTAGATAACTGTTATTTTGTTCCAGCCATAACTAGAAACATTATATCCATATCATGTCTTGACATGAAAGGCTTTTCATTTATAATTAAGAATAATTGTTGTTCGATTTTTATGAATGATGTTTGTTATGGTGTAGCCCAATTGTTTAATGGTTTATATGTTTTGAACTTAGACCATCCGATCTATAATGTAGAAAATACTAAAAGACTAAAAAACAAATGATTCGAATCCTACGTACCTATGGCATTGTCGTTTAGGCCATATAAACGAGAAATGCATATCCAAGCTCCATAAAGATGGACTACTGGACTCATTTGATTATGAATCATTTGAGAGATGCGAGTCATGTTTATTAGGCAAGATGACGAAAGTTCCTTTCACTAGTTGTAATGAGAGGGCTAATGATCTCTTGGGTATAATACATAGTGATGTATGCGGACCCATGAGTTCTATGGCTAGAGGTGGGTTCTACTACTTCGTTATATTTACTGATGATTTCAGTAGATACGGATACGTGTTTCTTATGAAGAACAAATCCGAGAACTTTGAAAAGTTCAAAGTGTTTAAGAATGAAGTAGAAAACCAACTGGGAAAAAGGATAAAAGCACTCCGATCTGATAGAGGTGGTGAATATCCGAGTCATGAGTTTCGTGATCATCTGAAAGAGTGTGGTATTGTATCACAGCTCACTCCGCCCGGAACACCTCAACATAATGGTGTTTCTGAGAGGAGGAATCGTACCTTGTTAGACATGGTGCGATCGATGATGAGTCATGCAGATTTGCCCGTTTCCTTTTGGGGTTTTGCTTTAGAGACTGCTGCTTTCACACTAAATCGAGTTCCAACGAAAACGGTTCTAAAGACACCGTATGAGATATGGACTGGGAAGCGTCCAAGTATGTCGTTCATCAAGATTTGGGGATGTGAGGCATACCTGCGACGTCAAATGCCTGACAAGCTGGAACCCAAATCGGATAAATGTTATCTAGTGGGGTATCCTAGGGAAACCAAAGGATACTATTTCTACTTGCGGTCTGAGGGCAAAGTGTTTATCGCAAGGACTGGTGTCTTTTTGGAGAAATAGTTCTTATCCAGAAAGACTGCAAAGGTAGAACTTGAAGAAGTTCAAGAGTCAGAAACAATGAACGAACCGGAATTGGAACTTGAGCAAGGACTACAAGAAGTTGTAGCTGGAGAGCCTGCTCAAGAAACACAAGTCCTACGTAGGCCTGGTAGACCAAGATTTGAGCCTGAGAGATATGGATTTCTCATGACTCAAATAGGTAATGTGTTCCTTATGGATCATAATGATGAGCCTGCAACCTACCAAGAGGCTATGAATGGACTAGACTCCGAGAACTGGCTTGAGGCCATGAAATATGAAATGGACTCCATGTACACAAACCAAGTTTTGACCTTGGTGGAACCACCTGAGGGGGTACGACCCATATGGTGCAAGTGGGTCTTCAAGAAGAAGACCGACATGGATGGGAATGTACAGACATTCAAAGGCCGGCTGGTGGCTAAAGGTTTCAGGCAAATTCATGGTATTGACTATGATGAGATCTTTTCCCCTGTGGCCATGGTCAAGTCCATCAGAATTCTACTTGCTATTGCTGCGTATTATGGCTACGAGATCTGGCAAATGGGCGTCGAACCAGCTTTCCTTAATGGAAACCTCCTTGAGGAAGTGTATATGACACAACCCGAGGGTTTTGTATCTCCAAGTGAAGCCACTAAAATATGCAAGTTGAATCGATCCATTTATGGATTGAAACAAGCTTCTCGAAGTTGGAATCTGCGTTTTGATGAGAAGATCAAAGAGTTTGGTTTCATCAAGAACGAAGATGAGCCTTACAAGAAGATTAGTGGGAGCATTGTTTTCTTCCTGATATTGTATGTAGATGACATACTGCTGATCGGGAATGACATTTCGACCCTGCAAGTTGTTAAGAACAACCTAGGGAACTGCTTTTCTTTGAAAGACTTGGGTGAAGCGACTTACATACTTGGTATTAAGATTTATAGAGATAGATCGAAGAAGTTGCTGGGATTGACCCAGAGTACATACATTGACAAGGTGTTGAAACGGTTCAACATGCTTGAGTCCAAGAAAGGATTCTTACCCATGTCACATGGTGTAAGTCTCTCTAAGGACCAGTGTCCTAAATCTTTGGAAGATAAGGACCGCATGAAGTTGATTCCATATGCTTCGGCAATTGGATCAATCATGTATGAAATGTTGTGTACTCGACCCGATGTCTCTTATGCTTTGAGCATGACGAGCAGGTATCAGTCTGATCCTGGTGATGGTCACTGGATAGCTGTCAAGAATATCCTAAAGTACTTGAGAAGGACTAAGGATATGTTCTTGGTGTATGTTGGAGAGGTAGAGCTCATTGTAAATGGATACACGGGCTAGCTTCCAAACTGATAGGGATGATTCAAAGTCCCAATCATGTTTTGTATTTTGCCTTAATGGAGGAGCTGTAAGCTGGAAGAGTTCCAAGCAGGAGACAGTTGCCGATTCTACGACAGAAGCCGAGTATATTGCTGCCGTAAATGCGGCATAGGAGGCTGTGTGGATTAGGAAATTCATCGGCGAGCTAGATGTAGTTCCTTGCATTGTTGTTCCCGTAGTTCTCTACTGTGACAACAACGGGGCTATTGCCCAAGCTAAGGAACCTAGATCTCATCAGCGCTCCAAGCACATACTTCGGCGGTTCCATCTTATTCGAGAGATTGTCGATCGAGGAGATGTTAGCATTTGTAGAGTACCGACTGAAGATAATATAGCGGATCCACTGACAAAGCCTCTTGCGCAAAAGAAGCATGATGGTCATGTTAGAACAATGGGTATTAGATACCTGAATGATCGTCTTTAGTGGGAGTCTTGTGGATTGTATGTTTGTTGGTTGTTTATTCATTTGATGAATTGTGTTATGTACTGTATGTTTCGTTTTACATTTATGGCAAGTTCTTAATATTATGTCAATAGTACTTATTTGATAAATTAATTAGCATAATAAACACCCTTAGAATGTTTGTTTCCATAGGAATTCAAGTACGTGACTTGAATGTGAGGGCCTATGTATAACCAGAAGCTTCATTCTTAAATGGTCCCTAGTCGGAGTATCATCATAGAAGTTGAAGGGCAATGATGATACGTTAAGACTAGCATGTGTGTTGACTGATGACCGGTTCTCACAGGTCATGATATTGTGATATCAAGTCATCACATGGGTGCTTGTTAGTGAACAAGTTGTACTGGACAGACCCACCATGAGACTACTTTGTGGATTGTTATATGAACGTGTCACAAGTAGGTCTCATCTGACAATGGTGTTTGTAGTTCTTTGACCTGAAGTCACAACATTCATCAAGTGAGGAAGAGCGTACTTTGATGCCATCTAAAGTCTTCCTTGAGAAAGGTTGATGATAAGGGTGGTTATTGGGTATGTTACGATTCATTTGGGTGTTTTTGTGTGGACAAATATGGGATTTGTCCTCCTTTATGACAGGAGTTACATCCACGGGCCCCCTTGATCGAATGAGACCGAGAAATGCATGGCCATGCTGGGTTGAGCTAATATATGATATTGAGCTTACCACTTTCTTAAGGTCAATTCTAGATCAGGAAACTAGGATTGAACAATTATGAGGGTGACACGGTCCATGCCTTTCTATCCGGATGTAAGGGACAAAGGAACAAGACAATGCTGATACATTGGTTAAGACAGGCTTATTGAGTTATGAACTCTTATTGCTTGGGTAGCAATGATGTATTGCTAGATGCCGCTCATTGTTTGTGAGACTTTTGTTGATACTTTGTGATCAAGTGGGAGACTGTTGGAGTTTCTGAGGTGATCTCAAAGCAATCAACAGTTAGTCTTACTGCCAACACAATATGAGCCTATAGGGTCGCACATAAAAGCATTTGGAGAAGTTGGAGAAAGGATTGTGTTGGACTTACTCATATTGGATATGAGTGGAGGACCAATCCTGTGACTGCTTGGCATTAACTTGAGAATGTCTCAACTGGAAATCATTTAAAGGGTTTAAACGAATGGATTTATGCTAGACAAATTCGGCTAAAGGGTTTAACCGAACTGTGTCAAATTCGGCTAAAGGGTTTAACCGAATTATGTTGATTCGACTAATGGAATTCGGCGATATTGATTCGGCTAAAGTGTTTAGCCGAACTGTAACAAATTCGGCTAAAGGGTTTAGCCGAAATGTGTTAGTTCGACGAAATGGTTTCGACAAAATCATATAACCAAATTTATATAGTCGAATCGGCTATAGCATATAGACGAATTAAGTTATTGTATATAGTCGATTTCGGTTATATTGTTTAGTCGAATTGTCGAATTCGGCGAATGTGTAAATCTATACAGAAATGTTCTATTTTTCTTCTGGTCTGCGGATAGCCTGTTTTATACCTTGCGTATAAAAGGAACGCGATTAGGTCTTCGAAAAGACACAGAATAGACCGAAACCTTTAGCGATTTCAGAAGCGAACAGCCGTCCGGAAAAGTTCCGCAAGAGGGGTTCTCGTTCTTCTCGTCCGCCGAGATCCGCCGCCGACGGTCGCCGCCTCCCCTGTCTCGGACCTAGCAGTCCGTGGGGACGCTGGGAGCTTCCTACTTTGACCCATTCCTTGTTCGACAAGGCTTTGGGGTTCTCTATCGTTCGTGTGGATCACTGTAGAGGAGCCGATACATTTCGGTTCTTGGAACTCAAATTTAGCCTACCGGATTTCGTCTTGGAGCACCTTGGTTGAGTATTGACTCAATCCCGCGAAGGTATATTGCATTTTGCTTTCCTAATCTTTTGATTCATGAGATCCGCAAGATCCTTACTCTTTGGGTTGTTCTTGTTTTCTTCCGCTGTGCACATTTGATGTGTTCATATCATTGTGAATGGTATTAAGAAAAACCCAACACAACCAACCCTTAGAAACTCCTTATTTCCTTAGGCGTTGAAGGCATCTTCCAATCCAACACTGCAGAAATCTTAGCGGGGTCTATAGTAATTCCATCCTTGTTCACCACGTGACCCAGAAAGGATACCTGAGGAAGCCAGAACTCGCACTTACTCAGCTTCACAGACAACTTGTGCTCTCTAAAAGTAGACAATACTAAGCGCAAATGCGTATCATGCTCCTCAACACTTCTAGAATAAACCAGCACATCATCGATGAATACCACAAAAAAATGGTCTAGAAAATCCTTGAACACGCGGTTCATCATGTCCATAAACGCAGAGGAAGCATTCGTCAAACCAAAAGACATAACCAGAAACTCAAAATGACCATAACGGGAACGAAAGGCAGTCCGGGGAGCGTCCGACTCACGGATCCTCAACTGATGGTAGCCTGATCGAAGGTCAATCTTCGAAAACATCGTGCTACCACGCAACTGATGAAACAGATCATCTATCCTCGGCAACAGATACCTATTCTTGATGGTCACCTTGTTTAATTATCTATAATCTATGCACAACCTCATGGAACCGTCCTTTTTTTTCACAAACAACACTGGAGCACCCCAGGGCGAAAAACTTGGCCTAATAAAACCACATTACAACAGCTCATCTAACTGAGTTCTCATCTCTTCTAACTCGCGCGGGGCCATACGATACAGTGTCTTAGCGATAGGACGAGTACCATGCTCAAGATCAATAACGAACTCCACATCTCTAACAGGCGGAAGGCCAGGAAGACTGATAGGAAAGACATCGGGAAACTCTCGCACCACCGGAACACCCTCAATACACGGCGATCCAGTAATAATTTCTACTACAGAAACAAGGTAAGCGAAACAATCGAAAATTAACAGTGTCCGAGCACATACCACAAAAATTATCGGGGAACACTGGCACGGAGACCCAAAAATGCTCATGGGATGACCATTGTGCATCACGAAGTCCAGACACTTTTCCTTGCATTGGATGACCGCATCATAACTGGACAACCAGTCCATACCCAAAATCACGTCAAAGTATTCTAGGTTCAACACCTTGAGATCAGCAATAGCCAAGAAATATCCGAAGAGAACGAGGCAACTTCAGATGCACTAGTTCGAGGATACCAAATCATCAGAAGGGAACATAACGAGGAATGAATCATTGACCAGCTCAGGGGTCAAACGGTGGCGCTCGACGAAAGCCCTTGCTACGAACGAATAGGTAGCACCAGAATCGAACAGAACACGCGCCCAACGATTCTTTACCTTAAATGTCCCTATAAGCGCGGAAAAGAACTAGTCTAATACAGTGAAAAAAGGAATCAAAACTTAACAGCTAGCTTAAGGTCTAACCTGCGATCACTTGGGTCGATGACTGCGTTTGCTCCTGGGTTAACACGTTTAGCTTTCCTCTTCATTTATCCTGATGCTGCGGCGGCGACAAGGCTCGAAGCGGAACTGGATGCAACGAGGGTTGAACTAGCGGGCATTGAAACTTCATATGCCCCTTCTGTCCGCACTGGAAGCAGACTTTATCTTTGGTCCAACACTGGGCAACATCATGCCCCTTCCGCTTGCACAACGGGCAGAGCACCTCACCCTTCGGAGCACCCTGAATTGCCAGCACTTGCTGCTGCTTTTGAACTCCTTTCCTTTTGAAACACCTCTCAATTGGATGGCCAGAGCAGCCACAGAAACTGCAGACCTCACCGCCCCCTTTCTTCAAGACCGGGGCAGGCGCACCAGAATTTCCTTATTCTCCAACCTTTCTCTTTCCCTTCTTCATCATTGATCCTCGATTCTTGGCATTATCAATTGCCTCAACCTTTAGCGCTACCTCTACTACCTCGGCGTACTTCTCCGACCTGTACGCACTGGCCAACTGCTAGATGTCACTGCGGAGACCACCCAGAAATCTCTTCACTCTTCCTTCTTCCGAGGCTACCAGGGCTGGAGCAAACCTGCTCAACTTGCAAAATTCAATCTCATACTCGATCACCGAGAGCTGTCTCTGCTTCAGATGCAGGAAATCATTCATCAACCGGTCTTGCTCTACCGACGACCGAAACTTTCATAACAACATTCCTTTGAAGGTTTCCCACGAACATCCTTCGGAAAGGTCTTCCTTCTCCCTCAACCACCAACTCTTTGCGAGTCCCTTAAGCTGGGACGCATCAATCATCACCTTCTGATCCACGGTGATTCCTGAATACGAGAACATCTCTTCCATGGCTATAAGCCAATCGTCCAAGGCCACGAAATCAGCTCGACCGTCATACGATGGAGGACCCAACCTTTGAAAGTGCGAAATGAAATTCATTTCCGGAGGTATCTCTACTGGGGGTACCAAGGGAGCAGGAGGAGTAGGTACTATCTGTCCTACTACGGGGGCCTACACTGCGGGTTGCTGCCTAGCACCGGCAGACAACAATGCCTCAAATTGCGACTGCATTGCAACCATCTGCCTAGTCAGAGCCTCATTGCTCTGGCGCAGACTCTCGATCAAAGCTTCACTCTGCGCTCCGGATGACTCGCCCTCCGACTAGGGAGTCAACCTAGTCGCGACTCGCTTGCGCGCCATCTCTGCTAATACTCATAAACCTATAATTAAAACTTAACCTTACACTAGAACTACACTGCTTGGTTCAGAACATACATGTACAGATACTTGCCATTGCTACCACCTTGCTCTGGGATTTTCATAATGATATTCTAAATTCGGGAACGATACAACATCGTCCCTCTTGACTCATGTGCAAAGGGCATGAATGCATGAATTTTTCTGTTCATTTTGAAATCATGGGTGTACGTGTGTCATCATATAAGTCTTTAACTTCGCACGTGTGCTTATGCAATGCTATATAATGTATGTTGTGCTATGCATTCTAATAAAGGCCTTAATGCATGTTATGAGCGGCGTACACATGAAATATTATGCATCCCATACTACATAATATTGCATGTAACGAAAAAGAAAACGGCTAATGGGCATCCATGTGATGATGGTTATGAATCCCATACTACATAACCGTCACATGTCGCCACCTATGGTGGATCCATATACAAACACATATTATGCATCCCATACTATATAATATGCCCCATATACTTCTTATCATGCTATGAGTATAATGTTCATGCTTCGGCCAAGACGTACTGATGATACATCGGTGTGTGTATGCAATGAAACCAAAACAACTACCATATCAGAATTTGTTGCCCGACCGACTTGTCGAACAACCTCTCTCTGATACCAACTGTCACAACCCGCATTTTCTCCGAATTTAGGAATATCAGAGTAAGGGAAAATACACGTCATGATGTCACGTCATGCAGGAGACAACTGCAGATGCACAGGCGGGAACCTCTACTTAATTAATCAAAACATGTTTACATGAAAGATCATCATTTGAAATCATTTAGAGTTTGGGGAAGAACAGTGTCTCTCAGTTCGTGGATTAACTAGTCCACCGAGAAAATATATGTAATTGCAGCGGAAAAATACTTGATTTAGTTCACTTAAGGTCCTAAATGCACATGATGACAGGACATAAAGTAAATGATATGCACATATCTAGGCGTAGTATAAGTATAGAAAATATCTTTTAGGCGACTTTAAAGGTAAGGATTTCAGTTAAAAGGTATGCAATGTGGATGAAAGAAAAGCCATTTTATAACTATAATGCACCTAGACATAAATCATTCCCAGAGAGCAAGATACACAAGATCTAAAAAGTAGTAGCAATTAACTGGCAAGTAAGCTATAAAGTATCAAAAGGGCACAACGGGCGTCAACAACCTGACACTAACCTGTTGGCTCCAAACTAGCATGTCTGAACACAGGAGAAAACTAACCACAACTACCTCGCAACAGCAGGGTAAAACATCAAATAAAACTCCTGAAGACTCCAGGCTACACCACTAGCAGCTAAGGATCTGAACCTAAGACATTCAATAAAACAAAGAACGCCTCAGCAAGGGAATTACAAGTGGCAGAAAAACAAGAAGAAAAGTAAATAAGGCATAAGGGGTACCAACCCAAGCCAGATTTACCGAAAGAGAAGCTCCAAACAAAGAACTAAGCAAAGCACCAAGTGCAACAAAAATGCCATAAAGAGGAACAAACAAAGTTCATTTATCTTGTTAAATTTAATTAAAGAGACTGATCAGCTCAAATTAAACGGGGGCGGTCCTCTATCCACTGCCACCCAATGCCAAAAATGGGTGGGGGTTTCTATCCCCAACCACCCAAACACGGCCCAGGGGACCACAGGCCAAGCCTGTGGTTCACCACTAAAATGGCCACTGTGCAAGGCTACAACACTCTCCACTGCCCCCCCAAAACACGACCCACCGTGCAAGGACAAAGGCAATGGTCTTATTAATTAATTTCTTTAATTATGGCATGGGACAAAGCCCGAGAAACAATCACCAGGACACCCCAAGGATAGGGTCAATATGAATCAAACACCACTCAAGACGATTCATAAGAGTCCGGGGTCCGTACACAATTACATAGGCATAAAGAAACAAGCACGCGTGAATTAAAGTACGGAAAACAACAAAAATAAGGGTAGCAACCAGGGCATTTCTCGATAAATTGGAAGAGAAGTCAAAGCATTTCTCGAGAACTAGAGGATAGACCTGGGCATTTCTTGAGAATCAGAGGGGAAGAGCTGAGGTGTTCTCGAGAAGTAGCAGGTTCAAGCCAAGGACTTCTCGAGAACAGGAAGGAGATGAGATTGGGATTTCTCGAGAAATCCAGGACAGAGATCAAGAAGTTCCCGAGAAATCAAAGGTAGAGAATAAGAAGTTCTGGAGAAATCCAAACCAGAGGACATGATTTCTCGCGAAAGCAAGGACATAAATAAACATTTCTCGAGAGATCAAAGGGCTAAGATCAAAAGGCTCTCGAGAAATCAAGGGGATAAATTAGTATTCCTCGAGAAACTCAACAACAGCAGGAAAATATTCCAGGCCAACACAGTTTCTCCAGAGAAAACTTCAGGTACATAGGGGAGAATCAAGACAGAAGGGGGACTTGTTAACTATCAAGCAAACACTCAAAATACATGCCAAAAGCACAGCAAGAACCCATAAACAATGAAAAACAGTGTTTCAAGAAATAAGAAAGAAGGGGGAGAAAGCCACTTGCCTTAAACCTTGCAAACTCGAAGATCTCCGCTCCAAAAGTTATGGATCGGCCAAGAACTCACTCGAGCACAAAATCCTGATACCTTGTGGGTCGAAAAGAGGAATTAGGTCTCAACCATAACTCCAAAAATTCCACGAAACGGGAAAAGCTTACCACTAGAATGAAGATCCCACCGAGAGCTTTCCAAATTTACTCTCCAAACGCGATTCTGACTACTACAACCCTCGAATTGCTGGCCGGAAGCTCCACGCACGCCGCTCTCACTCTCTCGCCTGACAGACTCAAGGTCGGCCAAAAGGGGAAGGAGATGAAAATGTAAAACCTAAACTCAAAGTATGAAATACTAAGCCTCCAGGAGTTCGTCGAACTCAGCCACGAATTCGTCGACGCAACATCAACGAGATCGTCGAACGCAGACTCTCTGCCATTCGTCGAACACAGTCTCTCTGCCATTCGTCGAACGCAGAGCCTCTGCAGTTCGTCGAACGCAGAGCCACTGCCGGTCGTCGAACGCAGACCCACTGCCATTCGTCAAACGCAGAGCCACTGCCATTCGTCGAACGCAGCTTCTCTGCCGTTCGTCGAACACAACTCCTCTGCCGTTCGTCGAACGCAGCTCCTCTGCCGTTCATCCAACGCAGCACCTCTGCCGTTCGTCGAATGCAGCTCCTCTTCCGTTCGTCAAACGCAGCGCCAGGGAAATATAATAAATGCAATAATTACATAAATAATTTCCCAAAACTCGAAATGACGTGAACTCTCACACGCTCGATCCAAATTACACACTTAACTAGGCTAAGGCCCAAAACTAAACCTGACGAGCTGACGTAACGCCCAAATGCTAAAATTACGTCAAAGCGACCACGTAAATAATTAACGAAAATCTGGGGCGTTACACCTGTTGCAAGACTTGAAGCTATCAGGATTTTTCTGGCCTTTGCTGCATTCAAGAAATTCAAAGTATATCAGATGGATGTGAAGAGTGCATTTCTTAATGGAGACATCAAAGAAGAAGTCTATGTAGAACAACCACCAAGTTTCATCTCTCCAACTCACTCCTCCTATGTATTTAAGCTTAATAAAGCTCTCTATGGTCTCAAACAAGCTCCCAGAGCATGGTATGAGACCTTAACTAATTTTATTTTGGAAAACAAGTTCTGTAGAGGCATAGTTGATAAACCCCTATTTTTCAGGATACATAAAAATCAAACTTTACTAGTTCAAATATATGTAGATGATATTATTTTTGGCTCTACTGATTCAAATATATGCAAAAGGTTCTCTAACCTAATGCAATCTAAATTTGGAATGAGTAGTATGGGTGAATTATCATACTTCCTTGGTCTTCAAGTGAAGCAAACTCCAAATGACATATTCATATCACAATCCAAGTATGCTAAGGAATTAGTGAAAAGGTTTGGTATGTCTGGTGCTTCCACCATGAAAACACCCATGCCCTCAAATGTTGTTGTTGATACTGATGAATCAGGGAAACCTGTTTATCAGAAAGTATATAGAGCAAATGTTGGCTCATTACTTTATTTAACAGCAAGTAGGCCTGATATAATGTTTGCTACCTGTATTTGTGCTAGGTTTCAAGTTAACCCCAAAGTATCTCATCTAATTTTACTAAAAAGAATTTTGAGATATATAAAGGGTTGTCCTAATATAGGACTCTGGTATCCAACAACATCAAAATTTGAATTAACTGGATTCTCAGATTCTGATTATGCTGGATGCAGAGTAGACGGGAAAAGCACATCAGGAACTTGCCAGTTTCTTGGTGATAGGCGTGTGTCTTGGTTTTGTAAGAAACAAACATCTGTGTCTACATCAACAGCTGAAGCTGAATACATAGCTGCAGACAGTTGCTGCTCACAGATATTGTGGATACAAAATCAGCTCCTAGACTATGGTGTCAATCTAAGTAATTTAATTATATTTTGTGACAATACTAGTGCAATATCTATAGTACAAAATCCAGTTCTCCATAGTAGGACTAAACACATAGAAATTAGGCACCACTTTATCAGAGGTAATGTGGATAAAAATAAAATTTGCCTACAATTTATTCCTACTGACTTACAAAGAGCAGATATTTTCACCAAACCATTGGATGAAAAGAAACATATTTTCTTTATAAATCAGCTAGGAATGATAGATGGAGATTTAATCTGATAAAAATTAAATTTTCTATTTTTCCCCTCATTTCGTCGAACCGAGAACGACGAAATACTAAGTTCGTCGAACGGAGATCGACGATACTTATTAGTTCAGGATCGACAAAGACAAGCGCGATCGTCGAACGGAGATCGACGAAAATTAAACTTTTCGTCGAACGCAGTCAGACGAAGCCCAAAGTCTTTTCGACTTCTAATTCTATTAGGTTTAGCCAAACCCTGTTCTACGAAAGTGTGCGCCCTTCTCCAATCTCTCTATATAATCAAATCTTTCATCTTTTTTTTTATCTTTGCGCCTGCAGAACTCGCTTTTCTCTCCAGTTCCCCTTTGCACTTGATCGTATTCTTTTTTGCAGGAACCATGGAGATTTCTCCAGCGATCTTGTCCTCAATGAAATTCGATGTTGGTTTTGATATTGATATGGAATCATTTGCACAATCAGACCAGGTTTTCCAGGACATCCTCATTTTATTTGAAGAACATCAGTTAAGGAAGATGATGAAAACAAGAATCAAGTTACCAGTGGCTGAAATCAAAGAATGGGGTTATACAGTCAAGTTAGAGAATGACATTTTATCTGGAAGCATTTCAGGACACTAGGTTCTTCTAACTCCTGAAATTTTATCAGATGTTTTTGGTTTTGTGAATGGAAATGAAGATGTGGATATATCTTCTATTGATTTTGATGAGGCTTTGATTAAAATGGGTCACTCCAATGGAAACCCTAACCATTTGTTAAAGAAAAATTTGTCTATTCAATATAAGTTCTTAGCTGATGTAGTGGGCAAGGTATTGCTTGGGAAAACCTCAACCCATGGCTTCATTACAAGGCACCAATTTCTGGTGATGGTCGCCTTGGTTGAGAAGAAGAAGATTAACTGGGGAATGATTATCTTTGAATCATTAAGGAATAAAATCAGCAAGGTAAGTGTTGGTTATGGAAGAATATTGGGAATATTTCTTGAAGAGAAGCATCCAGACCTTCTGGTCTCTCCTAAGGTCTTTATCAATGCAAGTAAGAGGCTAACATCAGCCTTGTTTGCAAAATGGGAAAGAGTAATTCCTAAGAAGAATCCAAGGGCTGATGCCCCCAGGCCAGCTTCAGAAGTCACAAGGTCTGTACAGGTCACTCCCTCAACCCTTCCAGAAGCTCCTCCTATTGTTTCTTCTCCTCCTCTCCCATCTCCACCCCTTGTCTCCTCTGAAGTCATCCCTCCTCCAAATTCTCCAATAAACCTTTCTCCCTCATTACCATCTTCTCCTATTCTTCAGACTCATCCATCTGAAGAGTCTTCATCCCAGATGCTACCCTTACTCCCATGAATGACATTCTTTTCCCCATCTCATCTCCACCTCAATCACCTACCCTTCCTCAGTCTCCTATCCCTTAAAATATATCTCCACCTCAGTCACCCACTATCCCTCAATCACCTATTCATCCACAATCACCTATCCACCCTCATGTTCCTATTCATGAACATATTCATCCACCAATAGCACATGTCACCAACATCTCTCTTCCATTCTCCATCCCATCATCTTCTCATCATAATCAAGATTTTGTCTACATTGACTTCTCATCTGCTGCTGATCAAATCTTTGATCACATTGCTCCTAAGCTAGATGCACTTCTGGATGCAAAGCTTGCTCCAGTGCTTCAAGCTCTTCTGACCTTTCTGCTAAAATAGCTTCCTTCTCTTCATCCTCTACTCCTGTCCCTTATTCAAGGGGCCTAGCTTCAGGTTTTCCTGAAACTAGGCAGGGGGAGATGTCTAGTGAAGAAGCTCTAGTCCTTGCAGTTGGCAGTTCAGATGCAATTTTGTTTGAAGCTTTAGTTCAAGAAGATTTTGTTATAGATTGTGATTCAGAGATGACAGATCTCTTAGAAGAATCAGTGATTCCAGCTATAGAAGAAATAAAGAATATATCTATTAATCAATCTGTAGATATTATTTCCTTGCTTTCTCAGTTCATTGCAATTTTCAATAGCTTGCCAGAATTATAAGTGGTTTCAAAAGCAGTTGTTCCTTATACTGCTCCTGTTGATAAAGTTCTGTTGCAAGATCTTATTCTGACAAGCCTGTCAAGTATAACCATCCTTCTCCTCCCCCTCCTCCAGCAGCAGGTGCAGCTGGATCAGCAAGTGTTTCTTCCTCCTCTCAAAGATCTTATTCTCAGCATTCCAAGAGACCAGTCAGTTCTAGTGGATCTCAAAGCTCTAGGTCTTCCAGACCTCCTTCTAGTTCTTCCAGATCCAGTTTTTCAGGATATAAGTATCAAGTATTTGATGGATCATTGCATAGGCAAAGAAATCCTCCTGCTCAGCCATCCTATAAGGCCAATGAAATTGATGATATGCCTACTTCTCCCAATCCAGAAGAGGAGAGGATGTATCAAATGGCAAGATTCAAAGAATCTGTAGCAACAACTCAGATTAATAAAGCAAAAGCTGAAGGCAAAGATTTCTCCTAATACTCTACCATGTCAGAATTCAGAAGAAAAGAATTTGAAAAGTACAAATCAAAGAATTTGTTCAATGCTGAAGAGTATTTAGAGAAGAACCCAGAAGCAGTAGTTCCTCAAGTCAAATCTCAAACTATTCTGGGAGATCAGGACCTTTATATGAGTAAGAGGAAATCAGAAGACCCTAATAGGGAAATTATTTTCAAGCCTCCCTCAGCAAAGAAGAAATAAAGGTTAGACTATTTGGTTTTGATTGACATTTCTGTTTTAAATTGTAATATTAATAAACTCAGAGTATCATATTCTCTATCTGCTGAAATATTTAAATTCTGTCAGATATATATATGCTCTGTTGTTTTTTTATTGTTTATTATTTGAAATTTGTCAAATAATATCCTAACCCAAATAGGGGGAGTTTGTTGGAACAACCCTATTACTGATTTGGGCTAGGATTACTATGTGTTGACTAGGACTAAGTTGACCCCCAATGTATAGTCTAAGGGTCATAGTTTTAGGATGATAAGATAGCTAGAACTTTGGAAATCTCTAAGTTTCTGCGTTCGACAAACTCAATATTGCGTTCGACAAAATGCTTTCTACGTTCGACGAACATCTTGCATTCTACGTTTGACGAACGACTTGCTTCATTCTCAGCGGCTCACGGCTCAGCGGTCGATGAATTCTTCAGTTCGACGAAATCTAACTTCAGATCGACGAACTCTAGTCTATGTTCAACGAATCAGTATCAGATATTCAGTTCGACGAACTCAACCTTCAGATCGACGAATTTCTATCTCAGCTCGACGAATTTTCTCTCAATTTATTCAGATCAGTTATATTTTCTCAGAACTTAGTTCTACTATCAGCAATGAATTTATTCTTCCAGATAAAGCAAGATTTTATCCTTCCTTTGTTTATTCCTTTCTCAATTCTCTTCCCGAGAAAATAGCCGTTGACATATTTTAGGAAAAGACAATTTCATGGAAAAGAAAAAAGATATAAAGCATATCATATTTGCTGAATCAGTTGCAGTTCCAAGGAAATAATTAATGCTGATTATTCTATTCCTATTCAGAGATTTGAATTTCAAATCTATTATCATTCTCTCAAAGAAAATAGGATACCAGATGAAAAGATATCAGTAACAGATAGAAAATATTAGAGTATCAGTCGAGAGAAATATTCATTCAGTCAAAAAGAAAGATCATCTTCATCAAGCAACACATCTCATTCTCTGAGAACAACATCATCAAGATCAATCTCTCAGATCTCTACTGCAAGTTTCAAATCTTCAAAGAGCAACAATAATCTGAGAAACTTCTGTCTCTCAGATTCATCAGCTTTCAAGGAAGATATCTGTTTCAAGAGAAAGCTCCATCCTCAAGCTGTCAACAATTTCAATCAGACAGGGGGAGCTTTACAACATCATTCCACTAGAGTCTTATCTCAGATTATTGACAGAGAAGAACATCTAACCCCTCTTTATCCCATCTTGTGAAAATTTCCGTAGATCTAGGAGTGAGCAGGAATCGTACAACTTAAAGTTACAGCCAACAACCAGAAGCACATGAAACAAAACAATCTTTATTGATAACAACAGGAATCTTCATTACAGAGCGAGGTATACATGACGAGACATGATTTCGCCAGTACACAAAACTAAAAGGAAAAATACAATGCTGAAGAAAGATAACTGGCGGTCTGAACACAGAAGCTGTCAAACCGCGCGACAAGGGAGTTGGCGCGACTAGAAGAGGAGACCGCGCGAATAGTCTGCCGGCAACTTGAACTACACCACTGAAACAACGCGACCTCCTAAAATCCACTGATTCTCCCGTACTCCAGCAACCCACACTGCAAGCCGCAAGACCGCCCGGACACTTTAGAAGAAGTGGTGACCGCTGCTGTCTGCATAATCCGTAGAAGCTACACAAAGGAAGTTCAATTAGCAAACTTGGCGGTCACTAAAAAAGAGACTACAAGTTCTAGGCACGAGTTCAGCTTACACTTGGTGCGATGATATTGCTGCTACAACGACACCTATTTATAGGCGTGGGACCAGATCCAGTCACCACCCTATGAGATAGAGTCACCGCTCTGATCGCGCAACCAAGATTGGTCTACCCGTGCAGTCATCAGAAGATCGCTCTGCGCTTAGTGAGCTCGTGGACTTCAACCCTGACCAGGAGATCTCCACTCCTCCAAGAAGCTGCGCGATCATGACATCCCGCATGGTCATGACGCCCACCACCAGTGTTTGCATATACGAGACCTCCTCCAGAGACCGCGAACACAGCCAAGTCGACTAAGGCAACAACCCACCAAGTCGACCAACACTAGTGTCCACATACATCAGCAGATCGCCAAGGGACTAGCTTATGCGAACACAAAGGGGAGACCGCACGACTAAGAAATCCTTAGTCGGCGCGCACCATCAAGGACCCGAACAGTCACCAGACCGGACTGCCGGATACTAGAATAACAACCCTGTGCGGTTAACAGCTTAACCCGCACAGTACAGAACAGCTCGCCACGCAGCCTCACGAACCAGACCGCGTGGCCTCACCTAGGTAGCCTTGGACAGAGAGAACGACGGTCAGGCCGAATAAATAGGAGACTGCAGCTAGACCGAATAGGTCAGATCGCAGAGGAGACTGCAAGATCGTGTAGTTAGACCAGACCGCGTGACAACCTCCCAGACCGCCAACTTCACACATCAACATTTTCAACACTCCCCCTTGAAGTGGGAAGTTGAAAACAACCCAAGTAAACTCCTCAGCCGAGTGAACGACCCCTTCGCCAGCGCCTTTGTGAATATTTCAGCAATGTTGCCAGACTCCGAACATGCTCGACCGAAAGTGACCCCTCCAACACCTTCTCACGAATGAAATGATGCTCAATATCGATATGTTTGGACCTCACATGATATACTAGATTAGTAACCAGTTTGAGTGCACTCTCATTATCACTGCGGAGCAAAGTCGGACCCCAAATCTCCTTATGGACATCTCCCACCAACCTCCTAAGCCAGATGGCTTCTTGAGCTGCCAAGGCCGAAGCCTTGTATTCCGCTTCCGTGGTAGAGAAAGACACAGAATCCTGCTTCTTACTGCACCATGATATAGCCATAGGGCCCGCCATGAAGACGAATCCAGACATCGACTTCTGATCATCCGAATCTCCCCCGTAATCAGCATCCATGTAACCATGTACCTTGAAGCCTGCATCCCTCCTGTATAGGAGACCCATATCCGAAGTTGCCTTGACATACTTCAAAATATTCTTGGCTACTAGTAGATGAGGCATCCGTGGTTCCGCCATATACCGACTCACCCTGCCAACTGCATACACAATATCTGGCCTAGTGATCGTCAGATAAATCAAGCTCCCAACTAGAGCTCGGAACACAATCGAATCTTCCAGAATCTTCCCCTCATCCTTCCAAAGTTTCGTGGCCTTCTCCAGAGGTGTAGAAATGCATTTCCCTTCCTTCAGGCCGAATCGCTCCACGATTCACTCCGCATATCCAGACTAGTGTTGGATCTGTAGGCGCCCTTAGAGGGGTGGTTGGTGAATAAGGGTTTTAAGATTTTCGATATTATTTAGAGAAATTAATTTCTTTTAGGTAGGAATCAGTGAAAATTATTAAGCACGAATCAGAGATAAAGAAACAAACATATTTTCATTGATCATTAACTTGAAATAAATATGTTACAAAAACTTTTCCCAATAACGCTTGGAAAGAGGCGAACAATGAAAACTCTTTTGGTTTTCTATACCGACCCTTCTCCTAAGGACCGGTTGGCTTTAGCCTATCTCTCACTAGACAAGGCCTCAAGCCACTCTAGCCCTTCCCTCACCGAAAAGGCCTCAAGCACTCCCTAGATCTACAGCCTAGACCTAGTCGCCAATGCGAGGCGAATTTCCGCCTAGTCCCCGCTAGGCCCTAGTCGCCGTGTGGTGAGTTCCTCTACTTAACAAAAGTTTTAAAGATTAGAATTTGAAAACTAAAACAAAACAAGAACTAAGAATCCCTCAAATGAAGAACTTGATGTCGATGTAGATGCGATCTGATTGGTCTTCAAGTTCTTTTGCGTTCACGATCGTTGACGGAGTTCTTTGGGCTGCTTAGGAAGGCTCTCACTAGTGCTCTGAAAATATGGCTTCAAATCGTTCTACAACAGCAAGCAACAACGGAGTAGGCGCGCGTCTTTTTGTAGAATCAGTGACTACCTCCTGCGGTAGTACTACCGCCCCGCGGTAGCCACATTAGGCAATGAGGCACACGGATCGTGGTAGTTTAAGCAACATTCTGAGCGCCAAACACTAGCGCGCTGCGGTACCGCTAACGCCCCGTGTTAGAGAGATCTCCTTCCTTCAGCCACAATCATCTTCCAAATCTGCTCCTCAATCATCTGCAGACCGGATGTTTCCAAACGCTACCGTCGGGCCTTCTCCAGAGGTGTAAGCATGATCCAAGATATCAAGTCAAGATGGAAGAATACAATGTTCTAAATTGAGAAACCAAGTACACTTATACATTGTATTGATCATGCAAGGCTATCTAGTGCATTTACTTAAGAATTTAGAGAAAAACATGTAGATATGCAATGGACCAATTCTCATGAGTAGAAGGCTTACAAGTGAAAATGATGTGTACAAAATAGTGTTTTTGATAAAGGTATACATACTAGTTAATTAAAAATACATGACATGTATAATGGAATAAACACAATATTATTGAAAAAGCATTTTTAGAGTTACTTCTACCCACAAAGCTATATAAAATTTTCAATGCACATAGAAGAATAGTACAACTACCAAGATGGTCTGCACACACAATGCTTATTAAGACTTATCAGGGTGCAAAGTAGTGCTTAGGGAATCACAATTATTATTTTGAATTTTAGTTTTTTTTGTGATTTGGTGTACAAGAAGAAGTAGTGTAAAGGAAAATGTTTGCAGCAAAGCACTTTACAATTCTCTCCAAGATGCTCAACCTCACAATGCTCATTAAGACTTATCAGGAGGGTGAGTAGTGCTTGGTGGAGTTATCTTTGTCAATTATTTATTTGAATTTTTGCTTAACTACAAAGGTCTCCGAATTCACTTGTATGTGCAAACAAATGATTTTTTTGAAAAGACACACTTCTTCAAAAATTAGGTACATGAAAAAGATTTTTACATGTGGTGTAGGTAAAACTAAGCATGCCTAACAATAATATTAAGTTGTTATACTACACAATCATGAAGGAGAAGATTAAATTCATATATAGTATATCAAAAAGTGTGAGTGAAAAAATCATTTGCAAGTATAAGCCATTTACTCATACATAGAGGCATGCTATGCAGTACTACACATGATTTCTATAATCAATTTCAAATCACACATAAGATAATGATCAAGGAATGATACAAAAAACAATGTTATTAAGATACTTGAAATAGAGAACGAAACATTATATACAAAACTTGGTAAGATAAACCATATCATCCTTGAAACATAGAAAATTACATCAGTTTTTTTATAAATTTTGAGTTTAAAAAAAAATAAAACAGATAAAAAGCATGTTTTTGTTGTTTTAATTGATTTTTCAATTTTGTAGTTGGTTTTGATATATAGAAAAACATAGCATTTTTATGGTTGCATTTTGATTTGTTTTACAGTTTTTTTGTGTTTAGAATTTTTTTTAAACGAAACTAACAGGGACTGAAAAAGAAAAAATGAAAGAGAAAACTGGAAATTCAGAAATATTCACTAACGCCAGCGGTACTATGCTATCGCCGGGCGTTAGTGACAGAACTCGAATTTGTGGGAAAACGTGAAATTTTTCAGAATTTTTCTTATGAATATAGTTGTGCAGATTGGTGACACTGTGATTCAGTACAGAAATCAGATATGTTTGGTCATGAAAATACGAATTTTGGTCGAAAAAAATAAACACCCATAGAAAAAGGTGCGCTACCGCCAGCGATAGAGGTACCGCGCCGCGGTAGCCACGTGAATTAAAAGGATTTGACCCGGTCAAATCTCATTTGGTCAAGGGTTTTGGATCTCATATTTTCCTTCGACTTCCGCCGGCGATAGAAGTAGGTAAGGATTTTCTTTTGTTATTTTACTTTCTTTTATGGTTCATGTTAGTGATTCAAGCTAGGATCTAGCGGATTTGAAGAACTTTCATGGCAATGCAGTCATAGGAGGATTTTTGACAAATTTTTCAAGTCATTTTGGTAGATCTATGAGTTATTGTTTGAGTATTCATGTTAGATTAGTTGAAATATCTCAGATCTGGAATTTTTGAGCCATTTCAGAAATGATTAGGAGGATTTTTGGTGGATTCGAAGGAGGAAGATGAACAGTAGTTTTGTCAGTTACTGCGCGGCGGTAGAATTTACCGCGCCGCGGTAACTCTCCTGTACCGATTTTGATGTAATCTCCTGTCCAGATTTTGATGTTTTTCCTTCAATTTTATTTTGGTTCAGATTTGATAATGGCTTCCTCCAGTGGTCGCGCTCGACGATCAAACGTAGATCGGAATCGAGAGGGTGGAACTATATTTCCCGGTATTGAGGATGCTACCATCGGAGTGGCAATAATAGTGGGGGTAGAATTACCCGTTCATGCACATATATATGAATATTTAGCTGATGCAGGTGTTCTCTCAGTGATCATAGATGATAACTTTTCTTCAGTTTTAGTAAGGGAATTTTATATGAGATTGGAGGATCCGTCTTGGACTGATCTCCAAGGAGGAGTACGCTCCTATGTCCAGGGTCATGAGGTAGTAATAACTCATGATGATTTACGTGAGGAGTTTGGTCTAGAGTGGAGTGATAATCTCTTGGATATTGTAGAGAGGTTCCGAACACTTCGGAACTAGACTCGAATAAATGAAGTGTTGCATGGTCAAGAAGGTGTGGATGACTTGATTTCATCGGTTATAACATTAACTCCCGACGCATACATTATCCAAGAGATCCTACGGCGTACGATCATGATAAAGGGGGATATACAAGGATGATCACATCGCAATTGAGTATGGTCACTTACCATATTTTAGAAAAAAATCAGTTTAATATGGCTGATCTCCTATTATCAATGATCCGATAACATATAAATTGAAAGATCCACCGCAACATCAATTGAATACTCTTCCTTTGGGAGGAGTAATTCAACGAATTGTTTACAAGAAATGCCGGTCTCTCAATAGGGAGGTTTTTCATCTAGATTGTCGACCATCCAGATTATCTACCCTATCAATTCATCCTCCACATCAAGAAAGGGGTCTGTTGGGTATTGTATCCACAATCACCTGAATTTGAAGGTGTCCCCTAGTGAACTAAATTGAATTGAGTATGTATTTGATAAACTCTCTTTAGATGTGTTGTGACAGGTCATAATGCTAAGTGCACACCAAAGTCAGGTTGCAATGGATCACCAAACACAGTTCTAGACAATGTAATCCCTCATTGTGTAGAACAAAGTGTTGGTTCATGTGTAATCTCTCTTTTGGGGTGCACTTCATATTCTCACAACTGAAGGCTTTCAAGGTTGAGGAATGGAGCAGGTTTTCAGAAGAAAAGGAATTTTTGCTAAGTCAATTCGTCGAGATGTCACGTGAAGTCCTGATGACTCCCGACGAATCCTGACAGAAGCCAAATTTCCAGTTTGAAGAAGAAAGTTCTACGGCCAAGTCCATTCGTCGTATATTCTCATGAACTCCCGACGAATATCGACGAATGCTGACAGAAGCCAAAAAGGCAGCTTTGTGAAGGAATTTGTGCGGCCAAGTCAATTCGTCGAAAGTTCTCGAGAACTCCCGACGAATTCCGACGAATGAAAACAGAGATGATTCTCAAGCTTTTGATCAGTCTTTTTAATGGCTAAGTCAATTCGTCGAGTATTCACGTGAATTCTTAACGAATGACGGACAGACGAATTTCAAAAATTATGTTTCATTTTTGAAAATTAGGGTTTGCCGCCACGTGCAGCACACGTGTCGATCATTCCTTGTCTGTCGCCCTAGCCGTTAGAGTTCTTCTTATAAATAGTCTTTTATTTTAGGGCAAACAACAGTTATTATTCAACCCGATAGAAAGAGAAGAACCCAGCCGTCTTCCTCCTTGCTCGCTGAACATGTTTTTCTGAGATCTAACTTCTGCGCCCTCAAGACTCGTTCTTCAGTGCTGTTAGAGATTTCTCAGATAAGAAGGCTTTTGATTTATTTGCTGCTCTATATTTTTGAAGATCTTTTCAAGAAAATCAAAAGGCCTATTCAGATCAGGTTTGCCGAGTTTCCTTTCTTCCGAATCTTTGAAGATCCAAGCTGTAGTTCTCAAGGAAGAAGAAGACTCAGTTTTTCCAAGATCTGAAGTTAATCTCTGTTGAGGTTTAATAGAAGTATTTTATTTCAAATTCTATTTGATTCCTGTAGGAGATTTTTCTCCGAGTTATTGTGTAGGAGTTGTTTACTCCGAGTTGTAGGAGTTGTTCTCCGAGTTTGTAGGAGCCGTTGTCTCCGAGTGTAGGATTTGTTGATAAATCCGAGTTTTGGTGAAGTTGCCGACGCTAGCCCGAAGTGCTAGATAGGCGAAGCGGGAGAGAGGAGTACCCACCTTGGGGAACCTCTATAAATCTTGTGTCTCTGTGCTGTGATTTTTCTTGTTGTGTGTGTACTTATTTTTTATTCCGCAATCGCAGTAGAGATCACCTATTCACCCCCCCTTTAGGTGATTTAGGTAGACAACGATTTCTTTCAATTGGTATCAGAGCCAGGTTATCTTTAAGAGGTTAACACCTAGATTAAAGATCCCTCTTCGTTGTCAAGATATCTCTCTATGGACAGACCCATGGAAAGGTTTTCCTCCAAGCTCCCAGTTTGCACTAAGGAGAACTTCCCAATGTGGAATGAAAGAGTTATTTTCTACATGGAAGCAAATGATCCCCGTATCTCCCAGATAGCTTCTACCATTGATCCCACCAAAAAGGTACCAAAGAAACTAATGGATATGACAAAGGATGAAATTGCACTTGTCACTCTGGATAAGAAAGCGAAGCACATCATAGCAGGTGCAGTTGATGATTCTATGCTACAAAATCTGATTCACTGCAAGTCTGCAAAAGAAATGTGGGATTCTATTGTGGTTTTGATGGAAGGTACTGAAGAAGTTCGAGATGACAGGAAGTCTTTGCTGAACCAAGAATATGAAGCCTTCAAGCAACAAGGCAAGGACACAATTTCTGACACCTACGAGAAATTCTTCAAGATTGTAAACGGTTTGAGAAACTATGGAAGGGAATTCACCACGGGTGAACTAAACGATAAATTCCTTAGATCCCTCTCTAAGGAATGGGACCCCAAAGTGATAGCTATCAGAGAGTATGGTAAGTTGGCTACTACGGAGCCACAGATTCTATATGGGAAGCTGCTTTCCTATGGGCTGAAGTTGAATATCAGGAAGACAGAAGAGGAAAGCAGTAGGAGCTCTGGCAAGGAAAAGCCCATTGCTCTAAAGGCTGAAAGCTCCCGGAGAAGTAGGGCCCTGTCCCCTGTGAGGGATGAATCTTCTGAGGATAAAGCTGAAAACACTTCTGAAGAATCAGAACTATCTGAAGGAGAATTCTCCCTCCTCTCCAAGCAATTCAAAAAGTTGCTTAACAAGAGGAGACAAACGAGAAAAGGCTCATCTTCCTCAAGAGATCACAGGAGATCACACCGTGACAGAAACGACAGGTATGGTTCTAAACCGAACAAACATAATTATACTGAACCCGTTTGTTATTGTTGTAAAAAGCCAGGGCACATGATAGCTGATTGCCCACACAAGAAGAAGGAATCTTCAAGAAAAGAAGAAAAGAAGTCCTTCAAAGGAAAGAATAAAGAGGAGAAGAGTTTTGTTGCCAAGAAGTCCAAGACTCTGAGTGATAGTGACTCAAATGAGTCTAACTCAGATGAAGAGGCTTTCTTTGGAATAATGGCTATGTTAGATGATGACAAAGATGTTGTTCCGTTCACCGGTTAGGTATTATCTTCTACACCTCTTTCATGTTCAGAAACGACATCTGATGCTAATGAAAGCTACTATTCGGAAGAGGATTCTGAATTGACTGCTAAGTATGAGGAAATGTTGAAGGGGTTTAATAAGTGTCGAAAGCTTGTTAAAACTCAATCAAAGGAGATTCAATCCCTAAAGGATCAAGAATCAAACCTGAGAAAGGAGATTGAAGAATCTAACCTACTCAGGGATGAAATCTTATCCTTGAAGATTGCTCTCTCCGAAGCCACTTCAGCAGGCATTCAGAAGAGTGAAATTATCAATGATTTGACGAAACAGCTTGAGGCTGAAAAGAAGATCACAATGAACTTCTCTAAGCCCAAGATCGTTTTGCCTATCATAGACACTTTCACTGCTGGTTCGGGTAGTAGTGGTTTGGGCTATGTTGCTGAAAAGAGCCTAAGTAAGTCAGCCAAAAGAAGAGCTGCTAAAGCAAAGGGTAAAGGTCCACAGTGTGCTCCAAATTTCAAGAAGGTGATTTTTCCTACGAACACCTATGATTTTGAGAGCATGTATGGTCACTTCAGCAGACCAACTCATGTTGAGCCTGCCAAGGTGAACTCAGTGTGGACCAGACCCAGAAACTTTGGATCTAGCTCCCTCAAGGCTCCTTATGAAGAAGTTCAATTGAAGCATCATGGACCATTCGTTCATGGATCAAATGCTAAGAAAGCACCGCAGGTCAAGCCCATTGTGCCTAAGAATTGTGTGTGTTGCACCAACGAGGCTTCTACCTCCAGGGTTGCTCCTCCTGCAAAACCACCCGTTCAAAAGGCTCAGCAGAACACAAAGAGGAGATACAGTAGATTTGAATGCTGGTGCTGTGGCAAAATTGGTCATTTTGCCATAGATTGTTGGTTCAATCATACTGTGCCAAGAACTCCACGAGTTAACAGTGCAAGACCGACCACTTGCAAAGTTAATGTTCCAAGTGGTGTTCCACTAACAAGGAACCAAGGGCCCAAAAATGTTTGGGTTCCTAAGGGGTATTGATCATGTTTGCAGGAATGTCCAAAGGCCAACGAAATTCCCATCTGGTATTTGGACAGTGGTTGCTCTCGGCATATGACCGGGAGAAGAAGATTACTTCAGGATTATGTTTCAGTTGAGAACGGGCCTAAAGTAAAGTTTGGCGGATCTGAACGAGGTATTATTATTGGTTATGGTTCAATAACCAACGGCTCAGTCAATTTCACACGTGTAGCTCATGTGAAAGGATTGAAATACAATCTGATTAGCATAAGCCAACTGTGTGACAAAGGCTATACCGTTGAGTTCTTTAGAGATAGATGCCTGATAAAGATGTTCGTGTCTGCGAAAACTATTTTAACAGGCTCTAGGAGTAGTGGTATTTACTGTTTAGATTTTATATGCTTACAGTCTTCTACCCCAGTGTGTTTTGTTGCCAAAGATAGTGCATCTCTTTGTGACCAATGGCACAAAAGATTAACACATATTAATTTCAAAACTATATCTATGTTATTTTCTCACAACTTAGTAAGGGATGCCCCCAAAGTTAAATGCATTAAAGAAAGCCCTTGCCATGCTTGCCAAATGGGTAAGCAAACAAAAGCTAGCTTTAAGAGCATAATTGGCAATAATTCTACCAGATGTCTTCATCTGCTGCATATGGATTTGTTTGGTCCAATGTCAGTTAGAAGCTTAGGTGGGAAAGCTTACACCTTGGTTATTGTTGATGATTATTCCCGGTTTGCATGGGTGTTCTTTCTATAACTTAAGTCAGAAACCTTCGACATATTCACTAATTTTGTCAAGCTTATTCAGAATGAACTTGACTGTTCAGTGGTCAAAATCAGAAGTGACCATGGAACAGAATTTCAGTCTGGGGCCATGACAGAGTTTTGTGAAAGTCAAGGTATCTCCCATGAGTTTTCCTCTCCTCGTACTCCACAGCAAAATGGAGCAGCCGAGAGAAATAATAGAACCCTCATAGAAGCTGGCAGGTCTATGTTGAGTGATTCTGCTCTTCCAGAATATTTCTGGGCAGAAGCTATCAACACAGCTTGCCATGTGCAAAACAGAGCACTCATCAATAAGAACCATCGTAATACCCCATATGAGATTCTAAAGGGCAGAAAACCAAAGATTTCATATTTTAGAATTTTTGGCAGTAAATGCTATGTACTTAACAATGAGAAGCATCCTACAACCAAGTTTAGCGAAAAATGTTTTGAAGGTATTTTCGTAGGATATAGTAGCCATAGTAAGGCATATAGGATTTTCAATAAGAAAACTCTGGTGGTAGAGGAAACAATCCATGTTGTATTTGATGAGACGAGCCTGCTGCATAGCAACTCGTCTAGTGTGTTCATTGAAGATGCATGCGAAAAGCTAAAGGAATTCTCCATGCAAGATGGAGTAAAAACCACAGATGATGCTCCAAAGTTGGCAGAAGAGATCTCAGATCACTCTGAAGATGAACAAGAAGTTCATGAAGAAGAAGATATTCCAGAGGTGGATGAACCTCAAGTTGCTCCTGAAAATGCAAACAACTTGGGAGTCAGATATTCAAGAGATCATCCAGCTGATCAGATTATCGGAGATCCCTCAAGCAGAGTTCTAACGAGAAGAGGTACAACTAACGAAGTTTTACATTTAAGTTTTCTTTCACAGATTGAGCCAAAGAAGTTTGAAGAAGCAAACACCGATCCATCTTGGATCCTTGCTATGCAAGAAGAGCTCAACCAATTCAAGAGATGTAAAGTTTGGGAGTTAGTACCAAGACCTAAAGGACAAAATGTAATTGGAACAAAATGGGTCTACCGGAACAAGCTTGATGAAAAGGGCATCATTACAAAGAACAAAGCAGGACTGGTTGCACAAGGATACAGACAAGAAGAAGGGATTGATTTTGATCAGACCTTTGCACCAGTAGCAAGACTTGAAGCCATCAGATTATTTCTGGCATATGCTGCATATAAGGGCTATAAGGTTTTCCAGATGGATGTGAAGTCAGCCTTCCTGAACGGAGACCTTAAAGAGGAAGTATATGTAGCTCAGCCTCCAGGTTTTGTAGATTCTAACTTTCCTGATCATGTATATTATTTACATAAAGCTTTGTATGGTCTCAAACAGGCACCCCGAGCCTGGTATGAGACATTGTCTAGGTTCCTTCTTGAGAACAAATTCACAAGAGGAACAATAGATAAGACATTGTTTCTTAGGGAAGTAAAAGGCGAGATTTTGCTAGTGCAAATCTATGTCGATGATATTATATTTGGTTCTACAGATGACAAAGTTTGCAAAAAGTTTTCTAACTTGATGCAAGGTAAGTTTGAAATGAGCAGCATGGGAGAGCTGAAATATTTCTTAGGACTCCAGGTGCACCAATCTGAAGATGGAATTTTCATCTCTCAGACGAAGTTCACCAAAGAGCTCCTTAAGAAATTAGGAATGGAGAGTGCAACCTCTATGAGGACTCCAATGGGCTCAAGTATGTCTCTGGACAAGGATGAGAAAGGGAAACCTTTTGATGAAACCAAGTACAGAAGCATAATTGGGTCCTTGCTCTACCTTACCGACAGTAGGCCCGATATAATGTTTTCAACATGTGTTTGTGCCAGGTATCAGGTGAACTATAAGGAATCTCATTATGCCGCTGCAAAGAGGATTTTGAGATACCTTAAGGGTACACCAAATCTCGGCTTATGGTACCCGAGAAGCAATGATTTTGAACTGATTGGTTTTTCAGATGCTGATTTTGCAGGTAGCAAAGCTGATAGAAAGAGTACTTCAGGAACTTGCCAATTCTTGGGAAAAAGGCTTGTGTCATGGAGTAGAAAGAAGCAAAATTGTGTTGCAATATCAACTGCTGAATCGGAGTATATCTCTGCCGGCAGTTGCTGTGCACAACTTTTGTGGATAAAGAATTAGCTTGAGGACTACAATTTAAAGCTCACAGAAATCCCCATGTTCTGTGACTCCTCAAGTGCTATTGCCATAGCAAATAATCCAGTCTCTCACAACAGAACAAAGCACATCGAGCTTCGCAACCACTTCATCCAGGAACATGTTGAGAGTAAGGATATTAATTTGTTATATGTTAATACTGACAAACAAAGTGCAGATATTTTTACGAAGCCTCTGGACGAGACCAAGTTCAATTTCTTCAAAATGGAACTTGGAATGCTTAACAAGGAATCCTGAGGACAAGAATATTGGAATTTCACTAAATTACATGGGATTTCACTGGATAAACCAGAAATTTCATGAAGTTTCACGGGATTTCACATGTCAAAATATCTCTCTTCTCGGACACGTCTCTCGTGAACCCTTATTATTAAATACAATTTATTGGATCCGAAGAGCCATCCGTGAAATCAGGTACGCGCCTAAATTTATTTTATATATATATAAAAACAAAGAGAACACGTGATTCCACGCACTCTTCCGTGAAACCCTTCCCATCTCTCCGTCTCCCTCGAGAAAACACTGTTTCTCTTCCCCGATTTCGTCAAACTCGATGGCGCCCAAAGCAGCTGGAGGTCTGCATTCAGGTGGAGAGCTGGTGCAAGGTAGCTTTCGAACTGCTTCAGATGAGTTCAGAAACATTATCTTGATGCTTGATGTCGCCGGGCTTAGTTATGTCTTGGAAGAGCCGGCTAAAATTCTCGAACAAGAGGTTCTTGAGTTCTACAGAAATGCAAAAATCTCTGGTCAAGGAAAGAAGATAAAGAGCAGCATCAGGTCTTGTAAAATAGTTTTAAAAGCTAGTGGCATCAACAGGATTTTGAGGATGCCTGAAGTCGAATCAGAAGAAGTGATTGCTGAAGATTTTCTCCAGGCCAAAAGATTCTGTGGCATTCTTGATGAAGGTTCAAAGATAAGAAGAAAATTCATGAATGAAGGAGGTAAGCTTCTGTGTGATATTTTAGGAAAAGTCTTATTGTGCAAGGTAGGTTCACATGACTACCTATCTGAAGAAGCTTTTAAGAATCACACAGCTATTATTTGTAGAAAGAATTTTAATTTTGGTGAAGTTCTTTTTGAGAAAATTAAAGACAGCTTTCATGACCCAAATTTTGGAAGAATTATTAGTTTATTGCTGAATGGTAGTAATCCAGATTTTTTCAATCTTGGAAGAGGTATACCCATCCATCACACTAAGAAACTCAATTCCTCTATTTTCTCCAAATGGGAAAGGGTCATTCCAAAGGGTGGAGTCAAGATTGCTGTTAGTGCTGATGAGGACCCTGTGCAGAATGAGAATAGGTCTCATGAAGAAGGTCAACCCTCAAGGGGTAGTTGACCCAGTACAACTCCTGAACAAGGCAGAGGTGAACATGTTGAGGGGGAGCTTCCAACCCCAAGAGACATTGCTGAAAGTAGTGCTGCTTCAAAGGAAATTCCTCCCAGTGAAATTGATCCAGTTCCTACTGATCCAGTGTATGTTGATCCAGTCAGTCCTGCTGTTCCTGATACTGTTCCTGACCTAGAAGGTCAAGGGAAATCTGCTGCTGAAGATGAAGCTGCTATGTTAGAGGACTCAAGAAGATCCCCTGCGGAGTTTGCTTATAATTCAGAACATAGTGAAGACTTGGCAGATCCTGAATCTGTTCCTTCTGAGAAATCAGATTCTATGGAGATGGGCAGTTTTAGTGCTCAGTTGGAGTCAGCTAAGAAGATTTCTTTGACTGAGGGGGAGAAAGAACAGGAAGACATATTTATGGGTGAATCTGCAGTCCCTCCTGTGCTGCTCTTGCCCCCTCCAGAAAGTATTTTGAGATAATCTCCAAGAGCAACTGTGCTTGATAAGCAAGCACAGTCTACTAGTTTTGTAGCTGATAGAGTCTCTCCTGATGATTTTGAAACTGGAGAGAGCTCTCAATCTTCTTTGCTCAAGTCAATTTCAACTTTGCTGCAAGCTCAAACAGAGCATTTTGATCAGTCCATAAAGTCAGTTTATCAGAAAATAGATAAAGTAGATAGTGCTTTGAGACAGGAAATGGCTCAGATAAGACATGAAATGGGCAAATTCAAGAGTGATCAAGAAGCCTGGATGTCAAAAGCAGGAAAAGCATTGGACCACACCAATAAGGCAGTTGGGCACGCTCTAAAGAACTTGCATCAGGTTGCTGAAGATGTCCTTCATCTGAATTCTGCTCAAACAGCTCTCAGAGCTTCTCATGATCAAGGGCTTACTTTTCTGGATGATCAAGTTGAAAGACAACTGGCCAAACTCTATACCCTCCTACATGAAGATGTCATAAATGGGGAGGAGAGTATTGTGTCTAAAATAGAAGAAAGTGTTGGTAAAGTTAGTGATTTGGATGGAAATGTATTTTCCAAGATGCAAGAGCTTAGGGAGAACATATTACAAATGTTGTAGATGTGAATTGGTACACTCATGAATCTACAAGCTGGATGTTCAAAGAAGTTGCAGGCATGCTTGGACTCACTGTGGTGGACAAGATGCCAGATGTCCCTTCTTCAAGTGTTCCAGGTCCAAGTGCTCCAAATTCTTCTCATTTTCCTGTTGAGGATTCTGATTTTGCTATAGCAAACATCCCAGTTTCCTCCTATCAAGAATTCTGGGATGATCCAGTGCTTGAAAGCTCCAAAGCTCCTAAATCTTCTGAAAAATCTTTGAAAAGGAAGATCTTTGGTGATAAACCTTCTACAAAAAGGTCTAATCCTCACAAGAAGATCAGAGAATTCTATGATATGCCTCCTCCAAGAAATTTCCAAGAAAGCTGGAGTCCATCTTCAAAGGATATCATTCTTACAGCTTTCAACTTAGTCAGTAGGCAAAATGAAAGTGTCAGTAAACATTACAGTTAGGAGGAATGGGATAAGTTCAAGAAAAGGACAACTGAAAGGAGAATTCATTTCAAGACAGGTGGATCTAAAGAGACTGCTCCTGATAGATATTGGCCCAAGCCAAAGGCATTCTTTGAGAGAATGGAATCTGAATAGAGAAAGAGAGCTGAGGCAGTGGACATAATTTTTGGAAAGATGAAAGGCAAGGACCAAGCATGAGCTGAGCTGTTCTGGAATCATGCTGTTTTTCTTTGTTTATATATATATATTTTTGTGTTTGGATAAAACATTGATTCTCTCTTTAAATTATTACTGCCTGATTGTGCTATTTTTATTCAATTATACTTTCTGTGCAATTCAACTTAGTGCATAGGGTTATGACATCTTCAAATAGGGGGAGATTGTTGGGTATTGTATCCACAATCACCTGGATTTGAAGGTGTCCCCTAGTGAACTAAATTGAATTGAGTATGTATTTGATAAACTCTCTTTAGATGTGTTGTGACAGGTCATAATGCTAAGTGCACACCAAAGTCAGGTTGCAATGGATCACCAAACACAGTTCTAGACAATGTAATCCCTCATTGTGTAGAACAAAGTGTTGGTTCATGTGTAATCTCTCTTTTGGGGTGCACTTCATATTCTCACAACTGAAGGCTTTCAAGGTTGAGGAATGGAGCAGGTTTTCAGAAGAAAAGGAATTTTTGCTAAGTTAATTCGTCGAGATGTCACGTGAAGTCCCGATGACTCCCGACGAATCCTTACAGAAGCCAAATTTCCAGTTTGAAGAAGAAAGTTCTGCGGCCAAGTCCATTCGTTGTATATTCTCGTGAACTCCCGACGAATATCGACGAATGCTGACAGAAGCCAAAAAGGCAGCTTTGTGAAGGAATTTGTGCGGCCAAGTTAATTCGTCGAAAGTTCTCGAGAACTCCCGATGAATTCCGATGAATGAAAATAGAGATGATTTTCAAGCTTTTGATCAATCTTTTTAATAGCTAAGTCAATTCGTCGAGTGTTCACGTGAAGTCTCGACAAATGACGGACAGATGGATTTCAAAAATTATGTTTCGTTTTTGAAAATTAGGGTTGGCCGCCACATGCAGCACACATGTCGATCATTCCTTGTCTGTCGCCCTAGCCGATAGAGTTCTTCTTATAAATAGTCTTTTATTTTAGGGCAAACAACAGTTATTATTCAACCCGATAGAAAGAGAAGAACCCAGCCATCTTCCTCCTTGCTCGCTGAACAAGTTTTTCTGAGATCTAACTTCTGCGCCCTCAAGACTCGTTCTTCAGTGCTGTTAGAGATTTCTCAGATAAGAAGGCTTTTGATTTATTTGCTGCTCTATATTTTTGAAGATCTTTTCAAGAAAATCAAAAGGCCTATTCAGATCAGGTTTGCCGAGTTTCCTTTCATCCGAATCTTTGAAGATCCAAGCTTTAGTTCTCAAGGAAGAAGAAGACTCAGTTTTTCCAAGATCTGAAGTTAATCTCTGTTGAGGTTTAATAGAAGTATTTTATTTCAAATTCTATTTGATTCCTGTAGGAGATTTTTCTCCGAGTTATTGTGTAGGAGTTGTTTACTCCGAGTTGTAGGAGTTGTTCTCCGAGTTTGTAGGAGCCGTTGTCTCCGAGTGTAGGATTTGTTGATAAATCCGAGTTTTGGTGAAGTTGCCGACGCTAGCCCGAAGTGCTAGATAGGCGAAGCGGGAGAGAGGAGTACCCACCTTGGGGAACCTCTATAAATCTTGTGTCTCTGTGCTGTGATTTTTCTTGTTGTGTGTGTACTTATTTTTTATTCCGCAATCACAGTAGAGATCACCTATTCACCCCCATATAGGTGATTTATGTAGACAACGATTTCTTTCAGGGTCCATCTCCACAACCTCCAGTTCGACGAGGCGGGTCAATGAGAGAGACCCAGTGAGAACTACAGGAGCTAGCGGAGCAGGGAGCGGACATCAACAGGAAGGTGACAAGAATGTCGAAAAAGATATCCGGTATCGAGAAGATGGTACGGAAGATAATGATGGCACTTAAATTAACTCCATCACCGCCAAGAGAGGAGAGTCCAGAATTGGAGAAGCCACGATGATCGGTTCATCGGAGACATCGTGGAGGTGATGAAGGAGAGAACAGCAGTATGGGGGCTGGAGAGTAGGAGAATGAATTTTATTTTCATTTTTGTAATTAATGCAGGTTTTCAGAGACAACAAAACAGACTGCTGTTACTACCGCGTGTCGCTAGTTCTAGCATTGGCGTTAGTATCATCATACTATCTGGGTTTATCTATTTTTTCAGTTCGGACTAATTTCTGGCTTTGTTTAAGTGCTCTTTTATGCTTATCTTGCTGAAATAATTTCTGGCTAGCCCGAGTTTACTCGGGCTAGTTTCCACTTCCCACTTCAAGGGGGAGTGTTGAAATAATTGAAGTGGAGTGGAAGGTGGCCGGCGGTCTGGTTATTGGAGACCGAAGAGACCGCGCAGTCTCTATGCTGGTGCTCTGCCGGTCTGGTTCTGGCAGTCTGCTGTGTTGGCCGGTTTGTTCTAGCTTGTTTCGGTCTCTTTCCGGTCTGCTCTGCTTGGTTGGTCTTGCTCCTTTGTAAGAAGATCAGGAGGTCTGTTCTTGTGTAACCGTTGTGACTGGGAGGCTTATGCAGGGTGGTCTGGCGACTTGTCTGAAGTTGGCCAGATGTTCTTGGTTTGCTCTTGGTGATCTAAGGAAGGAGTGTTCTTGTGTCCGCGCGGCTTGTGCGCGGTTTTGTGTTCGCGCGGCTTGTGCACAGTCTGCTGCTGATCTGCGGTCTTGGACAGGATGTTGTCCAAGTGGTGTGATCGCGCGGTCTGCTCTGTGAGACTGCTGGCGATCTGGTGGGTGATGACTGTATCTCTCTTGCGGCGGTGACGACATCCGTCTTGTCTCCTATAAATAGGGGTGCATGGCCCGTCATTCATAACGAGAACTGTAAGAACTAGAGCCTAGGTTTTTTCGTGCGGTCTCACTTTGAGGTCAGACGGTCTCGGAAGCGAGTTGACTGTTTGTTGTGTTCGCAAGTTTGCGGTCGGCAGGTTGCGGTCTCCTTCCTTAGTGATTTCCAAGCGGCTTGAATAAACAGTTCGGCAGCGGCTTGTCTGCGAACTGGTTTATGTTGTTCTTGTGCTGTTCGCAGTGAGCTCGGCGATCAGGCGACCTTCAGCGGTCAGGCGATCTGAGTTGCGGTCTGGCGACAGCTTCAGTTCTTTGTTCAGTTCAATAAGCTTCAGTTCGTGCGGTCTGAGGTGGCGGTCTGGCAGTACAGGTCAAGCCGGGTAATCTGAGTTGCGGTCTTGCCTGTTTTCTGTTCGTGCGGTCTCAGGTCAAGCCGGGCTGTTTCTGGAGTTCAGCAGTCTGTGCGGTCTCTGCTTGTCAAGCCGCCAGATTTGTTTTTTGGTGTGTTTTTTGTTCTTCTCTTCTCCGTGATTCTTATGAATCATGTCTCGCTATGTATGTCTCGAAGTGTAATAAAGCATTGTGATTCAATAAAGACTATTGTGTTGCTGTTTGGCATTGTGGTTGTTTGACTATAACTCAGTTGATGCAACTCCTGCTTACTCCTAAACGATTCAAATCAAAAATTTTTAACAAAAACAATTAAATTGGCTAAAAGGGAGTTGGATAAACATGAAGAGATCATCCTTTTTTTTATTGGAGGTGATGAATTTTATCCTCTCACCCCACACTTTTTTTCTAAATGTATACATTTAGGAAAATGATGAATTTTATCCTCTCATTTCCCATGCCATATAATCTTTTCTTGATACTCTTCATACATAGGAAATGGTGCATATGTTTTGGGAATGATGAATTTTATCCTCTCATTCCCATGACATATGATCTTGTAATAATATTTTTTTGGGGATTGGGTAAAGGCTAGAGGTAAAGGGCTAAAACAAAAATTAGATTAAAATAAAATATTTTTAGACCAACTATAGCAAATTAAACTTTCCTAAGATTCAAAAAAAGCACGAGGCAGAAATAATTAAAATCTAAAGGTGTTAAGCAAAATTACTACAAAATTGAAATTATTTAAAATAAAAGAGAAGAAGTGCTAAATAATTTTCTCTAATCAAATTTAAATCATAAAATATTTCTTAAAACTAAATCACCTAAACAAAAATAGATTTAGCAAACCATGATAAAATAAAAGATTAGCAAATTAAAAATAAAAAAATAAATGCTTAAAACTAAAAAAATGATTTTGGAATAACAAAAATAAAGTAAGGGCTTATTATATTTTTGGGATTTTTTTTATGTTTTCTTATTTTTTTTTGAAGTTTTTGATATTGTCCTTTTTTTGGATTTTTAATATTATCTTTTATTGGATTTTTGATATGAAATAATAAAAAACTGCTAAACAAAAACTAAAAAACCTAATTTTTTTTGTTAATTCTTGGACTTCCCGAGGTATAACCCATGAAGGGTTCTCACCGGTGCTAGGAGATGTGCTGGGATGATAGCCCAAAAGTCCTTTTCCGAGAAATAAATTTTCTCTTTTCTATTTTTTTTGAAGATTTGGGGTTTTCTAATAATTTTTTTTTGAAAAAACTAATTTTTTTTGCACAAGACAAAAAAAAAAAGAAATACACTATGTACAAAAAGAAAATAAACTATGTTCAAACAAAATTTTTTGGAATTTTGGGATTAAATTTTTTTTTTTTGCGGAAATTTCGTAAGATTTATATTTTTTTTGCGAAATTTTTTCTAATTTTTCAAAAATTTACAAGAAAGAGAAATACACTCCCATACTTAAAATTTAACATTGTCCCTGATGTTGAAAGCTAAGTATGAAAAAGAAAATAAAAAAAAACTAGGGCATGTTCATGAAAGAAAAAGAACAAGGAGGGGAAAACAAGCACGTCCCTGATTTGGAAACGGACGATCACCACGATCACCTGCAAAATTACTTTTAAAACAATAAAACAAAACACAAAATAAAAAAACTAAAACATAAAAGTTACTTATTATTTTTTTGATTTTTGATTAGTTTTATAATATTTTTGTGTTTAAATTAAAAATTCAAAAAGATTTTTGTTTTTTGTTTTTTGTGAAACTTACTTAAAAACAAAAGAAAGGAAATATAATATTTTTATTCTTCTTTATGTGATTTAATTAGTCGTGGACTTCTCAAGGCTTACCTGGTGAAGGGTTCGCAAGGTACTAGGAGATGTGAAGGGATGAAAGCCCAAATCTCCCTTTTCAAGAATTTAATTATAACACAAAAAAATTAGATGGGGGGGGGGGGGGAAGAAAAATAAAAAGAACAAGAAAAAAGAGATAAAAGTAATAGCGCTCTCTCTTTTCAAAATATCGACAACATAATCCCCGGCACAGGCGCCAAAAATTTGATAAAAAAAATAATTGAAATATGATTTTTTAGAATTTGTGATTTGTTGTTGATGTTCTCCAATTCTATATCCGATGAATGCAAGCGTACCTTATCGTTTATAGTATAGGATATTAAAGAAAAATATCAAAGTCATATTTAAACATAGGTCTGTTGAGTACTTCTACTTCGAGAAAGCAAACTATTATTCTATCGGAGAGGGAGCAGAAAAAGAGAAGTAATTAAAACTAAATAAAAGAGAACAAAAATAAGAAGAAAATAAAAACTTGATTTAAAACTTGCTTTAAAATGAAAATAAAAGATAAATATTATCATTCTATTCTATTCCTTGATCGTGGAGATTCCTAGCTTATGAACGCACCACTCTCGAGGAATATGCCCACCAGAGATTAAGTTGATCGGCCAAACTCTCGTTCTATAACCGAAACGCCTAATACTCGCTTTAACGAGGTGAATCCCACTATAAGATTTGACTCCTATCCAGAATATTTATGTCATCCTCTCTTGAGGGGTGCGTGCAACTCATTTTATTCTCGAGCGATCGATTTGTACGCACGAGCCTCTCGGCCAACTAGAATACGAAAACAAATACCGAAATTCATAACCGGCATATGAACTCGTTATCATTATTTTTCAAGAATAAATCGAAGGAGAGAGGAAATGATAATAAGGTAAGGAGATGAATTCAAATCAAAGCTTGCTAAAAATCAAGAACTAAATAATTGCTAAAAAAATAAAGAAAGAGAGATAAGGATGCAAGAAGAGATTTTGCATAAATAAAAAGGAGCTTAAAATTTCATTACCATAAAGAGATTACATAAAATAAAATCTACATTACATTGCATGGAATTAATGCTAAGCTAACTTGGATGAAATAAAATTACAAGAAGTAAAACTAAGCTTAAGAAAGGAAATTACTTAAAATAAAAGCTAAATCTAAAACATGAAAATAAAGAAAAACTATACAAGAACAACCCAAATGGGCAGGGGAAAGGAGAGACATTTGCTGGAACTGGGCTCCTGAATTTATAGGAGAAAATTTGAGGTTACGCGCCCTCGGTCACGGGCATGACCAAGGGCGTGTAATAATTGTTCTGCTCAGCTGGGATGACGGCATGGGCGATTGCGTGACAACACGGCAGATGAGGACATTACACGCCCGTGTAACTTTGGTCACGGGAGTGTACTTGGGAAACTTCAATTAATGCAGCGTGGGCTTGATTTCGGTGCGGTGGGGAGTAAGGATCTCGCGGGAAAGTCACGACCATGATAATTGGGTCACGAGCATGACTTGAGTCAACTTCTCGACGACATCTCCACATCTCGATGGTAGCGCTGGGAGCATCTTTTTAAGGTTACACGCCCTTGGTCATGGGCGTGAACTTTGTGTCACTGGCGTGACCGAGAGTGTAACTTGCTGTGGACTAGCTCAAACAACACGGGATGAACTCTGGATTGAAATTAAGGTTACACGCCCTAGGTCACGAGCGTGACCTAGGGCGTGTACTGTCAATTTTGAGCAAAAATTCCAGAAAATCTGCAAAACAAAAATACAACTATATTTAGAACAGAAATTATAAAAGAAGTGATTTTTAAACAAAATATAAATAATATTTACAAAATTTAAATAAAAATTAACCTAAAACTATAATAAAAATATGCACAAATACTACTCATCACAAGAGTTAACTTTTTAACCCCAAGGTCACAAGATATAGTATGGACTACATGGAGAAACTTTGGGGAAAGTGGCACGGACATATCCAGACACTACCCTTCAAGTGAGTGGGACAAGCACAAGAAGACAAAAGCCATGAGAACTTTGTATAGACAACATCAACAAGAAAGAACACTGCCAGAGAATGCCCCTTTCATTCCTGATAGATACATCCCTAAGCCATCCCCCTATTTTGAAAGGCAAGTGCAGGAGCTTCAAAGGAACGAAAAAAGATGCAGAAAAAGAAGAAATTGTTGAAGTAATACTGGCATATGTGATAGCTAAAAGCAAATATTGTTGTAACTCCATTTTTAAAACATTTGGCTTATCTATAAAATCTTGATGAAGTTTGTGATATACTTGTTCATGTAATTACTTCCTTATACATATTGAACTTGTGCTAATATAGAATTGATAATTAACTTAATTGTGAGAATAGTTAGCTAATAATAAGTTAATACAGTTCAGATAAAAAGGCACTAAGCACCATAACTAATGTATAATCTTATGTCACTAAATTAATAAAATATCCTTAAGAAAGCATACAAGAATGATGTTGTGGCTGACACACAACACACTTATTATACAAAAGAGTAATCCAAGACAATATTGTTTTGTCTACAAAACGATATCGCCATAATAACATAATGTATCATCGAAATGACTCTATGATTTCATCACAAAGACACGATGATACCTAACTATCTGTTCGAAAATTTAGAAATATAAAATGAATTGATCACAACTGTTCAATCTGATATAATCAAACATTTAACACGTGGCCCTTCGCTTCTTACACCAGAAATTATAAATTGTGTCACATGCCTTGAAATTAAAAGCACATACTGTAACATCCCCCAAACTACTAGACCCCTAGGAAATTTTTGTCATGATAAAGTCATGAAAAAATAGGATATGTGACCTAGGGTACCTTGGTGACAAGTTGAATGGGTGGAGAACACATGGTGTACTCTTAGCAACCATGGGCCATCCCAATTCAAGGAGAATTAAAGGGTAACTCCAAAGGGGCTAAAGCACCTTATACATCACATATAACCATGGGAGCACCCCCTAGGCTGAATTAAAGTACACCAGGTGGCCTAAAAAGGTTCCTTGAACCCAAAATGGTGCCCCTTGACCACTATAGGAGCCTTTGACAGGGCTAGGTCAAGATACATATTAAGGCCCAATTGTATATGTCAATTAGCCTGAGTGTGATGAAATTGACCACACCACACCCTTCCTAAATACTAGGGTAGACTATTGAGACAAATGGACCTATTGGAATTGGCCAATTTTGGGAGATTGGGCCAATTGCCAAAATGCCCCAATTTGACCAAGTAAAGTAATTCCATCAATTTGACCTTCAATTGGCCATATGTGGTCAAGAAGGTAACCCCTATCAATCCAAGACCACTAAGGGAGTCTAATGGGTCCACATTGGACCCTTGGGATAAACCAATTTTGGGAGATTATGCAAAATTATTAAATTGCCTCAAATTATAGCTTTGCCCTATATGGTTCAATTAGCCACCAATTGGCCAAATTGACCTCGCACAACCTCTCATAAGCCATAATGGGAGTATATGAGACCTAAATGAACCAATGTGCACATTCAATTTTGGAAGATTAGGGCAAAAACACCAAAACCCCTAAATTTCCCTTAAAGCCCTAAATATGTAATTAAACCTCAATTGACCCCACCATAACCTAATTCCCCTTAGATTAGGTCCACTAAGGTCTAAGCCACCAATGTGGTTAGGGTGACCTCGAGTTAAGACCAAACTCAAAAGTACCAATTTGGCCTATTTGGTTCAAGTGAGCCCAGACTCAAAACACAATAAACTTAGTCCAACCCAAGATCCAATAGCAAGCCCACATGATTTCTGAACCTCGTGCCCACTGAAATTTGAAATTGGGGATTAAATGCCATGGTTTTAAGTTTAAAATTGGAGGAAACGGACATGAAAACATAAAGGAGGAAGATGGGAGATGAGTGCTATTTGGCACCCCACTCCCCTTCCCCAAGCTCCCCTCTGAGCTGGTGAGTAAATTCCCATCAGTTTTGGGGAAGTGGGAGAAAGGCCTTGGTTAGCTAGGAGTGGCGGAAAGAGCTGGCCTTGAAGACAATAATGGCATGAGACCATATACTCTACCCCTCCCCCATCTCTCCTTCCATCATCTTCAGACCATCCAGAGCTGACGAGCGCCCGTTTTAGAAAGATATTTCAAACTTGATTAGCTCAGAAGACAATATCACCAAGGAGGTTGAGGTCAGTAATGGTGAACTAGGCAACCACCAACAATCTGACTCAAAATGAGGAAGATCCTTTCCCCCTCCACTTGTGCTAGAATTCCTTTTTCTTCCGTTTTCAATATCGCGTGAACAATGGTGAGACCACCATTTAGATTTTTAATGTTCCTAGCCGAAAAATCAAACATGTCGTAGAGCTAATCTAGCCACCCCAGGTGAAACATCCACCACAAGTCGAAAGCCCTACATTGATTGGTGGTGGTGGCAGAAGGGTTTCGCCAGAAACCTCCAGGAGCTGTCAGAAAATGGACCGCAAAAGGGCCCAGGCGCGAGTAATCCCAACCGTTTTCTATTTAGGTACGATGACCCAGGACCGCTATTCTTGTGCCAAGATTCATGCCACATGATGAAATATAAAACTTATATTTCATTCACATTTCATCACAGATTTTGCCCCTTTTTACGCTTAAGAATCGAGGCCCTTAGTGGCCATAAATTGAAAAGTGTGCATATAAAACTTTTGTAGATCCTTGAATCTACTTTCTATAGGAATTTTAATCAAGCCATTTAGGATCCTTCTGCCCTTTTAGGTCAATTTTGTTAGGACTGGTCCTTGGGGAGGACTGAACTGTGAAGTTGAATAACTCTCACATAGTAGGTTGCATGAAGCTGAAATTTGGACCACATATGTGTGTACTTTAAACCTACTGTGTGCCCAAAACTCAGAATTTTTGAGGCACATTTTTCTAATGTTTTATTAATAATTTGATAATTCATTTATGGTGTATATATTGGGTTAAATTAACTCAAATATTATCAAATCTCCTCTGGATTGTGAGTCATGTAGATAATAATGCCTGGTAAACTTTTGGGCCATTTGGATCCTTGCATGAGAGCAAATCTAAATTCAGTTGAACCCTAGAATGAAACTTGTATGAACGTGACTCAAGTGTATTTTGTAAATTTTACCAAGACCACTCCATAGATGGTCTTGAAATTCTTACCATAGCTGAGATAGGACTAGTTACATAGCCTATCCAAAAATGGGAAATTTTGGAAGACATTTTTCAATGGTTTTGGAAATATTTTAATTAATCATGCATGACATGATTGTTGGGTTGTATGAACCCAAATCAACCCAAATATTGGTGAAAGGATCATTAGGTCATGTTAGGTCACTGGACAAAATTTGGGATCATTTGGACCCATGCATGTGGAGCTACTCTCATGCAAACAAAATCTAGTAATGGTAACCCTTAATATGTGATTGGGGGGGGGGGGGGTGTGAAATTCTCCCAAACCCCTTGGTCACTAAGTCTGAAACTTTATATATGGGTGTGTTATGCCTAGTCCCTCATTCTAGCCAAATTTAGTTATTTTTGGGATTTACTTTACTATAATTCCATTTATTATTTAAGTAAGCATGAATATGTAATATTCATGGCTTGGTGATAAATAATGACCCCAAAATTTGTTAAATGATTATAAGGGTCAAGGTACACCTATGGTAGAAAATTGAAGTCAATTGACCTGGTGGAAATGGGAGATTCAACTACAAGTGCATATAGAGTGGGAAGGGGGTGCTAATAACACAAAACCCCTTTCATGAGTGCTTATCTCAATTTGGCTATTACATGAAAAAAATGACTTACACATGCATAGGATAGGAGGAAATATAACCCCTGTTGGGAAAATGATTTCTCTTAACCCCTGAAAATGAGTTGAATATGAATTCCAAGAAAGGAAAATCAATGTAAGTAAATATGCGTCGAATAGTATTCGACGCAACGTCAAAATAAAGTCGACGTTTCTATCAGAATGAGTCGAAGTAGCTCCAAGCAGAATTCGACGTATCCTATGTCGACGTAGATCTGACTTCTAGTCGACGTATCTTGAGAAGTCGACGCACCCTAGTCGACGCCCCTTCCTTATTCTCCTCTCGACGTTCTGCCAGGACGAATTCGACGCCTACGTCGAATAGTAATCAACGCACGTCGATTTCTATGATTAATTCAAAAATCGCCAGATCTCTTTCCTTCTTTCATAAATCTGATTTATATGGAATCAAATTATTCTTTATAGCCATTCAGAATTATTCTTTTCCTCTAATGATTTCTTGGCTAATTTGATTAAATCCATTATGGACACTATTTGAAATCAGAATGAATACTTTCCTTCTATGGATATAATTGTTATGGAAATTTCTCCTTCTTTCTAATACTCTGCCTGCTAATTGATTACTCTCCTATAGTGTTATTTTAATGAACAGAGCTATAAATAACAAGGGGGTCGGCAAAGAGCAACAAGGAGTGATCCACCATTTGTACATTTGAAAAGAGAAAAAGCTCCCAAGTAAAAAGAAAGAGAGTTGAGAAAGATTCCTGCAGCAAGCATCAAGCATTCTTCTTCTTCTGCTTCTAAAGCCATACTGCTGCAAAATTCTGAAAAGCTTACAATCTCCTTCTCACTATAGAAGGGAGATTTAATTCACTACTTCTTGTGCTTCCAATCTTCTTGCTAGGAAGAAGATTCATTTTTGTCTTACATACTTCTTTTCCTTTCTCTTATTTTCATTCTCACATACTGTAAAAGAGTTTTTAGAATCACTCTTCAAAAAATTCAGTTGTACTGGTTCTAAGAGTCTCCTTTTCAAAAGACTCAGTTGGTTCTAAGAGTCTCCTTGTCAAAAGACTCAGGGTGGTTCTAAGAGTCTCCTTATCAAAAGACTCAGTGCAAGATAGTGAATTTTCTACCAAGGGGGTAGAAGAGTGGACTACCCAAAGTTTGGGGAACTACTATATCTCTTTGTGTTGTGCTGTGATTTTTCTTATTGCATTTATTTTTCTTTACTTGTTTAATTCTTGTTGGTGTATGGGAAGCTCTAATCTGTGATCACTACACCCATATATATATAATTATTAACTTTGCACAAAAATATTTTAAATCTCTATTCATCCCCCTCTAGAGAATTCTAGTGAGGTTAACTATGCACTTTCAATTGGTATCAAAGCGAAGTTGATCTAAAAAGGTTAACTCCTTGATCAAAAAGATCATACCTCTTATTTATATATATATATATTTCTCTAACAATTATTTTTCACATGGCACAAATCAAAGATTATGCTTCCACCAGACCACCAATTTGCAACCTTGAAAAGTTTGCACTTTGGAAAACAAGAATTAGAATTTATCTAAATTCTATTGATGATGAATTATTTAATTTTGTCTTAACAGGTCCCCCCAAGCCATTCAGAAAGGACTCAAGTGGAAAAGTAACTGAAACACTTGCTCCAAAAGCTGAGTGGACAGAAGAAGAAAAGAAAGCCCAAGGATATGATGCCAAGGCTATGAATATCCTAGTCTCAACCCTCTCAGATGAAATCTTCCAAAAGATTGCTGATTGTGAGTCAGCTAAGGAAGTATGGGAAGCTCTCACCAAAATGGTAGAGGGAAGTGCTGATGAGAAAAAGGACAGAAAGGCACTACTCATCTCTCAATATGAAAACTTTCAGAAGAAAGAAGGTGAAAGTGTTGCTGACATGTATGCCAGATTCAGCCTCATAGTGAATGAGTTGAGAACACTTGAAAAGGACATATCTCTCACTGAGATAAATGACAAACTGCCAACTTGCTTCCCTAGCTCTTGGGATTCAAGAATCTGGCCAATTAGAGACTCCAGAAGTCAAAGAGAAATCTCAACAGATGTCCTGTTGGGCAAATTAAAATCTTATGAACATCTGTTAAAAACAAGAGCTGAGAAAGAAGAGAAAGAAAAGGCTCCTTCACTCTCAAAAGAAAAGAGTATTGCATTGAAGGCTGTTGAAGGTGAACCCTCTACAAGTGATGAGGAGCTGATCAGCCTACTAGCCAGAAGGTTCAAGAAGTGGATCAAAACAGAAGGATCCAGAGGAAGAGACTCAAAAATTAGGTATAATAAAACACCTACTAAAGAGATTATATGTTACTCTTGCAGGAAACCTGGACATATTGCACCTGAATGTCCTAAGGAGATCAGCAAAAAGAAAGATCTGAAAAGAACAGATCTACAGAAGAAAAAGAAGAAAGAGAAAAGTCTCATTGCTTAATCATGGAGTGATTCAGAATCTGAAGAAAGCACATCATCTGACAATGATCAAGAAGAGGCCAAGATGGAGGAAACCTGTTTGATGGCCACTGAGAAGCCTAATGATACATCTATGGTAAATATACTTGATGATATAGATTTCTCTTCCACTGATTTCAAAAACAATTTCAAAGAATTCTGTTTAAATCTAATCAAATCTGAAAAAGAAATTAAAGAACTAAGAAATGAATTAAACAATCTCAAACAAGTAAATACACAGTATAATAACTATGAGCTTAGCCTAAAGGAATTAGACAAAATCTATACAGAAAATCTAACACTGAAAAATGAGCTAGCAAAGACAAAGGTCTTTGAAGACTCTCTAAATGGGAGAAGTCAGAAGCTCAAGAACATCTCTAGAAATCTTACTGAAAGACTTAGACAACTAGAAGATAATACTGACTTAGAACCAAAAACTCAATCACCTAGGAAATCTGTTTGGAGACATCCCATTCACTTCACTAGGGAAGGACATTTGACAGGAGAAAGATCAAAGGAAAATCCAGAAATAACCACTGTCTTTAATAAAACTAATCCCATTATATATGAAGGAATCCTAGGAAGATATCCTCAGAAAAAATCTAAACTTGCATCGAATACTTATCAACGTGCATTGACTTCCAATCGACGCATACAACAAAGTGCGTCGACTCCTACCCGACGCAACCTCTCTCATGCTTCGACTGAAAGCAAACGCAGAATGGAGAAAGCGTCGACTTCATATCGACGCAACCATAAACCTACGTCGAATACATATCGACGCAACCAATCAGACAGACATCTCTCCTCTACCAAACAGCTGTTTCAATCCATCTCCTTTTACTATGACCACTACTTCTGTAACATCGCCAAAGAAAATTGGTATGATAAACCAATGCCCCTAAAGGAGGAAGGATATTCAGAAAAACCCACTTACTCCTTTATTAAATTTTACACTGATGGGAGAAAGGGACCCCAGCTCAGCAGGGTTCAAACTAATGTTTTAAATTTTATGTACAGTTGTATCACATCTCTAGGCTGGTGTGGTACTTGGACAGTGGATGCTCCATGCACATGACAGGATGCAAAAACCTGTTAATCAACTTTGAGGATAGACTTGGACCATCAGTAACTTTTGGAGACTCTAGCTGTGGCCAAACCAAGGGCTTTGGAGATTTCAAAGAAGGGAAAGTCACCTTCAAGAATGTGGCAGTAGTCAAAGGACTGAAGCACAATCTGATAAGTATAAGTCAGATATGTGAAAATGGTAAGTATGAGGTAAAATTCACCACACTATTCTGCCATATTATTGATATCAAGACTGGTGCCACAGTACTCAATGGAATTAGAAAAGGAAAAGTATATGTAGTGGACTTTAGCTCCTCACCCACAGAAGTCTGTTTATTCAACAATATTATTGATAAAAGTGAATTATGGCATAGGAGACTAGGTCACCTAAACTACAAAACAATTAGTAAACTAGCAAAGAATAACCTAGTCAGAGGCTTACCAAAAGGTAGGTACTCTAAGGATTCTCCATGCAGACCTTGCCAACTAGGAAAACAAACCAAATCATCCTTCAAACCAATTGGTAAGGATGACTCTCACAGGGTCCTTTACTTACTACATATGGATTTCTTTGGTCCCATATCCACTCAGAGCTTAGGTGGAAAATCCTATACCCTAGTCATTGTGGATGACTATTCCAGATTCAGCTGGGTATTCTTTCTAAGGGCTAAGTCTGAAACCCACAAGACTCTCTCAAGATTCATAAAACAAATTCAATCTGAACTCAATAGTCAGGTTTCCATAATCAGAAGTGATCATGGGACTGAATTTGAAAATCAGTTTATGAGTAGTTTCTGTGAAGATATAGGTATCAAACAAAGTTTTTCAGCCCCTAGAACCCCCCAGCAAAATGGAGTTGCTGAAAGAAAGACTAGAACTTTAATAGAATCAGGAAGGACCTTACTAGTAGAATCAGGTTTACCAAAAACTTTCTGTGCTGAAGCAGTCAACACTGCCAACTATGTTCTAAATAGAAGCCTAATACACAAAACTAAATCAAAAACTCCATATGAGCTCCTGAAAGGAAAAACACCCATAGTTAAGTATTTAAGATCTTTGGATGTGCTTTTTTTATCCTAAATAATGGAAAAGATCATCTTGCCAAGTTTGACAAGAAATCTGATGATGGAATATTTCTGGGATACTCAGCATCTAGTAAAGCCTATAGGTGCTATAACAAGAGAACTCTTAAAATTGAAGAGTCTATGCACATTATATTTGATGAAACTAACATGCTGTTTAAGGGGGAGGGAACTCCCACCAACCCTTTTCCACAGGAAAGCAGCAGCATAGAAACACAGCTTGAACAACTGGTTCTAGAGAACACAGATAATGGAAAAGAAAATAAGATAAAGGAATCAAGTGAGGAATCTGAACAAGAACATGAAGAAGATTCAGAAAAGAGCATTCAAAACCAACTCCCACAGGAGAACATGGTTCAGGAAGGCCAGGTGGACAATGATCCTATCACCAATGAGGAAGAAGAACATCTAACAAGTCCAGGCAGGACAAGGGTCAATTTGAAAGATCATCCACAAACTCAAGTAATTGGAGACCCCAATACAGGTGTAAGAACAAGACACCAGGTCTCCAATGGGATGATGCTCCAATGCTTCCTATCACAAGTTGAACCAAAGAAGTTTGAGGAAGCAAATTGTGATCCTCACTGGATTATGGCCATGCAAGAAGAACTAGGCCAATTTGAGAGAAACAAAGTGTGGAACCTAGTTGAAAGACCAAGAAACTACCCTGTGATTGGTACAAAATGGGTATACAGGAACAAACTAGATTCCACTGGAGTAATTGTCAGGAACAAGGCAAGACTTGTAGCACAAGGATATAGACAAGAAGAAGGGATAGACTACAACCAGACATTTGCTCTAGTTGCCAGATTAGAGGCAATCAGGCTCTTTCTTGCCTATGCAGCCTTCATGAAGATGAAAGTCTACCAAATGGATGTCAAAAGTGCTTTTCTGAATGGTGATCTTCAAGAAGAGGTATATGTGGAGCAACCACCAGGTTTTGTTAATCCCTCTTCTCCTAACTTTGTTTATAGACTTAACAAAGCACTATATGGTCTTAAGAAAGCACCTAGAGCTTGGTATGAATCTCTCTCTAATTTCCTTTTAGAAAATTCCTTTGAAAGAGGAAAAGTAGACAAGACACTCTTTACTAGAACCCATAAAAACCAACTCCACCTTGTTCAAATATATGTAGATGACATCATCTTTAGCTCAACTCATCCTAAACTATGTAAAAGATTTGCTAATCTAATGCAATCTAAATTTGAAATGAGTAGTATGGGAGAACTCTCATATTTCCTAGGATTACAAGTAAAACAAAGTAGTGAGGGAATCTTCATCTCACAATCCAAATATACTAAAGAGCTAATCAAAAAGTTTGGTATGGAATCAGCATCTACCATGAAAACACCCATGGCAACCAATGCCATTATAGAAAAAGATGATAAAGGAAAATCAGTAGATCAAAAGACTTATAGGGCCATCATAGGGTCCCTTCTATATCTAACAGCTAGCAGACCTGACATCATGTTTGCCACTTACATATGTGCTAGATTTCAGGTTGATCCAAAGGAATCCCACCTCACCTCTGTAAAAAGGATTCTTAGATACCTAAAGGGAACCCCTGAACTAGGTCTATGGTACTCAGCAGAAACCAACTTTGAATTAATAGGTTTCTCAGATGCATATTATGCTGGATGTAGGGTTGATAGAAAAAGCACATCTGACACCTGCCAATTCCTAGGTGACAGATTGATATCATGGTTTAGTAAGAAACAAACCTCAGTCTCAACCTCAACAGCTGAAGCTGAATACATAGCTGCTGGGAGTTGTTGTTCACAAATCCTGTGGATGCAAAATCAGCTTCTTGACTATAAATTGGAAATACATAACTCTAAGATCTATTGTGATAGCTCGAGTGCTATATCCATAGCATCCAACCCAGTCCTTCATAGTAGGACCAAACATATAGAAATCATACATCACTTCCTTAGAGACAATGTAGAAAATGGTAAGATAACCCTAGAATATATTCCCACAGACAATCAAAGAGCAGACATCTTCACAAAACCCTTGGATGAAACTAAGCATAATTATTTCATCAAAACCTTAGGAATGCTTGATGGTAGTCTGTAACCACCATTGTTGGGAAATCTAAAAGAAATCAGGAAATCTAAGACAGTATTTGAAGATGCGTCGAATACATATCGACACACCGTCGAAACGAACTCGACGCTGGCGTTGATTTCTTCCGGGCAAAGTTACGTCGATAACGTATCGACGCACCGTCGAACTTATATCGACGCAGGGCTATGAACACGTCGACAGAACTGTAAGTGGACGAATCTCCACAGAGCGTTGACTCCATATCGACGCATATGTCGACAACAATTCGACGTAACGTCGACATCTGGTTACAATTAGAATCAAATCCTGACTTCCTCTTTTGACGATTGGATTACCGTGATTTCTGTTTCCTTTCTCGACGTTTCATCTTCTTTAAATAATACCTCCTATTTCATAACATATACTCTCCTCAACCGCCAAAACTTCGTCTTCTACCTCTCTCTCTCTCTGCATCAATGGCACCAACCTCTGATCAATCGGACCTCATCAAAGAGATGAACGATGCTCTCGAACACCTCGTAAATAACTTCCAGATTCGACTGAATCACTTCGCCAACGAATGTGCTGCCATGATCAACACCTTTGCAGCTAAACTGGCAACCCTCTCTGCTTCTCTTCCTGAGCTTCATGCTCTCATTCAAGAACGGCCTCTGTCGCCAGAAAGGTTTAAATCCTTTATGCAGGATATAAACCAGGGGGAGAATGACTCCAGAAACCCACCTTGTCAGGTTCTCTATCTCTCTTAAAAGCTCAGGATTAATTTACTTTTCAACTCTAAACATTATCTCTAAAGAATTACACCAACCTCTTCTCTTATAATAGGCTCCAATCCACTCCAATCACTCTGACTACACATTCAACAAATACTTTGGAGAGACCTCCACTTATCACACTGAAGGAGATCATGCTGTGGATTCAGCATTTAGAACTGATGCCCCATATACTCAGGGGGAGCTTCCTGTGGTAAAGAACTCAGGAGTTCAGGGGGAGGAAGAAGCAGCCACCTCTGATGACTGGAAGGGACAGATGTGGACTGATGCACCCCTCTGTGAAGAAGAATTTCAGCATCACTCTCCTGGCTTCTCTGCCAGTTACATCAAACTGAAGACACCTCTACTTGAGGACATCCCTTCAGAAGTGCCTGGAAGAGACAAAACTCCCTCAGCATAGATTACTCTACCAGAGGTCATTCTCCCTTCTATTGCAGAACAAACTCTTTTTCTTGAGAATGTTCCTTCTCCACCTAAAGAGACCATCCCCCTCTCCTTCTCTACCTCTACCTCCACCTCAACTTCCTTCTCTACCTTCATCTCCACCTCTACCTCTACGTCCACCTCAACCTTCTTCTCTACCTCCACTGCTACCTTTACCTCCTCCAATAGCAAAACTCACTAAGCAGATTCTACCTAGGAAAAGTCCAGAAGGACAAATGAAAAGGAAAAGAGAAGCCATCCCTCACTGGCAAAACTTCTCCAAAGAAGAAAGGAAAGAGTATGCTAAAGAAAAGAAGTATAGAAAAGCCTGTGAGGAGATAAAAAGGTTTTAAAAAATGCCTGTCAGCATTCCTACCAGCCCTGTAAAGGAATACCATGACCCTGACATGGAAAAGAGGCATGAGGAAATAAGAGAAAGAGAGCTGTATGAATATGAAGCAGCTAGGAAGGAAGTAGAAGATAAGAGGAATGCCTGGATGGAAAAGATCAACAGGGGAATGACCAAGGAGCAAATTCTTGCTGAATCTTCTGTCAAAATTCCAAAGAAGTTGTTTGATATTGAAGCTTATCAAAAGAAAAACCCTCAGGCAGGGGTCATCCTAGAGAAAGGCCAAAAGCACAAGAGGGGTGTAGGGTGTACAGAAGATACTTACATTCCCTACAAGAAGCCCAACAGACCTATAAAATTAGACAAGTGGCATGCCTCACCCTGGAAAGGGAAAGGGAAAAATGGCTGAGATTCCTAAGAAGCAGCAATCAGAAAAGAAAACAAAATATAGGCCCAAGGTTGATAGCAAGGGACCACCTGAGATCAAGCCTACTGAAAAGAAAATTCAAAACATTACAATTGAGATGATTGATGAAAAGGCAGCAATCATCATCAGCAAAGGCTACTCCATAAATGACACTATCCCTGATGGTGATAAACTCTTGGAAAAACAGCATAAAATCATCAGGAATGTCTAGAAACGACCTGATAGAGCCATGGGCTACATTTTTGATGCTATTGAAAACTTATCTAGGAAACTTTATTCTGCTTTTGTCAACTTCATGTACAAAAAGAAGTTTCTGGTTTAATTCTTGTGAAAGACAAATGCTTGTCATATGCTTTCTTATTCTAATTTCTCTTCTGATTTTTTGACATATTTCTGTTCTATATAATTGCCTTGCTGAGTTGATTAAATGCTAGTACAATTTCCCTCTAAATAGGGTTAAGACAAATAGGGGGAGATTGTTGGGAAAATGATTTCTCTTAACCCCTGAAAATGAGTTGAATATGAATTCCAAGAAAGGAAAATCAATGTAAGTAAATATGCGTCGAATAGTATTCGACGCAACGTCGAAATAAAGTCGACGTTTCTATCAGAATGAGTCGAAGTAGCTCTAAGCAGAATTCGACGTATCCTATGTCGACGTAGCTCTGACTTCTAGTCGACGTATCTTAAGAAGTCGACGCACCCTAGTCGACGCACCTTCCTTTTTCTCCTCTCGACGTTCTGCTAGGACGAATTCGACGGCTATGTCGAATAGTAATCTACGCACGTCGATTTCTATGATTAATTCATAAATCGCCAGATCTCTTTCCTTCTTTCATAGATCTGATTTATATGGAATCAAATTATTCTTTATAGCCGTTCAGAATTATTCTTTTCCTCTAATGATTTCTTGGCTAATTTGATTAAATCCATTATGGACACTATTTGAAATCAGAATGAATACTTTCCGTCTATGGATATAATTATTATGGAAATTTCTCCTTCTTTCTAATACTCTGCCTGCTAATTGATTACTCAACTATAGTGTTATTTTAATGAACAGAGCTATAAATAACAAGGGGGCCGGCAAAGAGCAACAAGGAGTGATCCACCATTTGTACATTTGAGAAGAGAAAAAGCTCCCAAGTAAAAAGAAAGAGAGTTGAGAAAGATTCCTGCAGCAAGCATCAAGCATTCTTCTTCTTCTGCTTCTAAAGCCATACTGCTGCAAAATTCTGAAAAGCTTACAATCTCCTTCTCACTATAGAAGGGAGATTTAATTCACTACTTCTTGTGCTTCCAATCTTCTTGCTAGGAAGAAGATTTATTCTTGTCTTACATACTTCTTTTCCTTTTTCTTATTTTCATTCTCACATACTGTAAAAGAGTTTTTTAGAATCACTCTTCAAAAAATTCAGTTGTACTGGTTCTAAGAGTCTCCTTTTCAAAAGACTCAGTTGGTTCTAAGAGTCTCCTTGTCAAAAGACTCAGGGTGGTTCTAAGAGTCTCCTTATCAAAAGACTCAGTGCAAGATAGTGAATTTCCTACTAAGGGGGTAGAAGAGTGGACTACCCAAAGTTTGGGGAACCACTATATCTCTTTGTGTTGTGCTGTGATTTTTCTTATTGCATTTATTTTTCTTTACTTGTTTAATTCTTGTTGGTGTGTGGGAAGCTCTAATCTGTGATCACTACACCCATATATATATAATTATTAACTTTGCACAAAAATATTTTAAATCTCTATTCACCCCCCCCTCTAGAGAATTCTAGTGAGGTTAACTATGCACTTTCAACCCCTATTAGGAAATTTTGGGAATTTTTGGTACAAAAAATTCCCTAAGACTTTACATAGGGTATAGATATTGCAAATATTAATTAATGAGGTCTTTTGGAGTAAACCTTAGGGAAAAAATCTGAGGCTTGGGCATAAGATCTTGTATGATGAGATAAACCTCTGTAAATTTTATGAGAAATATTTATTGAGAGGACATTATACTTCATTAACAATGTAGAGTTTGCAGTTATAACTTAGGAAATTCATATCTTCAATTATTGACACTTGAATACCATAGAAATTTGTGCATAGGCTTTTGATAACAATACGAACTTCTAGAAATTTTGATGGGATTTATGGTTACATATTTTTGGTACTTCATTCATAATGTAGAGTTTGGAGTTATAACTTAAGAAATTCATATCTTGAATTATTGACACTGGAGTACCATAGAAATTTGTGCATAGGATTTTGATAATAATATGTACTTCTGGAAATTTTGATGAAATTTATGGTTACGTATTTTTGGTACTTCATTCACAATGTAGAGTTTGGAGTTATAACTTAGGAAATTCATATCTAAAATTATTAAAACTGGAATACCATAGAAATTTGTGCATAGACTTTTGATAACAATATGAACTTCTAAAAATTTTGATGGAATTTATGTTTACATATTTTTGGTACTTCATTCACAATGTAGAGTTTGGAGTTATAACTTAAGAAATTCATATCTTGAATTATTGACACTGGAATACCATAAAAAGTTGTGCATAGGCTTTTGATAACAATATGAACTTCTGGAAATTTTGATGGAATATATGGTTACATATTTTTGGTACTTTATTCACAATGTAGAGTTTGGAGTTATAACTTAGGAAATTTGTATCTTGAATTATTGACACCGGAATACCATAGAAATTTATGCATAGGCTTTTGATAACAATATGAACTTCTGGAAATTTTAATGGAAATTTTATTGGCAAGTTTGAAATTACTATATAGAGAATTCTTAGTGTTTTGCGGGTAATTCGTCGAGAGGCTTAGGTAATTCATCGAGAGACTTAGAAAAATTCATCGTGAGGTCCTTCATGTCGTTGAGACTAAAACTTTGAGACTCAATCGTCGAGTTATTCTGGATTTGTCGAGATATCTCGACGAGTCCGGCGAGACTTAGAAATTAGTCGAGTTCTCTGTATAATTTGTCGAGTAATTCTGGATTTGTCGAGTAACCTCGATGAGCCCTCAAAGACTTAGAAAATAGTCAGTTCTCTCTATAATTCATCGAGTGACTCTAGATTCATCAAATGATCTCGACAAGCATGTTGGGACTTAGAAAATTAGTCGAGTTATTTGTATAATTTGTCGAGTGATTCTGGATTCGTCGAGTGATCTCGACGAGCCTGCTGAGACTTAGAAAATTAGTTGAGTTCTTTGTATAATTCATCGAGTGATTTTGAATTCATCGAGTGATCACGGCGAGCCCGCCTAGACTTAGAAAATTAGTTGAGTTCTTTGTATAATGCGTCGAGTGATTCTGGATTCGTCGAGTGATCTCGACGTATCCGCTGAGACTTAGAAAATTAGTCGAGTTGACTGTATAATTCGTCGAGTAATTCTGGATTCGTCAAGTGAATTCTACGAATCCACCGAGACTTAGGAAATTCATCGAGTTGTTTGTATAATTCGTCGAGTGATTTCAACAAATCTGTCGAGACTTGGAAAATTTGTCGAGTAGAGCATCGTTCAAAAGAGCGTTTGCCTAAGGGTAGACAAAGATAAGTATTATAATTCATCTAAGTGTTAAGATTAACAATGTGAGTGAGTCTGTGGGAAAGGGATGGTCATCAATAAAAGTAAATACCTTGAGGAAGGGAAGTTTGGGATGTCACCCCATCATACTTCCTAGTATCATTGCGATCCCTTCATCGGGTAGACCTCAGGAAGTCCAAGGTTCACCCTAAGCTGTTAAGTTCAACTAAATGATTGGCAAGAACAGACAATTAACTAAGCATTAGTAGATGTCCTTCGTCTCAAATATGAGACAGAGTAATAAGCGGGTTGTGTGGCCCCGCGAGCGTTAGTATCGGTGTTTTGATTTCCACAGGACTGGACAGTCCAAAGAGCAAAGACTCAGTGCATTATATATGGTTAAAAGACGGTGACATAATACATAGTGTGCGGATACCTTGTGTGTTCTCAGGGGCGTACGAAAGGTCTTGGCCGGGAGGTGTGGATAGAAGCCTAGAAGTGGACATGCCCGGTCCACTGCCCTTGTTTGCCTCAATGGGGTACCTGAGTTGATACACTCAAACAGAGGAAACTACCAAGGTCTGTACATACAAAGTCGGGTGGGTGAATTGCATAATTGCATTACACAACATAGCATAGCATCCTTACATAAAGAATACGTCATCGTATAAATTAGCATGGGCCCTTTTATACGATGAATTTACTTTAGTACCAGATCCCTTAACTTATATGTTTGTGAGTGTGTACATATAGGTTAAGGTTACTTTATAGCTGCTCTCTTTACATGATGTTGCTCCCTTTTATATACTTTAGATACGATTACCATGGCTGAGGTTTCTTATATTATTATTAGAACCATGTGAACTGTTGTAGTATACTCATGGCATACTTTTGTGCATATGTTTTACTTCTGAAAATGTCTAGAGAGAAAGTACTTTATTCATATATATATTTGTTAGCCAGATTCATGTCACCATTCTTGCTTTTCTTTTTACTCCTTGTTGTCCTCCGCTTCCTCCTCCCGCACGGTGCCTATGAGGAGCGGGTTGTGGTGGTGAGGAACATGATGAGTCTTATAGACTGACGACCGGTTGTGGCATAACAAACATGAACGCCTGGAGGAGTAGACCCCCAACTAGAGGGTTGAACAGGATATGGTGGCTAGACCTAGACTTGGTCACTCAGCAGCTGCGGGGAGAGCACCGGTGATCGACCCTCCCCCGATACCCACCCTTCACATCTACCCAGGGCAGAGTAGAGAGTTATACATTCATGAATGCACTAGTCAGTGTTAGTGCTTACATGGTTTTATCTTTGCCAAGAGAGAGGCCAAGAATGTTTGATGTACCGGGCTTAAGCCCTCTCATTTACTAGCACTCTGATTCTATTTTCTATGTCATGTTTTATCTCATTTGGACAAGCTTTAAATTATATGATGATTATTGTGGTCATGTATTTCTTTTAATATTCTATTACTGTGATGTGTGGTTGGCTTGGATATGTTGATTAGCTGGCAGAATCGGTGTATTGTGATGACGTCCATTCCGAGAAATGGTGCCACCGCAAGACGGCGGTTCTGGGCGGTAAGACCCGTAATCGAAAAAAAGAGGGTCTTACACATACTACACTTGCCCTAAAAAGCCGTCGTGTACTCTCCGTCTTGCGCAAGTAAACAAGTCGATACTGATCGGCCCTCCTTCAAATATCTGAGAAATGGCCCAAAAGAAGGAAGAATATCTGTATAAAGGAAGTGAGATAGTGAGGAATGGATTCCTGAAGGCACCAGAAGCAATTCAAGGCACTCTCAGACTGCTCGACTTCGTCAACTTGGAGTTCATGCAATCAGAATCTACTGTGATAATGAAAAGAGAAGCTCTCGAATTCTATTCAAATACCAAGGTTGGCTCAAAAGGGATGTCAGTCAAAAGTAAGTTCAATGGGATAAAAGTGACTCCATGGAGATTAGCTAAGATTCTTCAGTTGCCCACCTTTGCCAATGAAGAAGAGAATGAAGAGGTCACCAAAAAGGACCTAGATGATTCCCTAGCATGGTGTGGGCATTCCAGGAAGACCCATGGGTCTCTGGAAAGGAAAAGTTTCAATCAGCAGGGAAAGCTGCTGGCTGATATAGTGGGAAAAGGCCTTCTCTTCAAGGTAGAGTCATATGACAGGATATCCAAATAAATGTTTGACATAATGGCAAGGATTATCCTAAGCAAGAAAATAGATTGGGCTCAAATCATCTTCAAGAGAATACAAGAAAACTTTCAAGTGCCCAATATTGGTAGAATATTGTCCTTTTACCTACTACTATCATATCCCGAAAACTTCAACAATAAACTAGGAGTAAAAATCCATCACATGCGATGGATGGATATACAAGGACTTGAAAGATGGAAAAAGGTTCTGACAAAGTCTCCCATGAGGATAAAGGTTGCAAAAGATGCAGAACGTGAAGAAGAAAGCTCTTCTGCAGAGAGTGAGCCTGAACATAATCCAAATTTATCAAGCTCTAAGGAATAGGTGGAGCAGAGGAATGTCTCTCTCCAAACTTCAGCACTGAGCTTGGGGTCCAGGACCACTGAAGGAACAGATCAAGGAAATGCTGAAATTGAGGGGGAGCATGACACTGAGCTCCCTGCTCATGTGGATGATTTGATTAATAAGATCACTGTGACTAGGTATGCTATCCTGTTGGTTATAGAACAATCACCAGGGGGGGGGGGGGGTGTAACAACCCGCCCCGACCACCACACCAGTTAGCCTATAGCTCATCGCTGGTGGGCCGACTAAACGCGGTTGGACAAGGACTGCAGTCTGGTGCACCCCACCCATGGCTGAGCCTGTTTCTCAGCTACAGTGGGATGTTGATGGCGGGTCTCGATCCCCCGCCACCCTTGATAAGGCACCTTCAACAGTCCTCATCACCAACTGAGCTGCAGGCGGGTTGTTACAGGGGGTCAGGTGATTATAAATTACTTTATAAGAAATGAGTTTAATGGAAGCACTGCACATGAGAATCACAAAAAATCATAGCACACACACAACGCAAGATGTATAGAGGTTCCTCAAGACCGGGTGTCTTGAGTAGTCCTCTGTCCCTTTGCGCCTACCCAATAGTGTGCTAGGCTAGGCAAACTCCACCAATGACTCTGGCCTGCAAGACTTATAACTCTGACCCGCAAGTCCCTACTACCTAGGCCCGCAATCCCCTTCACTGCACCCGAGCCCGCAAGCTCAACACTCAGGCCCTCAAGCCCTACACAGCACATACCCGCAAATCTTGCCTGCAGCCTAGGCCCGCAAGCCCCTTCACTGTACCCGAGCCCACAAGCTCGACACTCAGGCCCTCAAGCCCTACACAGCACAGACCCGCAAGTCTTGCCTGCAGCCTAGGCCCGCAAGCCTCTTCACTGCACCCGAGCCCGCAAGCTTGACACGTTTGGACCCGCAAGTCCCTCTGCCCTAGCCCTCAAGCCCTCAAGCTTGACACACAGATCTGAAACCAGATCTACAGTTTTGGCCTGCAAGCCTTACAAGAAAAATTTACAATATGTTCTACTGCCTGGTGGAGATCGGCTCCTTTTCTTGAAGAAGATGCTTTTGCTTTGATAGTGCAAATCTTCTCCAAGCTATCTTCTATCTGGAACTCTTCTTTATCAGTCGATGAAGCTAGACCGATTCTCTTGAGAATAAAGGATGAAGATCAACTTGTTCTCCGTTCTTATTTTTGCTTATCTCCGCCACTACTGTTCTATTCAAGATTGCTTAGGGAGATTCTCTTAAGTTCCAGGATTCGAGCGAGAGTTTAGGACATACACTATTCCCTTTTATAGGACTGAGATGCCGCTTAATGGTCTCCTATGATGTCCTTTACTGACAGACGCCCATCCCTCAAGAGCATGCGCTGATTGGACAATCAGGCGGCGACATTAAATGCTGACAGCTCGCCCGGCTCCTTTTTAATCTGTCTCGACGATATTTCCATTATTACGACGATATGGACAATATCTCGACGACATGGCTTGTCGATGTGTTGAACTGGTTTCTTCTTCAATTCTTCTTCAGATAGTGATATCTTGACGATACGGGACATCACTACTGCACTCGAGATTTAAGACGACACGAGGTCATCAAACTGATATCGATGAGAAGTCCTCGTATTCTAGATATCGCTGAAACCACATTATCTTGTCGACGACATAACTGATATCATGTCGACAAACTATACTTCAGCAACTACCTGTCTTCATATGACCTTCTTTAGTCTTCCCGATGACACACCTTCTTTACGACGATGTCATCGACATAAGTTTTACTTTGCCTTTCTGATGACAAGGCTTTTTGTCGACGTCATCTGTTCTTCCTTAGCCTTATCGACGTCAAGGCTTCTTGTCGACGATATCGTCAACATCTTTGAGTCTTCTTCTTCATCTCGACTTTTTGATATCGTCGTGTAGTTGTCACGACGATATCACCATTTTGCCTTGCTCTGCATGTTGTTGACGATATGCCTGCTGTTGTCGACGATACGCTTGATCCTTTTCGACGACATCAGACACAATCATTCTTCTTTTCTTTGCCCATCATTTCAACGATGTGCATATACTTATCTTTTACTGAAATGATAAAGCTAAGAGGATAATCAAATACATAGTGAAGTTCTCTTGAATTGGTGACTTCTCCAAATCAGGAATCATGAGGGAAAGATTCCCAATATATCCATCCTGGATTAGTAGTCCAAGAGGACCAAAGTGGATCTCAACAGGAAGCAAATCAAGAAGATCATGTTGTTAACCCAAGCATGGATCTGTTAAATGTTGAAAAATCAATTATTCCTGAGGATGAAGTGAGACAATCTTCCTTCAGAAGATCTCTTTCCCCTATATGTGATGAGGCTGAAGGAATGGATGACTATCTCTCCATTTTAATGAAGAAGAAGACTGAGGGAGAACCTAAAAATCCCATCACTTCTCCAGAACAAAGTCTAGTGGACTCATCACTGCTTCTCTAGATAAGGATGCTCTTGGAAGAGCAGAGAGTCAAACTTGAAAGCTATGTTGACAATGATGCCAATGACATAAGAAAATATCTCTCAAGTGAGACTACAAGTCTAAGAATTGATATGAAAAGTCTGCAAGAGAACACTGCCAAATAGCCAGAACTCACTCACAAGGGTCTAGCTGATATCATTGAAGATCAGGTTGTAAATTCTGAAAATCTGGAGAAGCCCTACATAGCTACCTCCAGCCAAATGGCAAACACAAAGTAATCATTCAGGAAAAGGTACATCTCTGAACTCAGGAGTTGGACAGTCATCTACTTGATACCAAAAATCATTTGGAAAAAGGAATCCACATGGTAAAGAGAAGATTCTGAATCTTCAGGGGATCCTACAATGGGACATCTCAAAAGAAGTCATAAAGGGGGAGAGATCTATGATAAATCCCAGTGGTGAGCATGCCATCTGGACCTCTGATATAATCAGGGAAGCAATGAATCTCCCTCCTATCTTCTATGATGAGCCTACTGATCCACTTGCTCATGCATCTGCTACTGCTGCTGAACAAAGGAAAGGAAAGGAGATAGCAGTGGAAGATGAGGTAAAGCTAAGAAAGAAAAGATATAGAGAAGAAATGGAGAAGAAAGAAGATTATGAGCAAAGGAGCCCCAAATCTAGAGAAATTATATTAAATGCATAGGAGCACATTAAAATAAACAAAAATGAAAGAAACAAATTGTATAGCTCCCAAGAATGGACCAAGTATGAAAATCAAGAAGAACAAAGAAGAAGCCATAAAAGAGAAATGCAAGCAGAAAAAATCTCAGCAGATGCATAAGAGACACTCAAATATCATCCTAAGCCAAATGGAAACTTTACTAGGCAATCATAAAAAGAAACAGGAGGATGCTGTCATGAAAGCAAGGAGTGAAGTAGTTCTAAAGGAATCAGAAACATAGATGGCTGTGTCATTTTGGGCAAATGTAGAACTGCTGAAAATTTCAAAATATATTTCACTATATATAAATTCTCAATGAAATGTTGTTTATTACTCTGCCACTTATACTGTGATCTCCTCATACCATATAAACTAAACTGAAACAATCCTACTATATGTAGATTTTCATTAGATGTACTTTATCATTGTAAGAGTTATGACTTCTTCAAATATGGGGAGATTGTTGGGAATAGTGCCCAGCAATGTTCCTGATTTGAAGAAGTGATCAGGTCAATGATAAGTACAATTTGTATTTGATGTGCATTTGATGTGACATGAGTAGGTTAGAATACTATACACACTAAGCATAATGTATAAGGATCAAGCAAAGATATTTAAGGCAAATATCATCGTGTCAACAAGATACACACGACAATATCATTGTAACAATGAGTATCACATGGCAATATCATTGAGAAGACTCGTGAAGGATCAATGCTTATTGCAGAGATACTGGACATATCGTTGAATACGTTTGTATATATCGTTGAGATTACAAGCAGAGGTCAGCAGAAGAATTATGTCATTAATCATCGTGACATTCAGGATAACACAATGATATCATTGTGTCAACAAAGTACACACGACAATATTATTATGAGAACAAGAGGAATCAACCAAGTCACGATATCATCGTTTCAACAAGTATCACATGATGATATCGTTGAGAAGTCTGACGTGATGGAGTTCTTCAGAAATCTTAAGTTAAGAGTATATAACTAAGAAGACATATCGTCGTAAAGAAGCAGTGTCGTCGAGAAGGCTAAGTCAGAATTCGTGGTGAAAGGTTGTAGCTGAAGTATTCAGTGTCATTTGGATGATTTCAACGACATAGACGGGGATTCAAGATGATCTTAATGAAATCGACAAGAAGTCAGGATGATCTCGAAGATATCAACGTAATGACTTCAAGTCGTCGTGACTGCAAGTAGTTGAGTTATTCCTTATCGTCGATATATCCTTCTCTGAAGAAGATTTAAGAAGACTTGAAGATTTGTCCAAGTCCAAGAAGGATTGCCGAGATGGCAAGCTCTGTCATCGAGATGTTACATATATCGTCGAGATAGGCCGAGGTTTTCGAAATGTGCTGTCTGCATTTAATGTCATCGCCTGATGATCCAATCAATGGATGCCATTATGGATTGGGCCTCTAACACTTAAAGGACCTCTTAGTAGACCGTTAGAAGGTCCTCCAATCATATAAAAAGGAAAAATGTCTGCCCTAGTTTTGAACAGAGAACAATCGAATCAATCGAATAGTAAAAATGGCTGTGTGAAGAAGGAACAATAACTCGAGAACACTACTCTTGCTTTCAGTTTTCCAAGTCTCAGTCAAGCAACATCGACTGTCAAGCTGTGTTCCAGATTGAAGAAAGGATTGAAGAGAAGCCTGTGTTCTACAAGATAAGATCTTTATAGTTTTCTCTTCAAGTCTAGAGACTGTCAACATCTGGCTTCAAAAGAACTCACCAATAATTTCATTACTGTGTGAAGTGTTCTTCATTCCTATATTTTATTCATTCTCTGTAGGACTTTTATATGTCTGAGTTGTAGGGTTCTGTGAGAAGCTGAGATATGAGCTGAGATAGATCTGAGTTGTAAGGCCTGGTGTGCCTAAGTTGTAGGGTTCCTGGAACCTGAGGTAGGATCCTAGAAGGATCTAAGTTGTAAGGTCTGAAATGCCTGAGCTATAAGATTTGTGGAGTAGATCTGAGATTTGGTGGAGTTTGCTGACTCTAGCACACTGCTAGATGGGCGTAGAGGGACAGTGGAGTACTCTAGACACATTGTCTAGGGGAACCACTATAAATTACTGTGTGTTTTATGTGGTGTGCTCTAAGTATACATATCCCCAAACTAGAATAGTCAATAGAAAAAGAAGATTAAAATATTTAAAATACATATTCACCCCCCTAGGTGATTAGAGAATATCCTAAACTAACAAAGAGTTCCTTACTCAGTAAAGAAGTGCATCAACTAACATAATATCATTAACAACTTTATTATCAGCAAGTCAAAAATTATCTAGCCATGTTGACTTCACACTCATTGTTCTACAATATGTGAATATGAGGTTATCAGAATATTATTTTCTCTTTCCACAAACATGGGTATTGACTTATCTCTTCACATAGAAATATTATTTCATCAACACCAAAGCAAGTGATTGTGAATAAGCATTCATATTCCCCTCTGTAAATTAGATGTTCTTTCTTATATGCTTCAAATGAAAACAAAAATAGGTATCAACAAGTTGTCTCAGGTACCTGACATATTCTTATTATAATTTGTATATATGTTCTCATATCTTTTTGCAAATAGAAACAGATGTTCGTGAGTTTTCCTTCAGGTACTCGCAGATTATATTTTCATATGCATGTTCTTATATCTTTTTGCAGATAGAAACAGGTGTTCGCGAGTTCCCATTCAGGTACTCGCGTATTATATTTTCATATGCCTGTTCTTATTTTTTTGCGGATAGAAATAGGTGTTCGCGTCTTCTCCTTTAGGTACTCGCATATTATATTTTCATATACCTGTTTTCATATCATTGGTAGATAGAAATAGGTGTTTGCGTGTTTTCCTTCAGGTACTCGCGTACTATGTTGTATATCAGTTCTTTATATCTTTTGTAGAGATGAGGAGGTGCTCGCGAGTTCTCTTCATGTACTCGCAAAATGTGTTTCTTTTATACCTGCTTTGACTACTATTTTGTAGAAATTAGCACGTGCTTGCGAGTTTTCTCTTCAGGTACTTGTATTCTTTTATACACATGTTCTGTTATGACAGAAAAGGTGGATCTCGATTCTCATGGTTCAGTTCTATTTTTCAAAGTTCTAAATGGAGGGATCATGTTTACCCAAAAATCGGCGATCCACCCAAGGCAGCCCAGGCTGTCTCAGAAGTCTCGACAGTCTCAGCCAACCCAAGCGGTCTCAGCAGTCCCGGTGGTCTCAACCAGCCCGGGCGGTCTCAGTAGTCCCGACGGTCTCAACAGTCACGGTGGTCTCAGCCAGCCAAGACGATCTTAGCAGTCCCGACGGTCTCATCCATCCCGGGCAGTCTTAGCAGCCCTGACAGTCTCAGCAGCCCATGTGGTCTCAACAGTTACGACGGTCTTAGCCTGCCAAGCTGTATCATGTGATTTTTGGTGGTCTTAGCTTGTCAGGCAGTCTCCCAACTTGCCAGGCCATCTCCCACAGTCTCAGCCTGCCAGGCGATCTCAGGAGGTTTCAGGCGGTCTCCGACGGTCTCAGGAGGTCTCAGGCGTTCTCCGACAGTCTAAGTATTCTAGGATGTCTTAGGCGGTCTCTAGCGAACTCAGCCTGCCAGGCGGTCTCTGGTGGTCTCAGCCTGCCAGGCTGTCTCAGGCGGTCTTCGATAGTCTTAGCCTGCCAGGCGGTCTTAGGAAGTCTCTGGCGGTCTCTGGAGATCTCAGCCTGTCAGGCAGTCTCAGGCAGACTCCAGCAGTCTCAGCCTGCCAGGCTGTCTCAGGCGGTCTCCGACGGTCTTAGGCAGTCCCCGGCGGTCCCAGTAGTCTCAGTGATCTCAATTGGCAATCTCAGCAAATATGGGCAGCCCATTTATCTTAGACCTGCACATTTGGACAGGCCCTCGTGCCTATAAATAGAAGCGAAGGGGGTACTTATAAGAGAACTTTTGGGCGACTCCAGCCTCCAGCTTGTGGTTTGAGCGGTATAGATTTCTGAGACCACGACAACCTCGGCCTCCTCCTAGCAATCTGCTAGGCGATCTCGCTCCCTTATAGCAATCTCAGGCGATCTATCAGGCTGTCTCAGTTCTGCCAGGTGATCTCCATCAGCTCCCATCGACCCCGAAGACCTCTTTCCTACTTACAACAATCTCTTTTCTCTATCTCTTACTCCTACACTTGTGGCTCAATATAACCTACCACCCAACTATTTTCCCCCTCATTCTTCTGCACGAGCAAGTGTGGACTTGGTATATTTTTGGTGCCAACATGGTTGATCTGTTCCAGGATCCTATAAGGCCCCATATATCTAGAACTGAGCTTCTTTAGTCTCCGCACTCGTGTGACACCATGCACCTGACGTATCTTCAAGAAAACTCTGTCTCCTACCTGGAACTCTACCTTATGATCCCATGCATCGTAATACTTAGTCTGTCTGCTCTGGGCCTCTAGCATCCGCTCACTTATCAGCTGTACCTTAGCATCCGTATCCTCCACATATTCTGATCCCAGTGCCTTCGGATCCTCATCTTGGACCTAAGATAGCGGAGTCCTGCACCTATGTCTGTTTAAAGCTTCGTAGGGGGCCATGCTGGTACTGGATTGATTACTATTGTTGTAAGAGAACTCGATAAGTGGCAACAATCTCTCCCACGGCTCCCCACTGTCCAGGACGCAAAGTCGTGGGAAATCTTCCATCAACCTTATGGTACACTTCGTCTGGCCGTCCGTTTGAGGATGGAAAGCGGTGATGAATGTCAACAGAGATCCCATATAATCCTAGACCGCTCTCCATTCCCTATATGTGAACCGGCTGTACCGATCAGACATGATCAATCTGGGAACTCCATGGTATCGTACGCACTGCTCCACAATAAACTGCGCAAGGATACCAACCTGAGCGTTCTTCCGGATGGGAATTAATCTAGCGACCTACGCTAGTCTGTCTACGATCACCCATACAGAATCATGCCCGGAGCGAGAGCGAGGTAACCCATGTACAAAGTCCATAGAGATGTTGATGGCGCGGCCCCTCCTACACTACTTGATGATGATCCGGTTGCCGAAGCACAACGACATAAGGATTTTAGGCGTCATGATGACGCTAACGGAAGACAGCATTACAACCTCTGTCCGCAGCGTGCTAAGCCCACTTGAAGACCTATTTTAATTAAATATTATGCTTTGTTATTTTATATTTGTGAATATAAAATTATTCCATGTTTGGGTAATAATTTTATATTCATATATGCATTTATTTCCTTTATTTTCTGCACTTTAAAACTATGTGGTGTGTATTTAACCGCTCGGATGGTAGAGATTACATCTCCATCTTGAACGGTTTTGGTTTGTTTGTAACTCCTATTTAAGGAGGCTTATTATAAGAATTATGGAGAAAAAATTAAACCTAATTTCCCTTTGTGAAATTTCGGCCAAGAGAGAGCTTCTCCTTGCCGCCGCCCCCCTTGGTGTGAAGCCATCCTTTGCTCCTTCCATCACTCTTCGGTGCGACTCCGGAATGGACTTCTTCGGTGCGACTCCAAGGAAGAAGGGTGCAGCCCCATTCGGTGAGACGCCCGTGGATCCGTGGAGAGAGTGATTCTCCCACACATATCTTGTGCGATTACTAGATCCGGGTTGGGTAACTTCTCCCCACATCTTGAGTTTTCTTTCTTTAGATTTGTGGAGAACGAGTAACCATTTTATCTGCGATTTTAAATACTCCGCTTGCAATTTCTGAAATGGATTTCGTTGTTATCGAATCTCTTTATTTCCGGATCGGGTAGGTCCAATTTGCTTGAGCGGATCTTGGCCTCTAGCCTTGGTTTTGCTCTCTAAAAGGATTGACAACCTTTGCGTTAATTTTTGGGGAATAATACGACTCCTTTCCGATCGTTATTTTAGAGTTGATCATTCCTCCTTTGTGATGTATGCGCTGCGTTAGATGCGAACGTATCGTGACGATAGATGCTTGTGTAGGTGCGGTAGATCTAAACGTGAAGGGTGTAAAGAGCGTTATTTTCGTATCGATCTCCATCTCATGGACATCCCTACATCAATTTGGTATCAAAGCAGGTCGTATCAATTTCTAAATTGATACAATCTTCATATTCATTTTCGTGGCGCAAACTAATAAAAAAAAATCAATTTTTTTTCTTCTGTGGTCTGCGAATAACAGGCTAAAATCTTTATTTTTCGTCAAAATTCAAAAACACAAATTCTGGAAGTTCTCACTGTTAGTCACATCCCGAATATATTTTCCTGCCAAAATATTTCCTTTTAATCTGCAGTACAAAAATTCACTAATCATAATTTTGTCCAACCCTGTATGCGCACTAGGCTAGGAACGGAGTATAACACACCTTCATCGTCCAGGATGGCAGCGAATGAGCACGGGGATCGTAACGCTGAGGCTATAGAGGGGTTACGTAACGAGATGACCGAGCTTAGGACCATGTTAGCACAAATCCTTCTGAATCAAGGAGGGCCGCCACCACCACCTGTTAATGTTGGGCAGCCCAACCGACACCAACGGGCCCAGGATTCGGATTCCGATGGGAACACTCCACGAGTGCCCCCTCGAGAACACCGTCACGAGCGTGGCTTTGATATTACTAGGGCCGTTAAGATTGACGCCCCCACTTACGATGGTCTGGGAGACCCCCAGGTCTTCCTTACTTGGGTAGTGGATATTGAATGTTATTTCGAATGGCACAACCTGACGGACCCTCAAAAGGTCCAAGTTGCCAGGATGAAGTTAACAGGTCGTGCGAAGACTTATTGGCTGAATGAGGAGCGAAGATTAGGAGCCGGGCAGGGAGTCCCACCTATAGGTTGGCCGATGATGAAGAATTTGCTGACCGACCAGTACGTCCCTGCGTACCACCGAACACAGATGTTCGATGAGCTTGCCACCTGATGAGTATTTTTTGTACTCATCTTTTAATATAAGTTTAATTTATTTTAATATGAAATTAATTAGTTTTTTATGTTTTTCTTATTAAAATTATTATCTTTTCAATTTTATAAACTAACTTAAGCTTTTTCTGTGTATTTCAGGTTTTTATGACGCATTAGACAAAAACTTCAAGTACACGCCCAAGGTCACGGGCGTGACCATGGGCGTGTAACCTGCGCGGTGCTCCAGATCTGTTTCCGCCACCACGAGTGCGTTCCGTGAAGATTTCGCCAAGTACGCGCCCCAGGTCACGGGCGTGACCAAGGGCGTGACCCAATGTCACGGCCGCGACCCGCCGCATGCATCCAGAATCAGCCTGCCACATCAATTAAATTTACACGCCCCAGGTCATGGGCGTGACCAGGGGCGTGACCCAATGTCACAGGCGTGACTCATCCCGCGCCACTCCCCGCTTCTTCCCGCCGAAGATTCCCGCCAGCACGTTTTGAAGGTTACACGCCCTAGGTCACGGGCGTGACCTAGGGCGTGACATGCAAATATCATCAGCATTAAAGCCAGATTGCGCCCTTTCCGTTCCGAGATGATCGCGCGCCTTACACGCCCTTGGTCACAGGCGTGACCGAGGGCGTGTACCCAGAATTTTTCAGCTATAAAAGGGCAGCTCCTCCAGATTATTTTACACCTTGTTTTGGAGTCCAAGCCTCCATTTTCTGCGTTATTCCTCCTTTGTTTGAGTAATCTAGCTTTACTTTTTCTTGCATTTGTAAGTCCTCCTTCAATAGTTGTAATCTCTTTTCATGAATTAATAAAATTCGTTGTTTTTATTCATATATTCTTCTAGTTTGTCCACCTCTCTTTTCTTTAGTAATAATCTTCTAGTCAAGTTACTTTTCTCATTGCAACAAATCAAAGTTTCATTTGATAGAACAATAGAGATCATCTTGAGTAAGAGTAATCAACACGCCCGGTTTTTTATACGACCTTGGTTTTTTATAACCTATACTACATTCGATACGGTACACTTGCCGTTATCGTTTGTAAGCATAGTTTTGCGTATCACCACCCTGCGGCAGGGCTCCAATTCAGTAGCTGAGTATATGGGAGAGCTGAAGGACCGTATGGTGCGTTGTGATCTTAGGGAGATTCCTGAGGTCACCCTATCTAGATTTCGTAAGGGGCTTCAACCCGATATTCAGAGGAAGCTCCTGCACTATGGTCACACGGACCTGAACATGACTTTCAATGCTGCCCTTGACATTGAAAAGCATCTTGCTTCGAAGGCCCACTCTCATTATTCCCACATGAAGAGCAAGACCACGGTTGGTGCGTCTTCCTCCACGAATCCGGATAAGGGAAACTTTAGGTCTTCTGAGTCGAAGTCTGTAGTGATCACCGCTAGAAATGGTAGGAATCCCGCGAGTGAGCGTGTCCCCATAAGGAAGGTTAGCAAGGCCAACACTACTTGTTATTCATGCGGCATTCAAGGTCATTATGCCTTTGAATGCCCAACAAAGACTAAGGCCATAACACTTTTAGATTCGACGACCGACCCCGATGACTACGTATATGAAGCTGAAGAGGAGGGAGACCCAGATGGGGTCCCAAGTGATTTAGAGGACGATCACCACCTTATGGTGATGCGTTGTATCTTGACCACTCCTCGTCCGTTAGATGATTAGAAGAGGACGAGCATATTTTCTCTGATCTTTAAGAGTGGTGAGAAGCTTTGCAAGCTGATTATTGATAGTGGTAGTTGCGTGAATGTCATTTCTGAGAGCGTCGTCACACGTATGCACTTGACCACAGAACCACACCTGACCCCATATCAGGTAGCATGGATTAGAAAGATCACCGTCCCAGTCACCAAGCGGTGCCTGGTCCCCCTCTCATTCAAATCCTATACTGATGAGGTTTGGTGTGATGTCCTGCCGATGGATGCTTGTCACGTGTTGTTAGGCCGCCCCTGGCTCTATGACCGTGATATGACGCATTTTGGTAGAGCCAACACTTATGAATTTAAATTCAATGGCAAAACCATCACCTTGAGGCCGACCATCCCGAAGGAGCCAGTAGTTATGGCTAAGGACACCACTGTCCCAGTAGAGAGGAAGACGTTGAGTCTAGTTGGTAGGAAAGAGTTTGTGAAGGATCCCTTTCTTGATGGAGTGATGTATGCACTAATACTTATGAGTGCGAAGCCTGATTCTAGTGTTTTGGATGATTTGCCCAGAGAGTTACGGGTACTGTTGGAAGAGGGTAGGGACGTGTACCCGGAGGAGTTGCCGTCGTCACTACCCCCGCTTAGGGATATTCAGCATGCGATAGATCTGGTCCCGGGCTCCTCTTTGCCCAACCAGCCCCATTATCGACTCCATCCTGCTGCCCACAAGGAGTTACAGGCCCAAATTGAGGACCTGTTAAAGAAGGGGTTCATTAGGACTAGCATGAGTCCATGTGCGGTGCCAGCCTTACTTGCCCCCAAGAAGGATGGTACATGGCGTATGTGTGTTGATAGCCGTGCTATCAACAAGATTACCATCAAGTATAAGTTTCCTATTCCACGGTTAGATGACCTCTTAGATGTCTTATCTGGCGCCACTATCTTTTCGAAGTTAGATTTATGGAGTGGTTATCACCAGATTAGGATCTGCGAGGGTGACGAATGGAAGACTGCATTTAAGTCTAAGGATGGGTTGTACGAGTGGCTTGTGATGCCCTTTGGGCTGTCCAATGCCCCCAGTACCTTTTCACGGATGATGACCCACGTCTTTCGGCCATTCATGGATAGTTTCGTGGTAGTCTACTTTGACGACATATTGATTTATAGCACCACCGCTGCCGAGCACACCTCCCATATGAGAGCGATTCTTTCCACCCTGCAGAAGGAAACATTATTTCTTAAGCTTAAGAAGTGCACCTTTTATGTCCCTGAAGTAGAGTTCTTAGGCTACATAGTCGGATCGGAGGGCATTAGAGTTGATCCTAGCAAGGTCCAAGTCATTAAGGACTGGCCCGTGCCGACCACTTTACGAGAGGTGCGTAGTTTCCACGAGTTAGCTACATTTTATCGCCATTTTATACGGAACTTCAGTATCATCATGGCCCCCATTACTGATTGCATGAAGAAGGGCGAGTTCACCTGGACGAAGTCCGCCACCTATTCATTCCAATGCATTAAGGAGCTTATGACTGAGGCACCTATCTTACGTCTACCTGACTTCACCAAAGTCTTTGAGCTTACATGTGACGCTTCTGGAGTGGGATTAGGAGGTGTTTTGAGTCAGGAGGGGCACCCCGTGAGTTATTTTAGTGAGAAGTTATCTGGAGCTAAGTTAAATTATTCGAACTACGATAGAGAGTTTTACGCGGTAGTTCGATGTTTGCACCATTTGAGGCACTATCTCCTCTCCAAGGAGTTTGTGATCCTCTCCGATCACGAGGCATTGCAGTTCATCAGTGGCCAGCATAAAATCAGCCCGCGTCATGTTTAATCTTAAGCACCTTAAGGGAGCTAATAACCGAGTCGCGGACGCTCTTAGTCGCCTTACCATTTTGCTTACTACTATGGAGGTTAATGTTGTAGGATTCGAGCGCATTAAGGATGAGTACGCTACTTGCCCAGATTTCCAGGATTCATATTTATCTGCCCAGGATAGTTCCCCCACGACTATATCTGTGTTCGTTATTAAGGAGGGCTATCTATTTAGGCATGGGAAGTTGTGCATCCCGCAGTCATCCTTGCGTCTTCATATCATCTGGGAGCTGCATAGCGGAGGGTTGAGTGGCCATTTCGGTAGGGATAAGACCGTTAAATTAGTTGAGGAGAAGTTTTATTGGCCTAAACTTAAGGCGATGGTGGGAAGGGTAGTGAGTAGTTGTCGTACCTGTCAAGTATCTAAGGGCACAAAAAACAACGTTGGATTATATACACCCTGGCCTATCCCTTCTACACCATGGGAAGACGTGAGCATGGACTTTGTTTTAGGCCTACCCACCACTTTACGCCATCTAGATTCTATTCTCGTAGTTGTGGATAGGTTCTCCAAAATGGCATATTTTATTCCATGCACTAGGACCAACGATGCGTCTCACGTGGCAAAACTATATTTTAAAGAGGTCGTTAGCCATCGCGGAGTCCGAAGACAATTGTCTCGGATAGGGATGTAAAATTGACTAGCTATTTTTGGAAGACTTTATGGATGTTAATGGGAACGAAGTTACTATTCTCCGCTGCTTATCACCCGCAAACCGATGGGAAAACGGAGGCGGTCAATCGGAGTTTGGGGAACCTCCTTCGGTGTCTGGTGAGTGATCACAAAGGCACGTGGGATCTACTGCTGCCCCATGCCCAATTGGTGTACAATAACTCTAAGAATACGTCCACGAGTATGTCACCTAATGAGATTGTTCACGGGTATAAGGCTCCGGTGCCTCTTGACTTGGTTCCATTACCACCAACATATAAAACAAGTCAATTTGCACAATCCTTCGCCCAACACATTCATGATCTACATGCACGTATACAGGCTACCTTGACTTCTCAATACGAGTCCTATCAAGTGCACGCTAATCTACATAGGAGAGTGTCACACTTTAAAGTCGGCGATCTGGTTTTAGTGTGATTAGTTCCCGAACGACTGCCATCTGGCACCGTTAAAAAGTTAGCACCAAAGCGCGCCGGCCCTTTTCGGATTATAAAGAAACTAGGTGACAATGCTTTCGTTTTGGAGTTGCCTGCCGATTGGGGTATCTCCCCCATTTTTAATGTTTCGGATTTGACGTTGTTTGTTTCGCCTCCACATGAGTTGAATTCTTTGTCTTCTTCTCCCTCCACTAAAATTTCTAATGGGTTGGGGAGTGGTAGTTCCGATGATCTCTCTCTTTCGGTCCCCACAGGTATATCATCGGATGGTGAGTTGCATTCTTTATTCCTACTGCTGACATGTTTCCCAGGTTTCCCAAGACATTTCTCACTCTAGATACGATACTTGCTGCTGAGCCACTTGCTACTGCTGATGGTGATACCTACCGCTTCCTCATCTGTTGGCGTGACCGCCCCCCTTCGGGCGACTCATGGGTACTCGAGATGGAGTTTCGACGCTTGGATGCCAACCTTCTCCACCGCTATCTTTCGGACCACGCATCGGTGATACGTGATTTTTGATGGAACACGGTCTTCCGCATCTCCTAGGTTTGAGAATAACAAATCCTATGTGTATTTGATCTTGTGTGTTCAAGTGTGCAGGTTAACATAGTCCACATGACTCAAGGAGTACTCATGATGCCTGCCCCCAAATTTGAGGCCAAAATTCGAACAAGCTCACTAGCGCCGGCGGTAGCGATAGCGCCCGGCGCTAGCATTGATTAGCTCGATTCCGGAGGCATTTTTAGAAGGAGCTAGCGCCCGGCGGTAGCTACTAGCGCTGGCGGTAGCATGGCGCACAAGAGGCATAGAGCAAATTGTTGCCACGGATGGGAGATTCGGCCGCGCAAGATCATTCCTAATCCGGGCTAGCGCCGGCGGTAGCGCTAGCGCCGGCGGTAGCGTGAAGGCTATAAATTGGATGCTTTGGCTCCGAATTCTTCATCCTCCTCCAATCCCAAACTCCAGAGCTTCGTGCCACAGCAGAGAGAGGAAGATTCAGAGCGATACTCCCACAATTCCATAAAGCCTTAAGGAGATCCGTGGAGAAGATTTCAACACGCGTCATCATCGTGACGAAAGGCCGCATCGACTACGATCATACTCTGCGGGCCTTCGTCCACTTCTCCAAGAGATCCACATAGAGGGAGTTCTTATATTATTGTCTTTTCTTTTCATATCTTTTCTGTAAATGGTAGTGAAATCGCCTCGTGTTGGCGACTAGGTCTGGGGTAGGACTTAGGGCTGAAATTCGCCTCATGTTGGCGACTAGATCTAGGTTAGGTCTAGGGGGTGCTCGAGGCCTGTCTGGGGATAGATCGGCTAGAGCAGCTTGAGGCCGTATCTGGGAAGAGATCGGCTAAAGCCAACCGGTTCGTGGGGATACGAGTCGGTATAGAAAACGAAAAAGCATTTTTATTAGTCGCCTCTGATTTCTAGCGTCATAGAAATCAAGTTTTGTAAAACATTATTTGATATTAATAAAGCATATCTCTTTATTATTGTTTTACTTGATGTCTCTTTATTAATCTTGCAATATTCCGAAGTTTTTCTAAATATAATCTAACGTTTTTGAAAACCCTTATTCACCCCCCCTCTAAGGGCGCCGACCGATCCAACAAGTGGTATCAGAGCCAGGTTATTCCAATCGGCTTAACAACCAGGAATAATGCCATCTCATGATCTCGCTTCTACTAGTGGGGGAGATTTTTGTGAAGAGGAAAAATCACTTGCACCACCTTTATTTGAAGGGACAAATTATAAAGGATGGAAAATCTTAATTGAAAAATTTATTAAAACTTTAGACATCGAAGTTTGGAATTTAGCAATAGCAAGACCCGCAAATGAATCAAATAAAAAAGAACTTCAATTAAATGCAAAAGCTAAACACTATTTGTTTTGCGGTCTATCTAATGAAATTTTCAAATTGATATATTGCTTTTCAAGTGCATATAAAGTATGGCAATTTCTTGAAGAAATGTATGATTCTCCATCTACAGGTATGGAACAATCGCAAGAACCGGAGAATATGCAAGCGTGCACAAATCATCAAGAATGCCCTCCTCATGACGAATCAATGGAGGACACATCAAAGGAAAGAGATGAAGCAATCTTACTTTTGGAAGAGGAGTGCCAAGAAGAAGACAAAGGAACATTATGTTCAAATCCTCCCTCATCCAAAAGCAATGTAAGGAAATCAAACTTCATCGCTTGTACTTCCATTTCTACTTTACAATTGCTACAAATTACAAAGCGCAAACTTAAGAAACTAAAAATATGCAAATTGCGCTTAGAAAATAAAAATTTAAAAGCAAAAGTTAAAGTAGTATCAAAATCTGATTTATCTAGCTTTACTCATGTCACTTCAATTGAAAATACAAAACCTTGTCTTGATTGCAATAATATTAAAGAAAAATTTAAGGAACTTGAAAAGAAATTATTTTTATGAAAGAACAAAATGAAAAATTACATTTAGAAAATTCATCTTTGATAAATGATTGTGCTAAGTGTAAAGAATATAAAATTGAAATTAAAGAGATGGATGAAACATTTGATGAATATAGAAACAACTATCAAGATCATATTGATTCAATTGTTTCCATTCTTAAAATTAGCACAATGGCTTATAATAAAGCTAGACATAATTTAAGAATTAAAAATGATGAATTAAAATAAAAAATCAACTTACTTATGAAAATTGAAAATACAAATTCACAAAATCAAACAATATCCAAAAGCAAGATGAATACAAATATGAATATCTTACTTAAACCTAATATTGGGAATAAGAAACAAAAAGCTTTTGGAAATCATAAACCAAATCTTGAATGGAGACCAAAAAGCAAAAATGAAAACTTAAATGCAAGGATCCATTCATCACATTCTTTTCCCAACTTAAATTCAAATGAAAACAAATTTCCATTATATAATAAATTCAAGAGTAATGATTATGGAAATTTGAAAAACAAAAATTACATTTTTTCATGGTACGAATGGAAACCCATACTTAAGAATGACACATTAATGTCAAACGAAAGGGCCCATTCAAACATATCTCCCCAAAAGAAAACACGATGTATTTGGGTACCCAAAGGAACCGTCACTCCCGGTCCTCTTTGGATACCTAAATCTCTTATTCATTAGTATCCCATCATTTGCATGAAGTAGAAATCAATTAAAATGAAATACACAAATTTCTACTTCATGATGTGCTTTAATGTCTTTTCTATCTTTTTCTTTTTGTTTTCTTTTAAACTATCATGTCATGGTCATCCTATACAATATTGAAAATATGATTTTATCTCTTAAAAGCTTAATATGGTTTTATAAAACAAATTTATCAAAATTCAAAATCATGTTTTGATGACCTATCTTTTATTATTATATTCATTGCTTCTAAATATCTTATATTATCCATATGAATCAAACTCTAAATTTGCTATAAGATATTTCAAATTAAATCCGGTTACTAGATTTTTAGCCTTCACCAACAAGTGGATAAAATTCTGAATTTGCTATGAGATATTTATCTAAATTAAAAAGAAAAACACATAAGACATATTGAAAAATTAATTGTCATAAATATTGATGCTATACGCGCCACCATGATCTATTGATATCTTTTGCTAAAACTTTCTAAAATCATAATTCATATCAAGAATCATCTATCACATTTTATATAATGACAATTGGTATTATAATTGCTTACTATGGTTGGTATATTATGTGTGTATTGTGATTTATTTCTAGTTTAGACCTTTGAATCATTTTGATATCAAATCAAATAAGAATTGTCACTCCATTCTAGGTCTCTAAGTTGAAACACAATCAAACTTTGGTAAAACATTAATCTCAAATTTATCGTACTAACATTGTCACCTAAAGAATATTTATATCTATGTTAGGGCATATCCATGTTACTATTTGCGTGAACATTACTCCTTGTTCACCGAAACCATGCATATTTGATTTGTTCAAACATGATATCTTGGGTTTTCATTTCCTATTTTTTTTTGTTATAAGCACAAGTCTTTAGAAAAGTCAAAATGAAAACATAAGTAAATATATCTCATGCAATGGTTATTTTGTCAAGTCATATAAGAAATCGCTTACGTTTCATGCAATTTGGACCATCCAAAACATCTCCTAAAAATCTGCACCTTCAGCATGGAACTACTACTGAGACACCTAATCAAGACCACCAATCAAAATTTCTAAAATCCTAAAAAATCGTTCACTGTCTCCCGCGCTAGCGCTACCGCAGGCGCTAGCGTCCATGTTCATTTTTCTATATTTTTTAAATTTCTAAAAATCCCTTAAAATATATAAATCTATATTTTTTACTTAGTTTTGCACTTCTGTGTTTCTTTATTTTTTGAAAAATCAAATACAAAACTACAAAAACCAAATTACAAAAAATATGTTTTGTTTTTTCGCTTGTGTTGTTTCCTTTATTTAAAGTTCATCTTTATGCAAAAATCAAATACAAAAATTACAAAAGCAAAATTTACAAAAATATGCTTTTATTTGTAAAAATCAACTACAAAAATATAAAACAAAACAAAAACAAGTATCAAAATTATTCTTCTGAACTTAACTTTTCTATGTATCTTGCGAAAGGGTGATTTGGGCTATCATCCCATCATATCACCTAGTACCGGGCGAACCTCTCACAAGGTAGTCCTCGGGAAGTCCAAGATCAATTTTATGAGTTCAAACTTTAAAATTTACTCTTTAAAAATATCAAAAATATTGTATGAACTTCATTGAAAATCAAGCATGATTTAATCTATTATTTAGAACTTCTATAATGTTGCAATTTATCTTTTCAAACTACTTTGAACATTGCTTCATCATGCCTCTAAGTATGAGTAATGTTTTATGTTTGATAATGATCGCAATTCACTCACTTATTTTGGCATTGTCTACTTATGTGTTTAATCTAAGAATGTTTGTGTATATTTTGTAATAGTACAATGAATTAAAATTGCACAAGTATCTTACCTACACAACCTTTATTTGCACTTTTAAAAGTTAAGAAAAATGATTATCTTTTTCATAAATTATATTGGTTTGAAAAACAAGTGTATTCGGAGAACTTTGTACAAAACAAAATCATAAAATAAAGTGACAAAGTTAACTCCACCAAACACTACTTGAACCTCCTGATAAGTCTTAATAAGAGTTATGAGGTTGAGCACCTTGGAAAGAATAATAAAGTATCTTGTGCAAACCATAACTTTCTTTCAAAATAAAAACCACTTATTCTTAAGTACACCGGATCACAATAAAATTATGTGATCCCCCAAGCACTACTTTGTACCCTGATAAGTCTTAATGAGCATTGTGTGTGCAAAGCACCTTGGTAGTTGTACATTTTTTTTTGTGCATTGAAGTGAGTGGAAGTAAAATTATTTGTGTTTTATTGTGCTCGTTACTTTGCATATTACTTGTATTTTTGATTAAAACATTTGTTTACTCTATTCAAAATATACTTTTATGCACATCATTATCTTCCATAACACTTCTTCTCGTGAGTATTGGATCCTAATGCTAATTCTATACTACTCTTTATTTATGAAATGCACTAGATAACCTAGCATGTTTTCTACAATGTTTGGTTTGTTTTGAAATTGTGAATTAAAGTAACATTGTAGTAATCTCTTTTTGATAAGATTATTTCATGCTTGGTTACTGTATTGTCAAAACAAAAATTTTAAATGCAAAATGATTTACAAAAACATCTTCTTTTTGAAATTGAACTCATATATCTTTTTATGAAACATCATTGATTACCATAAGATGTTTTTTGTACTTCTATATGTCTTCCGCATCATAACCATATAATTGTTTTACCTTGCACTTTAATACTTACTTAAAATCTTTCATCTTGTGTGCATCATCACTTGAATCTTCAAATTCCTTTCTTACAACAAGTGGTAGACATGCTTGGGAAACTTTATATTGGTTGAAATTTTTTTGCTTATAACTCTGATCTATTTCTATTCTAAACACTCCTCCAACAAGTGAAATATTGCTTATAAAACATCTCTTTTTAACATTAAACTCTTATTTAGTATTATGATGTTTCTTTTTCGAAATCTTCCGCAATACTCAAACTCTGATTCATTCATGAATTTCAATATAGCTATGTGAGTTTTATTTCAAAAATTCAAATAAAAATATAAACCCATATGCTATGATATTTCCCATTAGATTTAAATGCTTAATGTTTCCAATAATTGTTATCCATGACTTCATTTCTCACCATAGCGGGGGCGTAGGGTTGTAGACATTAGATAACCTTATCTCTAGTCATGTCTTGTCCTTAACCGGGGAGGGTTCCAGTGGGGCCTTGCGAGGCACTGGGGGAAAAGAGTGCTAGGTTAAGTATTTGTCTAGTGTTTGCATATGGGATTAACACCCCAACCTACGACATGTTTGCAGCTCCTCATGCCCATTGTCACTTAGTACGGGGCTAGGGTGTTGACATATTGTCTGGATAGATTGGTTACTTGGAAATCATGATTGTTTTTAGGCTTAAAACTCTTATTTAAAGGGGAAATCATTATTTTTTGCTTAAACTCTAATATATAAAAGGGGGAGAACTACAATCAAAAGGGATAAAATAAGTCATAACTCTGATCATTTTCAATGAAAGACAAGTCTAAAACTCCTTATCATTTACTTAAAAAGCTCGATCATGCCTTCTCTTTTATTTACACATTTTTTAGTGCTTTGTTTCCCTACCCACTTTTGCTAATAACAAAGGGGGAGAACTAACATGATAAAATGCAAAAAGGGGGGAGAACTAACAATGATAAATGTAAACCGCTATCATAAACCCAACATTTCAGTTGATAGCATACATATTAAGGGAGCATTCACATAGGGGGAGCTTATATTTAGGGCGAGAAATTCTAAATGCTAAAATCAATAATCATCCTAAAGTCATCACTCTCACACACACACAAGTATAGTCTCATCATGCTTATTTATTAATGCTTTGATTTATCATTAATGGAATTGTTATTATCAAAAGGGGGAGTTTGTTGGAACACGGTCTTCCGCATCTCCTAGGTTTGAGAATAACAAATCCTATGAGTATTTGATCTTGTGTATTCAAGTGTGCAGGTTAACATAGTCCACATGACTCAAGGAGTACTCATGATGTCTGCCCCCAAATTTGAGGCCAAAATTCGAACAAGCTCACTAGCGCCGGCGGTAGCGATAGCGCTCGGCGCTAGCATTGATTAGCTCGATTCCGGTGGCATTTTTAGAAGGAGCTAGCGCCCGGCAGTAGCTACTAGCGCTGGCGGTAGCATGGCGCACAACAGGCATAGAGCAAATTGTTGCCACATATGGGAGATTCGGCCGCGCAAGATCATTCCTAATCCGGGCTAGCGCTAGCACCGACGGTAGTGTGAAGGCTATAAATTGGATGCTTTGGCTCCGAATTCTTCATCCTCCTCCAATCCCAAACTCCAGAGCTTCGTGTCACAGCAGAGAGAGGAAGATTCAGAGCTATACTCCAACAATTCCATAAAACCTTAAGGAGATCCGTGGAGAAGATATCAACACGCGTCATCATCGTGACGAAAGGCCGCATCGACTACGATCATACTCTGCGGGCCTTCGTCCACTTCTCCAAGAGATCCACATAGAGGGAGTTTTTATATTATTGTCTTTTCATTTCATATCTTTTCTGTAAATGGTAGTGAAATCGCCTCGTGTTGGCGACTAGGTCTGGGGTAGGACTTAGGGCTGAAATTTGCCTCGTGTTGGCGACTAGATCTAGGTTAGGTCTATGGGGTGCTCGAGGCCTTTTTGGGGATAGATCGGCTAGAGCGGCTTGAGGCCGTATCTGGGGAGAGATCGGCTAAAGCCAACCGGTTCGTGGGGATACGAGTCGGTATAGAAAACGAAAAAGATATTTTATTAGTCGCCTCCGATTTCTAGCGTCATAGAAATCAAGTTTTGTAAAACATTATTTGATATTAATAAAGCATATCTCTTTATTATTGTTTTACTTGATGTCTCTTTATTAATCTTGCAATATTCCGAAGTTTTTCTAAATATAATCTAAAGTTTTTAAAAAACCTTATTCACCCCCCTCTAAGGGCGCCGACCGATCCAACAATTTTGAGCCGGGGAGGATTGATGGCGCGGCCCCTCCTACACTACTTGATTATGATCCGGTTGCCGAAGCACAATGGCATAAGTATTTTAGGCGTCATGATGACGCTAACGGAAGACAGCATTACAACCTCCGCCCGCGGCGTGCTAAGCCCACTTGAAGACCTATTTTAATTAAATATTATGCTTTGTTATTTTATATTTGTGAATATAAAATTATTCCATGTTTGGGTAATAATTTTATATTCATATATGCATTTATTTCCTTTATTTTCTGCACTTTAAAACTGTGGTGTGTATTTAACCGCTCAAATGTTAGAGATTACATCTCCATCTTGAACGGTTTTGGTTTGTTTGTAACTCCTATTTAAGGAGGCTTATTATGAGGATTAAGGAGAAAGAATTAAACCTAATTTCCCCTTGTGAAATTTCGTCCAAGAGAGAGCTTCTCCTTGCCGCCTCCCCCTTGGTGTGAAGCCATCCTTTGCTCCTTCCATCCCTCTTCGGTGCGACTCCGGCGTGGACTTCTTCGGTGCGACTCCAAGGAAGAAGGGTGCAGCCCCATTCGGTGTGACGCTAGTGGATCCGTGGAGAGAGTGATTCTCCCACACATATCTTGTGCGATTACTAGATCCGGGTTGGGTAACTTCTCCACCCATCTTGAGTTTTCTTTCTTTAGATTTATGGAGAACGAGCAACCGCTTTATCCGCGATTTTAAATACTCCGCTTGCAATTTCTGAAATTGATTTCGTTGTTATCGAATCTCTTTATTTCCGGATCGGGTAGGTCCAATTTGCTTGAGCGGATCATGGCCTCTAGCCTTGGTTTTGCTCTCTAAAAGAATTGGCAACCTTTGTGTTAATTTTTGGGGAATAATACGTCTCCTTTCCGATCGTTATTTTAGAGTCGATCATTCCTCCTTTGTGATGTATGCGCTGCGTTAGATGCGAACGTATTGTGATGATAGATGCTTGTGTAGGTGCGGTAGATCTAAACGTGAAGGGCGTAGAGAGCGTTATTTTCTTATCGATCTCCATCTCATGGACATCCCTACATCAGATGTCCTATAACTTTCACTCCGGCACTGGCTGCAATAATCCTCCTGGTCTTTTGCACCCGGCTTTCACCCGCTTGCAAGCTTCGTAGTGCATCACAAAGTGTACAATCTCCTTCTTCATGCCTGACCAGTACATCGTTCTCCTCATCTCTGCTACCATCTTGGAGATTTTTGGGTGCACTGAATATTTGCTATAATGTGCTTCTGCCATGATGTCCTCCCGGATCCTATCTCCCCCTGGTATATATATTTAGCCTCAGAAGTGAATGAGATCATCACGTAAGGAAAAGTCTTCTAAAGAGCCTGTCTCCAAGGCCCAAAACACTGGCTTCAATACTTCATCATGCCTCTGCCCAACCCTGATGCGGTCCCGTATATCACAAACTATGGTCATCTAAGCCAAGTATTTCGCATAAACCTTAGGGTCGGCCTTGGGCACTAGATTGATTTGCATGTACTTTAATGTCCGCACCAGCTCCATGGCTATCAGTTGGGGCTTCAGATCAGATGTGGTCGTTCTCCTACTAAGTGTGTCTACCATGGAGTTCTCCTTTCCAGGGTGGTAATGCATGGTGTACTCATAGTCACAAAGAAACTCCACCCATAACCTTTTCCTGAGAATCAGGTCCTTATGCGTATCCACATACTTTAAATTTTTTTGATCGGAGAAGATATCGCAATGGACACCGTGCAAGTAGTGCCTCCAGACCTTCAACACAAATATCACTGCTCCCAGGTTGAGTTCGTGCACTGGGTAATTCTCCTCGTGCTTCTTCAGTTGATGGGAATCATAAGCAATGACATGGCCATGCTGCATCAGCGCGGCACCCATCCCCTGGTATGACACATCGGTGTTAACCAAAAATCCTTCTTTCCCATATGGAAGTGCAAGGATCAGAGTAGTAGTAAGTCTGCTCTTCAGCTCTCAGAAGGCTGCTTCGCATCGTGGTGTCCACAGAAATGGCATGTCCTTCTTCATCAGAGATGTAAGGGGAAAGGCAATCCTGGCGAATCCTTACATGAACTTCTGGTAATAGCTGGCAAGTCATAAGAAACTGCATACATCGGAAGCTGTCTTCAGTTGAGACCAATCCCGCACTGCCTGAATCTTCACCAGGTCCATGGATAATCCTGCTCCGTTGATAATGTTGCCCAGAAATGCAACCTCCTTCAGCAAGAACTGGCACTTGGAGAACTTCACATAAAGTTGATGCTCCCCCGGCTTCCCCAATTCTAATGCTAGATGGCGGGAATGCTCCTTCTTGATCCTTGAATAAATCAAGATATCATCAATGAATACAATAATGAAGACATCCAAGTATGCCTCGAATAAGCAGTTCATCAAACTCATGAACATAGAAGGGGCATTCGTGAGTCTGAATGGCATCACGGTGAACTCGTACAGGGCATACCTAGAACTGAAGGCCATATTTGGGATGTACTCCTCCATAATCCGCTGCTAATAATATCCCTATTGTACAACCCTGTGTTCGCCTGAGGGGGTAAGGCCCGAAGGATAGACATTCCAGAAGGACACTCGCGAGAACCAGGCGTGGCGAGCCAGAAGGACCTCGCAGAGGGGGTACGAGGTCGTGCCTGGATAGTCGCCCGCCAGAAGACAGGCGAGCGGGGTCTTCCCAGGTCGCTCGCCTAGAAAGGGTTCGTGAGCGGCACTCGCCAGAGGGCTCGCGAGAAGTGCAAGAGGGCTCGTGAGAAACGCTAGGAGATGTGCTCTTGCCGACTCCTGGACTAGGGGCCAAGGAGGTGAAATTACCCCTCTGCCCCTGATGGGCGGCCAATAGCCCTTCGGAACAGCGGAGTTTGGCTGTTAGTAGGCCAAATTGGGGTGCGTTTAATAAAACCAAAATGCGGAATTCCACTATTAACAGACCACGAACAAAAAACTATAAATACACCTTAAAGGGCACCTTGGGAAAAGATTCCAATCTCAGTACTCTGAGCTTCTTCTTCCCTTGGTTACTTTGGTTTAGCTCTCCAGCTCTCCAGGGTGCCCAAGTCCCAGCTTTGGCTTGGGAGGGGAAGTGCTCAATGATCTTTCGGGTTTGTGGTGGGACCTCCTCGCTGTGACTAAGGTCTTAGTCTAGCTCCTAATCTATAGTCTGTTCTTTCCGAGGGATCAGTAAGGGCTAGCTGCCCCTCGACTTGTTGAGGGACCGAGCTTCATAAGAGTCTGAGAAATTGGTTTCAACATTTTTGGTGCAGTGAGCATGGAGTGTGGCTGGTCCAAGAAAGTTCCTACGAAGGGACATGGCAGGAGATGAAGAGCAGGGCGAGGAGTTTTGCGGGTCACCCCCGGTGGTGACGCCAAGAATGTTCTCGGACTTCAGGAGGGAATTCCTCAACACCCTCGGGTTCGCAGTCGCAGCGTTGCGAAGCGAGTTCGCGACCCCGGTGGCTCAGGCGTTCCATCCTCCAGCAGCGGTTGGCGAGAATGCCCTGGGAGGAAGGGCTGGAAAGGAAGTGGCCGGGGGTCAGTGCAAGACCTGGAGGGGCGAGTGCTGTTCGCCAGCCCGTTGAGGTCAGTTCCGGAGAGCACGGGGCAGGCGAGCGCGGGGCAGGCGAGCGCAGTTCCGGTGGGTGCGGCGCCCGTAGGAGCAGATCCGGTGAGTGTGGATCTCACGAGCATGGCCCCGATGAGCTCAAACATGGCGAGAGAGCTCGGGGGCGAGTGGGGAAGGAAAGGATGGCAGGTGGAGGGAGCCCCTTTTGTGAGCTGGTGCTTTCCGCACCCATTCTAGAAGGGTTCAGGGAATGGGACAGGGTCTACTACCACGGCAGGGACGACCCAGTCCAGCACCTGTAGTCATTTGAAGACTCGGTTTCAATCAGGCTGATGTTGGATGCCTTTAAGTGTCGTCTCTACGCCGTCACCCTGAAAGAGAAGGCCAGGGACTGGTTCCATCAACTCCTTGCGGGGTCGATCTATGCCTTTGAAGACTTGCATCGAAGCTTCTTGTTACGATTTTTGACTTCAAAGAAGACGAAGAAGGACGCTGAATCCCTCTTCAAGGTGAAGCAGGAGCCCAAGGAGTCGTTGGCTCACTATGCGGATCTGTTCCAGGAGGAGGTACTGCTCACCCAAGAGATGCCAGGGTTTACCCTCCAGCTCGCCTTCACTGTTGGGCTGAGGGAGAGTTTCTTCAAGATGGGATTGTAGAGAAAGGCCCCCGTCTCCTACGAGGAGTTGATGGAGAGGGTGGCGGAGGAAATCGAAAGTGAGGAGGCCAATCCGGAGCTCATCAGGAGGCTAGCAAAGCTCAGTGAGCTGGAGGTCATGCAGCAGGAGGTGCGGAGAAGGGAAGAGCCCCAGGCCCCGGAGGGGGGATGGAGGCAGCAGGGAGGAGGAATGCAAGGTCAAGGGAGAGGTTATGCCTCGAGAGGGGGTAACTTTTATGGGGGTCAGGGAAGACCCCATCAGTTGGGATAGAGGCAAGATCCAAGGCAGATGCCCCCACCGCCTTAGCAGGCCATGGCAATCAGGTGAGGGAGAGGAGGAAGAGGAAGGAGAGAAGGGATAGGAGCAGAAGCGGGAGCAGGAAGGAGAAGGGGGAATAGGGCAGCATAGGCCGGGAGTGGAGAGGTGACGTTGCCATACCGTGACTTCCACGATGAGGAAGGTCACGCGATGGACACTTGCCCAGAGTTCTTGGAGATGAAGAGGGCTAGAGTGCCGACGCAACGTCAGTAGTAGCAAGTGAGGATTGAGGCGGTCCTGCCTCGGGAGGATGAGGAGGAAAGGTGCAAGGATATGGTCGATTTGGGGGCCCGAGGAGGGATCAGAGTGATCCATGGGGGTGTAGGGGTTGAGGCAACCCGCAAGGCGAGCCTCCATACCATCTACCGCCAGAGCGTGGCTTCGACATCCACGTCCCCACCCCCGGCAGAAAAAATTACTTTCTCTCAGAAGGACTTGCCGGGTCATGAGGACCCTTTCTGTGATGCGTTGGTCATCCAGACCGCCATCGAGAACTTCACTGTGTCCCGGATCCTCGTGGACAATGGAAGCTCCATCAATGTCATCTTCAAGAGGGCGTTCGATGAGATGAAGGTGGAGACCAAGAGGCTGTTGGCCTTGACTGGCCCCTTGTTCGAGTTCTCCGGAGAGAGGAAGGAGGTAGAAGGGGGAGTGGGGATCCATATGGTCCTGGGCGGGCAATCTCAGAATTGCCCCTTTGTCATAGTGGATGCCCCTAGCAGTTATAGTGCCATCTTCGGACGGCCGCTCATCAGTGCTTTCCACTGCGTCCCCTCCACCTTCCACCAATGTCTCAAATTCAACTCGAGAGGAGTTCAGATTCGGGTAAGAGGGGACCCAAAGGTAGCAAGGTAGTGCTACGTGACGACAGCAAACACCATCTCTTGGATAGCTGGAGCCGAGAAGTGGGATCAGGAGGTGGGGGAGCCGGCGGGTCTCAGAGAGGAAGGAGAGGAAGAGAAGGAAGAGGTAGAGGGTCAGGCCCAGGAAGGAAGGGCGGAAGAGCTGATGGCAATCAGAGAAGAAGGAAGGGAGGAGGAGGCTGAAGCGTTCGCTAGCGGCGAGGGGAAGGAAGGAGATTGGGGAGAGCCATCCCAACTGGAGGCCATGGAGGAGGTCGTGGAGCTCAAGGTCACCTCCTGGGCTGGGGTGGTGGAGAAGGTCCGAATCAGCGGAGAGCTCGGCCTGGAGGAGCAGGAGAAAATCCTAGCCTGTGTGCAAAAGAACGTGGACGTCTTCACTTGGAGCGCGGCGGAAATTCCCGGGATTGATGCGGACGTGGCATGCCACCGTCTCAACCTCAATCCCAGCTCTCGGCCCATCCGCCAAAAGAAGAGATCCATCGCCGACAAGCTGGAAGGCCCCATTAGGGAGGAGGTGGGCAAGCTCCTCCAAGCAGGTTTTGTATCGGAGATCCAGTATCCAGGATGGGTCTCCAATATAATGATAGTAAAAAGGTGGGAGGTAAGTGGCGCATGTGTATTGATTTCTCACTACTTAATAAGTCATGCCCCAAGGATTGCTACCTCTTGCCTAGAATCGACGCGCTGGTTGATTCAGCCGTTGATTTCTCTATAATGTCTTTCTTAGATGCATTTTTAGGTTACCATCAAATCCGCATGCACCCCCCACCCCCCGATGTCAAGGATGTCTCCTTCATCATGGGGGATGGGTGTTATTGTTATAAGATGATGCCCTTTGGGCTCAAGAATGCAGGGGCCACGTACTAATGAATGATGGACAGGGTCTTCCAAAAGCAGAAGGGAAGAAACCTGGAGGTCTATGTTGATGATCTCATGATAAAGAGCCGGGACCTCGAGTCTCACCTCCAAGACCTTGAAGAGACCTTTGGGACCTTGCGGAAGTATAAGATGAAACTCAACCCCCTGAAGTGTGTCTTCGGGGCTAGCAGGAGAAAGTTTCCTCGGACACTTGCTCACCCCAGCGGGGGTGGAGCCTAACCCAGATAAGGTTAAAGCAATCATGGAGTTAGGGTCGCCAAGAAACTCGAAGGAGGTTCAGAGCCTCACGGGAAAATTGGCCGGACTCAGTAGGTTCCTCTCTAAGGCGGGTGAGAAGTGTGCACCCTTCTTCAATGTGTTAAGGGGAAACAAAAAGTTTGAATGGACCTCAACATGAGAGGAAGCATTCCAAGCTCTGAAAGAGCAACTCACCCAGACTCCTCTACTCCAGGGACCAAGACAAAGAGAGGATCTATCCCTATACATGGGGGTAGGATCTGAGGCAGTAGGTTTGGTAATGGTCCGGGAAGAGGGGAGGAGGCAGTTTCCAATCTACTACGTCAGCCGAGTGCTGAGGAAGGCGAAGCTCCGATACCCAATCTTAGAAAAGTTGGCCTTCGCTTTGGTGGTATCGGCCCGGAAGCTCCGACCATACTTCCAAGCACACTCAATAAAAGTGGTGACCAACCACCCGCTTCGCAAAGTCATGGAAGGGGTGGAACATTCGGGGAGGCTAGAAAAATGGTCCGTGGAGCTGAGTGAGTTCGACATCGTGTTTGTGTCTAGGATGTCGATTAAGGCACAAGCGGTGGCGGACTTCATGACGGACTACTCAAACGAAGTGGGGGAGCATGAATCACCTCCCCCGGTGGCATGGAAGATGCTGGTCGATGGTGCGTCACGGAAGCACTCCTATGGAGGAGGAATCATCTTAATAAGCCCCCAAGGGACAAAGATTGAACAGGCCTTGAGCATCCATTTTCCAATTACCAACAACCAGGCCGAGTAGGAGGCAGTTATAGCAGGCCTACGGCTGGCCCGGGAGCTGGGAGTGCAAGATGTGGAGGTCTCAACGAAATCCATGGTGGTGGCATGCCAAGTCAGAGGGGAATTCGAAGCAAAGGAGCCGACCCTCCAACGCTACTTGGAGAAGGTCAAGGGGGTCATCAGTCAATTTCGCACCTTCTCCATCAAGCATGTGCCAAGGGAGGAGAGCGCCTCGACGGACCTCTTAGCCAGGTTTGGTCCCCGAGCTGGGGGGACAGTGTTGAAACTCTTCCAACCTTCCATCGAGGAAGGGGAGCTGATGGAGGTGGATCAACGAGCATCATGGATGGATCCCTTTATCACCTTCCCGGCACCGAGAAAGTTCCCTGAAGGGGACGTGGATAAACAACGCTTCAGGTATAAGTTGGCTTATTATTCCTTACATGCATGAGGACTCTACAGGAAAACACTCTCGGGACTCCTGGCCTGTTGTGTGTTAGGGAGGAGGTACCGAGTGTCCTTGAAGAAATCCACTCGGGGGAATGTGGCAGTCACTTTGGGAGCCAAACTTTGGAAGGTAGAGTGTTGAGGCAAGGCTACTTTTGGCCTACCCTCAGCAAGGATGCGGCGGAGTTCACGAGGAAATGTTCAAAGTGTCAGCTATTCGCTCCCCTCCAACTCTTGCCATCTCAGAGACTCTAAACCATCACCGCTCCCTGGCCCTTTGCTATATAGGGTTTGGACCTGGTAGTCCCTTTCCCGCAAGCTAGTGGCCAAAGGAGGTTTCTGTTGGTTATGATTGATTACTTCTCCAAGTGGATATAAGTAAAGGCGCTAGCCAAGGTAACGTCTCAAGTAGTAAGAAATTTTGTGTGGGGTGAGATAATTTGCAGGCACGGGATCCCGCTGGCCATAGTGACGGACAATGGGCCAGAATTTGCCAGTGAGGAGTTTGTTAGTTTCTGCACCCAACTCGGCATCGTCCTCAGGTTCGCGTCAGTCCACAACCCAAGGAGCAATGATCAAGTGGAGGCGGCGAACAAGATAATTGTCAACCTACTCATGAAGAAAGTGGAGAATCTCATGGGGAACTGGGTGGAGCTGCTACCCTCGGTCCTCTGGGCCTTGAGGACTACTCCAAATAATGCCACCAGGGAGACCCCGTTCAAACTCTCTCACGGGTCCGAGGCCGTCCTTCCAATAGAGTTCGAGTTAAAAACCCCTAGGGTGGTTGCCGCGGGCGAAGGGGATGAAGAATGGCTAGTGGAAAATGATGCAGAACAAAGGTTGTCCCGAGACCTGGTAGAAGAGCTCTGAGACCTCGCTACGGTTCGATAGGAGGAAGTCAAGAGGTGGATGGACAGGTACTTTGATCAACATATTGATGCGATTACGGCAAGTGCACCAGTCACGTGCAAGTAATAGTTGGGAGGTAACTCCCCACATATCGATTTCTCAAGGAATGCAGGTTGTGGTCAAGAAAATAGGGTGAGGCGATTGTTATGATGAGTAAAAGAACGTAAAAACAAGGGCGTTGTGATTGGTGTCCTAAGCTATTGCAGAAATATGAGAAATACGGGTCAAAACTCCACTTCGCAAGGCGGGATGGATGAAACGGCCGCGATGCCATGCTTCGGTGAGCGGGTGGACAAGAAGGCTAGCGGATGAGGGTCGTAGGCACCTCGTCGCTGAACACGCAGCTAGCAACTGGTAGTGCGGAGCACTACAAAGTGGTGGAGTGGATGGCGGACTATGGCGCTCCTCAAATCTCATAAACCACAAAAGATCTCACAAACATGAAATCATATTAACTAAAACACAGAGTTTATGAACATCATCCACAATAACAAACACATACAAGGAAAACTCTGAAGCAAAGCATAGGGGAAAAGAGAAAACCAAAGCTCGAAGACTATGCTGAAGATTCTTGGCCGGAATCGTAGGGTTGTCAAGCCTCGTCCGTGCTCGATCTTCAGTTGCGTCCGGGGTCCGGAGGAGCTGTCACCTTCCTCTACTATTACCCTTCGTCTTCGTGGTCTAGCTCGAGGTAACTCTTGTTCGACACCTTGAATGTAGTGGAAGCTCTCCGTCTATGGCGTTCTTGAGCTCAAGGATGATGGAGGAGGACAAGGAGGGAGCTTCAGTGGAAGATTTGCAAGACTATGGTTGTCGGAGCTCCTCCTAGGTCGAACGGTGGTGGAGAGGCGAACTGGACGAAAATGGCGGGCTCTGAAGCTTTTCCCGTGGGGGATCCCCCATTGCAGTAGATTTTCTACTTTAAATACTAAAAGGGTCAGAATTTTAGTCACGCATGGTCGAACGCACAACTGTGCGTTGCCCATGCGTTATTTAACGAATAAAATGGCTTGAGGAAGAAGCAGCAGCGCCCGTGCGTTATACTCGCACACGGGCGAATCCGCCCGTTCGTAAAAACGCACGAACAGATTCAGATTGGCTAAAAAATAGTCGAAACAGGCGATCATGCGTTTCCTTCGTGCACGGGCAACTGCCCGTGCGTAAAAACGCACGAACAAAGTCAGATCACTGGTTTTCTCCCCAGATGAAGGCGCACGACCGCAGCCGTCCGTGCGTCATGAAAATGCACGACCGTGTGTTTTACACAATCATGATTTCTGGATAAACGGGAATGATCCAACCACCTGCAAGCATAGCAATCCAGCTGGGAATACACCTCCAGTACCAATCTAACATAGAAAAAGTAATGGGGAGCACCATGTGCTTACACCCAATAACAAGGAGCGCAAATGCACACCAAAATGGGCCTAAAAAGAGCACGAAACACGTAAGTGCGCGTAACTGAGCATAAGATAAATAGATGCACTAATAGCTCGAAAATGACATGCACGAGACTGAAAAGCAGCCCGGATGAGTCCATAAAAGTGTATATAAATGGGACTCATCACACCCCCAGACTTAACCATTTGCTCGTCTCGAGGAAATCATTCCTTAGGCGGACGGAAAAATTGATTAGCTGGCTTAACAATTGTAGAAGCGGAGTACCATGCAAAGTCGCATGCTCGCACGCATAGAAATGCAGGAGAAGAAATGTTTAGTTATACAAACAATTTGTAATAATCTAATAGCGTACATATATATTATTTTTTTCTCAAAAGTTGAATCACGGTGAATCGTCCAGTCTCGCATAGGAAGAGAGTAAACTGATTGCTGAGGCTGGTATTACCCAAGATCGGTGCTCGGAACAACCTCCATTGAAATCCATCAATATCGGTGGCCATAAGCTCACCCGGTCACACTCTCTCCACGATACTAGTTCGGTTCACGCGTAAATCAGTAGGACCTTAGGTTGGAAATGAGGCTTGGGTTAAGGTAGGGTATACAAAGATAAACATGAAGGCTTAAAGCACCTAAACCCAATTGAGCTCGCGCAGAATAAACTATCCACGCAACACAATGAACACGCGGGTGCACCACTCCCCCAGACTTGGACTTTGCAACATGGGTGTGTGCACCGCCTACTCCCAACACACAATAATTACAGATTTTCAATTTAACCCTTTTCTCAAAACAATCTCATTCCTTTTTTTTCTTTTTCTTTTTCATTCTTATTATTCTTTTTTTTTTCTTTTTTCAGCAGAATTTTTCTCAATAGCAACAACCACAATTTCCACAATAAGACATCACTACAACAAAACTCCAATAAAGAAAATAAAACAAGACTAAAGCTCAGATTTGGGTGTGCGACTAGGATTAGCTTGCATGCCTTGGTGAAACAAAGGTGGAGCTGAATCAAAAATGGGGTGGGCACAAAGCGGTTAGCAAGGATCATGATAGGATCGGCACAAAATCTCAACCTGGCCAAAATGATGGCCTACATCATGCTCACGCACTGAACTAACTTATACCAATGCTTCGAGAGTCGCTTGAGGCAAGTTCTTAGCCACCGAGAAGGATAATTCTTCCTCTCGACTCGAGCAATACGAACCTAACAACCATCTACACACATTCCTACGCTATCGTCGGATTCACACCGGATTCACCACTTTTGAGTAGAATAAACAATTATTATGCAAATAGAAAAATTACAAAACTATAAGCATAAAGAAAAATTTATTCTGCACACAAATCTATGCAAGAAGTGAGTACTCGACTAGAGCACTATGGGAGTCAACATTTTACTCCGTCTTACAACCCTAAGCCAGCACAACAAATTTCCCAATCCAACAAAAGAAAATTAGTTAGAGTCGTTACGCGCCTATGGTTAATTGCACGCTCAAGTGGGTGTAGTGGTGTGCTATGAGAATGAAAAAAATAAAAAAATAAAAAATTGCAACTTCTAGTATGCTGTGCTCATGTGCACGTGCAAATGGGTAACAACAACTGCTCTACCCCAGACTTAAATCTAATCGTCACAGATTATATTGCTAGATTCATAAGAGAATTGGGAGGAGAGGTTACCCCATGCTCAGAAATGAGCATACCGGAAGATTGAAGTTAATCTTGAATTCAACTACAATGTGTCCGCCATAGATGTCGCCATACCTGCAAAACGACATCTCCACACACGCATAAACAAAAGTAATACAACAAAATTGGGTCGTCTCCCATAACCCTTTTGTTTACCGTCCTTAAGGTGGACCAAATACCTATTTTAAGCAGTGTATAAAGTCTAGGAATAAGCAAAAGTCAATAAATCCTAATTATTATTACAAGCTCCAAAAAAATCAGCTATAAGCTGATTTGAAGTTGTAACAACTGATGAAAGAAAAAGGTCCGGGGACCTGGTAGTAGGGTTGGAAATTAAGTAGGATGCGCAGCCTCCAACCCAAAATCTCCTCCTTTTTCGCTCTCTTCTTCTCCTCCAGTATTATGTCTTCAAAGAAAAAACCGCTTGCCCCCTTGTAACCAATCCTCAAAGGGAAGCACTAACGATGATGAGGAAACAAGATGTTCCTTCACTGTACCTTCCTCATCCCGCCAGGCTTTCGGCTCCTCCATGCATAAAGTCTGATCAACCGGAGTAGGGGCATCCTGCATCCTTGTACATAAAGAAAGAGGGTCAGGAAATAAATTGGAAGAAAAAATAAAAGAAATCTCATCTGAGGGGATAATCCCGACTTCATCCCCCATAGGGTGCGGCAATCACAAACTAATGATATCATTGAAAATTTCACTAGACTCAACAGCGCACGCAATGGCCTCCTCTATAACTTGGACTTCCTCGCACTGGACCGAAAAGGTTGCTTCAACACAATCGAGACTGTCCTCCTCCATGAGAGTGGGCACGACACTGCGCAGGTCTGCAACATCCTGCAAATTGACCTCAATGATAACATCAGAAATAGATGTAGTTTCGTGTGCAGTGGGAGAAGACGTGCTTCTTAAGAGTGCGGGCTCACTCTCCACACAAGGGCACAAATCCACGCAAAGTGGTACATGAACCGAAGAGGTATGGGGGTCGCATCAGAAATAGAGTCATGAGAGACACTGATGCACGTGTTAATTCCAGAGCCTTCAAGAAGTGAAGGTGGAAGTGACACGTAACCAGAGGAAGGGGTTGTGCTCGCAGAATTCAAAGATGGGATGATCCGGATATCCGGCTCATCGTCATCCGCCAATTGGCGAAGATAATCAGCACAGTCCTTCAAGGCATGCTCTCTACTTTTGAAAAATAAACACTGCTTTACCGGCTTCGCCGGTACCAAAGGTGCGATAGCCGCGTTAGAGTGCGACAACGGAGGCGCAGTAGAGTAGCCAAAAGATTTATGGGCTCCGTACGGTTTTTGAACAACACCATACTCTTTGGGACACCTATCACTAGCGTGGGATGTGTCCCCACACCAATGACATCGGATATTCAAATGCGCCCACATGATACAGAAGAAGAAAATAACATGATAAAGACTAAATTAAAAAGAATAAAAGACTCAATCGAAAATAATCGATTCACAACCAGAATCTCATCACGCCTGCATTCCCCGGCAACGGCGCCAAAAACATGATGCGATTACGGTAAGTGCACCGGTCGCGTGCAAGTAATAGTTGGGAGGCAACTCCCCAGATATTGATTTCTCAGGGAATACAGGTTGTGGTGACAAGAAAATAGAGTGAGGCGATTGTTACAGCGAGTAAAAGAACGTAAAAACAAGGGCGTTGTGATTGGTGTCCTAAGCTATTGCAGAAATAAGAGAAATGCTGGTCAAAACTCTGCTTCGCAAGGCGAGATGGATGCAACGGCCGCGATGCCGTGCTTCAGTGAGCGGGTGGACGAGAAGGCTAGCGGATGAGGGTCGTAGGCACCTCGTCGCTGAACACGCAGCTAGCAACTGGTAGTGCGGAGCACTACAAAGTGGTGGAGTGGATGGCGGACTATGGCGCTCCTCAAATCTCATAAACCACAAAAGATCTCACAAACATGAAATCATATTAACTAAAACACAAAGTTTATGAACATCATCCCCAATAACAAAACATACAAGGAAAACTCTGAAGCAAAGCATAGGGGAAAAGAGATAACCAAAGCTCGAAGACTATGCTGAAGATTCTCGGCCGGAATCGTAGGGTTGTCAAGCCTCGTCCGTGCTCGGTCTTCAGTTGCGTCCGGGGTCCGGAGGAGCTGTCACCTTCCTCTACTATTAGCCGTCTTCTTCGTGGTCTAGCTCGAGGTAACTCTTGTTCGACACCTTGAATGCATCGGAAGCTCTCCGTCTATGGCGTTCTTGAGCTCAAGGATGATGGAGGAGGACAAGGAGGGAGCTTTGACGGAAGATTTGCAAGACTATGGTTGTCGGAGCTCCTCCTTGGTCGAACGGTGGTGGAGAGGCAAACTGGGCGAAAATGGCGGGCTCTTAAGCTTTTCCCACGGGGGATCCCCCATTGCAGCAGATTTTCTGCTTTAAATACTAAAAGGGTGAGAATTTTAGTCACGCATGGTCGAATGCACGACCGTGCGTTGCCCGTGCGTTATTTAACGAATAAAATGGCTTGAGGAAGAAGTAGCAGCGCCCATGCGTTATACTCGCGCACGGGCGAATCCGCCCGTGCATAAAAATGCACGAACAGATTCAGATTGGCTAAAAAATAGTTGAAACAGGCGATCGTGCGTTTCCTTCGTGCACAGGCAGCTGCCCGTGCGTAAAAACGCACGAACACAGTCAGATCACAAGTTTTCTCCCCATATGAAGGCGCACGACCGCAATCGTCCGTGCGTCAAGAAAACGCACGACCATGCATTTTACACAATCATGATTTCTGGATAAATGGGAATGATCCAACCACCTGCAAGCATAGCAATCCAGCTGGGAATACACCTCCAGCACCAATCTAACATAGAAAAAGGAACGGGGAGCACCATGTGCTTACCCCCAATAACAAGGAGCGCAAATGCACACCAAAATGGGCCTAAAAAGAGCACGAAGCACGTAAGTGCGCGTAACTGAGCATAAGATAAATAGATGCATTAATAGCTCGAAAATGACGTGCACGAGAGTGAAAAGCAGCCCGGATGAGTCCATAAAAGTGTATATAAATGGGACTCATCATATATCCAAGTAAAATAGTTCGAGAAAGGGGACTTAGTCCTGAAGAAGGTAGATGCAGCGGGGAGAGGGGCTGCTGTAGGTAAGCTTGAGCCCAATTGGGAGTGGCCTTCATTATAAGTGAAGTGCTCGAGTCGAGAGGGTACCATATCCAGGATGTGGAAGGGGTACCTCTCGCGAGGGCCAGGAGTGGGGATGACTTGAAACGATTTTACCCTTAAAGTTTTTATAACTAAGTTGTATGTTTTTTACTCTTCTTATAGCATATGTGATAGTTTCTGAACGAAACTCCACAAGTTCTTTGGTGCTGAAGTGCCCCAGATCGATTTTGCTGCCGTGCTCTCATAGACGGTGGGTCAGGTTGATCTCTGGAGAGGCTGGCAAAGTGGCAAGTTCTTTGGTGTTGGAATGCCCCAGATCGATTCCGCTGTCGGGCTCTCATAGACGGTGGGTTAGGATGATCTCTGGAGAGGCTGGAAAAGTCGCAAGTTATTTGGTGCTGAAGTGCCCCTGATCGATTCTGATGCCGGGCTCTCATAGACGGTGGGTCAGGTTGATTTCTAGAGAGGCTGGCAAAGTGGCAAGTTCTTTGGTGCTGGAATGCCCCAGATCAATTTTGCCGCCGGGCTCTCATAGACGGTGGGTCAGGTTGATCTCTAGAGTGTCTGGCAAAGTGGCAAGTTCTTTGGTGCTGAAGTGCCCCAGATCGATTTTACTGCTGGGCTCTAATAGACGGTGGATCTGGTTGATCTATGGAGAGGCTGGCAAAGTGCCAAGTTCTTTTGTGCTGAAATGCCCCAGATCGATTCCAATGCCGGGCTCTCATAGACGGTGGGTCAGGTTGATCTTTGGAGAGGCTGGCAAGTGGCAAGTTCTTTGGTGCTGAAGTGCCCTAGATCGATTCCGCTGCCAGGCTCTTATAGGCGGTGGGTCAGGTTGATCTCTGGATAGGCTGGCAAAGTGACAAGTTCTTTGGTTCTGGAATGCCCCAGATCGATTCCGCTGCCGGGCTCTCATAGACGGTGGGCCAGGTTGATCTCTGGAGAGGCTGGAAAGTGGCAAGTTCTTTGGTGTTGAAGTGCCCTAGATCGATTCTGCTGTCGGGCTCTCATAGACGGCAGGTCGGTTTGATCTCTAGAGAGGCTAGCAAGTGGCAAGTTCTTTGGTGCTGAAGTGCCCCAGATCGATTCCGCTGCCGGGATCTCATAAATGGTGGGTCAGGTTGATCTCTGGAGAGGCTGGCAAAGTGGCAAGTTCTTTGGTGCTGAAGTGCCCCAGATCGATTCCGCTGCCGGGCTCTCATAGACGGTGGGTCAGGTTGATCTCTGGAGAGGCAGGCAAAGTGGTAAGTTCTTTGGTGCTGAAGTGCCCAAGATCGATTCCACGACTGGGCTCTCACAGACAGTGGGTCAGGTTGATCTCTGGAGAGGCTGGAAAGTGGCAAGTCCTTTGGTGCTGAAGTGCCCCAGATTGATTCCGCTGTCAGGCTCTCATAGATGGTGGGTCAGGTTGATCTCTGGATAGGCTGGCAAGTGGCAAGTTCATTGGTGCTGATGTGCCCCAGATTGATTCCGCTGTTGGGCTCTCATAGACGGTAGGTCAGGTTGATCTCTGGAGAGGCAGACAGGGTATCCAGAAAAAGGGTCGTCTCGCTCGGCGAGAAGGGATGACCTCCCACAACAAAGGAAGAGAGAGTTCATCTCGCGCGCCCGGGGCAGAAATCTTTCCGCGAGATAGGGCCCTCGCTAAATATAGAGGGAGAAGAGCGATGACCATCCCAGACAGGCAGGCCGAAGCGTAAGAGGGGTGCATGCTCAGATCCCCGGGGATGGTGCGAGAGGCCCTATAGGGGTCTCGCTCGCCGAAAGCTAAAGGATGAGGGCTCACTCCCCACGAGATGGGGACTCAAAAGTTTGACCCTGGAATTTGCAATCCTAAATTAGGCGAAAAAGGCGAGGAGGTATTTGCAAAAACACGCCCTGTGCCGAAACCGGGCGGTAACGCGGTTGACGGGTGCGAGCACAGTGAACGTGATAGAAAATATGAAAAGCACGGGAATGTGAAATTTTCCGTAGATTTAGGAGTGAGCAGGAATTGTATAACTAAAAGTTCAAGTCAATCAACCAGAAGCACATGAAACAAACACAATCTTTATTGAGCAAGCAAAGTTCTTCATTACAGGGCGAGGTATACATGGCGAGACATGATTTCGCCAGTACACAAAAACAGAAGAGAAAATCAGCAGAAAGGAAAACCAGCGATCTGACTAACAGAGACCGCCTAACCGCCCGACCTGACAGTCCGCTCGGCTAGAAAACAAGACCGCCCAAACTGCCTGCCTGCGCCTTGAACAACACCAACTGAGAACCACGCGAACACCTGGACTCCACTGATCCTCCCGAACTCCAGCAACCCGCACTCCAAGCTGCGAGACCGCCCGAACACCTTCAGAAGAGGAGGTGACCGCTGCTACCCGCACAATCCGCAGAAGCTGCACAAAACAAGTTCGATCAGCTAACCGGCCGGTCACAAAAAATAGACCGCAAGAACAGATCGTGAGCTCAGCTTACACTTGGTGCGATATATTTACTGCTACAGTGGCTCCTATTTATAGGCGTGAGACCTGATCCAGTCACCACCCTATGAGATAGGATCACCACCCCTTGATCGCGCGACCAGACCGGTCAACCCGCGCGGCCAGCAAAAGATCCTCCTGCTTAGTGAGCTCGCCGACTTCAACAGAAGGCGCGATCATGACAACTCACCCGGCCATGTCGCTTACCACCTGTGTTCGCCACCCGATCTCCTCCAGAGATCGCGAACACACCAGACCAACTAGGGCACAACCTGTCAAGTCGATCAAACACATATGACCGCATATACCAGCTGATCACCGAAAGACCATCCATGCGAACACAAACCGGAGACCGCGCGACTAAGAAGACCTTAGTCTGCGCGCACCACAAAGAACCCAGACAGCCTCCAGACTGGGCTGCCCGCACCACGCCGTCACAAGCACTAGACCGCGCGCCGCCCTAACCAGGCAGAAACCTGCTCCGCCACGCGGTCACACGACCAGACTGCGCGGCCACACCTCGGCACCCTTGCACAGAAGAACGGCGTTCACACCGAGAAGCCCGTGGCTAGACCAGAGAGGTCAGACCTCCAAAGGAGACCGCAAGACCGAGCGGTCAGACCAGACCGCGCGGTCTCCTCCCCAGACTGCCAACTTCACAAACTTCCACTTCAACATTTTCAACACTCCCCCTTGAAGTGGGAAGTTGAAAACAACCCAAATAAACTCCTTAGCCGAGTAAACGACCCCATTGCCAGTGCTTTTGTGAAGATGTCAGCAATGTTGTCCTGACTCTGAACATACTCGACCGAAAGAGACCCCTCTAGCACCTTCTCACGAATGAAATGATGCTCGATATCGATATGCTAGGTTCTCGCGTGACAAACTGGATTAGTAACCAGTTTGAGAGCACTCTCATTGTCGCCGCGGAGCAGAGTCAGACCCCGAACCTCCTTATGGATGTCTCCAACCAACCTCTTAAGCCAGATGGCTTCTTGAGCTGCCAAGGCCAAAGCCTTGTATTCCGCTTCTGTGGTTGAGACCGACACGGAATCCTGCTTCCTATTTTCGATCATCATAACCCACGAAGACTAGCTTCCTTGCTTTCGCATCTAGCTTCGTCCGAAGCGCATCTGCAACGTGCACATAGCAGGTGGAACCAAACACCCAAAGGTGTGCCATGCTTGGCTTTTACTTGAACATCAATTCATGTGGGGTCTTCATATTGATGGGACTAAGAGGCATCCTGTTGATGATGTAGGCATCACAAGACATTCCCTCCGCCCAGAAGGACTTTGGGATACTCTTGGCATGTAGCCAACACTTGCAGTCTCCGTCAGATGACGGATCTTCTGCTCTGCAGCTCCGTTTTGCTGTGGAGTATGCGCACAAGTAAGCTCCCTCCGGATGCCTGCCTTCCTGCAAAAAGTAGAGAACTCACCGGAGGTGAACTCCCCTCCGTTGTCAGTCCTCAACTTCTTAACCCGCAGGCCAAGCCGACCCACCACAAGCTCCTTGAACTCCACGAACTTGTTAAATTTTTTTTGATTTGAATCGTTTAGGAGTAAGCAGGAGTTTCATCAACTGAGTTATAGCCAAACAACCACAATATGCCACACATCAACACAAAGCTTTATTGAATGACAATACTTGATTACAGTGTGAGGTATACATGGCGAGACATGATTCATAAGAATCACGAAGGAGAGAGAAACAAAATACACCAAAAACAAAACTAGCGTCTTGACAAGCAAAAACCGCACAGACCGCTCGACTCCAGAAACCGCCCGGCTTGACCTGAGACCGCTCGAATAGAAAATAGGCAAGACCACAACTCAGAACACCCGGCTTGACCTGCACTGCCAGACCGCTACCTCAGACCGCACGAACTGGAGCTTATTGAACTGAACAAAGAACTGAAGCTGTCGCCAGACCGCAACTCAGATCGCCTAACCGCTGAAGGTCGCCTGATCACCGAGCTCGCTGCGAACAACACAAGAACAATCATAAACAAGTTCGCAGACAAGCCGCTGCCGAACTATTTATTCAAGCCGCTGGGAAATCACTAAGGAAGGAGACCGCAACCTGCTGACCGCAAACCTACAAACACAACAAACAGTCAACTCGCTTCCGAGACCGCCCGACCTCAAAGTGAGACCACACGAAACAACCCAGGCTCTAGTTCTTACAGTTCTCGTTATGAATGACGGGCCATGCACCCCTATTTATAGGCGGGTAGACGGATGTTGTCACCACACATGAGAGATACAAACACCACCTGTCAGATCGCGAGTGGTCTCACAAAGTAGACTGCGCGATCAGACCACTTGGACAACAACCTATCCAAGACCGCAAGTCAGCAGCAGACCGCGCACAAGCCGCGCGAACACAAGACCGCTCACAAGCCGCGCGAACATAAGACCACTCCTTCCTTAGATCTTCAAGAGTAAGCCAAGAACATCTGGACGACTTCAGAAAAGTCGCCAGACCAACCTGCATAAGCCGCCCGGTCACAGCGATTACACAGAACAGACCGCCCGGTCTTCCAACAAAGAAGACAGGCCAACCAAACAGAACAACTCGGGAACAGACCGCAGCAACCAAGAACAGACTGGCCGGTCACACCAGACTGCCAGAGCCAGACCGGCAGAGCCAGACTGGCAGAGCACCAGAGAAGAGACGTGCGGTCTCTGCGGTTACAATAATACAGACCGCCGGCCACCTTCCACTCCACTTCAATAATTTCAACACTCCCCTTGAAGTGGGAAGTGGAAACTAACCCGAGTAAACTCCGCAACCGAGTAAATGGTCCCTTCTCCAGCGGCTTTGTGAAGATGTCTGCAATATTGTCCACACTCCGAACATGCTCGACCATAAGGGATCCTCCCAACACCTTTTCATGAATGAAATGGTGCTCAATCTCAATATGCTTGGTCCTCGCGTGACAGACTGGATTATTAACCAGCTTTAGAGCACTCTCATTGTCCCCGCATAGCATAGCGGGACCTCGAACCTCCTCATGAATGTCCTCCACCAACCTCCTGAGCCAAACGGCTTCCTGAGCAGCCAAGGCCGAAGCCTTGTATTCCACTTCTGTGTTATATATAGACACCGAGTCCTGCTTTTTGCTGCACCAAGAAATAGCTGTGGGGCCCATCATAAAGACATAACCAGACGTTGATCTCAGATCATCCACGTCTCCCCCGTAGTCAGCATCCATGTATCCATACAACTCCAAGCTTGACCCTCTCCTATATAGGAGACCCAGATCAGAGGTCGACTTCACATATTTCAAAATTCCTTTTGCCGCCAGAAGATGAGGCTTCCGTGGTTCCGCCATGTACCGACTCAACTTGCCAACTGCATAAGCAATATCAGGCCTTGTGACCGTCAAATAGATCAAGCTCCCAACCAGAGCTCGGAACACCAACGGATCAGATAGAACTCTCCCCTCATCCTTCCGAAGTTTTTGATGCTGTTCCAGAGGTATAGAGCTGCTCTTCCCTTCCTCCATGCCGAATCGTTGAACGATCCGCTCCGCATATCCAGCCTGAGAAACGAGCACTCCGCTCTCCCGCCTCTGCACCTCGAGTCCAAGGAAATGGTGAAGCTCACCCAGATCCTTCATCTCAAACCTGATAGCAAGCTCGGATCACAGCCTCGCTACTGCCTCCTTCGAGTTCCCGGTGACAATCATGTCATCCATATACAGCAGAAAAATAACCCGAAGAGCCCCCTCCTTCTTGACGAACAAGCTAGAATCAGAGTCTGAAGCAAAGAACCCGCAGAATAAAAGATATTCCGCGATCTTTCCATACCACGCCCGAGGCGCTTGCTTCAACCCATACAAGGCCTTCTTCAGTTTGGAGACGTAGTCCGGATAATCCTCCGAGATGAATCCTGGCGGATGGATCATAAAGATATCCTTGTCGATCTCACCGTATAAGAAGGCATTCTTAACGTCGAGCTGCCAAATCTCCCATCCACTGGATGCCGCCAAAGCAATAACAAATCGAACCGAAGTCATCTTTGCCATTGGACTGAACGTCTCATCATAATCTTCTCCATACTGCTGTGAGAACTCGCGAGCCACAAGGAGAGCCTTGTATCGCTCGACCGTGCCGTCAGCTTTCTTCTTGACCTTATAAACCCATTTGCATGTCACAGGGGTAATGCCCTTGAGCCTGGGCACTAGAGACCAAGTCTCATTCTTCTTGAGAGCATCCATCTCCTCTTGCATAACAATGTCCCACTGCTTCACGCCTTTGGCCTTCTCAAAGCTCGATGGCTCCCTCTCATCCAAGGGACCAGCAAAGAAACATGAGACGAAGCTCACCATGTTTCCTCCTGTGTATCGATCCGGTGGCTTAATAGTCCTCTTCGACCTCCTAAGAGGTTGCTCCTGACTAACCACCTCCTCAGCTGCTTCTTCTATGCTAGCTCCTCTTCCAGACAAACTTGGAGCATCGCTCCCCCTGCTTCCAGAACCTGAAGCCTCCATCTCAGAGCTTTACACAACTGGAGCTCCTGGTGAAACACGCAACTCCACTTAAATATTTCCCGCAGCCTTTCCTTCTTCATCAACCCTGCTCTCCGGTAGTTCAACTCCTGAACTCCCCTTGTAGGAAGTCACCTCATCGAACACCACATCCCGAGATACAATTGATCTCCGTGTCTCAGGATCTATGCATCTCCATCCCTTCTTCCGCTCATCATATCCAACAAAGACTAGCTTCCTTGCTTTCGCATCTAGCTTTGTCCGAAGAGCATCAGGAATATGCACATAACAGGTTGACCCGAACACCTGAAGGTGTGCAACACTCGGCTTCTCCTTGAACATCAGTTCGTGAGGGGTCTTCATGTTGATAGGACTTAGAGGCATCCTGTTGATGACGTAAGCCGCACAAGACATTCCCTCCAACCAAAAGGACTTTGGGATACTCTTGGCATGAAGCCAGCACTTGCAGGTTTCCGTCAGATGACGGATCTTCCTTTCCGCAACACTGTTTTGCTGTGGAATATGGGCACAAGTGAGCTTGATGGCGCGTCACCTCCGACACTCCTTGATGATGATGACCCGACTGCCGAGGCGCTGCGCCACAAAGATCTGAGGCGCCATGATGATGCTGTTGGAAACCCGCGTTATAATCTCCGCCAGCGGCGTGCCCAAACCGCCATGAAGAATTAAAACTTTTTATGCATGCACTTTTATTTTATATTAATAAATATAAAATTATTTCATGATGATAATTTTATATTTATTAAAATGTTGTAATTTTAATTTTGAACCTTTAATTTTAGTTTGGTGTGTATTTAACCATGCGGATGGATGAGATTTCATCTCCATCATGGATGGTTATTATTGTGTGTAAACTTCTATTTAAGGGAGTCTTTATGAAGGAATGATGTAATTGAAGATTGAAAACCCTAACCCTCCTTGTGAGATTTCGGCCATGCTTGGAGTTCCCTCCTAGCCGCCGCCCCCCTCCTCTTGGTGTGACTCCAAGGCCGCCTCCCTCCATCCTCTTCGGTGCGACTCCGGCGAGACTTCCGCGGTGCGACTCCGGCGAGACTTCCGCGGTGCGACTCCAAGAAAGAAAGAGTGCTTCTCCATTCGGTGCGACGCCGGTGGGATCGTGGAGAGAGAGATTCTCCCACATCTATCTTGTGTGTTCATCTTCTTGGTTGGGTAACCTCTCTCCTTATAGTGATTCATTCTACGCTTAGTTTGTGGAGGTTTTGTCGAATCGTTTTATCCGTGGCTTTAATTTTTCTCGCTTGCAAAAATCTGAAATCTAAAGTGTTGTTATTGAATCTCTTGTTGTTCGGATCGGGTAGATCTGGTGCGGGAGCGAAACTTGGCCTAGCCTAGGTTTGCTCTCCAAGATTGGCGCACTTAGCGTTAACAAGGGAGTTAATCTCAACTAAAGCTTAATCACCGCTTGAATGTTCACCGCCGCTCCAAAATATTGCCGCTGCGTTTTGTAAAGAATCGATTGATGGAATAGATGCTTGTGTAGGTGCGGTGAGTTGTGTGCTTGTTGGAGAGGTAGGTCTTAAGGACGTTGTATCGAGTCCGGCTTACGGTGAGTTGTGTGCTTGTTGGAGAGGTAAGTCTTAAGGACGTTGTATCGAGTCCCGCATATTTATTTTCAATCGGATTTGGGAGCCAACCGACCCCTTTTCGTTCGCTCTTGGTCGGAGCCCTCCTATGTTGTTTTACTTTTTGTGATGAATATGTTTCCGTTAGCGTAACGTCCACGTCGTCACAGTATCCCTACATCAGAGCTCTCTCCGGACGCTGTGTTTCCTGCAAAAACTTGAGAACTCACCAAAGGTGAACTCCCCACCATTGTCAGTTCTCAATTTTTTCACCCGCAGGCCTAACCGACCTTCCACCAGCTCCTTGAACTCCACGAACTTAGCAAAAGCTTCCGACTTCTCTTTCAGAAAATACACCCAGACATATATGGTGTAATTGTCAATCAACACCAACATATATCTGTTGCCTCCAAGGCTTGGGGTGGCAGTCGGTTCCATTAAATCACCGTGAATGCACTCCAACGGCGCTTTGCATCTTCTTTGCGATTTATCAAATGGAAGTCGATGAGACTTACCAAACTAACATCCCGCACAAACATGACGTCTCCATAGGAGGACAAGCTAGGCAAGCCATTGACAAGGCCCCTTACTGCCATAGCCTTCAATTTGTCCATGCCTACATGTCCCAACCTTTCATACCAGATAGCCGCGCTATCATTGGTCTTCATCTTATCAACATAGGCACTTGTTGATAAAACGAACAAGTCCTTTACCCGCTTTCCAACATGAATAACATCTCCCTTTATCTCCGGTTAAGTTTTAAGAAACTTCACTTATGTTGGGCCAAACAGAACGTGATAACCGACATCGACCTCATTGGTCACAGAGAAGAGATTCCTCTTCATACCAGACACGTGATAAACACTCCTCAATGTGAGTGTACCCTTATCACTGCTCAGAGAGACAACACCTTCTTGTTCTACTGCATGAACAGAATTATCAACCGTAATGATTGCATCGTTACCTGAGTAAGGTGCCAAAGAAGAGAACTTTGATTCATCCCCGGTGAGATGATGCCCACACCCTGAATCAACAATCCAATCCTCTTCGAAGTTGATGGCAGCCAAGGCCTTAACGGGCATCGCCGTCATATTAGCCGCATAGGCTCCTCCCCATCCAGCTTCATCAGACTTTGGCTTCTCCTTCTCCGCTGCATGTCCCGGCTGAAGATTAACCCAACAATCCTTCTTGAAGTGGCCAGTCTTATTGCACCTGAAGCACCTTGGTCCCTCTCCCTTCTTATTCCCATCAGACTTAGGAGCATAACCCCTATCCTGCTGACCTGAAGTAGAGGTTCCATCATGACCTGGCTTCTTCTTCTCCCACTTCTTCTTCTTCTTCCCAGAGAACAACACATCACTATCTCCCCCAGAGATAGAAGTCCCCGCCATCTATCTTGTCAAACTTTCATGCGAAGCAAGTAAGTTTTCCAACTCCAACAGAGATGGTTGATTTTCCCAACCCTGAACTGAAGTCACAAAGGCAAGATACTCCTTCCGCAACCTGCGGATAATATGCCTCTTCAGTTTTGCCTCCGAGATGGGCTCATCAGGGTCCAATGCAGAAATCTCTGTTGTGAGGTTCTTCATCTTGAGAAAGAAGGTAGAGATAGAAAGATCACCTTGAGAGGCCTTCGCCAACTCTTTTTCAAGAAACTATAGCCGAGCTACATTCTTCTTATTGAACAACATGTCCAAAGACGTCCAAATCTCAGCAGCAGATTTACATCCAATGATGTGATCAAATAGACCTGGTGAGATAGCCCTCTTGAGTGTGAACTCTGCCTTAGCATTAGTCCTCCTCCAAAGTCTCACATCTGCCATATTATTTCCTGCTAGAAAAACTTCCTGTGCGTCTTCTCCTCCAACTATTTCCCATAGATCCTCGCCAAGTAAGTAACTCTCCATACACGACCTCCACTTTTTATTAGTTAGTCGATGTGAGGAGTTCAATACCAAGCCCTCTTGCGTATCCAGCTTCCATGGCAACCTATGTAACAGTCCTGGCTAGCCTGACCAGGGCCCCTAGCCCAGAACTGCCGGCACCGACGGCCCAGGCCCATTCTGGGACGGCCTGACCAAGCCCATCCGGGTCACTGGCCCCGCCCTAGGACATTGTACCGCCGGTTCAGCCTGACCACAACTGGTCAACAACAAGCCTGCAGGCCGTACACCCCAACGCCTCTCTGGCCTGTTTCTCAGCGCAACGCGTTGTTGGAGGGGGGTCTCGAACCCACAACCTCCCTTGATAGGAAACCTTCAACAGTTCCTATCACCAACTGAGCTTCAGCGGTTAGGCGTTGGTGATAGGAACTGTTGAAGGTTTCCTATCAAGGGAGGTTGTCAGTTCGAGACCCCCCTCCAACAACGTGCTGCGCTGAGAAATAGGCCAGAGAGGCGTTGGGGTGTACGTCCTGCAAGCTTGTTGTTGACCGGTGGGTCAGGCTGAACCGGCGGACAGTGTCCTAGGGCGGGGCCAGTGACCCGGGTGGGCTTGGTCAGGCTGTCCCAGAATGGGCCTGGGCCGTCGGTGCCGACAGTACTGGGCTAGGGGCCCGGGTCTGGCTAGCCAGGACTGTTACAACCTATGTGGTCTCTTCTTCATAAAGACGATGGCAACTCAAGTTGATCACTGCTTATCCACTCCAACAACCTCTCTCTGATACCATGTCAAATTTTTTTGATTTGAATCATTTAGGAGTAAGCAGGAGTTGCATCAACTGAGTTATAGCCAAACAACCACAATATGCCACACAGCAACACAAAGTTTTATTGAATCACAATACTTGATTACAGTGCAAGGTATACATGATGAGACATGATTCATAAGAATCACGAAGGAGAGAGAAACAAAACACACCAAAAACAAAACTGGCGGCTTGACAAGCAAAAACCGCACAGACCGCTCGACTCCAGAAACCGCCCGGCTTGACCTGAGGCAGATCGAACAGAAAACAGGCAAGACCGCAACTCAGAACACCCGGCTTGACCTACACTGTCAGACCGCTACCTCAGGCCGCACGAACTGGAGCTTATTGAACTGAACAAAGAACTGAAGCGGTCGCCAGACCGCGACTTAGATCGCCTAACCGCTGAAGGTCGCCTGATTACCGAGCTCGCTGCGAACAGCACAAGAACAATCATAAACCAGTTCAAGACAACAGCCTGTCCAAGACCGCAAGTCAGCAGTAGACCGCGCACAAGCCGCGCGAACACAAGACTGCGCACAAGCCGCGCGAATACAAGACCACTCCTTCCTTAGATCTTCAAGAGCAAGCCAAGATCATCTGGCCGACTTCAGACAAGTCGACAGACCAACCTGCATAAGCCTCCCGGTCACAGCAGTTACACAGAACATACCGCCCGGTCTTCCAACAAAGAAGATAGGCCAACCAAGCAGAACAACTCGAGAACAGACCGCAGCAACCAAGAACTGACCGGCCGGTCACACCAGATCACCAGAGACAGACCGACAGAGCACCAGAGAGGAGACCGCGCGGTCTCTGCGGTTACAATAATACAGACCGCCGGCCACCTTCCACTCCGCTTCAATAATTTCAACATAACTTGGCAAACGCCTCCGCCTTCTCCTTCAAGAAATATACCCAGACATATATGGTATAATCATCGATCAGCACCAGCATATATCCGCTGCCTCCGAGGCTTGGGGTAGCAGTCAGTCCCACCAAGTCACCGTGGATGCACTCCGACGGCACACTACTCCTTGTCTACGACTTGTCAAACGGTAGTCAATGAGACTTGCCGAACTGACATCCCGCGCACACATGACCGTCTCCGTAGGAAGATAGATTAGGCAGGCCCTTGACCAGACCTTTCACCGCCATAGCTTTCAACTTGTCCATCCCTACGTGCCCCAACCTCTCGTGCCATATGACAACACTATCATTCGTCCGCATCTTGTCAACATAAGAACTTGTCGATAAAACGAACAAGTCTTTAGCTCTCCTCCCCACATGAACGACCTCCTCCTTTACTGCTTCAAAATTCCGAAGAAACCTCACTTCTATTGGGCCAAACAGAACGTGATACCCATCGTCAACATCGTTGGTCACGGAGAAGAGGTTTTTCCTCATACCAGGCACATGATAGACACTCTTCAAAGTTAGCGCCCACCTATCACTGCCCAAGAAAACAACCCCCACCTTCTCGACAGCATGCACGGTATTGTCAGTAGTAATAATGACATCATTACCTGAGTATGGCTGAGCTGAAGAAAGCTTCGACTCATCCCCGGTGAGGTGATGACCACACCCCGAGTCCACGATCCAGTCCTCCTGATAGTTGAGAGGAACCGTAGCTCCAACAGAAGTTGAGAAGGCTCCTCCCCATCCTCCATCAGTCTGTCTGGCCTCAGCTTCCTCCTTTCCTGCAGCAGCATGCCCTGGCTGAAGGTTTACATGGCAATCCTTCTTGATGTGATAAACCTTTCCGCACCTGAAGCACTTGGGACCTTCTCCCTTCTTCTTCCCTTCAGCCTTAGGAGCATAGCCCCTCTCTTGCTGTCCAGAAGTTGAAGGCCCATTGCCTCCTCCATCAATCTTCTTCTTATCCCACTTCCTCTTCTTTCCCGTGAAGAGAACTTCGCCATCTCACCAAGACACTGACACCCCCACCATCTGCCTTGCCAGACTCTCCTGCGAAGTAAGCAGATTTTCCAGCTCCAGCAGAGACCGCTGATTTGCCCAACCCTGCACCGACGTCACAAAGACAACATATTCCTTCAGCAAGCCACGGATGACGTGCCTCTTCAGCTTCGCCTTAGAAATTGGCTCATCAGGATCCAACGCTGAAATCTCAGCGCACAAGTTCTTCATCTTCAATAAGAACGTAGAGATAGAAAGGTCACCTTGAGCCGATGAGGCCAGCTCATTCTCCAGGAATTGAAGTCTTGCCACATTTTTCTTATTAAACAGCCCATCCAGGGCTCTCCAGATCTCTGCAGATGATCCACACCCCAAGATGTGATCAAACAGGTTAGGTGATATTGCCCTCTTTAGGATGAACTCTGCTTTGGCATTAATCCGCCTCCAGTTCCTCACCTCATGACCGTTATGCCCAATCAGAATAACTTCCTCCGTGCTCTCTCCTCCAACCACCTCCCAGACGTCCTCACTCAGAAGATAACTTTGCATACACGACTTCCACTTCTTAAAGTTAGTCGATGTAAGCATCTCAATTCCAAGACCCCTTGCTTCCATGGCTCTACCACTGGTTCCTTCTTCATAAAGGCGATGGCAACTTTTAGTTATTCACTTCACTATCCAATCCAACCTACCTCTGATACCATGTGAAATTTTCCGTAGATCTAAGAGTGAGCAGGATTTGTATAACTAAAAGTTCAAGCCAATCAACCAGAAGCACATAAAACAAACACAATCTTTATTGAGCAATCAAAGTTCTTCATTACAGGGAGAGGTATACATGGCGAGACATGATTTCGCCAGTACACAAAAACAGAAGAGAAAAGCAGCAGAAAGGAAAACCAGCGGTCTGACTAACTGAGACCGCCTTACCGCCCGACCTGACAGTCCGCTCGACTAGAAAACAAGACCGCCCGAACTACCTGCCTGCGCCTTGAACAACACCAACTGAGAACCACGCGAACTCCCAGACTCCACTGATCCTCCCAAACTCCAGCAACCCGCACTGCAAGCCGCGAGACCGCCCGAACACCTTCAGAAGAGGAGGTGACCGCTGCTACCCGCACAATCCGCAGAAGCTGCACAAAACAAGTTTGATCAGCTAACCGGCCGGTCACAAAAATCAGACCGCAAGAACAGATCGTGAGCTCAGCTTACACTTGGTGCGATATATTTACTGCTACAGTGGCTCCTATTTATAGGCATGAGACCTGATCCAGTCACCACCCTATGAGATAGGATCACCACCCCTTGATCGCGCGACCAGACCGGTCAACTCGCGAGGCCAGTAACAGATCCTCCTGCGTAGTGAGCTCGTCGACTTCAACAGAAGCCACGCGATCATGACAACTCGCTCGGTCATGTCGCTCACCACCTGTGTTCGCCACCCGATCTCCTCCAGAGACCGTGAACACACCAGACCGACTAGGGCACATCCCGCCAAGTCGATCAAACACCTGTGACCGCATATACCAGCAGATCGCCGAAAGACCAACCATGCGAACACAAACCGGAGACCGCGTGACTAAGAAGACCTTAGTCCGCGCGCACCACAAAGAACCCAGACAGCCTCCAGACCGGGCTGCCCGCACCACGTAGTCACAAGCACCAGACCGTGCGCCGCCCTAACCAGGAAGAAACCTGCTCCGCCACGCGGTCACACGACCAGACCACACGGCCACACCTCGGCACCCTTGGACAGAAGAACGACAGTTATGCCGAGAAGCCCGCGGCTAAACTAGAGAGGTCAGACCGCCAGAGGAGACCGCAAGACCTAGCGGTCAGACTTGACCGCGCGGTCTCCCCCCCAGTACGCCAACTTAACAAACTTCCACTTCAACATTTTCAACAGGGAAGAAAAACAACAAAAATGTAGAAAGCGAGGATACAATAAATAAGGGCGAAAATTGCCATTTCCATTTCATTAAAAATCAGTTACAGGTGTTGCGGCGATCTCGCCAGCCAAAAATATAAAATAAAAATACAAGTATTTTCTAAGATTTGCCAGCAGACCGTTCGTCCTCGCTATCTGCAGTGGGCGGGGGGGGGGGGGGGGGGGGGGGGGGGGGGTGGGGCAAGATTAGCTCCGGGACCATATCTTCGATCGTCAAGTCAGACGCCTCGGCGGATAGCAGGCTAGCTCCCTGCATGGCCTGAAAGATATATCGCGTCGAGGTCATGGAGGCCTCTCGGCATTCCTGCTCCCTGGCACGCTGGTCTTTCTTCAGACGGCGAGGGGACGGAGGGATGGCGGCGCGTGCCAACTCGCGGTTGTGAGCTTTCAACCCGGCGGCCTCATTCTCCAGACCAGAGATGCGAGAGTGAAGCTTCTGGGTGGTCTCAGCATCCTATAGAGGTAACAGGTAAGCCATAGGAACAATTATGAAAGGAGGGGGGGCGACAACTCAAATACTACCACATCCTGGTGGCCGGGAGAGAGTGCCTCGGAGGCGAGCAACCTTTCCCTCAAGCTCGTGATCTCGGTGGTGGAATCATTGTAGGCGAGGGCGAGCTCCTCATTATGGCGCTCCAGCTGGAGACATCGCCGGCCCATCATATGAGTGAGCTCCGTAGAGCGGAGCTCGGCTCGCGTAATTTCCTACGCCAGGGTCCTCGCGGTCTCGGCCTTGAAGACCGAGGCGTCCTCGCGACCATATAGTCCAAAGCAGAGCGAGGACGCCTGTTCGTTGACTGTTGGCTGTTCCACCCAAGAGGGGAGGAGGGTGGAGTTGGTAGCTATGTTGGGTTCAGGATCCCTGTAGAGCAGGAACTCGCCGGCCTCGTCCTTGTGCCTTTGGCCGAGACCAAAGTTCCAGTGGTTTATCAGCATCGGCAGGGAAGAGATCCTGTCGACCTTCTCGACTGGCTTGACGGACTACCTTTCCTTGGGGAGGTCGACCGGTGGGATCTCGCATGGGGAGGCCTTGACACGCCCCTTTCCCTTCTCGGATGGGGGGATTCTTCTTACTTTTCTTCTGGGAGGGATGCGAGGAGGATTCCTTGCGAATAGAAGACTCGCCCCTTTTCTTGGTAGGCGGGGCAGCAGGAAAGGAGGTCTCACGGCAGGCGTCCGCTCCCATTTTCGTGAGGGCGAGGTCCGCAGGAAAGGACCGGCTGCTCACGTAGGGGGGATGGACGGGGAGATCTCGCTCACCTGTAATAGTTCAGCAATTAAAAACATTAAGCGAGAACTTTGCGAAGATAACGGCGAGCAAGCGCGATAGATACCCTCCCCGGGAGCACTGGTGGTAGTGAGTCGAGGTTTCGGCGGAGATGCGCCATCTCGAAGTTCTTCTTGCTGAAGAACTGGTATAGAGCGGCGTAATGGCCCCCGAGAGCTTGTGGGCGGTAGGTGCTCTCTCCATGCTGGATCGGCGAGAACGGGACGTTGCCGAAGTTCCCATTTGATGAAAAAGAACTTCTGAGCGCAGTAATGGCACTTGTTGACGGGCTCGTTGACATTGAGACCCGAGCCGACGAAGTAGGCGGTACCCTCCTTGTAAGCCCTGAAGGAGAACAGCTTTCGGAAGACCGGCAAGCTGAACTCAATACGTTCTTCTTGCATGTAGCATGCGAACGCGACAATGACCGCCACGACATTTGGGGTCAGCTGGCCCAGTATCACACCGTAATGCTTTAGTACCTGGCGAAAAACATCGCGAGGTCTCTATGAAGCGAGCGAGAGCTTAAAATTCAGAAAAGTAAAAGTACATGAGATCAGCGGGTATCTGGCGGACCTCTGGCCACAGAGGAAGGCACAGGCTGACCCCGAAGTGGGCTATAGGGATGGCGAGCTCGTCCGACATGGGTACGTTGATTACGTCCTCCCCGCTAAGACAGCGAGCAGAGAACCCCGACGGGATGAAATCACCAACGGCAGTGAGATACTCCTCCTCAATCAGGTTGCTATGGTAGAAGGTGTGATTGGTGAAGGCCCAGGCGCACTTCAGCCGACCCTCAACCTCGCTAGCGTCACCCACCATCGTTGAAACCTGCGAGAAAAAGAGAAGGAATCATGAGGAAGAGAATGCGAAATTTCGCAGGCAGAGGAAGAAGAAGGGCTGGAGTTAAATGCAGTAGGTGGATTCGATGTCGGAACCTATTTATTGAAAATGAAAAGTGCGGGAAAGAAGCTGAAGTGGCGAGGGTTGCGGTTAGACAAAACCCCACATGACGCGAGAACGCGATAAAATATCAGACATATTAGCGAGCGAGACCAGCTTACGGGGTTAGTATAAGCAAAATTTTCATGCGGAAACAACAAGAAAAAGCGGAAATAAAAGAGAGCGAGCATCACTAGGAAATATGTTACAATAACAAATAAGTTCGCAAGAGCCCCAGCAGCGGGCCAGAAATGGTTAATAATGAAAGTAGAAATGTTCGTGAGATGGTCCGAAAAAATTAAACAAATATTCAAATATTATTGAGGGGTTTGCCGAGCCGAGAAAGAGTGCGGGTGAGACTAGTAGCGTAGCCATTTCCACCTGCCATGACCTCACACTCCAGATCTCGGCGGAATCCTAGTGTAATGATATGCGTCGAGCGCGCATGTCTCGCGTTGGATCAAGCGGGCATAATCATTCACCCACGCGAGATGTGTCCCGGGGGAGGTGGCCGTCTCGCCAACGTCTTGCGGCAGCTCGGCGCAGAGCCGCGCACACTCATCCAGCAAAGCGGCGTGCCGCTCCTCGGCAACTTCCCTGTCCCTCCTCACTTGGAGGTGGAGACCCTGCAGCATCCGTGTTGGAACATGGTCTTCCGCATCTCCTAGGTTTGAGAATAACAAATCCTATGTGTATTTGATCTTGTGTGTTTAAGTATGTAGGAAAACATAGTCCATATGACTCAAGGATTACATAAGAAGGTTGCCCCCAAACTTGAGCCATCAAATCCAACACTCCCACTAGCGCCGGCGGTAACACATAGCTCCTGTCTCTAGCGATGAGTAGCGCAATTCCGGGAGCACATATAGAAGGAGATAGCGCCTGGCAGTAGCCGATAGCGCAGGCGGTAGCGCGGAGCACAGAAGGCAAGAGAGAAATGTTTCCTCGGATTGAAGATTCTGCCGCACAGAATATGTCCTAATATGGGATAGCGCCGAAGGTAGCACTAGCGCAGGCGCTAGCGCTAAGGCTATAAATAGGACCCCTCTTCTCTCATTTCAGAGGGACATTAGAGAGAGAGATTGAGTGCTAGAATTCCAGAGGCTGCCTTGGCCGAAAGTTGATGTCCTACCAAAGATCTGCGAATTTCTGAAGGAGAATCTCTTCACGCCGGATCCAAACGAAGTCCGCTTCTACAACGCTTATTCTACAGCGGATCTTCGTCTCCAACTTCAGAAGTTCTTCAAGAGGGAGTTTTTATTATTTTCATATCATATTTCTTGTAAATGGTTAGAGAATTCGCCTTATGTTGGCGACTAGGCCTGGGTAGGACTTAGGGCGGAAATTCGCCTCGTGTTGGTGACTAGATCTAGGTTAGGTCTAGGGGGTGCTCGAGGCCATATCCGGGGAAGGGTTGGCTAGAGCGGCTTGAGGCCGAATCCGGGAAGGATAGGCTAGGGCCATCGGTTCGTGGGGATGTGTTGGAACCTTAGTTTTGATTTGAGTTAGGATCCACCTTTAGTATCTATGTTTATATCATAACTCATATTATAACTTAGATTAATTATCATTAAGAAGGCTGCAAATAGACATATAAATAATAGGTAGAAAATAAGAAGAGAAATGAATATATTTCATTTAGTTCACTGGCGTTCGACGAATGTCGAACGTCGGTCAGCATCTGTCGGACAGCGCCCGACGAATATATAAGCAGCGCTCGGCAGATTATAGCAGGGAAGCAGCGGTCGATGAACTCCAAACAGCGGTCGACGAATGACGAACGACGGTCGATGAAATCCCAGCAGCGCTCAACAAAAGTCCTCTGCAGTTAATCAAATGTTCAGTATATCATTTGGCTAGCTCAGCCCGACGAATGACGAGCTGAGGTTGACAAATTTCTGCAACATTATTTTTATATCATTTAGCTCGACTAAATATTATATATTTGCTGTCAGTTTTATTTAAAGCAATATTTATTTATTCTATTTTATATATTGCTATATATATTATTGTTCTGACATTACAGCATGCAAGCATTAAATGTTATAGCCGTTTGGCAGAAGCATTAATGACTGTAGCCGTTGCAGCAAGTCAAACAAGGCAAGGATTCAAACAAATATACACGTCAGCAGAATATATTACAGCAGAATAAATATCAGAAGATATACAGTTGTTCTCTCTTAACATATATATATACAAAATATATATTGATGTATAGATAGAACACAGATAAGAACATATACATATCATATTGCTGTACAGGAAAAAGAGAGAAGAAGAAGAAGAAAAACAGAGGAGCAAAAAGAAGAAGCTGATCAATATATTATATCTTCTTTTTGCCTAATCCCTTTCTTGCAGATCATATACAACCTGAGACATCAAACACTATCATTTGCTCAAGGATCCAAAACTGCAAGAAGAAGAACAGAGGATTTGGAACCAAGAGAAGGAGCCTCCACAAGCTGTCATCAAACTACATCAGACAGGGGGAGCTCTCTTCAACATATTCATCAAGTGTCTTCTTAGAAAAAGAAGAACAACATCTGTTTTCTGTTTTCCTTTATTTCTCCATCTTGTAAAGGGTTAAAACTTCCTTCAAAAGTTTACTCCCGGTGACAGGGCACCTTAGCAAAAACCTGCAGCTTGGTTTATAAGCACCTTATCAAATGCTTATAGGTGAATTGGGCACCTGATCAAAACTCCCATTGGTGTGTGGACACCTTATCAAAATCACCTTGGTGTGAGGGCACCTTATCAACAACCTCCAGTGGATTCCTACTAGTGGGTAGAAGAGTAGATGTACCCAGTTGAGGGGAACTACTATACATCTTGTGTCATCTGGATTGCTTGATTCTTGTTTGCTTTGTTTTATTTCTTTTCCTGTGCTGTGCTTTTTATTTTGCACTTTAACTGTTTGGCTTTATTACTCAATCAGAAAACAACACACTATATATATTTATATATATATCATCAATTTTGGAAGTAAAAGTTCAACAAGAGTTTTAAACAGATAAATAAGAACTAATCCTCTCCTTTCAGGATGCGAGTCGGGATAGAAAACAAAAAGAGTTTATTATTATTCGCCACAGATTTCTAGCGTTATAGAAATCAACTTTTGTAAAACCTTATTTTATATTAATAAACACGTCCCTACTTTATTTCAATTGTTTCACTTGATTTCTCATCGTCTTAATCACGCATTAGTTCAAAGCTTTTCAAAATATAATATAAATTTTAAAACCCTTATTCACCCCCTCTAAGGGCGCCTACCGATCCAACAAGTGGTATCAAAGCAGGTTTTATTCCAATCGGCTTAACAACCGGGAATAATGGCGTCTCATGATCTCGCTTTTCCGGAGGGTCAAGGAGTTAGTCAACCACCTCTCTTTTCTGGGTTAGATTTCAACTATTGGAAAATCGAATGATGTGTTTTCTTATGACCATGGATGTAGAAGTATGAAACATGGTAGAAGTTCGGTACTCTCCTCCTACAACTGTAGTGGGAGAGGCGACATTACTAAAACCTAAAGATAAATGGGATGATAACGATAAACTAAGGTGTAAAAATAATGCTAAAGCAATGAACGCTTTATATTGCGCCTTAAATAGGACTGAGTTTAATAGAATTTCTACATGCATAACTGCTTATGATATTTGGAATCAATTGGAAGTTACTCATGAAGGTACATCGCAGGTGAAAGATGCAAAGCTATTCCAACTGGAATCTGAATATGAAAAATTCAGGATGGATACCGAAGAGGATATTAACTCGATGTACACTCGCTTCACCAAGATCATCAACGCTTCAAAGGCACTTGGAAAGATCTACTCAGACGGGGACTTGGTGAGGAAAATTCTTCGCTCTTTACCTCCAAGGTGCAATCCAAAGGTGACAGCCATCTCAGAGTCACACAACTTAAGAACGCTCCAGATCGAGAACCTTATTGGGAATCTTAAAACCCATGAGGTAGAACTCCATATTCAACACGATGAATACAATAAAGAGCCAAAGAAAAAGGCGCTAGCACTAAAATCAAAGAAGGAGAGCGTCAAGGAAAGAGAGGGGGTAGTGGTCGAGTAGCTGGTTACTTGAGTCGCAAATGAAGAGCTGAACGAGAGAAAAGAAGAGGGGGCCGCTAACTTGCGGCGAGGCCAGACTTCGCCCGCCGCGGCAAATGCAACTCTTTTCTTACCCGCAGACTCCTGCGGCGGGCTTTCCCTTTATTTAATAATCTGTATTATAGCTCGTTGTGTTTAGTACATGGAAATACAATGAATACAAGAGAGTTGCGGGTAAGAAAAGAAAGCCGTTCGGGCTGTTTGCTGAGGTCGCCCGGACAGGTCGCCCGGGCTGTTTGCTGAGGCCGCCCGGCCTGTTGTTGAGACTTCCCAGACAGGTCGCCCGGGCTGTTTGCTGAGGCCGCCCGGCCTGTTGTTGAGACCGCCCGAACTGGCAGTTAGGAGTTCGTCGGTCAGACCGCTAGTAGGTGCGGTCTGGCTATTTCTATCCGCCAGTTTTGTCCCCCAACTTGCCTGTCCTCTGTTCATGGTCGAGGGTCCTATTTATAGGCTCTGGGTCGATGTCGTCACCTCCGGTGAGCCGGTGATCGGATCCCTACCCGCACGGTCTGAACAATGCAGACCGCCTACCCGCGCGGTCTGAAGGACGAGACCGCCTACCCGCGCGGTCTAAAGGAGGAGGCCGCCCCTGCTGGGTCTGAAGGGGGAGGCCGCCTACCCGCGCGGTCTGAAGGATGAGACCGCCTACCCGCGCGGTCTAAAGGAGGAGGCCGCCCCTGCTGGGTCTGATGGGGGAGGCCGCCTACCCGCGCGGTCTGAAGGACGAGACCGCCTACCCGCGCGGTCTAAAGGAGGAGGCCGCCCCTGCTGGGTATAAAGGGGGAGGCCGCCTATCCGCGCGGTATGAAGGACGAGACCGCCTACCCGCGCGGTCTAAAGGAGGAGGCCGCCCCTGCTGGGTCTGAAGGGGGAGGCCGCCTACCCGCGCGGTCTAAACGACGAGAACACCTACCCGCGCGGTCTAAAGGAGGAGGCCGCCCCTGCTGGGTCTGAAGGGGGAGGCCGCCTACCCGCGCGGTCTGAAGGACAAGACCGCCTACCCGCGCGGTCTAAAGGAGGAGGCTGCCCTGGCTGGGCGACCTGAGGAAGGAGACCGCCCCTGCTGGGCGGGCAGGAGATCCCTAGCCGCATGACCTGTAGGAGAAACGCAGAAAAAATCTCCTCAAAAAGGATCGCCGATTTCTGGGTAAACATAATCCCCGCACTTTTTCAAGTTCCATAAAGAACTTCGAAAAAGTAGGACTTACCCACAAAAATCGTGATCCGCCTCTCACAAATTGCTAGAACAAGGATAAGAGAAGAAGAGAGCAAGTACCTGCTCATGACTTGCCAATAGATGCTAACCTCTGCAAGGCAAAAATTATAGCATGCAGAAAGAGATAGGAACACATGAGTACCTGAAGGAAACTCGCGATCACATGCTAATTTCTGCAAAAAAAACTTAAAGCAGATATAAAAGAATATAACGCGAGTACCTGAAGGAAACTCGCGATCACCTGCTAATTTCTGTAAAAGAAAACTTAAAGCAGGTATAAAAGAATATAACGCGAGTACCTGAAGGAAACTCGCGATCACCTGCTAATTTATGTAAAAGAAAACTCAAAGCAGGTATGAAATATAATGCGAGTACCTGAAGACACCTCGCGAACATCTGCGAATCTCTGCAAAAAGAGAACTCAAAGCAGGTATGAAAAATAACGCGAGTACCTGAAAAGAACTCGCGAACACCTGCTAATCTCTGCAAAAGAGAACTCACAGCAGGTATAAAATATAATATAACGCGAGTACCTGAAGAGAACTCATGAACACCTGCAAATCTCTGCAAAAGAGAATTCAAAGCAGGTAAAAAACATAACGCGAGAACCTGAAGAGAACTCGCGAACACCTGCAAATCTCTGCAAAAGAGAATTCAAAGCAGGTATGAAACATAACGCGAGTACCTGAAAAGAACTCGCGAACACCTGCTAATCTCTGCAAAAGAGAACTCAAGAGCAGATATAAAACAATCTATAACGTGAGTACCTGAAGAGAACTCGCGAATACCTGCTAATCTCTGCAAAAACAGAACTTAAAGCAGGTATAAAATAATCTGTAGCGCGAGTACCCGAAGAGAACCCGCGAATACCTGCCAATCTCTGCAAAAACAGAACATAAAGTAGGTATAAAACAATCTATAACGTGAGTACCTGAAGAGAACTCGCGAATACCTGCTAATCTCTGCAAAAAGAGAACATAAAGCAGGTATAAAACAATCTATAATGCGAGTACCTGAAGAGAACTCGCGAATACCTGCTAATCTCTACAAAAGAGAACTCAAAGCAGACATAAAATATAACGCGAGTACCTGAAGAGACCTCGCGAATACCTGCTAATCTCTGCAAAAGATAACTCAAAGCAGGTATGAAATATAATATAACGCGAGTACCTGAAGAGAACTCGCGAACACCTGCAAATCTCTGCAAAAGAGAATTCAAAGAAGGTAAAAAACATAACGCGAGTACCTGAAGAGAACTCGCGAACACCTGCAAATCTCTGCGAAAGAGAATTCAAAGCAGGTAAAAAACATAACGCGAGTACCTGAAGAGAACTCGCGAACACCTGCAAATCACTGCAAAAGAGAATTCAAAGCAGGTATGAAACATAACGCGAGTACCTGAAAAGAACTCGCGAACACCTGCTAATCTCTGCAAAAGAGAACTCACAGCAGGTATAAAATATAATATAACACGAGTACCTGTAGAGAACTCGCGAACACCTGCAAATCTCTGCAAAAGAGAATTCAAAGCAGGTAAAAAACATAACGCGAGTACCTGAAGAGAACTCGCGAACACCTACAAATCTCTGCAAAAGAGAATGCAAAGCAGGTAAAAAACATAACGCGAGTACCTGAAGAGACCTCGCGAATACCTGCTAATCTCTGCAAAAGATAACTCAAAGCAGGTATGAAATATAATATAGCGCGAGTACCTGAAGAGAACTCACGAACACCTGCAAATCTCTGCAAAAAAGAACTTAAAAGCAGGTAAAAGAATCTATAACGCGAGTACCTGAAGAGAACTCGCGAACACCTACAAATCTCTGCAAAAGAAAATTTAAAGCAGGTATGAAACATAACGCGAGTACCTGAAAAGAACTCGCGATCACCTGCTAATCTCTGCAAAAGAGAACTCACAGCAGGTATAAAATATAATATAACGCGAGTACCTGAAGAGAACTCGCGAACACCTGCAAATCTCTGCAAAAGAGAATTCAAAGCAGGTAAAAAACATAACGCGAGTACCTGAAGAGAACTTGCGAACACCTGCAAATCTCTGCAAAAGAGAATTCAAAGCAGGTAAAAAACATAACGCGAGTACCTGAAGAGACCTCGCGAATACCTGCTAATCTTTGCAAAAGATAACTCAAAGCAGGTATGAAATATAATATAGCGCGAGTACCTGAAGAGAACTCGCGAACACTTGCAAATCTCTGCAAAAGAGAACTTAAAAGCAGGTAAAAGAATCTATAACACGAGTACCTGAAGAGAACTCGCGAACACCTGCAAATCTCTGCAAAAGAGAATTCAAAGCAGGTATGAAACATAACGCGAGTACCTGAAAAGAACTCGCGAACACCTGCTAATCTCTGCAAAAGAGAACTCACAGCAGGTATAAAATATAATATAACGCGAGTACCTGAAGAGAACTCGCGAACACCTGCAAATCTCTGCAAAAGAGAATTCAAAGCAGGTAAAAAACATAACGCGAGTACCTGAAGAGAACTCGCGAACACCTGCAAATCTCTGCAAAAGAGAATTCAAAGCAGGTAAAAAACATAACGCGAGTACCTGAAGAGACCTCGCGAATACCTGCTAATCTCTACAAAAGATAACTCAAAGCAGGTATGAAATATAATATAGCGCGAGTACCTGAAGAGAACTCGCGAACACCTGGAAATCTCTGCAAAAGAGAACGTAAAAGCAGGTAAAAGAATCTATAACGCGAGTACCTGAAGAGAACTCGCGAACACCTGCAAATCTCTGCAAAAGAGAATTCAAAGCAGGTATGAAACATAATGCGAGTACCTGAAAAGAACTTGCGAATACCTGCTAAACTCTGCAAAAGAGAACTCAAAGCAGGTATAAAGCGTAACGCGAGTACCTGAAGAGAACTTGCGAATACCTGCTAATCTCTGCAAAAGAGAACTCAAAGCAGGTATGAAAGAATATAACGCGAGTACCTGAAGAGACCTCGCGAATACCTGCTAAACTCTGCGAAATAGAACTCAAAGCAGGTATAAAGCATAACGCGAGTACCTGAAGAGAAGTCGCGAATACCTGCTAAACTCTACAAAAGAGAACTCAAAGCAGGTATAAAGCATAACGCGAGTACCTAAAGAGAACTCGCGAATACCTGCTAAACTCTGCAAAAGAGAACTCAAAGAAGGTATGAAAGAATATAACGCGAGTACCTGAAGAGACCTCGCGAATACCTGCTAAACTCTGCAAAAGAGAACTCAAAGCAGGTATGAAAGAATATAACGTGAGTACCTGAAGAGACCTCGTGAATATTTGCTAAACTCTGCAAAAGAGAACTCAAAGCAGGTATAAAGCGTAACGCGAGTACCTGAAGAGAACTCGCGAATACCTGCTAATCTCTGCAAAAGAGAACTCAAAGCAGGTATGAAAGAATATAACGCGAGTACCTGAAGAGACCTCGCGAACACCTGCAAATCTCTGCAAAAGAGAATTCAAAGCAGGTATGAAACATAACGCGAGTACCTGAAAAGAAATCGCGAACACCTGCTAATCTCTGCAAAAGAGAACTCACAGCAGGCATAAAATATAATATAACGCGAGTACCTGAAGAGAACTCGCGAACACCTGCAAATCTCTGCAAAAGAGAATTCAAAGCAGGTAAAAAACATAACGCGAGTACCTGAAGAGAGCTCGCGCACCTGCTAATCTCTACAAAAGAGAACTTAAAGCAGGTATAAAAGAAACTTCATAATGCGAGTACCTGAGGAAAACTCGCAACCACCTATTCATCTTTTCATATAAACATCTATAGAAAAGAAGTTTTTGGATGTCTCGATACGACGTGGTGATATTCACTTCATTTGTAAGCAAGAAGCTAGCATAGCCTCTGTATCATATGCAAAAGAAGTAGTAATGCTCAATTGGAGCAACCACTATAATGTGGATATAAAGATGAAACCGTAATGGGGCGACCATCAAAAGATGGGTTCAATTGCTTTTAAAGATTTGGGCGACCATTAAGGGATGAGTTTGATTGCCTTTTTAAGATTTTGGCGACCATCAAGGAGATGGGTTTGATTGCCTTTTAAGATTTTGGCGACCATCAAGGAGATGGGTTTGATTGCCTTTAAAGATTTTTGCGACCATCAAGGGGATGGGTTTGATTGCCTTTTAAGATTTTGGCGACCATCAAGGAGATGGGTTTGATTGCCTTTTAAGATTTGTACGACCATCGAAAGATGGGTTTGATTGCCTTTAAAGAAACTCGGGTAACCACCAAAAAGGTGGGTTTGATTGCCACAACATTCACGAGCCATATTCAACCATGTATGTATTTAAAGGAAAGAACTAATGCAAACATAACTGAAAGAGCTCTGGCCTTAAGACAAACCTTTTTGCCAATGAAAATGGATCTAGCATCGAGTGAGTGACCAATATTGCTAGAAAAGACTTTACAATCATATTTTTAAGCAACATATTCCCGCAGTTTGCCTTCTTTCAATAACTTCTCTACAAGCTTATGTAGAGCGCGACACTTTTCTGTATCATGACCCACACACATGTGGTATTGACAAAACAAATCTTTGTGACAATTCCTATGATCAGGTCGCATGAGAGAAGGTCTCGTAAAACCAGGTTCTTGCTGGATAATCTGAAGAACTTCTTTCATTGAGATAGTCAAACTTGTATACCTTCCACGGAACTTATCTTGCTTATTTGAGCGAGGAGAATTACATGACTTGTAATCATAAGCCTGAGTTGAGATATGAGGGTTGACAAGGCATAGCTCTGATTGATTTAGCTGCAGGATACTTGGAGAAGCAGATAGATGCTCATAATCATAGCATATTTCACGTTGAGATGATAAGTTGGGACCTTGTTCAGATTCTAACAAATAGCCACGACGATTGATAGGAAGATGACCATGAGAAGAATAATCTTTTTGTTGTTGTTGAGGCCTCTGAATTAAAGAAGCAAAATAATCGGGGTTCGCATCCTCGGCCTTAATGAACTGATTTGCTATTTCAATAAGATGAGCATAAGATTCTGGCTCTTTCATGGTGACTTCAAACTTAAGTGGACCTTCCTGGAGACCATTAATTAAGGTATGTTTATAGAGACTTTGATCAGCATTAACAACATCAAGGATTTCTTTTTGAAAGCGATCGATGAAGTGAGCTGTGGATTCGCTATCCATTTGCTTGATCTGAAAAAGAGCTGGTAGACCTCTCTTACGTTTCCTTAAAGTGCTGAACCTGAAATAAAATTCTCTTCGAAGATCCCCGAAGCAATTGATCGATTGAGATGGCAAATGATAGACCCAATCTAGAACTTGACCGTCAAAGGTCATGATGAGAAGTTTACACTTGATACCATCTGATAGAATTCATAGTGAAGTGGCTGCCTCAAAGGCTTGCAGATGAAAAACTGGATCACTCATTCCAGAATAGACTGGTAGACGAGGCTCCTTGAAATCATTCGGGACTACTTCCCAACGGATTTTGTTCGATAATGGGGAAGGCTCTTGTTCTTCTCCTGCAGGAATTATTAGTCTATCAACAAAGTAAGGGGGATCACCCATACTAACCTTATGAGACTCATGATGAGGAATAGAGAGTCCTGCTGCTTCAGGTTGTAACGAATGCTCTAGATGACTGCTAGAAGGCTTGTCATAAGTAGCTCCTATAGTATTAAGTTGAGAATCCTCTTGTCTTTCAATGTGGGTGATCCCTGCTAATATGGGGTTTATGTCGCTACTTTGAACAGGAACTTCAAGATGATTGGAAGGATGCTCGGGGCCTTCTGACGGATGATCCATGAAAACAAGAATTGTCGAAATAGAAAAACTGAAATAACATTCAAACGGAGCCGAATTTTTGAAATCTGAGGGCCGTTTTAAGATTGAGTGTATTTTAGGCCAAATCTCGCATCTTCATTGCAACTGTTGTTCATCAGCCACTCACTATCTGAAGGTCGCGTGTTTCTATTGATGCCGAAATTGTCCCCACGCCCTCGAGAAGGAAAGAGAGGGGGTAGTGGCCGAGTAGCTGGTTACTTGAGTCGCAAATGAAGAGCTGAACGAGAGAAAAGAAGAGGGGGCCGCTAGCTTGCGGCGAGGCCAGACTTCACCCGCCGCGGCAAATGCCACTCCTGCGGCGGGCTTTCCCTTTATTTAATAATCTGTATTACAGCTCGTTGTGTTTAGTACATGGAAATACAATGAATACAAGAGAGTTGCGGGTAAGAAAAGAAAGCCGTTCGGGCTGTTTGCTGAGGTCGCCCGGACAGGTCGCCCGGGCTGTTTGCTGAGGCCGCCCGGCCTATTGTTGAGACCGCCCGGACAAGTCGCCCGGGCTGTTTGCTGAGGCCGCCCGGCCTGTTGTTGAGACCGCCCAAACTGGCAGTTAGGAGTTCGTCGGTCAGACCGCTAGTAGGTGCGGTCTGGATATTTCTAGCCGCCAATTTTGTCCCCCAACTTGCCTGTCCTCTGTTCATGGTCGAGGGTCCTATTTATAGGCTATGGGTCGATGTCGTCACCTCCGGTGAGCCGGTGACCGGATCACTACCCGCGCGGTCTGAACAATGGAGACCGCCTACCCGCGCGGTCTGAAGGACGAGACCGCCTACCCGCGCGGTCTAAAGGAGGAGGCCGCCCCTGCTGGGTCTGAAGGGGGAGGCCGCCTACCCGCGTAGTCTGAAGGACGAGATCGCCTACCCGCGCGGTCTAAAGGAGGAGGCCGCCCCTGCTGGGTCTGAAGGGGGAGGCCACCTACCCGCGCGGTCTGAAGGACGAGACCGCCTACCCGCGCGGTCTAAAGGAGGAGGCCACCCCTGCTGGGTCTGAAGGGGGAGGCCGCCTATCCGCGCGGTCTGAAGGACGAGACCGCCTACCCGTGCGGTCTAAAGGAGGAGTCAGCCCCTGCTGGGTCTGAAGGGGGAGGCCGCCTACCCGCGCAGTCTAAAGGACGAGACCGCCTACCCGCGCGGTCTAAAGGAGGAGGCCGCCCCTGCTGGGTCTGAAGGGGGAGGCCGCCTACCCGCGCGGTCTGAAGGACGAGACTGCCTACCCGCGCGGTCTAAAGGAGGAGGCTGCCTCGGCTGGGCGACCTGAGGAAGGAGACCGCCCCTGCTGGGCGGGCAGGAGATCCCTAGCCGCATGACCTGTAGGAGAAACGCAGAAAAAATCTCCTCGAAAAGGATCGCCGATTTCTGGGTAAACAATTTGAATCATCCACTAATTGATACGTAAAATTTAAGATATAAATATATTCTCCAAATTCTACGAACTATAGGCAAGAGCACCTATCATTCATAGCATATGATATTTATAAATAAATATCAAGTGTCATATTCCACGGGTCTGTTGATTACTTCTACTCACGCAAATTAATATTATTTTATCGGTAATAAAATAGGGGTTTTCAAAAATTAAAGAACGAAAACATTTGATCGAGAATCCTTCTTAAGTAAAATATTTCGTAAATCTAGAACTCATAAGAAATTGATTTAGACAAAACTTGACCGTGGAGGTTCCCAAAATATGGTAGAGCCTCTCTCGAGAGAACAACCACCTAACCTTAAGTTGATCGATTAAGACCCCTCGGCCAGTCGACACCCTTAAGCTTGCTTTATGCGGTGAGCCCCACTATTGGATTTGACTCCAATCCGGAAGATTTGCGTCACCCTCTCTCGAGGAATGCATACAACTCTTTTTACCGATGAGCGATCTACCCGTATTTACGGATCTCTCGATACACTAAAATACGGATCAAACTTGATTATCATACCATAGAAATATGAAACCAATAATTGCAAATCAACCGTAAATCTTAGTTTTCCAAAACTAAACTATGAATAAGAGATTACGAAATATAAAAGATTAAGAATTCATCCGATCAAATGCTATGAAAATTAGCTAAACATAATTGAGAAGAAAGACATTTTTATTTCTATGGAAAGAAAAGTACAATTGCAAGTAAAGTAAATCTAAGCTAGGAATTAAAAAGACAAGACATAAAATAAAGTTACACTAAGAAAAATGCAGAAAAACTATACTAGAAATGATCCAAACTAAGCATGGACTCGATGTCCATCTTCAAGGAAGTAGCTGGCTTTTATAGGCAGAAAATTGGTGAGTCACGCCCTTGGTCACGCCCGTGACCAAGGGCGTGTAAGTTGCGTAACTGCGTCTTGAAAGCCCGGGAACGTTGGGGAAGAAAAACCGCCAAAATTGATCATCTCGACGGGTCACGGCCTAGGTCACGCCCGTGACCTAGGGCGTGTCTTGACCGAGTCAGGAAACGGCGGGAAACGGCGCGATCTGGAGTTAAGTTGGAAGTTGCGGGAGAGGTCACGCCCATTGGTCACGCCCGTGACCAAGGGTGTGTAAGCTAGAACGGCTCGGCGACGGAAACTGCTTGTATTGAATGCTTGTTGGGCGAGTCATGCCCGTGAACTGAAGGTCACGCCCCATGTCACACCCGTGACCTGGGGAGTGTAACTTTAATCCGACGTGGAAGCGATTTCTGGGAGCTGAAAGCGGAGCACGACCGAGACCATGGTCACGCCCCCAAGTCACGCCCCCAGGTCACGCCCGTGACCTAGGGCGTGTACTGAGGACATTTGCAGATTTGTTCTGGAATTTCCCCTGAACACGGCCGTGGGCTTGAATTTGTTATTAGCAGCCCCAGATTACCCGAAAACACAAAATAAAGCGAATTAGATATATATTAAACTAAAATTATATAAAAACTAATTAATTACTACTAAAATATTATATAAAAATAACTATAAATAATGCACTATCAAATACCCCCATACTTAAGCTTTTGCTATTCCAGAGCAAAAACTAATTTATAAGTATGAGAAGAATTTATAGGACATTTCCAGAACGATTTACTTCTAATTATGTACTCCAAATCTTATAAAACTCATAACAAAATAAGTTAAGATGTTAAAATTCAGATTTATATGAAATAATTAATAATTCATAAATTGAAATGAGTAGAAGAAATATTAGTTTTGAAATTCTCTAACTAAATCTTCATAAACAAAATTGCATTGAATAAGTAAAATATCCAAGATTAAAATTATAGAAACTTTAAACATCATTAGAAACTTTTAGAATACTACAAAATATTAACTATGCTCTATCAAAAATATCTTGGATAGCAAATAAACTTGGCTAAATGGGGTAAAATTGGCATTGAAGAATTTACTTTGAATATAGGAAATGATGAATTTTATCCTCTCATTTCCATTTTTTTTATTTCTTCTTCTTTTTATATCCCAAATGTATATGTTTAGGAGTGTTGAATTTTATCCTCTCATCTCCATGCCATATAATCTTTTACTAATTTGGGTGCATATGTTTAGGAATGATGAATTTTATCCTCTCATTCCATGACATATGATCTTTTTAAATTTTTTTATGCCAAATAATGGGGTTAAACAAAAAGGTAGGGGAAGGGCTAGGGTTTAAAGGCTAAACAAATTCCAAAGACACATTGTAAGAGCATAGAAAATAATTTGAGCAATCTTTAAGAAACCATGAGTTAAAGTTAATATAAGTAAAATCTAGAGATATTTAACACAATTACTACAAAATTGAATTATGATATTTTAAAGAGAGAAAGTAAAACTAAGAAATATTCTACACAAAACAAAATAATGAAAAATTCATTAAATCAAATTCATCTAAAAATTAAATCTAACATATTTTCAAGAGAAATATATGATTTAAAAATTCATAAAAAGAAAACTCTTTAAAAATGCCTAAAAAAACAACTCATAATTAAAATTAATTTTGCATAAATGAAGTTTGGAGAAATATAATATTACAAAATTTATTTTATTAGATTTTTGGATTTTTTTATAATAAAACAAAATGTTTTTTTTACTATTCTTGGACTTCCCAAGGGCTACCCATTGACGGGCTCGCAAGGTGCTATGCGGTTTTGTGGGATGAAAACCCACACGACCCTTTCGCAAGAAATTAAATTTTTAATTTTTTTAATTTTTTTGATATTTTAATTACAAACATGGAAAATAAGACACAAAGACATAAAAATTTAAAAGAAAACATTTTTTTTGAATTTTGTAAATTTTTCTATAACAAACTCGAAAATAAGGAAAGAAAAATATATTTTTTATAATTTTGAAAAAGATTTTCTAATTTTTTTTGGATTTTTAATAAAAACTGAAAATAAGAGAATACACCCCCATACTTAAAAATAAACATTGTCCCCAATGTTTATAAGCCAAGTAGGAGGGAAAAGTAAATAAAATGCATAAAAAGTAAATTGCAAGAAAAATAAAGATAAGCAAGGGGTGCCTCCCAAGAGCGCTTTCTTTTTCCCGTCTTTAAGCTAGATGGTTATTGTTAGGAAAAGGGAAAATAAAATTGAAAATGCACAGGCAACTCCCTTAATTCACGCTCAGGTGAGCATGCCGAAATCCATTGCCCGGCGACTCCTCCGCTATACTCTTGATTCTTTTGTTGTCCGTTAGCTCGAAATTGTGAATCCAAATTACCTATACATACCTTAGGTAATTTGGATTACTGGAGATGAGCGGCAAATGGATCGGTGAAGACGTTTGGTTACAACGGCTCATCCTCTACATGAAAATTGTTAGTGTCAAAAGAATAAAAAATTAGCGAGTCAGAAAATTTTTCGCAAGGAGGAGGCGCTTGCCAAAACACATGATTAAGCTCCGGTTGTTTATTTTCAAAAATAAAATTATTAGTTAAAAAATCAATACCAAGTGGAGAACATTCATGAGACACAATTTCTTCATGAATAATAATTTCATGAGAAAGAGAAGAATGGGCGGGCGAAGGAGAAGAAGAAAAATTTTCATTTTCTAATTCGCCCGGTGTCTCCATGACTTTGTGAAATTCTTGGTACAATTGTTCTTCTTGATCTTGAGAATAATTATTTAAATTTGGAGAAAAAGTCAGAAAAATTTCAAGATCAGAAGAAGAACAAATTTGCAGAAAATGTGAGGAATGCAAATCATAATTGAAGGAATTTTCTTCTTCGTACTGAAAACTATCCGGATGACCTTGCCACCATGAATAATCAACATCAGAGCAAGAAGGAAATTCAATCGAATCATGATTTAAAGAGAAATTATTTTCATCATAAAAATTATTATTTTCATTATAAAAATTATAATTTTCATTAGAAAAATTAATTTGATTTTCATGAGAAAATTTTTGAAATGAAAAATAGCATTCCTCACTAGAATGATGACACCCACAAAAATAACAAATAAGTTGGCGCTTTCGTGCGGCTTCCAAAAGTTTTACCTTATGTTGAAGCTCGGCAACTTTTGCGGCCAATTACGATAACATCATTTTTTTAGAAAGAAAAATAGACAACCGTTACTTAATAGAATGGAATTTGAAAGCAAAAAAGAAAGAAATGGGGGCGGAGAATGAGAATGATAAAAGTAATACAATTTACGTTTTCAAAATATCAACAAAAATGTCCCCGGCAACGGCGCCAAAAACTTGATAGGTAAAATTTAGGTATATTCTCCAAATTCTACGAACTATAGGCAAGAGCACCTATCGTTCATAGCATATGATATTTATAAATAAATATCAAGTGTCGTATTCCACGGGTCTGTTGATTACTTATACTCACGCAAATTAATATTATTTTATCGGTAATAAAATAGGGGTTTTCAAAAATTAAAGAACGAAAACATTTGATCGAGAATCCTTCTTAAGTAAAATATTTCATAAATCTAGAACTCATAAGAAATTGATTTAGACAAAACTTGACCGTGGAGGTTCCCAAAATATGGTAGAGCCTCTCTCGAGAGAACTACCACCTAACCTAGGTTGATCGATTAAGACCCCTCAGACAATCGACACCCCTAAGCTTGCTTTATGCGGTGAGCCTCACTATTGGATTTGACTCCATTCCAGAAGATTTGCGTCACCCTCTCTCGAGGAATGCATACAACTCTTTTTACCGATGAATGATCTACCCGTATTTACGGATCTCTCGATACACTAAAATACGGATCAAACTTGATTATCATACCCTAGATATATGAAACCAATAATTGCAAATCAATGGTAAATCTTAGTTTTCCAAAACTAAACTATGAATAAGAGATTACGAAATATAAAAGCTTAAGAATTCATCCGATCAAATGCTATGAAAATTAGCTAAACATAATTGAGAAGAAAGACATTTTTATTTCAATGTAAAGAAAAGTACAATTGCAAGTAAAGTAAATCTAAGCTAGGAATTAAAAAGACAAGACGTAAAATATAGTTACACTAAGAAAAATGCAGAAAAACTATACTAGAAACGATCCAAACTAAGCATGGACTCGATGTCCATCTTCAAGGCAGTAGCTGGCTTTTATAGGCAGAAAATTGGTGAGTCATGCCCTTGGTCACGCCCGTGACCAAGGGCGTGTAAGCTGCGTAACTGCGTCTTGAAATCCCGGGAATGTTGGGGAAGAAAAACTGCCAAAATTGATCATCTCGACAAGTCACAGCCTAGGTCATGCCCGTCACCTAGGGCGTGTCTTGACCGAGTCAGGAAATGACGGGAAACAACGCGATTTGGAGTTAATTTGGCAGTTACGGGAGAGGTCACGCCCATTGGTCACGCCCGTGACCAAGGGCGTGTAAGCTGGAATGGCTCGGCAGCAGAAACTGCTTGTATTGAATGCTTGTTTTGCGAGTCACGGCTGTGACCTGAAGGTCACGCCCCATGTCACTCCCATGACCTAGGGCGTGTAACTTTAATCCGACGTGGCAGTGATTTCTGGGAGCTGAAAGCGGAGCACGGCCGTGACCATGGTCACGCCCTCAGGTCACACCCGTGACCTGGGGCGTGTACTGAGGATTTTTGCAGATTTGTTCTGGAATTTCCCCTGAATACGGCTGTGGGCTTGAATTTGTTATTAGCAGCCCCAGATTACCTGAAAGCACAAACTAAAGCGAATTAGATATATATTAAACTAAAATTATATAAAAACTAATTAATTACTACTAAAATATTATATAAAAATAACTATAAATAATGCACTATCACTAATCTTTGCAAAATATTTAATCCTAAAACAAAAGATGTGTTACTAACTGCACCTAGAATTCACAATGTTTACATAATTTCGTTTCATGATCTTTCCAAATCATCTATAAAATGTTTTATAACCAAAAATGATAAATTAGAACTATGGCATAGACGTTTAGGTCACGCTAGTACAAAGAACATTTTAAAACTAGCGAAAAGGGAATTGATTAGAGGATTGCCTAAATTGAATGGAAATTTATCTTCACTATGTTCTCCATGCCAAAAAGGAAAATTTACAAAATCAACTTTTAAAAGCAAAAACAAAATTTCTACTTCAAAACCATTGCAATTAATTCATATGGATCTCTTTGGTCCCGTTAACACCGCAAGTCTTGGTGGTAGAATATATACTTTCATTATAATAGATGATTTCTCAAGATATTGTTGGACTTTATTTCTCTCTTCCAAATCTAATGCGTTTTGCGAATTCTCAAAATTATGTACTCCTATTCAAAATGAACTAGATTTAAAAATAAAAATGCATTCGCTCAGATCATGGTGGTGAATTTGAAAATGAAAACTTTAAATCTTTTTGTGAAATGTTAGGGATTAAGCATGAGTTCTCCGCTCCACTCACACCTCAACAAAATGGTGTTGTAGAAAGGAAAATAGGACAATCCAAAAACTAGCACGCACCATGTTATCTGAATACAAAATACCTAAGTCTTTTTGGGCCAAAGCCGTAAGCACATCATGCTATGTAATGAATAGAGTCATGCTTCGCCCATCACTAAATCTCACACCGTATGAACTATATTATCAAAAGAAACCTAACGTATCATATTTTAAAGTATTTGGTTGTAAATGTTTTATTCTTAATACAAAAGATTATTTAGGAAAGTTTGATGAAAAATTTGATGAAGGAATATTTCTTGGATATTCTTCAACCAGTAAAGCCTATAGAATATTTAACAAAAGGTCAAGCAAGGTTGAAGAGTCTATTAATGTTAAATTTGATGAATTTATTCTGTGTGCAGAAAGGCTTCTGATGAGTCCCAATTATATACACATTTATGGACTCATCTGGGCCGTATTTCTTGTCGATGCACTACACTTTAGTTATGTTTTCGATCATATTTGTTATTCCTTGCTAGGTGCACTCTTAGGCCCGTTTTGGTGTGCATTTGCGCTCCTTGTTATTGGGGGTAAGCACATGGTGCTCCCCAATCCTTTTTTTGTGTTTATTTGGTGCTGGAGGTGTTTTCCCAGCTGTTTTGTCTTGTGTGCAGGCGGTCAGATCATCCAGTTTTCCCCCAGAATTCATGATTGTATACAACGCACGGTCGTGTGTTTCTTTGACGCACGGACGGTTGCAGTCGTGCGTTCTCATCTGGGCAGAAAACAGGCGATCTGAGTTTAGTCGTCCATTTTCACGGGCGGATTTACTCGTGCGTCAGTAAAATGCACAGTTGCATGTATCTTCTTGTTGTTTTAGCCTTTCTGAATTTACCCATGCGTTGTACGCATGGGCGGGTTTGTCCGTGCGTGAGTAAATCGCACTTGCGGCGCAGCTTCATCTTCAAATCTATTTTTATCATTAAATAACGCACGGGCAGCGCACGATCGTGCGTTCGCCCGTGCGTGACCAAAACTCTGTCTGTTTAGTATTTAAAGCAGGAAAAGCTGCAGTCAACGGAGCCCCCGATACCCCTCACGGGAAAAGACAGGAATCCCGCCATTTTTGTCCCTTCCACTGGAGGAGACAAGAGGAGACCGTTTCCGGTGATCTCCTTCACCATTCTTCCATCCGGGAGCATTTGCAAGTATTCTACGCCACTAGTTTAAGCATTCTTCGTCATGGAGGCCATAGAAATGATGTAGATCGTTGGAGCGGTGACAACCTCCTTCGAGTCCGCACACCATCTGAGGGCTGAGCCCGGAGAGAGCCCGACAACCTCTCAATCCGGACGAGAACCCAAGACGCGGTGACATCCTCTTTTTGGTCCTTTCTAAACTTTGATGCTTGTGCTTTCTCTTTGTGTTGTTGTAATGAACACTCGTTAGATTAATGTTATATATCCTTGCTTGTTGTTCAAGTGCAATGATGCTGTGGTGGTGTGAATAGCTTTCCTTGTTGTTGTGTTATTCTAAGTTGTTTGTGTGTGAAGCCATCTATCAATAGCTATTGGTGATGTTGGAGAAGAGGTGAATACGACCCTCACAAAACCTCGCTCTGTGGCCATTCCACCCGCTTATTGAAGCGCGGCATTGCGGCCGCTGCACTCACCCACACCTTGCGAAGCGGTGCTTCTCGACCCGCATCTCTCTCATTTCCGCAATAGCAAGGTGTGGGTCGAGAAGCACCGCTAGTGGTGAGTCGATTATTTTATTCGCTCATGTAACAATCGACTCACCACACGTTTCGTTCACCAGAACCTGCATTCCTCAAGAGATCGACATTCGGGGAAGCTATTCCCAAATTTATTACTTGATAGTGACCGGTGCACTTGCCGGACGCGCATCAACTTCCTACAGGTACAAATGATGAACCTTTGCCATCTTTGGAGCACGACGAAGAGGAACCTTCCAAAGAAGAGGAGGAGAAGTCCAAGGAAGATGAATATGTACCTCCAAACGCTTTGAACTTCTCAAAAAATCATCCAAAAGAACTAGTCATTGGGGAACCTTCTACTGGGGTAAGAAGTCGATCTTCTCTTCATGAAATGTTTTCAAATACTTGCTTTGTTTCCGAAATCAAACCTAAAAACGTTTCCACCGCTTTAAATGACGAATTTTGGTTTTTGGCTATGAATGAAGAGTTAGATCAATTTGAAAGAAATAAAGTTTGGAATCTCGTAGATAGACCATTTAATCATCCAGTTATAGGCATAAAATGGATCTTTAAAAATAAATTAGATGGTGAATCTAGGATTATAAGAAATAAAGCACGCTTAGTTGCTCAAGGTTATTCTCAAATCGAGGGGGTAGATTTTGAAGAAACTTTTGCACCCGTTGCTCACTTAGAATCTATACGAATATTTTGGGCATTTGCGAGTTTTAAAAGAATAAAATTATTTCAAATGGATGTTAAAAGTGCCTTTTTAAATGAGTTTATAAAAGAATAAGTCTATGTAGAACAACCCCCCGGTTTTATAAATGAAAAATTTCCTAATCATGTTTACAAATTAGAAAAAGCGCTTTAAGGTTTAAAACAAGCGCCCCGTCCATGGTATGATAGACTTACATCGTTTTGGTTAAAGCACAGTTATGTTATGGGAAGTGCCGACAACACACTCTTCATTAAGCATAATAATAACGATCTAATTATTTTATAAATATATGTTGATGATATCATTTTTGGAGCCACTAATGAAGAGTTGTGTAATGAAGTAGTCTTAGTAATGAAAAATGAATTTGAAATGAGTCTTGTAGGAGAACTATCATATTTTCTTGGTTTTCAAATCTCACAACGAACTGATGGTATCTTTATTTGCCAAACAAAATATGTTCACGATTTGGTTTTGAAAATCTTAAACAAGCTTCTACTCCTATGAGTGCTTCTTTAAAACTAGGAATAGATGAATCTGGAATTTCCATTGATCAAACGTTAATAATGTTTGCCGTATGTTTATGTGCTCGCTTTCAAGCCAATCCAAAAGAATCTCATTTAAAATGGTAAAACATATTTTTCGTTATCTATTAGGGTCATCTAAATTAGGATTATGGTACCCACACAATGATTCATTCACACTCCACGACTATTCCGATTCGTATTACACCGATTATTCACTAGATCGAAAAAGCACTGGCAGTTCTTATCACTTTTTAGGACCCTCATTAGTTGCTTGGTCTAGTAGGAAACAATCTTTGGTTGCACTCTCCACCACGGAGGACGAATACATCGCACTTGGTAGTTGTTGTGCACAAGCGTTATGAATGAGCCAAACTCTAGAGGATTTTGGATTTCATCTCAAAAACATTGATCTTAAATGTTACAACAAAAGTGCAATAGACCTCACATATAATCCCGTACACCACTCTAGATCCAAACACATCGATGTTCGTCACCATTTCATTAGGGATCACATTAAGAAAGAGCATGTAAAAGTAAGTTTCATTGGCACAGGCTCTCAACTCGCTGACATATTTACTAAACCTCTTCCCGATGCAAGATTTTTACTATTACGACTTGAGTTAGGTGTCCTAGATCTTTCGAGTTAAAACACATTCATAAATGCAATTTTGCAATTTTTGACTATCTTAACCATCTCCTAAAATTCTGAAATTTCTGCATGAAACTACTATTGGGACACTTAATCAAGATCAACAATTAAAAAGTTCAAAATCATCAAAAATCGTGTACTGTTTCCCGCGCTAGCGCTAACGCCGGCGCTAGCGCACCTATTTGTTTTTCTGTAATTTTAAAATTTTGAAAAATTCTTAAAAATATATTAATCTATATGTACTATTTATTTTTGCACTTCTGATTTTATTTCTGAAAATCAAATACAAAAATACAAAAGCCAAATTACAAAAAATATGTTTTGCCCTTTTCTTTTTATCATTTATGCAAAAATCCAATACAAAAATACAAATGCCAAATTACAAAAAAGATGTTTTTGCCTTTTTGTTTTTATCATTTGCTTAAAGTCTATTTTTTATGCAAAAATCCAATACAAAAATATAAAACATTAAAAATATCAAAAAACTGTATGGACTTTCCTGTGAAAATCAAGCATGATTTATTTTATTTAGAACTTCTATAATGTTGCAATTTACCTTTTCAACACTACTTTGAACATTGTTTTCATCATGTTTTGATATATCTAGTAATATGTGCATCAATTATATTGTAAAAGTTATGTAGAACTAAGCTTAGCATGTCTCTAGGTATGAGTAAATGTTTTATGTTTGATAATGATATTTATTCACTCACTTATTTTGGCATTGTCTACATATGCGCTTAATCTAAGAATGCTTGTGTATGTTTTGTATTAGTACAATGAATTAAAATTGCACAAGTATCTTACCTACACTACCTTTATTTGCACTTGTAAAAGTTAAGAAAAGTGGTTATGCTTTCATAAATTATATTGGTTTGCAAAACAAGTGTATTCAGAGAACTTTGTACAAAACAAAAATCATAAAATAAAGTGACAAAGATAACTCCACCAAGCACTACTTGAACCTCCTGATAAGTCTTAATAAGCATTGTGAGGTTGAGCACCTTAGAAAGAATAGTAAAGTATCTTGTGCAAACCATATCTTTCTTTCAAAATAAAAACCACTTATTCTTAAGTATACCAGATCACTAGTTTCAATTTTAAAATAAAAATATGTGATCCCCCAAGTACTACTTTGCACCCTGATAAGTCTTGATGAGCATTGTGTGCGCAAAGCACCTTGGAAGTTGTACATTTTGTTTGTGTGGAAGTAAAATTATTTGTGTTTTATTGTGCTCTTACTTCACATATTTCTTGTATTTTTGATTAAAACATTTGCTTACTCTACTCAAAAATACACTTTTGTGCACATCATTATCTTCCATAACACTTCTTCTCATGAGTATTGGATCCTAATGCAAATTCCATACTACTCTTTATTTATGAAATGCACTAGATAACCTAGCATGCTTTCTACAATGTTTGGTATGTTTTGAAATTACGAATTAAAATAACATTGTAGTAATCTCTTTTTGAGAATATTATTTCATACTTGGTTACTTTATTGTTGAACTTAAAGTTTTTAATTAAACAATGATTTACAAAAACATTTTCTTTATGAAATTTAACTCATATATCTTCTTATGAATCATCATGTCTTACAAAAGATGTTTGATTGTATTTTTCTAAGTCTTCCGCAAATTTACATTTACCTTGTATTCTTTTTATACTTCAAACTCTTATATAAGATAATATTGATTACTTGGCAAATGTTATATTATTCTTCTTTATATGCTAAAAACTCTGATTTATTTCTATGAAAATATTGTAATACTAAAACTCTGATCTATTTCAATGAAAAGTATTCTAAAACTCCTTATCATTTCCTTCTCTCTAAAAGCTCGATCATGCCTTTATCTTCTAATCAATACTTTTCTGTGTTTTGTTTCCTTACCCACTTTTGCTAATAACAAAAGTGGGAGAACTATATGATAAATAAAACTCGCTATCAAAATGAAAAACTAACTTGATTAATTAAAGATGATAGCTTACATATTAGGGGAGCAATTACTTAGGGGGAGCATGTATTTAGGGGGAGCAATTATAAATGCTAAAATCGATAATTATCCTAAGTCATCACTCACACACACACACAAGTAAGTTTCATCATGCTTATATATTAATGCTCTGATTTATCATTAATGGATTTGTTATTATCAAAAGGGGGAGTTTGTTGGAACATGGTATTCCACATCTCCTAAGTTTGAGAATAACAAATCCTATGTGTATTTGATCTTGTGTGTTTAAGTGTGCAGGAAAACATAGTCCATATGACTCAATGATTACATAAGAAGGTTGCCCCCAAACTTGAGCCATCAAATCCAACACTCCCACTAGCACCGGTGGTAGCGCCTGGCGCTAGCGATGAGTAGCGCAATTCTGGGAGCACATATAGAAGGAGATAGCGCCTGGCGGTAGCCGATAGCGCAGGAGGTAGCGCGAAGCACAGAAGGCAAGAGAGAAATGTTTCCTCGGATTGAATATTCTGCCACGCAGAATATGTCCTAATATGGGATAGCGCCGGCGGTAGCACTAGCGCAGGCGCTAGCGCTAAGGCTATAAATAGTACCCCTCTTCTCTCTTTTCAGAAGGACATTAGAGAGAGAGATTGAGTGCTAGAATTCTAGAGGCAGCCTTGGCCGAAAGTTGATGTCCTACCAAAGTTCTGCGAATTTCTAAAGGAGAATCTCTTCACGCTGGATCCAAATGAAGTCCGCTTATACAATGCTTATTCTACATCGGATCTTCGTCTCCAACTTCAGAAGTTCTTCAAGAGGGAGTTTTTATTATTTTCATTTCATATTTCTTGTAAACGGTTAGAGAATTTGCCTTGTGTTGGCGACCAGGTCTGGGTAGGACTTAGGGCGGAAATTCGCCTCGTGTTGGCGACTATATCTAGGTTAGGTCTAGGGGTGCTCGAGGCCATATCCGGGGAAGGGTTGGCTAGAGCGGCTTGAGGCCGAATCCGGGAAGGATAGGCTAGGGCCAGCAGTTCATGGGGATGCGAGTCGGGATAGAAAACAAAAAGAGTTTATTTTTATTCGCCACAGATTTCTAACGTTATAGAAATCAACTTTTGTAAAACCTTATTTCATATTAATAAAACATGTCTCTACTTTATTTCAATTGTTTCACTTGATTTCTCACAGTCTTAATCACGCATTAGTTCAAAGCTTTTCAAAATATAATATAAATTTTAAAACCCTTATTCACCCCCCCCCCTCTAAGGGCGCCAACCGATCCAACAATGCGCCCTTGCTTCTGAAACAATTCCGAGGTCCGCTTTTTCATGGCCTCAGGATCCCGCGGGTCGCCCAAGAAATCATCCATCTGCTCCGGCAAGGGGAGAGGCGACATCTCTTCCTCCCCAAAGTCAGAGTCAGAGGGGAGAATCTCAGAATCACCTGCGAGCTAATCCAAGCATCATTAGCCGTTAGCGATACTAACATGGAGTGTAATGCCTCAACAAATGTAGCAAAACCATTACTTGCAAGCGGGCGAGAAGTAGCAGGCCAGCCCTGGAAGAGAGTAGCGATGGGGAGCGAGATAGGCTTCCCATGACCACCGCGTCGCGTCATGTCGTCGGCACGAACCGTCGGGGCAGGTCGCGAGGCACCGAAACCCTCCCCCCTCAGAAGATTGAATCCCGGGGTGTTAATGGTTATGTCAGGAGGGACCGACGTTTGAGGTCGCGAGTTTGGATGACCCGGAGTCGCGCGAGGAGAGGTTGTAAGAAGTAAAAATGAGAGCCGCCCGATAGAAAGTTAATCCAGTTTTGTAGGAGCGAGGCACTTACCAGCAGTTTCTCCATTAACAAGATCAGTCCTCGCCAGAGGATCGAGACGGGTCTCGATTAAGCCTCCGCCCGCCTCCTAATCGGCATGGGGCGGGTCCTGCAGTCAGGCGAGGTTTAGAGAAATCAAAGGAATAGTTAAGCGAGAAGGTTACCTTTTCAACGGGCCAATCGTCAGGAGAAGAGTCCAGCAGTATGGTCTTGTCCCCCCTGGGGGTAGGCGGACCGGCTTCGCCTTTTTTTATCATGGGCGTAGTCGGAGGGGTCTGGCGAGTCATCCAGGAGGCGGCGTTGGCCATGGTGGAGAGCTCGCCCGCCTTGGATGCCCTCAGGCGAGCCGTTCTTCGGAAAGAGGCATTCTATGGCAGGTACAGTAAGAGGTAGAATAAGAGAGATTAGTGGCGCGCGTAACCCCAACTTGGGTAGTATTTATAGTTGTAGGGTGGGACCCAAAGAAAAGATTCCCGACAGATCAGCAGTCACCGACGAACATCCGGGGTTGGAAGATTCTTTGCGAGCTTAGAATAATCTCGCAAAGAGTGGGGATTGTGTACAAACCTGTGTTCGCTTGAGGGGGTAAGGCCCGAAGGATAGCCATTCCAGAAGGACACTCACGAGAACCAGGCGTGGCGATCCAGAAGGACCTCGCGGAGGGGGGTGCGAGGTCGGGCCTGTGTAGTCGCCCTCTAGAAGATAGGCGAGCGGGGTCTTCGCAGGTCACTCTCCTAGAGAGGGTTAGTGAGCGGCACTCGCCAGAGGGCTCACGAGAAGTGCAAGAGGGCTCGCGAGAAACACTAGGAGAGGCGCTCTCGCCGACCCCTGTACCAGGGGCCAAGGAGGTGAAATTACCCCTCTGCCCCTGATGGGCGACCAATAGACCTTCAGAACATCGGAGTTTGGTTGTTAGCAGGCCAAATTGGGGTGCGTTTAGTAAAACCAAAAGGCGGAATTCCGCTATTAACAGACCACGAACAAAAAACTATAAATAGACCTTAAACGGCACCTTGGGAGAAGATTCTAATCTCAGTAATCTGAGCTTCTTCTTCCCTTGGTTACTTTGGTTTAGCTCTCCAGCTCTCTAGGGTGCCCAATCCCATCTTTGGCTTGGGAGGGGAAGCGCTCAACGATATTCTGGGTTTGTGGTGGGACCTCCTCGATGTGACTAAGGTCTTAGTCTAGTTCCTAATCTCCAGTCTGTTCTTTCCGAGGGATCAGTAAGGGCTAGCTGCCCCTCGACTTGTTGAGGGCCCGAGCTTCACAAGAGACCGAGAAATCAGTTTCAACACCTATAATCTAGTTTCAAAAACCAGTGTGCTCCTTCTAACTGATCGAACAACTCATCAATCCTGGGTAAGGGTTAAGTGTTCCGCACTGTCAGTCGGTTTAGCTCCCTATAGTCGATGCATAACCGGAGAGTCCCATTCTTCTTCTCTACGAACAAAACCGGGGATCCCCATAGTGATGAGCTCGACAGGATGAACTCTGATTCTACTAACTCCTACAACTGGGTACGGAACTTTGCCTGCTCCCTAGGGGCCATCCGGTAGGGTTCTCTGGATAATAGTCTCGTTCCCGGTACCAACTAGATCTGGAAGTAAGTATTTTGTGCGGGGGAAGTCCTGGCAATTTCTCTGGAAATACATCAGAGAAATCTCGGGCCACTGGGATGTAAGCTAGGTTGGCCTCCGCCTCCACCATCTAGAAGCAAATCAGATATACCTCGCCTCCTTACAAATGGGCCTTAATATCCTGAACGGACGAGAGTATAGCATGAGAGATAGGGGCAATACCTTCAAAGACCACCTCTGTGTCTCTGTATCTCAGCACGATCCTCCTCTTCAGACAGTCAATCTGGGCATGATACTAGTGGAGCCAAGTCATGCCCAAGATCAAGTCGAAATCTGGCATACTTCATATCGTGGCTAGGGTCTCGAAGGGCTTTCCTACAATGACTACCTCCATGTTGCACTTGGCGGGGGATACCATCTCAGATCCGTCGGGAAGGCACACTCCCTAGGTTATTCCTCGGAAATGATGAATATCATCTAGGTCATCCACAAAGCTCTCAGAGACAAACGAGTGTGATTCCCCCATGTCAAATAGAGTGTGGGCAGATTTGCTGCAGATAAACACTATGCCGGAAGAGTTGTTGTGTAATTTGGGAAACTAAATTCTCTACCTCTAGCGACTTTATATCAAATCTATAGTTTAGGAATTCAAATTCAAATTGAAATTTACTAGAGTACCTGCAATGACCTCCTCGGGGTTCCTAGGTTGAATAAGTTCCAGAGCGTAGACCTGATCTTATTCAAGGAATTGGCAATTTGCGTTGAAATTTACTAGTTTAGGATTCTGAAGAGTTTGCTTCTTGCTACTCCAAGAAATTAGTCTTCTCCCAAGGATTTGGCTTGTCCCTGAGGTACACATCAAATCCTCTTTACAGCCTACAAAATCTCCATTTGAATACCTTGTTAGTTCAAAATCATTGTTCCTAGGGTACCATAGACCAAGATGTGTTGTGCCCTTAAGGTATCTCAGAATCCTCTTTGCAACAAAGTAATGATATTCCTTGGGGCAAGCATGGTACCTCGCACTCACACATGTAGCATACATTATATCATGTCTACTTGTAGTTAGATATAGGAGGGAGCCAATTATACACATGTATAAGGTCTCATCAAAAGGTTTCCCTTTCTCATCCTTGTCAAGGGATATATTTGACCTCATAGGAGTTTTCATAGTGGAGGCACTCTCCATTCCAAATTTCTTGACTAACACCTTGGTGAACTTGGTATGGGAGATGAAAATTCAATCTTTAGATGGTTTCACCTGGAGGCCTAACAAATACTTAGGCTCTCTCATGCTGCTCATTTCAAATTCCCCTTGCATTAGGTTAGCAAAACCTCTTGCAAAGGTTATCATCTATAGACCCAAATATGATGACAACAACATATATTTGGACTAAGAGACTTTTTCCCTCCACTTCCCTTAGGAACAATGTCTTGTCAATCTTCCCCCTTGAGAATTTATTCTTAAGAAGGAAGGTAGACAAGGTCTCATACCAAGCAATCAGGTCTTATTTTAATCCATATAAGGCTTTTGTAAGATAGTACACATAATCAGGAAAAGTTGGACTGACAAAACCTTATGGTTGTTTACATATACTTCTTCCTTAAGGTCACCATTTAGAAAGGCTGACTTCATATCCATTTGGTAGACCTTGAGTCGTTTGTGGGCAGCATATGCAAGGAATAATCTAATGTCTTCTAGTCTTGTCACTGGTGCAAAAGTTTGATCAAAATCAATGCCCTCTTCTTGTCTATATCCTTTGGCTACTGGTTTTGCCTTATTTTTCACAATTACTCCATTCTCATCCATCTTGTTCATGTAGACCCATTTTGTTCCAATAATATTCTATCATTTGGGTCTTGGAACCAACTTTCACACCTTGCATCTTTTGAACTGATTCAAATCTTCCTGCATAGCCATTATCCAGAATGGATCTCCATTTGTCTCTTCAAATTTCTTTGGCTCTACCTGGGAGAGGAAGCTTAGGAACATAGCTTCATTGTGAGTTTTGCTCCTAGTTGTGACTCCCTGGCTTGCATCTCTAATGATTAAATTTCTGGGTTGGTCTCTCAGGTGTCTGATAGCAAATGGCAGTCTTTCTGTATTTCCCTATGCATCACCTCAAGCTTCTTCTTTAGTAGGTTCAGTTTCATGTTTCTCTTCTTCATCAGCTCCTTGTGTTTCACTTGATGACTGTACTTCATCTCTGACTATTGCATCAGGTGTGGTGATCTCATTGGAAGCTGGCTTGTCCTCTATAGAATGCCCTTTCATCTTCAGTTCAGTACCTGCAAGATTAGAAGAACTAGACTAGCCCTTGTAGATCAGGCTCGTCTCATCAAATACAACATGGATAGAATCTTCTACAACTTCAGTATTTTTGTTGAACACCATATAGGCTATGCTATGGGAGTTGTATCCAACAAAAATACCCTCACTACTCTTCTCTGCAAACTTAGTTAAATAATATTTTCCATTATTTAAAATGAAGCACTTGCTCCCAAAGATTCTAAAGTATGATATAGTGGGTTTTCTGCCCTTCAACACTTCATAGGGAGTTTTCTTGTGATTCTTGGTGATTGATGCTCTATTCAACACATGACATGCTGTTTGGATAGCCTCAACCCAAAAATATTCTAGCAATGAGGAGTCACACAATAATATTCTTCCAGCCTTAATAAAAGTCCTATTCTTTCTCTCATCCACACCATTTTGTTGTGGGGTTCTTGGAGAAGAGAATTATTATGAGATACCTTATTCTAGACAGAAGTTTGTCATAACACCATATTGGAATTACGTTGCATGGTCACTTCTCATTTTGACCACTGAATAGTCCATCTCATTCTGGATAGACTTGACAACTGTCATCAAGATCTCAATAGTATCTGACTTCTTTTTGAGGAAGAAGGCCCATCAGAATCTAGAGTGATCATCAACTATCACAAGGGTATATAACTTCCCTCCTAAACTATGAATTGGCATTAGACCAAAAAGATCTATGTGCAATAGATACAAGCACCTTATAGAATCCTTGTGAGTAATGCCTTTAAAGGTAGTCCTAGTTTGCTTTCCCATCTGACAAGCATGACATATACCGACTGAAAGATTCTCAGAGAATAGCTTGCTAATTATAGTGTAGTTAAGATGAGCTAATCTCTTGTGCCATTGTACACAAAGAGATTCTTTCTCATTATCCACAAGACAAATAGGCATGGAGGAAGTCAAAGTTTTTGGGACAGAATTCCGACTGAAAAATGCACTAACTGAACTGGATTTCTTAGCTTATGGCACAATAGGATTATACCAATAGTCCAAGTCAAAGTAACGTACCTATCTACAACACCATCACTCATACCAGTTATATCTTCTTTTCTGAACAGCTTTAGGTGTTTGATGTGCAAGATCATGTTCATGAAAAAAGACATTGGCATATTTGCATTCTTCTAAAGGATCTTATAGCTGTGTGCATGATGAAGAATGGATTGCACAGCCACAAGATTCGTCTTAGGGGCAAGCCATTGCAGTGTGGCATTTCCCTTGCCTTTAGCTACTGGTGTTGGTGCCATTGGACCAAATACAAATGACCCATGATGCTTCATTTATATTTCTTCATGTGGATCCTTAAGTACACTAGACCCAAGGTCTTTCCTTCCTTTCTAGTGAGGAGCATTGCTGGTCCTACTGGAAGAACATCCACAAGTGACCATACATAATGTCATGGTCATAGTTGTTGGATGCAAACACCACCTTTTTGAAGATGGTCTGTTGTACTTTCTCTTTTCCACCATTTCCTTTCTTTGCCTCAGCCTCCTTGTTATAGCCTTAGCCACTCCTATACTGGTTCAAAAAGCTATCAATGATAGGAAGTATAGTCTGTGGCTTAGAAAACTTAACCACTAGCATCCTCTCATTGAGGAGCTTCTTCTTAAGATCCACTATGATCTTGTTCTTATTTCTAATGCTACCAACTTAGTTAATTGACTAACTTCTCAACTTGCTAATCTCTTTGCTCATTTGAGTTAGCCGTTGAGTTGTCTCATCACAGACAGATTTTGCAAGTTTTAGAGTTTAAATTTCCTTAGCTTGCTTCATAGCAATCTTCTTACTTTTCTTGTGTGCTTCCAAGAGAGAACCATATTAATTGACCATATCATTGAAATCTTTTTCAGATTCAGATTCACCGTCTTCAACATATGATGAGGATGCATCTGAATCTGCACCAGTCTCATACTCAGAATCAGATAAAGAAAGGGGGCTTAGTGATTACCTCATCGGGATGAGCTTCATCATGATCTTCCTCATCTGACCTGGCCATTAGACCGCATCAATCCTCATCTTCACTATCACTGTCTGAAAATGACAGGGGAGCCTTAATGTCCACCTTGGTAGTAGGGTAGATGTCTTTCTCAGCAACAACAACCAGCCCAATGTGTGCCTCTTCATCTTCTGAATCTGAGGAGTTATATTCACTATCACTCCAACTCCTTTTCTTAGTTGGCAAAAGACTCTTCTCAGTTCTCTCGGCCTTGTACTAGTTTTTCTCTTCAACTTCCTTTCTCTCTTTTCTTTTGACTGGATAGTCAGCAATGACATATCTAGACTTGTTGCAATAGTAGCAAACAATGTTAATATTAAAATGTTTGTTCTGTTTGGAGCCATAACTTACCCCTTTGGGGTATCTTCTTTTTCTGTCTGTGTTGCTGGGTGGCTTCCTTGAGCTAGAGGTAGAGGAAGACTTATTCTTTAGTTGTCTCCTTCTGCTCATCATCTTCTTGAACTGCTTGGAGAACAGGGTGAGCTCTCCATCATTTAGCTCATCTTCAAATGATGAGGGCTCCGAGCTATCTGTATCAGCCTTTCTTCTTGGAGGAGAGGGGGTATTTTCTCTGCATCTTGTGGAGCTTTCAGCTTTGAAAGACACGGATTTGTCCTTGCTGCTCTCCCCCTCGGCTTTTCTGGTGTTCGGTAGCAGCTCATGGGAGAGCAACTTCCCAAATAGATTATGGGGCTGGATTTCATCCAGATTCACCATTTCCCTTATGACACAGATTTTCATATCCCATTCCATGTTGAGGGATCTAAGGAATTTGTCATTTAAGTAATTTGTGAAGACCCTACCATAGGTCCTCAGCGCATTGACAATCCTGAAGAACCTTTCATAGCATTCACCTATGGAGTCCTTCTTCCCTTGCTTGAAGGCCTCATACTCCTAGTTTAGTAAGGATTTTTTGTCATTCCTTACTTTAGTTGTGACCTCCATGTACATAATCAATGTATCCCATATTTCTTTGGTAGTTTGTCAGTGAATCAGATTTTGGAATGTGGAATCATCTATGACACTAAATATAATGTTCTTGGCCCTTTTGTCCATAGTGGCCAGAACTACCTTATCCTTGGTCATCTCTATCAGCTTCTTTGGCACTTGTTGATTTGCACCTATTGCAGAAACCTTTGTGGGGATGAAGGTTACCTCTTCAATTGCTACAAAGATCCGAGGGTCAGATGCTTCCATAAATAGCATGACCATTTGCTTGTAGATACTGAAGTTCTCCTTTCTACGGATGTGCAACATCATTGAACTAAGCTCTTTATAGCTTTCACCTAAAGTCATGGTGAATAGACTAAAGATTTTCTTGAGGAACTTGTTCAGACTATTAAGTCCTTTTGAACAACCTCCCTCTGATCACCTATATGGGGGTGGGGAATAGGTTCTTAAAATGATTTAGTCTTTTTGAGTTGTTGACTATTTTAGCTCAGAGATAAAGAGAAAAAGCACAACACAGAAAGCACACAAAGATTTATAGTGGTTCCATAAATAATGGGTACTCCAATGTCTCCCATCACCTATTTAGCAGTGTGGTGGACTCAGCCAAATTTGCCAAGAACATAGATCGATTAGATCCTACAACTCAGGAACTCAGCAAGTCCCCTACCTCAGATTCCCTCCTAGAATCCTATCTCAAGTGCCAGCAACAACCCTACCTCAGATTGCAAGCACTCCTACAGCTCAGATCCCCATCAAGGATCCTATAACTCAAATTTCCTCAAAAATCCTACAACTCAGATTTCCTCAGAAATCCTACAGCTCGGGTCTTCACTTACCCTACCTTAGACTTTCAGCAAAGTCCTACAACTCAGGCCTTTTAACAATCCCTACACGTAGGCTGTCAGCAAAACCCTACAACTCAGATCTCAAGGAGATCTTACAATAATAGATTAGAAGAAGGTTTTAGAGATTTAGACTCTGAAAGATAGAACATTGGATAGCTTGAGTCTTCTTAGGCCATTCTGAATAGAAAGCCTTCTCGTTAGCAGCAACACTGGATCTTCAATAGATGAACCTTCTGGTCAGGATCAATGCTGAGCTTTCTTGAATGAAGAAGTATCCATGCTCTCAAGAGTGAGAGATTTCTTGTTGAAGCTTGGCTTCTTCTTTTTCTTCTTCTTCTTCTTCTTCCTCAAAATACTTGTTTGTTATTGTTCTATTGCTTTTAGCGGCAGCCAATCTTTTCTACTTTTGATTTCTTAACGATATAAGCACAAAGGTTAGGGTTAGCTGACCCTATCTTATCCTTTTATATCACTGATTCTTCTAACGATCGAGGTCTGAAAAGGTTTTATCTCAGACCAATTTTTTGACATGATTGATTTGACATTTGCTTTTGTCGTCTCTGTTGATTTGAAATCCCGCCTTCTGAGCTTGACAAGAGGATATCATCGTATGGAGATAGCTGACACGATGATAAAATACTTAGCAAGCTTTCTTTAGTTCGAACAATGATATCATCATGTGCAACTTGTTGTCACGACGATATAAGCCTTAGCTGAATTTCTTGAGTCTTCACAATGATATCATCGTGTGCACCTTATTGTCACAACGATATATGCCTTAGCTATCTTTTCTTAAGTCCTCACAATGACATCTGTCTTAGTTGAATGTTCTTGAGTTATTATAACAATATCATCATTTGTACCTTTTCAACACGACGATATATGCCTTAGTGTTTCTTCTTGAGTTCTCTCAATAATATCGCCGTGCGTACCTTGTTGACATGACAATATTTGCCTTAGTCGATTCTTCTTGATTTCTCTCAATGATATCATTGTGTGTACCTTATTGACACAATGATATATGCCTTAGCTGATTTTCTTGAGTTCTCTAAATGATATCTCGTGTGTACCTTATTGGCAGGATGATATCATCATGTTCTTCTTATTGTCATGTCAATTTTTGACTGACTTCTCCTACTGCGTTCGATGATTGATCACAACGATATTGTCCTGTGTACCTTGTTGACATGACGATATATGCCTTGGACAATTTTGCTTGATCTTAAAACAATATACTTAGTATATGTGATATCCTAATCTGCTCATGTCACATTAAGTATATATCAAATACAAATTGTACTTATCATTGACTTAGGGACTTCTCCAAATTTGGAACATTGTGGGCAGTGGTCCCAACACAAATCATCCACAAAAGAAGATAAATCTACGAACACTCAGAGCTAATGGTCATGGTGTGTGAGTACTTTAGATGAATTGCAATATAACAACAAGATAATCTAAAGGTACAAACAAAGAATGTGTTTACCACTCTCTAAGCACGGAAGGGATGTGAGTCTTTTCCTTAGAGTCGCAAGGGACTCTAGTTTGGTCCACCGTCCTCATCCTCCTCGTCGGTTGCTTCCTTGATTCAGAAGGAGCTGTCTCCTCCTTCTAGACAAGTCTTCTCCCTTGTCTATCCTCTCCAATGCTTATGGCTCTGGACTCGAAGAGCTCCAATGGAATGATGTCGATGTTTTCCCTTCCTATAGAATACTTGGGGATGTTGGAGAAGACTCTAGGGACGAAACCCTAGTGTTTTGGGCAAGAAGAAACCTAAAACGGTGAAGGGGATGGAGAGAATCCGTTAAATCACAAAAAAAATGTATATATAGAAAAACATGGTGCACAAACGTGCAGTACAAAGCGCACGTACATGCGTGAAGTTAACATAGCAAAAATACAGTCTTCCTAGCGCACGCATATTTGTATGTTTGCGCATGCATGTGTGTAAATTAAGCACGCACATTGTCTGATTACAGAAATTAAAACTACAAGAAAATGCAGGAAAAAGGTGAAAGTGGGGATAGATCAAGATTACTATAGAGGGGGGGGGGGGGGGTGAATAGAGTATTTTAAAATAATTTCACTTAGCTTACACAAATCTGTATGGAACAATTTGAGTTATCTAAGTATATGTGTAAGTGAGTGCAGCACAAATATAAACACAAACTAAAACACAACACACACAACACAGCACAAATAATAAAGGCAAACACAGAAGACACAAGGATCTATAGTTGTTCCCCAATCAACTTGGGTACATCTACTCTTCTACCACCCTGGTAGGAAATCCACTAAGGCCCTTTTTGATCAGGTGAGCCTTCACCACAGAGCTTTTGATCAGGTGCTCAAAACAAAAAATCAACTTTTGAAGGGAGTTACAACCCTGTACACAGTTATAAAATAAAAGTATGTAAATATGAAGGTGTCTTCTCTTTTCTCTAACAACAGAGAAGACTAGTGGATTGTTGAATGATTGTCAGATCTCCCCCTGTGAATAAGAGTAAGAAAAATAGGAGAGAAAATCTGCTCAGGGTGTAGGTCTTCTTGATCTTCAGAGTATCTCCAGCAAAAGTTCTCTAGAAGGAATTGATGCAGATGATTCCTAGAGATTAAGAGTAGGCGTCTGGAGAAGATGAAGACTTCAACGAAAATCAGAGAGAGAGTTCTTGAGAGTAATGAAAACTGAGTAGCAAAAGATTATCTATGTATGTGTATCTGTGTCTTTCTCTATAATAAATAGCAAAGATAATCTCTGGACGGGAGAGAGTTGATCCTCTTTCAAAATTTGCAATAGGGATGGAAAGGAATGAGACAAAAAGGAAGGATTTGCCTCTGACAGAAAAGGAATACCAATATATTAAATTCCTTGAAACTTGCAATCTGCCTTATAGAATAATATGCATGCAGCCCTTAATTAATGCAGCAACGGTCATAAAATCTTGATAGAAAATACTGCAATAACTGGCTGATATTATAATAAGAACAACTGTTCAGCCTTCATAAGAAATCCTGAGGATAACTCCAAAATAATACTCTGAAATAGAAGAGGTCACTGAATATAGAAACTCTGAAGAAGTTCGTCGACCTGAGGGAAAGTTCGTCGAACTTAAACTGGGAAGTTCGTCAAACTTAAACTGGGAAGTTCGTCGAACAAGAAGAAACTTTCGTCGAAGCGATCTTTGGAGTTCGTCGAACCAAGTTTGTCGAACGGATTCTGAATTCGTCGAACGTGTTCAAAGTTCGTTGAACACCTTGACTTAGCTGATCTTCAAATCTCTTCTAGACTTAGCCCATGACCCTTATACTATACATGATAGGTCAAGACAAATCCTATACCTAGAAATAGACATCCTAGCCCAAATCAGTAATAGGGTTGAACTATGTTCCAACAATCTCCCCCTATTTGGGTTAGGATCCTATGTACATCATTTATCAAACTATGCATAACAGAATTATAGGAGAAATATCTGACAGAAGGGAAATTCAACAGATATAAATCAATTGTCACAAGCAGATATCATCACAGAATAATTTAGACTTAATTAACCAGAGAGAGAATTTTAAGGATCCCTGTCCTCTAAAGATGACTTCTTGAAGCTTATTTTCCTGCTAGTATCTTCAGATTGCCTTCTGCTTAGCTTGTAGTCTTTATCACCCAGTGTTACCTTCTTGGAAATAGTTGGCAGAACAACCTCTGGGTGGAGACTCATGTAGGCAGAAGTGTTGAACATATTCTTCACCTGGTACTGTTGAAATTCCTGTTCTCTATAGGGAGATATGGTAGAAATATGAGAGGTATCCATACCTTTTTCTCTGGCCTCTTTCATCTGAGATAGAGCAACATGTTCTCTAAACCTTGCCATATTGTACAATCTATCTGCTTCAGCTTTATCTTCAGCTTCCTTATCTTTGATTTCTTGTTCAGATAATTGGCTGTGCTTTCTTTCATAAACCTGATAGCCTGAAGATCTTCCTTCCCTGTAAGAAGAGGATTGACCAGATGGCTTGGAGCCAGCAGACTGAGATGTCCTGGATGTGGAAGAAAGTCCTCCTGCAGAACCTGCACCTGGAGGAGGTGGAGGAGGAGGGGGTTTCTTGAACATAGCAGGGTGATCCTTCTGGTATCTTCTTTCAAGCTTCCTTCTCTTCAACTCATTCTTGGAGAATTGCATCCAAAGTTGAGTTATTTCATGAGGCTTGGGATTTTTCTGCACATAATAGGGAATGTCATTTTTATCAGGCTTTTTGGAAGGGACTGGCAGCTTCTTGCATGGAGCTTTTCTTTTCTTGTATTTGACTTTGGCATCACTATCATCACTGTCATCATCAACATCAGAATTTGAAGATGAAGGCACATTTTCATACATTTCATCTATTTCCTTGTATTCTTCAATCCTTCTTTTCTCTAAATCATCATCAACATTCTTGACAGCAGCAGCAGGCTCAGAAGAGGAAAGGGCAGAGGCAGAGGCATCAGGCATCGGTTCATCAAGAACTGCCTGTTCAGGAACAGCAGGTTCCTGATCTGCCTTAGAAATAACTGGCTCTGGAACTGGAGACACTAGCAAATCTCCATGCCTGGCTTCCAAGTCTGGGGAATAGCAGACAATGGCCTTGGAGAGGTCTTCAGCTGATTCTTTGGAAGATGGGTCTGAGCAGAGGGACTGAATGGTAAGCTGCAGAATCTGATCCACTAGAGGGGTGGATTTGAAATAACTGCTGGGAGGAACTTCTGGAGGAGGAGGAGGAGCACCTTCTGTGCTTTGAGCCAAGGAGACCAAGACTGTGCTGACATCAGCTAGGTCTGACCCTTGCTCTTCAGGAACTACTGCCTCTGGAGCTTCATCCTGGAACATCTCCCCCTGCCTAGACTCTGGGAAACTAGAGCCTGGGCCCCCAGATGAAGGGAAAGAGGAAGAGGAGAGAGGAGCAAGTTGAGAGAGAATAAGATCAATCTTAGAATGCACTGGGGCCAGACTTTGATAAATAAGCTCCTGTAATTTAAAAGCTATGTGACCAAACACCTGGGTGGCTATTTGTGAGACATCCACAACCAGTACATCTAGAGTTGGGTGAGAAGAATAAGAACAAGGGATGGAAGATGTGGTATGAGCACAAGAAGTGGATGGAGGAGGAGGAGGAGTGAAATCTGATGGGATTTCCTCCTGAGAAAAGTCTGGAATGGAAGTGTCTTGTGGAGGAGGAGTGAAGAGGTTTTCTGGAGGAGGAGGAGAAAGAGAAGAGTAGGCAGGCTCTTCAAAATGTTGAAGAGTCTGTGAGAGAGCAGGAGGAATCTGGGGTGGGGGAGTGGCTATTACAGCCCTGGTGTCCTCAGAAGCTTGAACTGTTGGAGCCACTGGAGCTGATTTCTTCTGGAATGTCCTATCCCACTTCTTGAAGAGAAGGGGAGTCAGTTTATTTGAGGCATTAATGCCAACAGCAGTAGAAACTGAGAGGGTTGGACACTTGGCCTGAAGGAAGATTCCCAGAATCCTTCCATAGCCTACATTCCTTGAGGTCACTTTCTTTTTGATGGAATCAAACAGAGTTAGACCCCAGTTGATGTGCCTCTTCTCAATCAAAGTACTCATGACTAGAAATTGCTGCCTGTTTATGCAGTCATGTGCTGAGCTCTTCCCCATCAGAACCTTTCCCACAACATCTGCCAGGAAGGTGTATTCTACTGCAAAATCACGTTTAAGAAGATGTTTAGGGTTACTCCCAGAGTACCCCATCCTGTCCAGCATCAGATTGAACTCTTCCTTAGTGAGTTCCAAAACATCATTTCCATTTTCAAATTCAAATATCTCAGACAAAACAGCAGCACTCAGAACAACTTCATTCCCTGAAACCTTTCCTGCAATTTCTGTGCCATTTCGAATCTCAGAAGTGAATGCCCATTCCTTTATCTCATTGATGTGAATCTTGGGCCAGCAGGTCATAAACTTGCACAACTTTGGGTCTTCAAAGAGATTCAGAATGTTTGTAAAGCCTTCTCCTGACTGGGCAAATGATTCCAGATCAATATCGAATCCCGTATCGAATTTTATTGAGGCGAGGACTCCAGCAGTGATCGACATTGTTCCTGCAAAGAAAGAAAAACGATCAAGTGCAAAGGGAACTGGAGGGAGACGAAGAGTTTGAGAGCACAAAAGACAGAATCCAGACAGAATAAAGATTAAATATTAGGGTTCGGCGAAGACGAGGGTTTGCACGGAACGGATTTGACGAGAAGACACGTGTTAGCGGGAAATAAAAAGCTGTCTTTCGTCAATCCCGTTCGACGAATCAAATATTTCGTCGATCTCATTTGACTAATTATTTTTCAAAACTTCTTTCGTAAGGAAGATAGAGCGTCAGAGCCTTCGTCGATCAGGTTCGACGAAATCGAGACTTCGTCGATCGAGTTCGACGAAAAATTCTTCAGAACTTTAGAAAGAAATCCTGACCAGTTTGTCGGCCTCGTTCGACGAAAAAGATGTCGTTCGTCGAGCGCATTCGACGAATTTTCTGAACCTTAATATATTGAAAAAAATTGTTGGGTAGAAAACTTTGCCAATTAGATTGACTCCCCATTTATCATTCCAAGCTGATTTAGAAAGAATTGATGTTTCTTTTCATCCAAAGGCTTGGTGAAGATGTCAGCTCTCTGCAAATCAGTTGGTATGAAGTCTAAACATATTTTTCCCTTCTCCACATTATCTCTGATAAAGTGGTGTCTGATCTCAATATGTTTAGTTCTACTGTGGAGTACTGGATTTTGTGCTATTGATATTGCACTGGTGTTATCACAAAAGATTTTGGAATTATTTAGATTGTAACCATAGTCTAGGAGCTGGTTCTGTATCCACAAAATTTGTGAACAGCAACTGCCAGCTGCTATGTATTCAGCTTCTGCAGTTGATGTAGACACAGAGGTTTGTTTCTTACAAAACCAGGACACAAGCTTATCTCCAAGGAACTGACAAGTCCCTGAGGTGATTTTCCTGTCTATTCTGCATCCAGCATAATCAGCATCTGAGTATCCAGTTAACTCAAATCCTGATTCTGTAGGATACCAGAGTCCTAGATCTGGACAACCCTTTATATATCTTAAAATCCTTTTTAATAATATATAGTGAGATTCTTTAGGATTTACCTGAAATCTAGCACTAATACATGTGGCAAACATGATATCTGGTCTGCTGGCTGTTAAGTATAAAAGAGATCCCACAATGGCTCTATATACTTTCTGATCAACAGGTTTTCCTGATTCATAAGTGCCAAAAGCTGCATTTGAAGGCATGGGAGTTTTCATGGGGGAGGCATCTGACATCCCAAATCTTTTAACAAGCTCTTTAGCATATTTAGATTGGGATATGAAGATGCCTTATGTTGTTTGCTTAACTTGCAAACTAAGAAAGTAAGACAGTTCTCCCATACTGCTCATTTCAAATTTTGAATGCATTAGATTTGAAAATCTTTTGCATAACTCAGAGTCAGTAGAACCAAATATTATATCATCTACATATATTTATACCAATAGGGTTTCAGATTTATGATTTCTAAAAAACAGTGTCTGGTCTACTTTGCCTCTAGAAAACTTATTATCCAAAAGAAAGTTTGAAAGGGTCTCATACCATGCTCTAGGAGCTTGTTTGAGACCAAACAAAGCTTTATGTAATCTAAAAACATAAGAGGGTTGAGTTGGAGAAATAAAACCTGGTGGTTGTTCCACATATACTTCTTCTTTGATATCTCCATGTAGAAAGGCACTCTTAACATCCATTTGAAATACCTTGAATCTTTTGTATGCAGCAAATGCTAGGAATATTCTAATTGCTTCCAGCCTTGCTACAGGTGAAAATGTCTGATCATAGTCTATGCCTTCCTCTTGGCAGTATCCATGAGCCACTAGTCTTGCCTTATTTCTGACTATGACTCCTTGAGCATCCAATTTATTTCTGAATACCCATTTAGTGCCAATCACTGGATGATTCTTGGGTCTTGGAACAAGTTCCCATACTTTGTTCCTTTCAAATTGATTTAATTCCTCTTGCATAGCAGTAATCCAGTTGGGATCTTGCTCTGCATCTTTGATGGATTGAGGTTCAATTTGAGAGAGGAAACAGGTGTGCAAATTATTTTGATTTAGTTGATTTCTTGTTTGCACACCCACTGAGATGTCACCAATTACTTGAGATCTAGGGTGATCTTTTATGTTGACATAATCAGTAGGGAAAATAACTTCTCCTTGAGCTTGTTCATTTTCTCTATGAGGAATTTCTAAGTCCTCCTGAACTTCAGCATTAACAGCCTCAAGATTTGTTGGAATATTTGTTGTACCCAATGTTGGTGCAATAAGACATTCTTCTTCACTGTCCTCATTAGGTAATAGAGAAGGATTTATTAAATCCTCTTTCTGTAGAGTTAGATTATCTAACTTCTCACAGAGAATTGGTACCTGTGCATCTTGTGAGGTAGAGATATTTCTCTCCTTGCAAATCAATTTAGTTTCATCAAAAGATACATGAATAGATTCTTCTATTTTAAAAGAGGATTTGTTAAATACTCTGTAAGCCTTACTGCTGACTGAATAACCAACAAAAATGCCATCTGAAGCTTTTGCTTCAAATTTTCCTAGGTGCTTCTTGTCATTATTATGAATAAAGCACTTACAGCCAAAAGCCCTAAAGTAATTTACTCTATGCTTCTTCCCTTTAAGCAGTTCATAAGGTGTCTTGCCCTTTTGTTTATGAATTAAACTTCTGTTTAAAACATAGTTTGTTGTGCTGACAGCCTCAGCCCAAAAGGATTGGGGCAAAACAGCATCTGCAAGCAATGTTCTTCCAGATTCAATCAGTGTTCTATTTTTCCTTTCAGCTACCCCATTTTGTTGAGGAGTTCTAGGAGCTGAAAAGCATTGCCTGATACCTTCCTTCTCACAGAATTCTCTCATCAGAAGAGATTCAAACTCAGTGCCATGATCACTTCCGATCAATGCAATCTGAGTAGAATACTCAATCTTGATGCTCCTGAGAAAGTCTGTAAGAACCTTGAAGTTATCTGACTTGCTTCTCAGAAAGAATACCCAACTGAATCTAGAGAAGTCATCAACAATAACTAAAGTGTAAGACTTACCTCCCAAACTGTGTATGGGAAGGGGTCCAAAAAGATCTAAGTGCAGCAACTACAAAATCCTAGGAGAATCACTCTTAGATAGTGACTTAAAGCTGCTCTTAGTCTGCTTTCCCAATTGACATGCCCTGCAAAGGCTTTCCTTCTTGTATGATCCAGAAGGTAGTCCCCTGACAAGGTTGCCCTTTGATAACTTGGCTAGGGTCCTATGGTTTACATGACCTAGTCTCCAATGCCACAAATCAGTATTTTTACTGACTTGGTTAAACAAGCAGATCTTAGGTTTGGCTGAATCAAAATTTACTAAATAAACATTACCTTGTTTATTTCCTAAAATAACAATATTATTTTCAGAAAAGATAATGCATCTAGATTGGTTGAAGCATACTTGATATCCTTCATCACATAGTTGACCTATGCTGATGAGGTTATGTTTGAGTCCACTTACATTGGCTACCTTTTTAAATGTGATTGTCCCAATCTGGACTGATCCATAGCCTTCAGTTTGTCCCCAATTGGAATCTCCAAAAATCACTCTTGGTCCAACCTTTGCCATATAGTTGATTAATTTGGCTCTTGTTCCTTTCATATGTCTTGAGCATCCACTGTCCAAATACCACTGTTCCTCTGTGGTAGGATAGTTCTTTTTCTGCAATGTAAGGAGGGTTAGGTGTTCTTAACCCAGGTTACCTTGGGTTGCTTCTTGTAACCTTGAAATGTAGAAATATATGAGACAACAGGTTGACTATGATAACCTAGAGGGTGATATCTTCTAGGAGGGATAATCCAATCACTAAAGGAATTCTTCAGTTTAGAAGAGGATTTATGTTGTCTGTCCTTAGTAAAATTGGCGTTCGACGAACTTTGTTGTGTTCGTCGATCTGGTTCGACGAAATTTGTGGCATTCATCGAGCCCTGTCTGCAACAAGTATTTTGCTTAGATTCAGGCCTTGGTTTTCGTCGATCTGTGTTCGACAAAACCTGTTGGTTTCGTCGATCGCCGTTCGACGAACTTGCTTGAGCAATATTTGTTTTAGGAATTTTTCCTGTGTCTTGTATTACTTCTTTCCCTTTTTCAGATACAAATTTTACTGGGGTAGATAACATATTCTTCTTTAAAAGAAGAGGTTGATTAGATGATGCCCCCAAGCCCAGTTTGCCATTCAGCCTGGCATTCATTGTGCTTGTGATATCCATCAGCTTGAGACTTCTCCCATTTAGAGAATTTTCTAGCTGCTTGGCCTCAGTTAGCTGTGTTTCTAGAGAACTCACTTGTTCCCTGGAAATCCTTAGCTCATTTTTGAGCTTAGTGTTTTCAGTGGATATTCCATCCATCTTAGCTAACTTGTCTCTCAGAGAAATAATTTCTTTCTCTGATCTAATCATATCTTTACACAACTATTTAAAGTCATCTTTAAACTGTTCTGAATGAAAATCAAAACTGGAAATTACCTCATCCCCATTAGCTTCAGATTCATCATCTGAGTTGTCATTTGATGAGGAGGCATTGATTTACATCATGCAGAATTCCTTGTCTTCTGCTTCCTTCTCCTCATCACTGGAACTGGAGGATGACTCAGATTCAGTGTCACTCCAGGTTTCAGCAACAAAGCCTTTTTCTCTTTTCTTGTGGCCTTTTGATGAGTGTTTGCTGGAGTGCTCCTGCTCTTTTCTCCTACTTTTCTTGTGAGCTTCTGGACACTCAGTGAGGATGTGTCCAGGTTTCCTGCAACCAAAGCATATTATTTCTTTAGATGGAGTTTTATCATACCTTGGCTTTTCATTGTACCTGTTGGACTTTCTTCTAAAGTCCTTCCTTGCCATCTTGTAAAATCTCTTTGCTAAGAGACTCAGCATCTCCTGATCACCAATCTTGTCTTCTTCCTCTGTTGCCTGAAAGGAAATGCTCTTCTCTTTCTTTGAGGATGAAGATGGAGAGGCTTCTGCTTCTCTGCTCTTTATCAGCTGCTCATAAGATTTGAGCTTCCCAAGGAGATTCTCAGTTGTAATCTCACTTAGTCCTCTGGCATCTTTAATTGGCCAGATTCTTGTGTCCCATGTGCTGGGGAAGCACATCAGGATCTTGTCATTAATTTCAGTGATTGTGATCACTTTCTCCAGGGTTCTCAGCTCATTGATAATGAGGCTGAGTCTGTTGTACATCTCTGCAACAGTCTCTGATTCCCCCTTTTTGAAATTCTCGTATTGGGAGATCAAATGTGATCTTCTGTCCTTTCTCTCATCTGCTGATCCTGCCACCATTCTTGTGAGGGAGTCCCAAATTTCTTTGGCAGAGGTGCAGTTAACCACCTTCTGAAATATGTCATCAGACATGGTTTGTGCCAAGATATTCATGGCCTTTGCATCAGCAGTTTTCTGTTTCTTTTGTGTTTCTGTCCATTCTGGAGGAGGGACAGCAGTTGTGTCTGTTGTTGTTGAGGTTGATGCAGTTGGAGGTCTTGTCAAAATAGAATAAAAAATTTCCTCATCAATAGAATTCATGTAAAGTTTGATCCTTGCTTGCCATAGTGCAAACTTGTTCAGATTGCACATAGGAGGTCTTGTGCTTGAATATTCTTTGTTCTGTGCCATGGCTCTAATAAACAAAAAAACCTTTAAAGTAGTCTGGATCTATCAGATCTGTTGGTCCAGGTATTAGCCTGTAACAACCAACCCAAGCTTTGATACCAATTGAAAGTGGGGATAGATCAAGATTACTCTAGAGGGGGGGGGGGGGGGTGAATAGAGTATTTTAAAATAATTTCACTTAGCTTAAACAAATCTGTATGGAACAATTTGAGTTATCTAAGTATATGTGTAAGTGAGTGCAGCACAAATATAAACACAAACTAAAACACAGCACACACAACATTACACAAATAATAAAGGCAAACACAGAAGACACAAGGATCTATAGTAGTTCCCCAATCAACTTGGGTACATCTACTCTTCTACTACCCTGGTAGGAAATCCACTAAGACCCTTTTTGATCAGGTGAGCCTTCACCACAGAGCTTTTGATCAGGTGCTCAAAACCACCACAGAGCTTTTGATCAGGTGCTCAAAACCAAAAATCAACTTTTGAAGGGAGTTACAACCCTGTACACAGTTATAAAATAAAAGTATGTAAAGATGATGGTGTCTTCTCTTTTCTCTAACAACAGAGAAGACTAGTGGATTGTTGAATGATTGTCAGATCTCCCCCTGTGAATAAGAGTAAGAAAAACAGGAGAGAAAATCTGCTCAGGGTGTAGGTCTTCTAAATCTTCAGAGTATCTCCAGCAAAAGTTCTCTAAAAGGAATTGATGCAGATGATTCCTAGAGATTAAGAGTAGGCGTCTGGAGAAGATGAAGACTTCAACGAAAATCAGAGAGAGAGTTCTTGAGAGTAATGAAAACTGAGTAGCAAAATATTATCTATGTATGTGTATCTGTGTCTTCTCTAGAATAAATAGCAAAGATAATCTCTGGACGGTAGAGAGTTGATCCTCTTTCAAAATTTGCAACAGGGCTGGAAAGGAATGAGACAAAAAGGAAGGATTTGCCTCTGACAGAAAAGGAATACCAATATATTAAATTCCTTGAAACTTGCAATCTGCCTTATAGAATAATATGCACGCAGCCCTTAATTAATGCAGCAACGGTCATAAAATCTTGATAGAAAATACTGCAATAACTGACTGATATTATAATGAGAACAGCTGTTCAGCCTTCATAAGAAATCCTGAGGATAACTCCAAAATAATACTCTGAAATAGAAGAGGTCACTGAATATAGAAACTCTGAAGAAGTTCATTGACCTGGGGGAAAGTTCATCGAACTTAAACTGGGAAGTTCGTCGAACAAGAAGAAACTTTCGTCGAAGCGATATTTGGAGTTCGTCGAACCAAGTTCGTCGAACGGATTCTAAATTCGTCGAACGTGTTCAAAGTTCGTCGAACACCTTGACTTAGCTGATCTTCAAATCTCTTCTAGACTTAGATCATGACCCTTATACTATACATGATAGGTCAAAACAAATCCTATACCTAGAAATAGACATCCTAGCCCAAATCAGTAATAGGGTTGAACTATGTTCCAACAAAAGGCAATAGTCTAGTTCGGAAGCCATTTTGACCATCCTACAGGCCGAAATAGGAAAAGTGTTCTACATCAAAGTTGTAGCCCTCGGTGTCTAGTTTTTAGAACTTTTAAACTTTCTAGAATCGGAGCTTTGGAGAAAAAGCTATGTCCGATTGAGTGAACCATGGTCATAAATGGACTGCTGATATGCACGCTCGTGCAATAAGGACACACATGTGAGCTTTGTGTATATTTGTAAAGAATGATTTTTAAGATCCCCAATTGATACCAAAGCACCCCTAATTGCTCCCAAGGTATCCATATATCATAAAAGTAAGAATTTATAGAATATTAAGTGAAACATAACTTAGGGATAAAAAATGATATTCTCAAGCAAAAGGGGCCCAAAATAACTATATAAAATACACGTATCAAATACCCACACACTTGAATGTTTGCTTGTCCCAAGCAAACCCATTATACCACAAGAGATAAAAGAAATCTAAGATTAACTTGAGTATTAGTATGAGTGCATTTCAAATTAACAATTTTGGTGATGAACCGAGTGAATAATATAGTGTTACACAATTTACAAGAATGAATTAGAGTTCTTCATAAGAGCAAGAGAATAAGAATTTGACAGGTTTAACGCTACAAAAGTACTTTACACTGCATGTTTGGTAGTGATAAAGCTAATTTATTCAAGAGATCAGATTCTAAACTCATTCGAATCTAAAAAGGCTACCGAGGAGTTCACCAACACAAGATTCTAAAATCATACCCCCAACAACTATATTGGCACACTTACTAACCCGGATGCAACAAAGATCACTAGGACAAACAAGGATGGAGTAATTTGTACATAATATTTCTTTATCAATCACACCTCAAAAGAACACAATTTTTTTTTAACATGGCTGATGAATTTTATCCTCTCACCCAATACAAATTTTTTTTAAACACGGGTGATGAATTTTTTCCTCTCACCCAATTTTTTTACAAAGTGTGGGGGATGATGAATTTTATCTTCTCATCTTCACACAAAATAGGTCGCTCGAATTAAGAAAAATGGAACAAATGCTCTACCGATTACAACAAGCCTAGATCATTCTCTAAATGCACATTGAGGTAACAAGTGCATAAAATCATAGTTTGCAATACATTTTAAGAAAGAAGAGGGCCTTTTAGATAAGAATGAGAAAAGAAGTTGTCATTATCATAACCAAACACTCATCAACCACCCAACAACAATGACACTACATTGCGAGAACGTAAACATTCAAACTCAACTTCTTGCACAAAGAGGAAAATAACTCATAGAGTAATGAATACACATAAGTACTAACAATGATCATGTTGCCCAAATGAAAACTAAAATTACTCAGGATTAATACTACTAAAAGATATTTAAAAAATAATATCCCATCTATGGAAAAGGGGTGTGCTCTAGACGTGTAGTAAAAATTTTATGCGGGGTATTGAAAATGATGCAAGAAAACAAAAACAAGCACAATTTTAAAAAAAAATTTATGATAAATTTACAAAAAATAGGTTAGTGACCACATTCACCTCGACTTAAATTCAGCATTGTCCTTAATGCGTCGCAATTATTTCTGACTACTTAATTACGTGAACTACACAATGTAAGAATAGAGCGATAATACCCAGGTTTAGGAAGTATCCATGAGAATGAAATCCAAAATTATTTGCAAACTAGGGTACAGGAAATGGCGTACCAAAATCATCACCTGAAAGACAATGTAAACATACACAGAAAAAACTAGAAGTAGAATTAGTATTTTAAATGAAAAATTAAGAATAACTACTAGGTTTATTGTCTCCCCAACATGACTTATTCTACTTGGAATAAAATTCTAACAAATGTGAGTTGCAAAATATAATTAGGTTGATAACTCCCTTAATATTTGTATCGGTAATAGGCACCCATACAGAGATAACGCAGTTAACCCTCTTCCTGAATAGTAATAACTATGTTTTGCAAATAGGGGATGCAAAATATAAAAGGGTGAAGGTGAAAACTCCCCTCCACGGCATGAATCACTACTGACGGCCTGGTCCATCAGAATGATACTGTACTCCTACACAAGTAAAGGCTCGGAAACCAAAGGGGTCTCATGCTCCTTTACATCCTCTTGCACAGGGGAAGCAACAAAGTCAGAAAACAAAAAGTTTGGATATTGAAAAGTAGGAGTGGTGGGAGAAGGCGGATCCACTTCATCATCTTCCATATCAAAAGTGGGGATGTTATCGACAACGAGATCCTCCCCTACAAGTAGATCCATGGTTAAAACATCGGGAGTGCTAGAGGAAATCTCCCCCACTACCGGATCCTCCAGATCATGGTTGATGCAGGAGGAGGCTTCGTCAAGTGAAGAGGGAGTTTCCCCTTCACTTGTGTCTTCTTCTACTTGCATTAAATATGAAAGAGCTGGGCAATCCTATAGTGGGGTGATAGGAATTGCGGAGGAAGGTTCAGAAAAGGAATCCTCACTACTACATATGGGGCAGGAAGGGGCTTCCACTAGCAAAGGAGAGACCTCCCCTTAACTGGTGGTAGATTCTTCCTACTCGGCAAGAGGAATAGTGAAGCATGTTGGCATGGAAAAATCCACTCAAAGGAACATAGTTTGGGGGATTTCACCATTTCACGCTCCTCCGCTGCACAAAGTAATGTAGTAGGAGTAGACTCGCTGAAATAGGTGCAATCCAATTCCAAACTATTTTTAAATCGAGTTGGTTTACTCAGTAAGCCTAACATAACAATATGCATTTCCCTCCCACATTAATTGCACATGAGAGGGGGCAAGTCCTCATCAGCATCTTCCTGCAATTCAAACTCATTCAAAGAAAAAATAGATACATGCTTATTAAGATTTACAGAATTTGGTGGATTTATAATAGGTTTAGAGATTTTCTCCTCCATGGTTGAACCCAAGAGAGGTGGGGAGGCAAAAAGGAAAAAAATGCTCCACTTTGTCATTATAGAGATCAATGAACCCGCTCGTACGATGCTTCCAATGAACTCCCAAGAGAATCTTGGAAAGTACTAGATACATTGTCCACGACCAAAGGAGATGCGAAAGATAGAAGAGGAGGTGTGAACATACGTACAGGCTTAACTTCTTCCTTCGTTTGCAATTTCCATTTTTTACAATCTGAAAGCGCACAGTAACTCCCGTAAGAATTCTCTAGAGGGGGTGAATAGTGATTTTAAAATTTTTACTAGGAGTGCACAAAAAATTAAGCCTAATTCCTAATCATCCAAGATCCCAAACAAAATTGAATCAATCACAGAATAATAAAAATGGACAAGAGACAATAACAGAAAATGCACAATACAGAAGAAACAAAAGCTATAGTGGTTCCATAAAATTTGGGTAGTCCACTCTTTTACGACATTGGTAGAGATACACTATCATAGTGCCATAGTTTTTTGATAAGGAGAATCTTAGAGCCACTGAGTCTTTTGATAGAGACTCTTAGAACTAGGGACTTAGTCTTTTGATAAGGAGATCTTGAACCAAGACTGAATCCTTTGAAGAGGGATTCTTACAACTCTTTAATCAATTTACAAAGATGAGAATTAGAGTAAGAAGAAGAAGATGATGATGATGTGTAATATTCTATTTCGAATCCTCTTTCAGCAGTCACTGAGGATTCTAGGCATGAAGTGTTCTTGATCTTTTATCAGATGATGAATCACTGCTTAGAAGAAGATGCAAGGATTATAAGCACTGATCCATTCTTTCAGATTGATCTATGTATCTTTTTTTAGCTCCTTTCAGATATGGAGGAAGAAGAAGCTTTCTGCAGCTTGAGGAAGAAGAACTATTGAACATAGATCAGTCGGGTAGAGTCAAAGAGAGAGCAGCAGACTCATATTGATGTCATTTGAATTCTGTGTATATAATCATCTGTCAAATTACTTTCCCTTCTGATCGACTCTTTAATTGGAATGTATAGAATGAGAATTGTAGCTTTCCATACATGTCTGTTGACAACCCATCAATATCTTTAATATATCTTACAATTATATCACCCCTGAGTCTCTAATACATTTCTTTCTTTATATCCTGTTGCGACCTGTTAGGATTCAAATAATTTCCATATATATATATATATGGTCTGTTATAATCTTCTAAATCAATTCCAAGGAGTATCCATTCTTGGACTGTATTCGACGTTGCATTGATTCCTTATCGACGTGTCCGTCAAGATAAAGCACATAGACTTCAAATTATGACTTCTGCATCAAATACCTTTCGATGTTGCATTGACTTCCAATGAAGCGTCAACTGCCAGTATGAGTTATCTTTACTTCTATTCAAAGTTACTTCGACTTTCAATCGAAGCTGCGTCGAATTCCTTTCAATGCAAATTTAATTCAACTGGTCTTGATCTCCTTTTAACTAGGCTTTGACACTCTAAGGAGAAAATGACATCCTAGGACATCTATAGACCAAATTTCCCTCACTATACAAGATGGGTAATAAATCCTTTAGAATGAAATCACTTTTATAGAATTTGTAAGGTAAATCAAATGAGTGTTTTCCCCAACAAAGTCCTTTATCACATGATCTATTTTTTGACAAAACAATCATCGCTTGACAAAACAATCATCGCTTGACTAAATGCTTGGAAATAGAAGTGGTCCAAACTTTGGACTACGGCAATGCCCGCTATAGAGCAACATGGGTGTGCATACAATAGTCCCCTTTCTCGCACACCTTACTCCTATGATAAATACTCCCACACCATTTGCACTTATGTGTAGTGTACATCATGGTGTGGAGTAAGATTCAACACAATTAATTCTAAAAATCTAATATGCAGAAATCTAAGTGAAAACAATACTTGAATCAAACATTTGCACTCGGTGATTGAAAGAAAATAGACAAAATAAAAATAAAGCTTTAAAATAAATGCTATTTACACTTGTCGTTTTGCTCAACAACGGTGCTAAAAACTTGACGGTGCAAAAGCACACGCACGGTAGTGAATCGGTCGTGGTCAAGTAATAATAAAACGAGGAGTTACCCCTGAGTATCAAATCACGTGGAACACGGCGGGATGAAGTAATCTTAAGAGAAAGAATTGAGATTGAAGTTTTAGGTTGATGCTAAAAGGGGGTTTTGACTTAAATTAACACTAATGCAAAGAAATAAAACAAAATTAACTTGTGGGTCACCGGCACGTCTTCGCACGCTCACATAATTAGGGTTGCCTTCACCTCTTCTCACCATCGCGGGTCGTAAGTGATGAGTAGATTTCATAAAGAATATTTTAGACTTATCTAGGCATATTTCAATTTGTAAGAGCTTCATTTTCTATTTGAAAAGAGCGCGTAAATCACTTGATCACTTTTCACGCTTGAAGCACATTTGATGCCTAATTTGGTGTGCGAAGTGCCAATTCCAAAGTAATGTGGGGACACCACTATATTCTCCCATTTATTCACTTTTGTGCACTTGGAAAATCTGCACATGCCGACGGCTAATCTCCATGGTCCATTTGCGCTACACATGTTGGATGAAATTATCCTTTTAAAATGTTGTTGCTCACGCACGGTCGTGCGTTTTACTTCTCGCACGACCTGTCCGACCGTGCGCGAGTAACTTTCTCATCGACACAAGTTTTGGCCTGAAAATCGTGTTCTGTGCACGCTCGTGTATTTTCTTCTCGCACGGTCGGGTTCGACCGTGCGTCAAGATAATCGCACAGGTGGTCTGCATTTAGACAAATCGCACAGTCGTGTGATTTCCTTAACGCACGAGCACTTCAGATCGTGCGCATGTTTTCCCTGTAATTTTATTTTCTATCCCGGGCCGTGTGCTTTCTTCTCACACAAGCATTTTTGACAGTGCGTGAACAAACCACATGGGCATGGGCAGTCTTAATGTGGATTGACTAATTCCCCAAAGTTCGGCGCAGTATTTTATTTAAATATTATCCTTCGCGCACAATCGAAATGCATGACCCTGCGCTTGAATTTGTGTGCTCTCTTTAATGCCTATTTAAGTTATTTTTGGCAGATTTATAGGAACTCTATTTTTATTTCCTCCAGGAGAGTACTGCTAGAAGTTGTCTGTGGCATCTAAAGTCCCCTAAGGGGAAGATCCAAATCCCTCCTCCATTCTCACTACTTGGGCTTTGCCCTAGAGCATTCTTCATCATCAAGGGCCAATATCAACGTATTGGAAAGCATTTTTGTCGCAAAACCAGGGTTTCTTCGAGATTGACGTGGCCAAATAGAATGACCAGAAAGTCGGGTTCATTAGGAGGTGGTGACAGCCCTCCTGAAGCCCGGATCTATTTGATGATCAAAGATTCGATGCAGATTGACAACCCTGTGGCTTCTATCTTTGATCTACAGCAAGCCTTTGCCTTCAGTCGTATCTCTCTCTTTTCTTCCCGCACATCTAGATGTTGTAGCTTTTCATATTATGTGAAAGTGGAGGCCAGATCTTAAATTACTCTAGAGGGGGGGGGGGTGAATATAGTATTAAAAATTTTAATACATTTTATAGCGGAAATTAAACTACTATTTAGGTATATGTGTATTTAGTGTGAGTTATAGACAACTACAGAATTAATAAAAAGGACACACAACACAAGCATAAGCACACACAAATAATCAAGCACAGAAGACACAAGGAGCTATAGTAGTTCCCCAATAAATCTGGGTACGTCTACTCTTCTACCACCTTTGGTAGGAATCAACTAGGAGGGTTGATAAGGTGCCCAGGCACCAAGGGATTTTTGATAAGGTGTCCACACACCAATAAGCTTTTGATAAGGTGCTTAAAAACCACACTAGGATTTTTTGATAAGGTGTCTTGCCACCACTGGGTAAACTTTTGAAGGGAGTATTAACCCTGTACAGAATGAAATAAAAAGGTATAGAGTGTTCTTCTCTGTCAATGATCTGAGAGAAGGCAAAAGATGTTGAAGCAGAAAGCTCCCCCTGTCTGATGAGAGTTAATGACAGATTTTTTTGGACAGAGCTTTCTCAAGTAGAAGTCTTTGTAGCAGATGATCTCGATGAAGAAGAAAACTGAGAAAGAATAGTGTATTTGCTTCTTCTTCTTCTTCTGAAAGACTTCTTCTACCCTCCTTGTTCTATGATCACAGATTAGAGAAGGTGATAGTCAAGTTTTTCTTTATGTTTCTCCCAGAAGACCACTATCTCAGTTCTTGATATTCTCTGTCTCTTTTCTCTTCTGATGACTGTATATATATATATTTTCAAATTCAAATCTTTTTATCTCTTTAAGGAATGTCTTTTTCTGACTTAAATCCTTCTTGGAACCAGGCAGCCACCCAAAACGATTTTGCCAGGTCCTTTTAATTCCTTTTGTCGAGAAAGATGCCTTTGGCATTAAATTTCAACGGCTATTCTTCTTCTTGGAATAGAAGGAATATAAGGATATAATAAATGAGAAAGATATCCTTACTTGGCTGTCTGAATACGTCCAAGGAGAAATAAATATATCCATTATTTTGCTGATTTTAGTTCAGAGAACTGACATCCACTAAGAATATAAATTTGATCGTCAGAAAGCAATTTGACGAGCGCTGGCTAGAATTCGTCGACCGCTGCTAGTCATTTGTCGAGCGCTGGCTTAGAATTCGTCGACCGCTGCTAGTCATTTGTCGAGCGCTAGCTTAGAATTCGTCGACCACTGCTAGTCATTTGTCGAGCGCTGGCTTAGAATTCATCGACCGCTGCTAGTCATTTGTCGAGCGCTGGCTTAGAATTCGTCGACCACTGCTAGTCATTTGTCGAGCGCTGGCTTTGAATTCATCGACCGCTGCTAGTCATTTGTCGAGCGCTGGCTTAGAATTCGTCGACCGCTGCTAGTCATTTGTCGAGCATCATTTGCCATGTGTTGACCTTGAATTTTCCAAGTTCTGCCAATCAAATCAGCATAAAACTTGACCCTAAGACTATACATTGGGGTCAATACAAATCCTAATTAACATATAGTGATCCTAGCCCAAATTAGTAATAGGGTTGTTCCAACAATCTCCCCCTATTTGGGTTAGGATACTATTTGACAAATAATTAAATAAATACAGCAGAAAGTATAAACAACAGAGCAACAATGAAATGAAATATATCTGATAGATAAAAATAGATCATCAGATAAGATTGAAGGTAAATGCTCTGAGTTTAGAAACTTTACATTCATAATCAAGCAATTGATTTAAGACTTTTTGTCCTGAGAAGGTGGCTTGAATATGATTTTCCTGTTGGGGCCTTCTGATTTCTTTTTGCTGATATACAAATCTTGAGCTCCAATGATTTTCTGCTCTTTGACAAGAGGGATAAATGCTTCTGGGTGCATATCACTATATTCCTCAGCATTGAATGTTTTAACAGTTTTGTATTTTTCAAGTTCTTTTCTTCTGTATTCTGACATGGTTGATAAACCTAAGAAATCTTTGCCTTCTGCTTTAGCCTTTTTAATCTGTGCATATGCAATTGTTTCTTTCAGTCTTGCCATCTGACAGATTTTCTCTTCTTCTGGATCTGGAAAGTAATAGATATCTTCTGAATCATTTTTGTCTTGAGTGACCTTTTGAGGTACTCTATCTCTGTGAAGAGATCCATCAGATATGTGAAATTTGTATTCTGAAGATATTTTAGAAGAGGAAAAGGTTTGACTTTCTTGAAGGATAGGTGCTGATCTTTTAGAGAAAGGAGCACTGGCTGATCCAGAGGCTTGAGGACCACTAGAATTACCAGGTCTCCTAGAATGTTGAGAGCTTGGCTTCTAAGAGAGAGAGAGATGAAACACCTGATAATCTTGTTGCACCAGCTGCTGGAGGAGGAGGAGGTGGATGATTGTGCTTGACTGGTTTGTCAGGGATGTAGCCAGTCTTTTTGAATTTCTTCCTCCTATTGTTCTCATTTCTGGAGAGCTTCATCCAGTGAGGAGTTTTCTTATCAAGAGGAACATTATACAAAATGTACAGAGGAATGTCATTATTTGGATTTGGGGGCTTGGGAGCAGCTTTTGACTTAGCTGTTCTTTTCTTTCTTTTCTTTGAAAGTGTATCATCAGAATCATAGTTGTCATCATTATCATCAGAGTCAGAAGATGAGATTGGCTTATTGTATAAATCATCAATTCTCTTGATTGCTTCACGAGCCTTTAATCTTTCTTCTTCAGCTTTGTCAAACTCAGCAACTGCTTCTTTCCAAATTTCATCAAAGCTTGGCATTGGTTCTTCATTCCATACAGGATTTGGAGGTGAAGAAGTAAATTGTGAGGCTGTTGAATCATCAAGAGATTCTGCAAGATCATCTTCATATTCTGTAGAGTGATCCTTTATTTGAATGTCTTGAACAGTGAATGAAGGAATAGAAGAGATGTAATTTTGTATAAAATCAGAATGGGTCTTCTGAGGAAGGCATATCAGAGCCTTTGATAGGTCCTCTATGTATACCTTTGGTGATACCCTTGAAGTATATGTGACATCAAATTTTGATAATAATTTGTATAGATCACAGGATGGATGAATCAATATATTATTTATTTCTTCTATAACTTGTGTAGCTGAATCAACTATATCTGTATCAAAAATTGTTACTTCTGTATCTTCTTCTGGAGGTTCTTCTATTCCTGGAACTTCTTCATAGGACATCTCCCCTGCCTAGCTTCAGGGCAGCCTGAATCTAGGCCCCTTGAAGAAGGAACAGCAGTGGAGGAGGGAAGAGAAGCTATTTTAGCAGATAAAGTAGAAAGTGCCTGAAGAACTGGAGCAAGTTTTGCATCCAGGAGCTGGCTTATTTTAGGAAGGATAAGATCAAAAACTTGATCAACAATAGAGGAGAGGTTGAGGGATGTATAATCTGGTGGATTACTAGAGGATGGTTGTGAAGTGGATGGGAATGATATTGGAGGAATGATATTGCTGATGATAGTGGTATGTGTGGGAATTTCTAGATGGATTGGACTAGGAGAATGAATAGGTGAATGATATTCATTGTGTATTGGAGAGGGAGGTATGGTTGGTAGTGGTTCTGAAGATAGAGGAGGAGGTGTAGCATCATTGATATGGGCAGTTGAGAGGGGGATATCATTGATGGGTGTTATTTTAGTTGAAGGAGGGGATGAAGAATAAGGGTGTGTAGGAGAAAGTTGAGCAGGTGGAGAGACAGTATGAGAGGAAGGAGGAACTGAGGAAGGATCTTCTAGAAGGGTAGAGGGAGTGACTTGATCAGTCCTTGTGTCCTCAGAAGCTTTCCTTTTTCTGGATGCCTCATCTCCTGTATTCTTCTTGGGAATTACTCTATCCCATTTAGCAAAGAGTGCTGAGGTCAGCTTCTTGCTGGCATTTATTGTTACTTTTGGTGACACCAGAAGCTCTGGATGCCTTTCCTGCAGAAAAATCCCTAAGATTCTTCCAAAGCATACATTGTCTTTAGAGTTTTTCTTTTTAATCAATTCAAAAAGAATTGATCCCCAGTTGACTTTCTTCTTCTCCATTAAGGCCACCATTAACAGAAATTGGTGCCTACTGATATAGTCGTGCCCAGAAGTCTTGCTAAGCAAGACTTTTCCAACAATATCTGCTAAGAACTTGTAGTCCTGAGACAGATTCTTTTTCAGAAGGTGGCTAGGGTTTCCAGTCAGATGCCCCATTTTGACTAAAGCTTCATCAAATTCATTTGAGCTTATGTCTAAATCATCTTCACCATTTTCAAAGACAAAGATTTCAGAAAGGATGGTGGGAGAGAGAGAGACATGATGACCTGAGATTGTTCCCGACAGGCTTTCATCGACTGGTTTTGCAGTGTAAACCCATTCCTTTATCTCTTCAACAGCTATCTTCTGCCTGGTGCTTAAAAGCTTCCTTAGATGTTGTTCATCCAGCGTTTGAAGAATGTCCTTGAAGATTTGGTCTGACTGTGCAAATGAGTCCATGTCAATGTCGAAGCCTGCGTCAAATTTCATTAGATGCAGAGAGGCCTGAGGAGTCGTCATTGTTCCTGCAATGAAAGTTGAAGATCAAGTGCAGAGGGGAACTGGAGGGAAAGACGATTTCTGTAGGCGCAAAGCTTAGAATAAGATAAAATAAAGCTTATATAGAAGGGTCGAAGAATGAGGGCGCATTCGTAAACCACTGTTCGACAAAACCTAATAAAATTAGAAGTCGAAAAGGCTGTATTTCTTTGTCTAGAAGCGTTCGACGAAAGCATCTTTTTCGTCGATCGACGTTAGACAAAAGACATTGCCTTAACTGACTCTGCCTTTAAGAGGTTTCAGAGCCCATCGTTCGACAAATGATTCAAATTTGTCGTTCTTTGTTTCGACAAATTTGTGAGAAAAATAGAAATACTTAATTTTTAGCAGATTGAATCTCAATCTATCATTCCTAGTTCATTTATAAAGAAGATGTGCTTCTTTTCATCCAAGGGCTTGGTGAAAATGTCAGCTCTTTGCAAATCAGTAGAAATGAACTGTAGGCAAATTTTGTTTTTATCCACATTGTCCCTGAGGAAGTGGTGCCTAATTTCTATGTGTTTAGTCCTACTATGGAGAACTGAATTTTGTGCTATAGATATTGCACTAGTGTTATCATAAAATATATCTGAATTATTTAAGTTGACACCATAGTCTAGGAGCTGATTTTGTATCCACAATATCTGTGAGCAGCAGCTTCCAGCAGCTAAGTATTCAGCTTCAGCTGTTGATGTAGACACAGATGTTTGTTTCTTACAAAACCAAGATACAAGTCTATCACCAAGAAACTGACAAGTTCCTGATGTGCTTTTCCTATATACCCTGCATCCAGCATAATCTGAGTCTGAGAATCCAGTTAATTCAAATTCAGATGTTGTTGGATACCAAAGTCCCAGATTAGGGCAACCCTTTATATATCATAAAATTCTTCTTACAAAAGTAAGATGAGATTCTGTAGGATCAACTTGAAACCTAGCACAAATGCATGTAGCAAACATTATGTCTGGCCTACTGGCTGTTAAATAGAGTAGAGAGACAATAATTGCCCTGTACAGTTTCTGATTAACAGGTTTTCCTGATTCATCAGTATTAATAACAGCATTAGAGGCCATGGGTGTTTTCATAGTAGAGGAGTCAGACATCCCATATCTTTTCACTAATTCCTTAGCATACTTAGATTGAGAGATGAAGATTCCTGATGGGGTTTGCTTTACTTGAAGACCAAGAAAGTAGGATAATTCACCCATACTACTCATTTCAAATCTTGATTGCAGTAGATTGGAAAATCTTTTGCCCAAATTTGAATCAGTAGATCCAAAGATAATGTCATCTACATATATTTGAACAAGTAGAGTTTGATTTTTATGTTCATTGTAAAATAATGTTTTGTCTACCATGACTCTACAGAAATTGTTTTCCAAGAGAAAGTTAGCTAAAGTCTCATACCATGCTCTGGGAGCTTGTTTGAGACCATAGAGAGATTTATTAAGTTTGAATACATAGGAGGAATGAGTTGGAGAGATGAAACCTAGTGGTTGTTCCACATCGACTTCTTCTTTGATGTCTCCATTGAGAAAAGCACTTTTCACATCCATTTGATATACCTTAAACTTCTTGAATGCAGCAAAGGCCAAGAAAATCCTTATATCTTCAAGCCTTGCAACAGGGGCAAATGTCTGATCATAATCTATGCCTTCTTCCTGTGAATATCCTTGAGCTACCAATCTTGCTTTATTTCTCACAATATTTCCTTGTTCATCAAGCTTGTTCCTGAAGACCCACTTGGTGCCAATGACTGGATGGCCTCTTGGTCTAGGAACTAAATCCCAAACTTTGTTTCTTTCAAACTGGTTGAGTTCCTCTTGCATTGCAAGAATCCAATTTGGATCTTGTTCTGCATCTTGTATGGTTTGAGGTTCAACTTGTGATAGAAAACAAGTATGCATCTGATTTTGGTGTAGTTGATGCCTTGTTTGAACACCTGCTGTGATATCACCAATCACTTGTGAAATTGGATGATCTCTGACTGTGATATGGTCAGCAGTTGGAGTTGGTTCAGCAGCAGTGTCTTCATTGGGAATTTGTTCATCTATTACATCCTGTGGAGGATGTTCTGTTGTTGCTTGATTTAGGTAATCAACAAGATCTGGATGATCTTCTTCTTCACTATCTTCAAGAGTTTGAGGTAATGGATGCAATGAATCTCCTGTCTGTAGATTTAGTCCTTTAAGCTCTTCACATAGAGCTGGTACCTGCAAAGTGTTCTTGGTAGAAGAGTTCTTCTCCTTGTAAAACATGTTAGTTTCATCAAAGGAAACATGCATAGACTCTTCTATTTTAAGAGAGGATTTATTAAATACCCTATATGCTTTGCTAACTATTGAATATCCTAAGAAGATTCCTTCTTCAGATTTTGGTTCAAATTTCTTAAGATATTTCTTATCATTGTTATGAACAAAACATCTACATCCAAAAGTTCTAAAATAATCAACTTTGGGTTTCTTCCCTTTAAGCAATTCATAGGGGGTTTTACCCTTAAGTTTGTGTATCAAACTTCTATTCAGAACATAATTTGCTGTGCTGACAGCCTCAACCCAAAAGGATAGGGGCAGGTTAGCATCAGCAAGCAATGTTCTCGCCGATTCAATTAGAGTTCTCTTCTTCCTTTCAACTACCCCATTTTGTTGAGGAGTTCTAGGAGCTGAGAAGCAATGCCTGATACCTTCCACCTCACAGAATTCATGCATGAGAAGAGACTCAAACTCAGTGCCATGATCACTTCTGATCAATGCAACTACAGTAGAGTACTCAATCTGTATGCTCTTAAGAAAGTCTGTAAGAACTTTAAAGTTATCTGACTTTTCTCTCAAAAAGAACACCCAAGTGAATCTAGAGAAGTCATCCACAATAACTAGAGCATAAGACTTCCCCCTAAGCTCTTTATTGCAATAGGTCCACAAAGGTCCATATGTAGCAAGTATAAGATTCTAGGTGAATCACTTTTAGATAATGATTTAAAGTTGTTTTTGGTTTGCTTACCTAATTGACATGCCCTACAAAGACCTTCTTTCTTATATGATCCCGATGGTAAGCCTCTAACAAGATTATCTTTAGCTAATTTAGCAATGGTTCTAAGGTTTACATGCCCTAATCTTTTATGCCTTAATTCGCTAGATTTGCTTAACTCATTAAATAAACAAAATTCTGATTTAGATGAGTTGAAGTTTACTAAATATATATTTCCTTGTCTAATTCCTGATAGAACAGTAACATTATCAGATGATTTAATGATGCATTCTGATTTATTAAATGTTACCTGATAACCTTCATCACATAACTGACTTATGCTGATGAGGTTGTGCTTTAAACCCTTGACATAGGTTACTTCCTTGAATGTCACTTTTCCAATTTTAATTTGACCATAGCCTTTGGTTTGTCCATAGTTGGAATCTCCAAAGATCACCTTGGGTCCAAGTTTTGCCTTGTAGTTGTTCAGGTTGGCCTTGTTCCCTGTCATATGCTTTGAACATCCACTGTCCAAGTACCATTTTTGATTTAGTCTTGGATGGCTGTGTACCTGCAAAGACAAAAACATAAACTAGTTGTTTTTGACCCAGACTACCTTGGGTCCTTTTATGTTACCAGAAAATTCAGAGATAAATGTCATTTCAGGCTGATCCTTCTAGCCTTGTGGATGATATCTCCTTGGAGGTATAGTCCACTCAGTAAAAGGATTTTTGGTATATTTAGGATTAGAATTCTTAGAGTTTTCTATATAGTGCTTGTTCGAAGAATTTGAATAAATTCGTCGATCATTATTCATTTTATAACTATACTGAAAGTCTGTTTTCAGTTTTCGTCGAGCCTCGTTCGGCAAATTTGAATCCTTTTGTCAAATGTCGTTCGACGAATTCTTCTGAATTCTTTTATCCTTAACAAACTTCCTTGAAATGTCTTTATTTCTTTCTGCAGCTTCTTTGCTTTTAGCAGAAATGAATTTTATGGGTGTGGAGAGGATGTTTTTCTTAATCAGAGATGGCTCTCTTGATGAGGCACCCAAGCCCAGTTTGCTATTATTAAATCAAGCATTGACAGTGCTTGTGATGTCCATCATCCTGATACTTCTCCCATTGAGGGATTCTTCAAGCTTTTTGGCTTCAGATAACTTACTCTCAAGAGTAGTAATGTGTTCTCTGGAGGCAGCCAAATCTTTCTTAAGATTTCCATTCTCTTCACTTATATTGTTCATTTCAACTAACTTAGTTCTGAGAGAGATTAGTTCTTTCTCAGATTTTATTAAGTCTTGGCAAAGAGTTTTGAAATCATCTTTGAATTCAATAGAAGTGAAATCAAAGTCAGATAATACCTGATTAATGTCATCTTCTGCTTCTGATTCTGATTTCTCTTCATCAGAATTGTTAGTTGAGGCAATGATTGCCATCATGCAAAAACTTTTTTCGTCTTCATCATCACTGGAGCTGGATGATGATGTTGATTGTGACTCATTGTCTGAGTCATAAATAGCCATTAAGCATTGGCTATCTTCTTTTGTTTCTTCTTCATCAGAGGAGGAAGATGAAGAATCTGATTCAGATTCTGTTTCACTCCAGGATGTTGCTACAAATCCTCTTCCCTTCTTCTTGTGAGAGTGGGAGGAAGATTTGCTGGAGCCCTTCTTTTCTTCCTTTTTTTTTCTTCTTTCCTTCTTGTCCTTTTTGTGTTGAATCTCTGGACATTCAGGAGTAATGTGTCCTGGTTTCCTGCATCCAAAGCATATGATTTCATTAGAGTGTTTTTTTGTCATACCTTGGCTTGTCATGACATCTGGATAGCTGTTTTCTGAAGTCTTTCTTGGCCATCTTATAGAATCTTTTGGTAATCAGACTAATAAACTCCTCTTTGTCAGGAGCTTTTTCTTTATCTTCTGCAGCCTTGAAGGCTATGCTTCTTTCCTTCTTGGGTGCTGGGGATGAAGTGGATTCTTCAGTTTCCCTGGTTTTGATGAGCTGCTCATAAGATTTGAGCTTGCCCAACAGGGCTTCAGTGGTGATCTCATTGAGACTTCTGGCTTCTTTCATTGGCCAGATTCTGGAGTCCCATGTGCTGGGAAAGCACATAAGAATTTTGTCATTGATCTCTGTGAGTGAGATCACTTTGTCCAGAGACTTCAGCTCATTTATTATGAGGCTGAGCCTGTTGTACATGTCAGCTACATTTTCTGATTCTCCCTTCTTAAAGTTCTCATATTGAGAGATCAGGTGAGATCTTCTATCTTTTCTTTCATCTGCTGAGCCTGCCACCATGTTGTTGAGAGATTCCCAGATTTCTTTTGCTGAGGTGCACTCAACTACTTTCTGGAATATGTCATCAGACATAGTTAGGGCCAGAATGTTCATGGCCTTTGCATCTGCATTTCTCTGCTTCTTCTGAGCCTCAGTCCACTCAGGAGGTGGAACAACAGTGTTGTCTGTTGTTGCAGCAGTACTAGCTGATGCTGTAGGTACTGGAGGTCCTGTAAGGATGACATTAAAAATCTCCTCATCAATGGAGTTCATATAAAGCCTAATCCTTGCTTTCCATAGTGCAAACTTATTGAGATTGCACATTGGAGGTCTTGTGCTGGAATACTATTTGTTTTGTGCCATGAGTTTTAAATAAGATAAGATTTTAGAGAAGGAAACTTTTAGAAAAATTAAGATCTGGTTGATCTTTGTGATTCAGGTGTTAGCCTGTAAAGAATCAACCTAGCTTTGATACCAATTGAAAGTGGAGGTCAGATCTTAAATTACTCTAGAGGGGGGGGGGGGTGAATAGAGTATTAAAATTTTTAATACATTTTATAGCGGAAATTAAACTACTGTTTAGGTATATGTGTATTTAGTGTGAGTTATAGACAACTACAGAATTAATAAAAAGGACACACAGCACAAGCATAAGCACACAGAAATAATCAAGCGCAGAAGACACAAGGAGATATAGTAGTTCCCCAATAAATCTGGGTACGTCTACTCTTCTACCACCTTTGGTAGGAATCAACTAGGAGGGTTGATAAGGTGCCCAGGCACCAAGGGATTTTTGATAAGGTGTCCACACACCAATAAGCTTTTGATAAGGTGCTTAAAAACCACACTAGGATTTTTTGATAAGGTGTCTTGCCACCACTGGGTAAACTTTTGAAGGGAGTATTAACCCTGTACAGAATGAAATAAAAAGGTATAGAGTGTTCTTCTCTGTCAATGATCTGAGAGAAGGCAAAAGATGTTGAAGCAGAAAGCTCCCCCTGTCTGATGAGAGTTAATGACAGATTTTTTTGGACAGAGCTTTCTCAAGTAGAAGTCTTTGTAGCAGATGATCTCGATGAAGAAGAAAACTGAGAAAGAATAGTGTATTTGCTTCTTCTTCTTCTTCTGAAAGACTTCTTCTACCCTCCTTGTTCTATGATCACAGATTAGAGAAGGTGATAGTCAAGTTTTTATTTATGTTTCTCCCAGAAGACCACTATCTCAGTTCTTGATATTCTCTGTCTCTTTTCTCTTCTGATGACTGTATGTATATATATTTTCAAATTCAAATCTTTTTATCTCTTTAAGGAATGTCTTTTTCTGACTTAAATCCTTCTTGGAACCAGGCAGCCACCCAAAACGATTTTGGCAGGTCCTTTTAATTCCTTTTGTCGAGAAAGATGCCTTTGGCATTAAATGTCAACGGCTATTCTTCTTCTTGGAATAGAAGGAATATAAAGATATAATAAATGAGAAAGATATCCTTACTTGGCTGTCTGAATACGTCCAAGGAGAAATAAATATATCCGTTATTTTGCTGATTTGAGTTCAGAGAACTGACATCCACTGAGAATATAAATTTGAACGTCAGAAAGCAATTTGACGAGCGCTGGCTAGAATTCGTCGACCGCTGCTAGTCATTTGTCGAGCACTGGCTTAGAATTCGTCGACCGCTGCTAGTCATTTGTCGAGCGCTGGCTTAGAATTCGTTGACCGCTGCTAGTCATTTGTCGAGCGCTGGCTTAGAATTCGTCGACCGCTGCTAGTCATTTGTCGAGCGCTGGCTTAGAATTCGTCGACCGCTGCTAGTCATTTGTCGAGCATCATTTGCCATGTGTTGACCTTGAATTTTCCAAGTTCTGCCAATCAAATCAGCCTAAAACTTGACCCTAAGACTATACATTGGGGTCAATACAAATCCTAATCAACATATAGTGATCCTAGCCCAAATTAGTAATAGGGTTGTTCCAACATTATGTCTTTGTGATGATTGGCATGAATGTTCAACATTTGTTATAATCTTGTCTATGCGATAACTTCTTTTTCATGCTTATGTGGATGTGGTGTTGAATGAGTGTGAGTGGTAGCTAGGATGTGTGATCCTCAATCACAATTATGATTAAGGAAGTGATCAGATTGTGTTTGCAAAGCGGTGAAGGTGACCCGCATTGGTGGTAGTGATTGCGATGCAATGGAAGGTGACCCGCGGAGGTGCGAAGTGGTGTCGGCGACCCGCATAGTTAATTTAATTTTTCTTTTTCTTTTTCGCCACCAATCAAAATCCCCCTAAACGATCAGACTAAAGGACTTCAATCTCAAGTCCTTTCTCGATAGATAACTCCACCTCGCCGCGTTCCTTGAGAGATCAATACTTGGGGATTCACTCCTCATTTTATACTACTTGAACCATTGGTGTACTTGTCGTTTTGTGCTGCAGTCTTGCTCCCGCCTATAGTAACGTGCTAGATTTGCGCAACAGTAAGCACAGCTTCACACTATTGCGGGTCAAAAGCCTCTGCTTCACTCCACCACGGGTCGTAAACACCGCTTCGCACGTTGTACCTTTAAAATGCAAAGGTCAACCTCAAATACACTCATAAACACAAAACTAGCAACACAACGGCAATCATATGAAGAACAACACAACAACAATGTCTAAACCAAATCATCAACAAAAGAAGATAAATCTATGAACACTCACACCCAATGGTCATGGTGTGTGAGTGCTTTAGAAGAATCAAAATATAAAAACAAGATAATCTAAAGGTAGAAACAAAGAACGCATTTACCACTCTCTAAGCACGGAATGGACGATAGTCTCTTCCTCGGAGTCGAAGTGAGTCTAGATTGGTTCACCATCCTTGTCCTCCTCATTGGCTGATTCCTTGATTCAGAAGGAGTTGTCACCTCCTTCTAGACAAGTCTTCTCCCACATCTAACCTCTTCATGGCTTATGGATCTAGACTCGAAGAGCTCTAAGGGAACGACACCGATGTTTTCTCTTCCTTTAGAATACTTGGGAATGTTGGAGAATACCCTAACAACAAAACCCTAGTGTTCTGGTGAGAAGAAACTGAAAATGGCGGAGGGTATGGAGAGAATCCATCAAAATCACTAAAATAATGTATATATAGAAAAATAGGGCGCACACACGTGCATCACAAAGCACATGCACGTGCACATGCTTGAAGCAAATGCAGTCTTCCCAGGTCGCGCATGCACATTTGTACATGCGCGCATGCATGTGTATAAATTACGCACACACAAATTCAGATTACATAAATTAAAACTACAGGAAAACATAGTTAAAAGGCAATAGTCCAGTTCAGAACCCATTTCAACAACACTAGAGGCAAATTATGAAGCGTGTTCTATGGAAAAGTTGTATCCCCTGGTATCTAGTTGTTAGAACGTTTGAAATTTCTAGAATCAAAGCTCTATAGCAAAATCTATGGCCAATTGAGTGAACCATGGTTAGAACTAGACTACAGATATACAAATGCGTGCGCAATAAGGACACGCGCGTTCGCTTTGTGCAGATTTGTAAAACTTGATTTTTAAGATCCCCAATTGATACCAAAACACTCCATATTTCTCTCAAGGTATCAATATATCATAAAAGTAAGAATTTAAAGAATATTAAGTGAATAAAACATAACTTAGGGATAAAAAAACTGAATGCTCAAGCAAAAGGGGACCAAAATAACTTCATAAAATACATGTATCAGTAACCGCTGTTAATATATCAAACAAGGGACATTTTTGCTGCTCGCGATCACTCTCCCTAATTCCATCCTTGTTTCAGTTCATCATGGCTTATGAGGATGATACCATCCAACGGAATGACTACTATCTCTGGCAGCTTTGACTGTGAAAAAGGCTTAAAAACCATGGATGGAATCTCAAACGATGATCTCGGTCAAAAAATCACACAATCCTTACCTATCCAGATGGCATCAGCCGCTTCAACACAGCTCATCGCGACTTTCTCTAAAGCGGTCTGGTTAACCACAGCTTTACACATCACATCGTTGACAAGGGCGGCCTTCTCTGCCTTTATTCACCATAGCTTCTCCGCATGTACAGCCTCAACCTTCGATATCTGCTCCTCAAAGAGTGTGAGGTCCTCAGTTCTAATCTCCTGATCACCCAAATTATCTTATCCTCCAGAACCATTTTCCATAAACTTATCAAGATCATCTCTAGCCCCTCTGGCTGGAGGAGGGTTGACCGTATGCATTGAGACCCGAACGCCCTGATCATATCCCTACTCCCCCACTCCATCATCTGTGTTGGCAACACTGCCCATATTGTTCCATATTTGGAGAAGTCCCTAAGTTAATGATATGTAAATTTTGTATTTTATATCTATCTAATGGAACATGAGTAGAATGGGACATCATACAACCTATATATAATGTTTGGAGATCAAGAACAATATTGTTGAAACCAAGACTTGAGAACAAGACTTGGTCTCTGTGGAGTTCAGGGTCCCCAAAAGAGGGGGTGACCTCACACCTACTTCTATCAAGGGAGAGCACTAGGCCAAAGACTTAGGAAACTATGAACAAGACCAAGGGCTCAGCGAGGAGGTCCCACCACACACCTGGAAGATCATAGAGCGCTTCTCCTCCCAAGCCATTGCTGAGCTTGGGGCACCTTTGGAGGCTCTCTTCACCCACACAAGAGACTTGGGGAGAGAGAAGCCAAAATGAGAGATCCCTTCAAATAGTGCCCCTTGGTCCTATTTATAGATTTCTGGACTGGGCCTGCCAATAGCCACATTCTGGCCTATGAGATTACCAAAATACCCTCAAGTTTGTCCTGCTAACAGCCAAATCCCGCCATCCCAAGGCGCTAAACGCAGACCCCCCCTCCTCGGGGCTGGGCGAGAGGGGGCAGGCTTCCTCCCATGCTTGCCTCCCTCACTAGGTTGGGCGAGCGGGAGGCCGCCCGCCTCTTCGGCTCACAACCTGCTGGGGCGGGGCGAGACCAGGAGGCGGCCCCTCTCCGGCTCGCCCCCTAGCTGGGGCGGGGCGAGACCAGGAGGGGGCCCCTCTCCAGAGCGCCCCCTAGCTGCGGCGGGGCGAGACCGGGAGGCGGCCCCTCTCCGGCTCGCCCCCTAGTTGGGGCGGGGCGAGACCGGGGGTTGTCCCCTCTCTGGCTCACCCCCTTGCTGTGGCGGGGCGAGACTGGGAGGCAGCCCCTCTCCGGCTCGCCCCATAGCTGGGGAGGGTCGAGACCGGGGGCTGGCCCCTCTCCGGCTCGCCCCCTAGCTGGGGCGGGGCGAGATTGGGGGATGGCCCCTCTCCAGCTCGCCCCCTTGCTGGGGCGGGGTGAGCCCACGGGATATCCCCTCTCCGTCTTGCCCCCTTACTGGGGCGGGGCGAGACCCGGGGCTGGCCCCTCTCCGGCTTGCCCCCTTGCTGGGGCGGGGCAAGCCCGGGGGCAGTCCCCTCTCTGGCTCGCCCCCTTGCTGGGGCGGGGCGAGACCGGGAGGCGGCCCCTCTCTGGCGCGCCCCCTCTGCCCTCCTTGGGCTGGGCGAGCCCAGGGGGCCTCCCCTCTCCCCTGCTCGCCCTCCTCTTCAGAATAATCTGGGGCTGCGCCCCTCGATCCTGAGCCCATCCGACGACTCACCTACCCCCCTTACCTGGGGTAGTTCCTCTCAAAAGATATTGGGCATATTGACACCTTGGGCCTCGGAGATCCACTCGATGAATACACGGTTGTACACAATCCCCGCTCTTTCCGAACGGGACTCACGCTCGGAAAGAAAAGTCCAACCCTGCATATTTGGCAAGTGCCTTCCTGAGGGCCCGGCTAGCGGAGCCACCTCGGGGAGAAACACTTAGCCTCCCCGGGAGGCCTTCCCACTTTGCCGGCTAGCGAGAGCCCGAATAGCGGAGCTACCTCGGGGGAAAACACTTGGCCTCCCCGAGAGGCCTTCCCACCTCGCCGACTAGCGAGAGCCCGGGTAGCAGCGCCAACTCGGGGGAAAAACACTTAGCCTCCCCGAGAGGCCTCCGCACCCTACCAGCTAGCGAGATCCCGGCTAGCGGAGCCATCTTGGGGATAAGTACTTTGACAACCTCCGACCACCGAGCAGTTCCCGGCCCTGCTAGCTTGATGGGAGCCTGGTCAGCGGGCCAGCATCGGGGCATTCCAGCATAAAAAACTTGCTACCTTGCCATCCTCTCCAGAAATCAACCTGACCCACCGTCTCTGAGAGCCCGACAACGGAATTGATCTGGGGCACTCGAGCACAAAGAACTTGCTACCTTGACAGCCTCTCCAGGGATCAACCTGACCCACCGTCTATTAGAGCCTGACAGTGAAATCAATCTGGGGCACTCCAAAACAAAGAACTTGCTACCTTGCCAGCCTCTCTAGAGATCAACCTGACCCACCATCTATGAGAGCCCGACAATGGAATCAATCTGGGGCACTCCAGCACAAAGAACTTGCTACCTTGCCATCCTCTCCAGAGATCAACCTAACCCACTGTCTATGAGAGCCCGACAACGGAATCAATCTGGGGCACTCCAACACAAAGAACTTGATACCTTGCCTTCCTCTTTAGAGATCAACCTGACTCATCATCTATGAGAGCCCAGCGGAGGAATCGATCTGGGGCACTCCAACACAAAGAACTTGCTACCTTGCCAGCCTCCCCAGAGATCAACCTGACCCACCGTCTATGAGAGCCCGACAACGGAATCATTCTGGGACACTCCAGCACAAAGGACTTGCTACCTTGTCGGCCTTTCCAGAGATCAACCTGACCCACCGTTTATGAGAGCCCGACAGCGGAATCGATCTGGGGCACTCCAGCATAAAGAACTTGCTACCTTGCCAGCCTCTCCACAGATCAACCTGACCCACCATCTATGAGAGCCCGACAGCAGAATCGATCTGGGGCACTCCAGCACAAAGAACATGCTACCTTGCCAGCCTCTCCAGAAATCAACCTGACCCACCGTCTCTGAGAGCCCAGCAGTGGAATCAATCTAGAGCTCTCCAGCGCAAAGAACTTGCTACATTGTCAGTCTCTCTAGAGATCAACCTGACCCACCATCTATGAGAGCCCGATAGCGGAATCGTTCTAGGGCACTCCAGCACAAAGAACTTGCTACCTTGCCAGCCTCTCCGAAGATTAACCTGACCCACCGTCTATGAGAGCCCGACAGCAGAATCGATCTGGGGCACTCCAGCACAAAGAACTTGCTACCTTGCCAGCCTCTCCAGAGATCAACCTGACCCACCGTCTATGAGAGCCCAGCAGCGGAATCGATCTGGGGCACTCCAACACAAAGAACTTGCTACCTTGCTAGCCTCTCCAGAGATTAACCTGACCCAACGTCTATGAGAGCCTGTGTTGTTGGAGCTTGCTTTCCGCATCTCTTGGTTTGAGAATAACAAATACCGTGTTGTATTTGATCTAGTATTTTGTGTGTTTATAGTGGTTAGGTTGTACAGGTTCAATGAGGAGACAAGTCCTCGTTCATGGGCATGATCCGAGAACGACAAGTCTCAGGTTGGATGAGTTTTGTGTGCTGATCTTAAAATGGCCATAACTTTCAATCCAGGAAGAGTTACAGAACGTGCCACCCCATTTCGGAGATGAGAACGACTCAATCTACAGTCTGGAGTAGTTTCGGACGGCAAAAATGAAGAGGAGCTGTCGCCCAGGCGACAGCGGATGTCACATAGGCGATAGCTGATGTCGCCCAGGCTACAGCGGATGTCGCCCAGGCGACAGCAGAGAAGTTATAACTACTTCCCCCACGGCATCACGACGAAAGGCAGTTTTGAGCTGTCGGAAATCTGACATCGATGTCGCCCAGGCGACAGCTCGGAGGTTACAACAACTGCCCACGACAGCACCACGACCGGCAGTTTTGCGCTGTCGGAAATTTCCGACAGCTGATGTCGCCCAGGAGACAGCAAAATTCTATAAATTGGCTCCTTTTGTTCGTGCATTAAAAGCTCTGAAGATTCTAAGTCCCTTCCTGAGTGCATTCCATCCAGAGAGCTCCAGAACCTCATGAACTCCCATTTATGCTGAGAAGGTTTGAAATTGAAGACGAGATCGGACGCGCTTCTACATCAAGGATCATCTCGAGGCTTCAACCTTCCTTTCAGAGATCTGAATTTCTAGGGAGTTCTTATTTTATCTTGTATTTTCATTTATATACATTTTACTTTGTATTGGTAGGGAAAATCGCTTCCTTGTGCGGAGCGTCTAAGTCCTTGCGTGGCTTAGGAGAAAATCGCTTCCTTGTGCGGAGCGTCCAAGTCCTTGCGTGGCTTGGTGGGAAATCGTGGCCTTGTGTGCTACGTCTAGATCTTGGGAAGATCTAGAGGATAGGCTTGGGCTTGGTCTAGGGAGAGACAAGTGATAGCCTTCCGATCCTTGGGAGAAGGATTGGTAAACAAAAAGAAATTTATATTTGTACGCCTCCGATTTCTAGCGATATAGAAATCAAATTTATGTAAACACTTTTTCATATAATATAATCATGTCTCTTTTGTGTTTACTTGATTTCTATCATTTGGCGTAATCTCTATTATATTGTGTTCTAAGTTTTCAATTCTAAATCTAAATTGTTTATGTCAATCTCCTTCATTATAAAACAATTTAGTGATTATCTTGAAAATTATAGAAAGAATTTTATTCCCTTATTCTCCCCCTTTTGTTATTACCAGAAGTGGGTTGTCATGATCGAGCAATATCACTCCCTCTACATAGATGCTTTCCATGAAAAATTTTTAATATACTCCCCCTAAATTGTATTCTTCCCTTAAATGTATGCTCCCCCTAAATGTTATAATTAATTGCAATGGTGCATTCTGAAAAATTGAGATTAGTAAGAGATTTCTTGAATTTATATTTCTCCCCTTTTTTGATATTATCAAAAGTTATTTTGAAATAAAGAATGAATAATTATGAAGAAATAATAAATATGGGAGTATATAAGAGTAATAGATTTTATGTCAAGAAGAAAAATAGGATGCAATCAAAAGCTTGTTAAATACTACTTGTTGAGAAAAATATAGGCATGATGTAACATAAAGTAGTAAGCATCATAGCCAACATGATAAAGTAAGCATTTTATTTTAAGATACCACTTGCTTAAAGGAAAACACAGTGTTAAAAATAATAAGCACTCTTAAACATAAACATCATTTTAGAAGATAAAACCATATAAAGGATAATGAGTTTTAAATTTGAAAAGTTGATGTTTGAGTTAAAGATTGAAGAGATGCTATTCCATTAAGATAAAAAAATTGCAAGCATGATTTCATAATATCAAGAAAAGATACACAAACTACAATGTAATAAAATTTTCATTTCAAGTAAACATAAACATTGTAGCGGTCATGCTTTGTTATCTAGTGCATTTACTTAAGTTTATAGAGATTTGAGTAGATGAGCATTAGGATCCAATTCACATGAGTAGAAGTTGTATGAAAGATAATGATGTGTACAAAGTAGTGTTTTGATGAAGTATACAAGTGAATCAATCAAAAACACATGACATATATAATGAAATAACACAACATTAAAATACACAAATAATATTACTTCCACACTATTTCAATGCACATGAATAAATAGTACAACTACCAAGGTGCTCTGCACACACAATGCTTATTAAGACTTATCAGGGTGCAAAGTAGTGCTTGGGGGATCACTTTTATACTTTTTTGCTTTATTTTCAAAAATTTTGTGATCCGGTGTACTAAAGAGAAGTGGTGTAGAAATTGTTTGCTACAAGACACTTTAAAATTCTTAGCCAAGGTGCTCAACCTCACAATGCTCATTAAGACTTATCAGGAGGGTGAGTAGTGCTTGGTGGAGTTTTCCTTGTCATTTATTATTTGCCTTTTAGTTTAGTGACTAAGGACTCCGAATTCACTTGTTTTGCAAACATAGCATTGTAAACCACATTTCTCTAAAGAATAAGTGCATGAAAGACAAAGAATTGTAATAACCAATTCAATGTTGTGTAGGTAATCTATTTAGGCATTTTAATTATTTATGTTATTACACTACACAATCATGTAAGAATAAGATTGTAAACACATGTAGGTTATCAAAAATAAGTGAGTGAATGAATCATTATCAAACATAATACATTACTCATACTTAGAGGCATGCTAAACATTTCTACACATGTTTATCTACAATCAATTTCATTGCACATAACAAGATAATTTTCAAGGCATGTCAAATACAAAACAATGTTTTTTAAGAAACTTGAAAGTCAAATTAAACATTGTATTTAATCTTTAATTGATATAATTAATCATCCATCCTTGACAATGGCAATGAATAACAATCAGTTTTTTTTTTATAAAGTTTTGATTTTTTTTATATATGCACAAAACAATAAACACACATAAAGAAAAAACATATTTTTGTTCTTTAAAATTGTTTTGTAATTTTGTAAAAAAAAAATTTATATATATATTCTCTGGAAATCATAGAAGTCTTTAATAGCCCTTTCAGTAAATGATATTCTATACCAGAGAAATAAACAAAAATAATGTATGAGAAAATACATATATTTTTTTTTAAAGAAATAAAATTTTGTTTTAAAAGGAATAAAAGGATAGAAAACTTTGTACAAACACACAAAATATTAAAATAATACCAGAAATAATTCAAAACAAAAAAATATATTTTGGAGCAAATGAGCTAACGCTAGGCATTAACTTCTTAACGCCAAAATAGAACTGCATTTCTTGATGTTTTGAAAAATATTTTTCTCAATTCATTTGTATTATAAAGAGACCTTCCTTCAGTTGAAATTTCAGAGTATATTGATTAGATTTGAAGGCTCTTTTAGCATGTATTTGGTGATTTTTCAAATACTTGTGTTTGGTAAACTCATTAAAGCTCAAAATATTAAAATATGCAAACACATGATACAATGTTAGAATAAAAAAATATGCATGATTTATGTATAAAGAGTGAGATAATGTTCATGCAATGAATATAATATAAGTATATCTAAGATCAAGATACCTTAACTACATGACTACACTCTAGCCCCGTACTAAGTGACGGATGGGCATGAGGAGCTGCACACATGCCGTAGCTTGGGGTGTTAATCCCATATGCATACAAAAGACGACGCTCAACCTAGCACTCTTTCCCCCAGTGCCTCTCAAGGCCCCACTGGAACCCTCCCCGGTTAAGGACAAGACATGACTTAGAGGTTAGGTCTCTAATGCACACAATCCAACGCCCTCGCTATTATGAGACACATGTCATAGGTTTATTGATTATATACATACTAAGCATGTAAGCCTTAAATATATTAACTGTGTTATAATTTCATGATTAGTTTTGGATTTACAATTTTATCGAAGATTGTTGATTTTAAATCCATTTAGAAAAGTTTTATTCATGCAAATAACTACAAAGGAAAAAAAGATTTTCATATTTTAATGATATAATTTACTTTAGCATTGCAAGATATAACTAGCATGAGCATTGATTTCTATCTATGGTACGTGATAATGCTAGTGTGATGAATTAGGACAACATGGTGCAAAGCTAAGTAAAGATGGATAAATATAAGATTGAGTTGCATGTATTCAAACATAGAGTTTTGAATTTTCATAGACCTAGAAAGAAGTGACAATTCTATTTGATTTCATCTTGTTGATATCAAGTTAATTCATAGGTCTAAAGATAATGAGATTCATGCAAACAATAAAGATGCACATCACACACACAAAACAAGATATGAAACTATAATACCAATTGCAATCATATATTTCATAATTCCTAAGGTTGATAGAATTAGTTGATTTAAGATAGGTCTTGATGGATCATGAATTATGATATATGATTATAGTGAATGTTAACATAGGATATTAATAGATCATGATGGTGATTGTGAAATCATATTCATCATTTTTGTAAATTTTCTTTTTGATTTTATTTTTAGAAATTAGACAAAACAAATACAAGGTATTTGACAACAATGATAGTAAAAATAATTTTTTGGAGAAAATCAGAATTCTTAGAAAAATATGTTACCGCCAGCGTTAGTGATAACGCCTGGCGTTAGCAACAGAGTTACTATATTTGATTTAAAACACATTGTTTTTGATATTATTTGATTCTGATTTTTCTCGATTATGATTTTCAATATAGGGGCTATTATATGAAGCAACAAAAAATAGACAAATATGCAATTAGTTGCGCATTTAATATTTTAGCCTAAGACCCCTAAAAATCCATTTAAATCCAATTTTGAAAGTAATTTCATTAGTCTTGATAATATCATTTAGAAAATTTAGCATTCAATTTATAATAATAATATAAGACATTTATAGGCAAAGGATTTAAAAAGGATAAAACAAAAAGAAAACATAGATCACTTAAAAATTATGACTTTATGTTTAATTTAATTCAATTTTGATTTGATAAACATTAGGCTTAAAATGTAAAAGTAATATTTCATAATATATCTAAGTGACCTTAGCATGTTGGCTCAAAAATAAGAAAACAAACAAAAGAAAAAAAAACAATTAAGCATATCATGAAGTAGAGAATTGATATTTCATTTTTAATTGTTTCTACTTCATGCAAATGATAGGATACTAATGAATAAGAGATTTAGGTATCCAAAGGGGACCATGAGGGATGGTTCCTTTGGGTACCCAAATACGACATGATGATTTTTTAGGAGACAAGGATAAATGAGCCCTTTCTATTAAAGTTGATGTGTCATTTTTCTTTAAGGGTCTCCATTCATACCTTGGTTGTTTATCTTTAAAATTCATATTATGATTATGTGACATCTTTATATGATTGTATTTGTTTGAAAAATAATTCATTTGAGATTTATGCTTATTCAAATTATTTTTCAAAATAGATTGATATTGATAATCATAATGAATTTTATTATATGGATTCTTTGAAAATTTATAAGAGTGATTGTCTTTCTTTAGAATTGAATGTTGAAAGAGTGAGTTACAAAATGTTTTAAATGATTGGTCCTTATTTAGATGATTTTCATTTCCACTCTTTCTTATAGACCTACTCCTATAATATGAAGTTAAGCTTTTAGACTTTTGAAAATTTGATAAACTAGAAAAAAGAGATTTTTCATTATATGAAATTTTTTGAATAAACATTTTTAATGATTCTAGTTTATCTTTTAAATTATCATTTTCTTTTATCAATTTTTCATTATGTTCTTTTGAAATTAAAAGTCCTTTTTCTAAAACCTTGAGTTCTTCTTTAAAAGAATTATAATCAAAACAAGGTTTAGCATTTTCAATTAAAGAGCATGAACAAGAATTTGAAACATCAATATAAGATTCTACTTTAGTGTTTGCTTTTAAAGTTTTATTTTCTAAACGTAATTTGGAATTAGCATGTTTCAACTTTGAAATTTTACGTTTAGCAAATTTAAGCACACGAAATGTATAAATAGAATTAGTTACTAAAAGAGAAGATTTAGATTTTCTTACCTTGCTATAGTTTCCTTCTTCTCTTTTGCTTGATGTTTTGCCATCAACTGAGTCCAATATTGTGACGTTGTCTTCTTCATCTTCCTCTTCCAAACAAGAGTGTCCATCATCCTTTCCGCTTGATGAGTATTCTATGGATCCATCCTTTGTGTAGCTTTCTTGAATATTTGCATAGGCTTGCATATTCTCCGGTTCTTATGAATGTTCCGTACCTGTAGAAGGAGAATCATAAGTTCTTTCAAGAAAACTCCAAATTTCATATGCGGTAGGTAAAGTATAAATAAGTTTGAAAATATTTTGGTCTAACGCACAAAATATACTATTCATAGATTTTGCATTTAAAATAATTTCGTTTCTAGTTAGTACGCTAGATGGCTTTTTAATAGTAATATTCCAAACTTTTTCATCTAAGGCCTTAAGAAAATTTTTCATTAATATTTTCCACCCTTTAAAATTTTTGCCCATAAATAAAGGTGGTGATAATATTTTTTCATTTATATTAAAATTTTCCCCACTAGTAGAAGCGAGATCATGATCAAGAGACGCCATTATTCCCGGTTGTTAAGCCGATTTGGAATAACCTCCCTCTGATACCAATTGTTGGTAATAACAAAAGGGGGAGAATAAAATGAGAAATCTAGTGACATATATATTTAGGGGGAGTAAAATCTATCACGCAGTAAACCTTTTATTCATGCATATCTTTTATCGCACTTATCTATAAACTCACTAATTTCTCATATGGGTATTTGTTATTATCAAAAGGGGGAGATTTAAAATGAGAAATCTAGTGACATATATATTTAGGGGGAGTAAAATCTATCACGCAGTAAACCTTTTATTCATGCATATCTTTTATCGCACTTATCTATAAACTCACTAATTTCTCATATGGGTATTTGTTATTATCAAAAGGGGGAGATTGTTGGAGCTTGCTTTCCGCATCTCTTGGTTTGAGAATAACAAATACCGTGTTGTATTTGATCTAGTATTTTGTGTGTTTATAGTGTCCATGTTGTACAGGTTCAATGAGGAGACAAGTCCTCGTTCATGGGCATGATCCGAGAACGACAAGTCTCAGGTTGGATGAGTTTTGTGTGCTGATCTTAAAATGGCCATAACTTTCAATCCAGGAAGAGTTACAGAACGTGCCACCCCATTTCGGAGATGAGAATGACTCAATCTACAGTCTGGAGTAGTTTAGGTCGGCAAAAATGAAGAGGAGCTGTCGCCCAGGCGACAGCGGATGTCGCCTAGCCGACAGCTGATGTCGCCCAGGCGACAGCAGAGAAGTTACAACTACTTCCCCCACGGCAGCACGACGAAAGGCAGTTTTGAGCTGTCGGAAATCCGACATCGATGTCGCCCAGGCGACAGCTCGGAGGTTACAACAACTGCCCACGACAGCACCACGACCGGCAGTTTTGCGCTGTCGGAAATTTTCGACAACTGATGTCGCCCAGGCGACAACGAAATTCAATAAATTGGCTCCTTTTGTTCGTGCATTAAAAGCTCTGAAGATTCTAAGTCCCTTCCTGAGTGCATTCCATCCAGAGAGCTCCAAAACCTCATGAACTCCCATTTATGCTGAGAAGGTTTGAAATTGAAGATGAGATCGGACGCGCTTCTACATCAAGGATCATCTCGAGGCTTCAACCTTCCTTTCAGAGATCTGAATTTCTAGGGAGTTCTTATTTTATCTTGTATTTTCATTTATATACATTTTACTTTGTACTGGTAGGGAAAATTGCTTCCTTGTGCGGAGCGTCTAAGTCCTTGCGTGGCTTAGGGGAAAATCGCTTTCTTGTGCGGAGCGTCCAAGTCCTTGCGTGGCTTGGTGGGAAATCGTGGCCTTGTGTGCTATGTCTAGATCTTGGGAAGATCTAGAGGATAGGCTTGGGCTTGGTCTAGGGAGAGACAAGTGATAGCCTTCCGATCCTTGGGAGAAGGATTGGTAAACAAAAAGAAATTTACATTTGTACGCCTCCGATTTCTAGCGATATAGAAATCAAATTTATGTAAACACTTTTTCATATAATATAATCATGTCTCTTTTGTGTTTACTTGATTTCTATCATTTGGCGTAATCTCTATTATATTGTGTTCTAAGTTTTCAATTCTAAATCTAAATTGTTTATGCCAATCTCCTTCATTATAAAACAATTTAGTAATAATCTTGAAAATTATAGAAAGAATTTTATTCCCTTATTCACCCCCCCCCCTCTAAGGGCGCCGTAAGATCCAACATGTGTAACATCCCCCAGACAACTAGGCCCCCAGGTAAATTTGTCATGACAGGGTCATGACAAGGCCCTGTTAGTGTAGAAATCCCTTTAACTTAGGAAAAATTAGGGTTGAAAGCGCCTTGGTCTACAAATAGTAAATTGCAGATACCCTACCTAGGGTTTGACCAAGGGGCCTTAACTTGACCCTGTGACCCCACCACAATATACCTAGACCATTTAGGAACCCGGGGGGACATTCAGAACCCATTGGGGCCAGTCAAATAGGTCTAGTTGACCAAAGTCAACCCTAACCCTAATTAGGTCAAAAGGGTCATTTCCCCATTATTGACCTAACTGACCATCACCATGTGGACTTGACTTCACTTCTAGGCCTAAAAACATCATAGGAGGCCTAGTAGACCAAAAAGCCCCATGACTGGGTCAACCCTAGGGCCAAATTTGACCAAAAAGTCAAACTACCCAAATTAGGGCAAATCACTTGGACCTAGCCCAATCCCTTTGGGCTAGGCCCAAATTGACTGATTGACCAGCACAATTGATTGGTAATTAACTTAGGTGAGAGAGGAAAATCGACCTTGATGAGTAGGAGAGAGAAAAATTCAATTTTGGAGGAGAGAGAAGGTGGTGTTCATGGCCATTAATGGAGATCACCCCTTCATCTCCTCATTTCAGCCCTAGATTCTTATCCCCTGACCTTTGGGGAGTAATTCTGGAGTTTCCCAAGGAGTTATTGGACTAGGGGAGGTGAAAGGGGGGTGGAAGAGGAAGAGGCCATTAATGGCCATGGTGATTAAATCCCCACACCCAAAACCGACCCTCCCATTAGCTTCAGAAACGCTCAAAGAGTTGAAACCCCCATTCCCCGACCCTTTCAGTGCTCAGAGGCGGAGAATTCCATGGCACCCAAAGCTCCAAGGAGGAGCAATGGCGGCTGGCAAACGGAGCCACGAATCACACCAAATGAGGTTCGATCCTCTTCTCCTATGCTTGTGCTTAGATCTAGGATCAAAAAATTCGAGAAAACGGACTCGAATTGAGCCCGAACGGGAGAAAAATTCCCCCAGATTTCCGCCAATTTCGCCCTATCGGGTTCGCCGGAAACCCATTTTTGCAGCGTCCGTGCCGCCGCCAGACGGTGGCCACCACCTCGACGGAGGTGGTGGCGGTGGTGGTTGGCCGGGGAGATGGCATGGAGGCCGGCGGCAGTCGATTGTAGTTGCTATAGGAGGAAGAAATCGGAACCGTCCGCCTGAGGAAGAAGAAACACGGATGTCGTCCAATCTCCCGCAAATAATATAAATGATATATTTATATATATTTAATTGTTTACTATTGTCGTTGTTCTTGGATTTAAATTTTAAAAATATAGGATGGCCTCTGTTGAAAAACTTTTCTACATGAAAGTTATAGCCATTAATCTCTTGTTTAATTTAAAATTAATTCCACCCAATCTGGTTGAGTGGTTTAACCTCAGCACCCATTTTTGTGAAAAGTTTGACTGAACTTTGGATGGGTTTCCACACTAAACCACTAGTCCAAATGACTAGAAATTTGGACTAGGAGTGAGTCATTCCAATGACAATAACATATCCAAAAATGGGAATTTTTGGAAAACATTTTCCTAAAGTTTTGGAAAAAATTCAATAATCAACGAGGAAATTATTTGGAGGGTCAAATGACCTCCAATCTCCACCAAATTTTGGTGGGGTGTTATTAGGGTCATGGTAAGTCTCTGGCTAAAATTTCAACCCATTTGGGGTTCATTTGACCAGGTAATTCATTGGCCAAATATTTGTTCCTCAAGGGGGAAACTAGGGATTATGGTAGAGCCCAATGGTGTGCATATAGTGGTCAATGAAGGGAGAGCGGCCAAACTTCCTTGGTCTGACCCAAAATTTTGGGGAGTTGGTCATGGTGACCAGAGAAGCCTCCCCTGTGAAATTGAAGGGGTTTGGGGTTGTATACCTTAGTGAATAAATCCTTGGGTAGATTTGTAAATATTTAGGTTTTGGGTTTTAGGAGAGATTAATACATAGGGGATAACTCATTTTCTGTCATCAATATGATATAAATGTTATTATTCCCTGTAAATGTTATTAGAACCATTGGAAGACTTTTGGAGGTCCAAATTATAATTATTCTTATTGTTAGCAATTTTTGGGATGATTAATTTTAGGCTGCTAGCTTTCTGTAAATTCATGAAACTCTGCTGGAAGTCATTTTATCCCATTAGGAACCCACAGTAATTTTCTTATAATTTTTGGATTGATATTTATGGTACTTCTAGTTCAAAATGAAAATAATTACAAATATAACCTTGGTGGAAATTATAAATGCAGACTCTCTGGAATGTTGTCCAAATTTGTAGAACTGTTTATTTTAGTATGTTTTAGCTCTGTAAAAATTGGATTAGTGTTTGGAGTTCACATTAGGGCAGCTCCTTTGGAAATGTTTGACAATTAATGGGTTTAGGAATTTTTAATATTACTTAACCTTGCTGGAAATTCATAAAAATTCATATTTACTGATTACTAGGTACCCTTGATTTATGTTAAATTTTCAGTAGGCAATGGAAGTCAGAAAAGTGCACTTGATGTTCAAACCTTAGGAAATTGTATTTTGGAAAAAATATTTTAAATACTAATATTATTCGGAAAATTATGAAACTCTGGAATTGGTCTTAAATCAATAGCATTGACCCCCAATAAAAATATCAGATCGGGATTTGGTTATTTCATGTACCTCCTTTCATGAGCATCAAAACATTAGGTGTGGTCTGCATTTAGTAAATGGGTCTTTGGGGTCAAATTGAGGTGTTGTGGATGATTACTGATGGTATAACTAAGTGAGAGTCTCTAGGGTCACTAAGGGTTGTTGAGTCTTAGGGTGGTGGGGTGCCACCCTTGGGGTAGGTCGTCTCGGGTTCGACGAAAGATCGTCGTCTTCCGTAAGGTTGTATAACAACTAAAGGTATAATCAAGAGAAATCCTAAGGGTTGATAAAGGGTAATTTAGGTCCGGGTCTGAGGGCCTACTGGTAGTGTTAAATGGACTGGGTCATAGTCGGGAATTCCGGGGAGTTGGAAGCTCGGGGACTTGGAAAAATGTGACTTTGTAGTCTAGGGAGCTGGAAGCTCGGTGTTATGTAGACAAATATAACTGTCACGATTGCATGTGCATAAAACTGGTGGGTCATCGGTACTGGATGGTCGATCACACCGCCGTCAGTACGTTGACTCGGTGTAGACTAGCTGGTTTGCTAGGAATAGTACAGAAATGTACAAAAGGGGCTAGGCTGGGTAGTGTGATTACCAGTCTAGGAGTGGACGGCCCAACCCACTGTCTCCGTCCGGCCACGTCGGAGGCTCCTGTGGAGTTTAGCTCACTCCATAAAAGGGGAACTAAAGGTCTGTGCGCATAGAGTCGTGTGGGTGAGTTGCACCTGCATGTACATTTCATAGCATATTTGCATGTCATAGCATAACATTGCATTCATCCCCTGACACCTATCGTATAAAATGGTATGGGATGTTTTATACGATAGGCTCTGCAAAACGACCCCTTGGTCTATAGGGGTAATCCCTATAAATCATGGTTACTTTTCTCTCACTTTACTTACTGTTACTTGCTTACTACTCCTTACTGTTTACTTTTGATGCACTCATTATGTTATGCTTAGTTTTAATTATACCCTTGTTATACATTATTACCGTATTCCTTAGGATAGTGTCACCTGCTTGATTCCACCCTGCTTTTGGCCCTCCTCTTCATTCCTCTCCGCCCGGTGCCTAGGAGCCATGGGTATAGGGGTGGAGGATTGTTTAACTGAGTCTAGTTTGACTGACGGTCGTTTGACCACCATATTTTAGGTGCCCCGGATGGCAGATATGGAGCAGCCGCAGGAGATGCCGCACCAGAGGCGTACAGTGCAGTTGGAGATGGGGAAGTGTAGTTCGGGTGGACAGGCATCCGGTTCAGTGAGTGGAGCTCACTAGCTATAGTAGTTTATATTTCTGAGTGGACTGTAGTGAGGCATTGTTGTACCGGGCCTAAGCCCGTATTTACATTTTGTTTACATACTTAGACATGATTTCTGGTGATGATTTACTTGCTCTATTACATGTTTTCTCCTTTCGTTATTGTGGACTTGTGTATTTAGTATTCTCACTCTATGTACCTTCTGTCGATGGTGATTGAGATGGCCGGCAGGATTGGCGTTTAGTGGTGTCGACCGTCCCAGAGGATGGTGTCACCGCAAAACGGCGGTTCTGGGCCTAAGACCCCGGTGGTGTTTGCAAACAAAAAGGGGGGCTTACAAGTGGTATCAGAGCGAAGGTTGAGGTCTCGATCCGACAAAATGTAGTACACAATACCTGGGACACCCCGCGCGGGCTTAGTTCGAGGACGAACTAGCAGCGAAAGCAATGGTGTGCCCATGGGAGGAAGCATGTGCAAGTTTCACCAATAACAAGAGTATTAGGACGATATGCTAAATAAGGTTATCTTTTGTAGGGTGCGACGAATCCTACCCCACCGCAGGGGACACCACCGTTCCCGAATGTGATTCCGCCTCCGCTGGCTCCGATTCCTTTGCAGCAAACAGAACTGGGACAAGCTCTTGCGGCCATTCTGGAGGCCTTCAGGGCACAGCAGGCCCCGACTCCTCAGCCAAACCCCGGAGAAAATTGGCTGAGTGCATTCAGGGGACTTGCCCCGCCATCGTATCTGGGGACGGAGACGGCGGTGCGTACAGAGTAGTGGTTGGACATCATGTACGAGATGTTGGTGGGCATTCAGTGCCCAGTGGATCTGGAAGTATCCTTGGTGGTTTTATGGTTGGAGTCGCATGCGAAGAGGTGGTGGAAGTCGGTGAGGGACACCACATATGCCGGAATTGAGTTGGCTGATATTACTTGGGAGGAGTTCAGGGCGACATTTCTTTAGCATTTTGTGCCGCAGTCGGCAAGGGACGAGCTAGAAGATAGATTCTTACAGCTGAAGCAAGGGAGCAGGACGGTGATAGAGTATCACCGAGAGTTCACTCATTTGGCCCGGTTTGCGGATTCATATAAGCTGGACGAGGAGGGTTAAGCCAAGAGGTTCTACAAGGGCCTTAGGGATGATCTGAGGCAGGCCCTTCTTTTTGTATCTGATGGCACCATGGCCAGGATCTTGGAGATGGCCAAGAAGCTGGAGGAAGACCAGCTTGCAGTTTGAGGCAGGAAGAGGCATGGTGATGATGCTGTGATGGGAGGAAGAAGGGGCTCGCAGAGAGGCCGGGTCATGGGAGAGAGAAGGAACGGGGATCAGCCCCATCAGGAGGACAGGCAGGAGACAAGGGAGCAGGCAGTGCTGGCTCCGCAGCCACTACAGGAGAGGGAGGTGCCCAGGATAGGGCAAGGACCACACCCACCAGAGGTGTGCTACTACTGCCATCAGCCTGGGCACATTCGGAGGAACTGCCCTGCGAGAAATGGGGCCGCACCTACAGCACGGGGTGGGCCACCGGTGCACCAGATGGGAGGTAGAGGACGTGGACGCGGTCGCGGATTTTAGGGCGGTGACCGTAGGCAGGATGGGCAGCAGATGTATGCTCTGGATCTAGCACAGCCCCGACACCCGGACAGGATGATTGCAGGTATGAGAGTAATTTTAGTTATGAAGTTTGTTTCCTGCTCATAATAAGTATTGATAGATCTACTATACAATCTAGGTTAGAAACTTTAGACCTAAGATATTTTTCCTTCAACATAGTCATGGTGTGGGGCAAACCTGCACATACCTTGTTCGACACGAGGGCATCACACAATTTTGTGTCGGAGGAGTTCGTCAAGGACCTGGAGCAGATCCGATATTATACGGGGGTCGCTAGGAGGGTGCGTCTCCCCAATGGGATGGAGATCCAGACCACGGAGAAATGCCTCCAGAAGGTCACTATTGACGGATTGACGATCGAGGCTCCGGCATCGATCCTGAGAATGTCGGACTTCGACCTCGTCTTGGGCATGACATGGCTGGTCTGGAATCATGCCCAGATTGACTGCCCAGCGAGGAGGGTCGTGCTGCGATACGGCAACACGTATGCGACATTTGAAGGTACTACCCCGGTCTCCCGTCACTTCCTTTCCTCTATTCAGGCCGTCAAGGCCCATCTACAGGGAGACGAGGTATACCAGGTGTTGTTCGAGATGACCGAGGAGAAGGATCGGATTGCTAGTATACCGGTGGTCCGTGACTACGCTGATGTGATCCCAGAGAAGCTGTCGGGATTGCCTCCACACAGGGAGAAGGATTTCCAGATTCAGTTGGTGCCGGGGGCTAAGCCGGTATCCAGGGCTCCCTATCGGATGGCCCCAAAGGAGTTGGCGGAGTTTTGGACTCAGCTACAGGTGTTGGTGGAGGCGGAATTTGTCCGACCGAGTTCCTCGCCATGGGGAGCTCCAGTCCTTTTCATGAAGAAGAAAGATGGGACACTCCTCCTATGCATCGACTATCGAGCACTAAACAGGCTGACCGTCCGGAATACCTATCCGCTCCCACAGATAGACGGGCTGTTCGACCAGCTGGAGGGAGCCCATTATTTTTCGAAGTTGGACTTGAGGTCAGGCTACTACCAGCTGCGGATCCAAGAGAAGGACATCCCGAAGACGGCCTTCAGTAGTAGATATGGCCTGTATGAGTTTACCGTGATGCCCTTCGGGCTCACAAATGCTCCGTCGGCGTTCATGAGCCTCATGAACCGGGTTTTTGAGGCCTACTTGGATGTCTTCGTCATAGTATTCATAGACGACATCCTGATCTATTCCAGGACGGAGGAGGAGCACACTCGGGATCTGGCACTGACTCTAGAGAGGTTGCGGGAGCATCGCCTTTATGCAAAGTTCAGCAAGTGTCAGTTTTGGCTGAAGGAGGTGGCTTTCCTAGGCCACATTATCAGCGGAGCCGGGTTGGCAGTGGACTCGGCCAAGATTCAGGCAGTCAGGGATTGGCCGCCACTGAAGACGACCACGGACGTGAGGAGCTTCTTGGGGCTAGCCGGTTATTACCGGAAATTTGTGGAGGGATTCTCTCGGATTGCCCTCCCACTCACATCGCTGACGAAGAAGGATGTGCCATTTGTTTGGATGCCACAGTGCGAGACAGTTTTCCAGGAGCTGAAGGACCGACTCATCTCAGCCCCTATTCTGGCCCTTCCATCTGGGAAGGAGGGATTCCAGTATACACCGACGCCTCATATCAGGGTATGGGTGCGGTGCTGAAGCAGAATGGGCACGTCATAGCATATGCCTCCCGCCAGCTGAAGACTCATGAGAAGAACTACCCAGTGCACGACCTGGAGATGGGAGCAGTGGTATTCGCACTGAAGATATGGAGACATTATCTCTACGGGGTCCACTGTGACATATACTCAGATCATAAAAACCTAAAGTATGTGGCCACGCAGAAGGAGCTGAACATCAGGCAGAGGCGGTGGGTGGAGTTTCTATCTGACTACCAGTATGAGATGCATTACCATCCGGGGAAGGCAAACGTGTTAGCGGATGCACTGAGCAGGAGAGCCGCTACAACAGGAGCAGAGTCTCGGTTGATGTATATGGAGTTGCTGCAGAGGCTGGAGGACATGCAGATTACTCTGGTATCGTCGGACGACCCTGAGCTCTATGAGGAGTATTTGGCCGCGATAAGCATCACCGATGATATCAGGGACCGAGTCAGGGAGGGGCAGAGGCAGGACGCCCAGCTGGAGCCCATCTTTCAGGCCTTGGAGGCAGGCATTGCAGGAGATTACACACTGAGAGATGGCCTGGTGTACTTTAGAGGATGGGTTTACATAACGGAGGGAGGCCAGATCCGGGAGGATATTATGACGGAGGCGCATTGCAGCCGGTACTCTGTGCACCCGGGGATCATAAAGATGACCGCAGATCTGAAGAAGACGATGTTTTGGCCGGGCATGAAGAAGGATATCACTTACTTCGTGACCCACTGTGAGACTTGCTAGCTGGTAAAGGCGGAGTGTAGGAACCCCGCAGGATTGTTGCAGCCACTCCCGGTGCCGGAGTGGAAGTTTGATGATATAGCCATGGATTTCATACATGGGCTACCCCGGTCTCAGACGGGGAATGACTCGATCTGGGTGATCGTCGATCGGTTAACAAAGGTGGCCCGCTTTATACTGATCAGGAAGGACGACTCAGTGGGAGTGCTGGTGCGAAAGTTTGTGGAGCAGTTCATTCGATATCATGGCGTGCCCAGGACGATAGTATCGAACCGCGATGGACGGTTTACATCCAGGGAGTGGCGGTCAGTGCAGGCATATTTGGGCACCCGACTGACTTTTAGCACAACCTTCCACGCTCAGACGGACGGGAAGACAGAGCGCACAAACCGTACGTTGGAGGATCTACTGCGTCTGTGCATTTTGGATCGAGGGGAGCCATGGGAGAGACTGTTACCGTTAGTCGAGTTCTCGTACAACAACAGTCACCAGGCTAGTATAGGCAGAGCGCCTTACGAGGCATTATATGGACGGAGGTGCAGGACACCATTGTCTTGGACTCAGGATGAGAATCCCAAGGCTCTTGGCTCAGAGTTCGTGGAGGACACAGAGGCCCAGGTGAGGCTGATTCGAGATAGGATGTTGGAGGCTCAGAGCAGGCAGGCCAAGTATTACGATGCGCGTCATCGTCCGGTGGAGTTTCAGGTAGGAGACCGGGTATTCTTGAAGATACGGCCGATGCACGGGGTCTCTCGAGTTCGCGGACGGAGGAAGAAGCTCAGCCCAAGATACATGGGGCCCTACAGGAACCTGGAGCGGATCGGCCCCTTGGCATATAGGCTGGAGCTGCCACCGGAGCTGGAAGGCTTGCACGACGTCTTCCATGTCTCCTCCCTCAGGAGGACCCTGTTACGGATGGATCAACGGATAGATACTACGGATGGGCCGGTAGCATCGGATCGTTCAGTGCACATGGAGCCGGTCCGGATAGACGACAAGGGTATGCGGGTCTTGCACCGCAAGAAGGTCCCGCTGGTCAAGGTTCTGTGGAGAAACCACGGCCAGGAGGAACACACCTAGGAGCCATAGGACTTGATGCAGCTGAAATACCTAGAGCTCTTTGCCTCAGGTACAATCAAATTTGAATATTGGGATGTTACAATTTATTACTTCAATAGAACCTCGCAGGCCTAACCTGAATTTCGGGGATGAAATTTTTTTTATTATGTGTTGGGATTTGTAACATCCCCCAGACAGCTAGGCCCCCCAGGTGAATTTGTCATGACAGGGTCATGACAAGGCCCTGGTAGTGTAGAAATCCCTTTAACTTAGGCAAAATTAGGGTTGAAAGCGCATTGGTCTGCAAATAGTAAATTGCAGATACCCTACCTAGGGTTTGACCTAGGGGCCTTAACTTGTCCCAGTGACCCCACCACAACATCCCTAGACCATTTAGGAACCCAGAGGGACATTCAGAACCCATTGGGGCCAGTCAAACAGGTCTAGTTGACCAAAGTCAACCCTAACCCTAATTAGGTCAAAAGGGGTCATTTCCCCATTAATTGACCTAACTGACCATCACCATGTGGACTTGACTTCACTTCTAGGCCTAAAAACATCATAGGAGGCCTAGTAAACCAAAAAGCCCCATGACTGGGTCAACCCTAGGGCCCAATTTGACCAAAAAGTCAAACTACCCAAATTAGGGCAAATCACTTGGACCTAGCCCAATCCCTTTGGGCTAGGCCCAAATTGACTGATTGACCAGCACAATTGACTGGTAATTAACTTAGGTGAGAGAGGAAATCATCCTTGATGAGTAGGAGAGAGAAAAAATTCAATTTTGGAGGAGAGAGAAGGTGGTGTTCATGGCCATTAATGGAGATCACCCCTTCATCTCCTCATTTCAGCCCTAGATTCTTATCCCCTGACCTTTGTGGAGTAATTCTGGAGTTTCCCAGGGAGTTATTGGCCTAGGGGAGGTGAAAGGGGGGTGGAAGAGGAAGAGGCCATTAATGGTCATGGTGATTAAAGCCCCCCACACCCAAAACCGACCCTCCCATTAGCTTCAGAAGCTCTCAAAGAGTTGAAACCCCCATTCCCCGACCCTTTTAGTGCTCAGAGGAGGAGAATTTCATGGCACCCAAAGCTCCAAGGAGGAACAATGGCGGCCGGCAAACGGATCCACGAATCACACCAAATGAGATATGATCCTCTTCTCCTAAGCTTGTGCTTAGATCTAGGATCAAAAAATTAGAGAAAACAGACTCGAATTGAGCCCGAACGGGAGAAAAATTCCCCCAGATTTCTGCCAATTTCGCCCTTTCGGGTTCGCCGGAAACCCATTTTTCCGGTGGCCGTGCCGCCGCCAGACGGTGGCCACAACCTCAACGGAGGTGGTGGCGGTGGTGGTTGGCCGGGGAGATGGCATGGAGGCCGGCGGCAGTCGATTGTAGTTGCTACAGGAGGAAGAAATCGGAACCATCCGCCTGAGGAAGAAGAAACACGGATGCCATCGAATATCCCGTAAATAATATAAATGATATATTTATATATATTTAATTTTTTACTATTGTCGTTGTTCTTGGATTTAAATTTTAAAAATATAGGATGGCCTCTGTTGAAAAACTTTTCTACATGAAAGTTGTAGCCATTAATCTCTAGTTTAATTTAAAATTAATTTCACCCAGTCTGGTTGAGTGGTTTAACCTCAGCACCCATTTTTGTGAAAAGTTTGACTGAACTTTGGATGGTTTCCACACTAAACCACTAGTCCAAATGACTTGAAATTTGGACTAGGAGTGAGTCATGCCAATGACAATAACATATCCAAAAATGGGAATTTTTGGAAAACATTTTCCTAAAGTTTTGGAAAAAATTTGATAATCAACGAGGAAATTATTTGGAGGGTCAAATGACCTCCAATCTCCACCAAATTTTGGTGGGGTGTTATTAGGGTCATGGTAAGTCTCTGGCTAAATTTTCAACCCATTTGGGGTTCATTTGACCAGGTAATTCATTGGCCAAAAATTTGTTCCTCAAGGGGGAAACTAGGGATTAGGGTAGAGCCCTATGGTGTGCACATAGCGGTCAATGAAGGGAGAGGGGCCAAACTTCCTTTGTCTGACCCAAAATTTTGGGGAGTTGGTCATGGTGACAAGAGAAGCCTCCCCTGTGAAAATGAAGGGGTTTGGGGTTGTATACCTTAGTGAATAAATCCTTGGGTAGATTTGTAAATATTTAGGTTTTGGGTTTTAGGAGAGATTAATACTTATGGGATAACTCATTTTCTGTCATCAATATGATATAAATGTTATTATTCCCTGTAAATGTTATTAGAACCATTGGAAGACTTTTGGAGGTCCAAGCAATTTTTGGGATGATTAATTTTAGGGTGCTAGCTTTCTGTAAATTCATGAAACTCTGCTGGAAGTGATTTTATTCCATTAGGAACCCACAGTAATTTTCTTATAATTTTTGGATTGATATTTATGGTACTTCTAGTTCAAAATGAAAATAATTACAAATATAACCTTGGTGGAAATTATAAATGCAGACTCTCTGGAATGTTGTCCAAATTTGTAGAACTGATTATTTTAGTATGTTTTAGCTCTGCAAAAATTGGATTAGTGTTTGGAGTTCACATTAGGGTACCTCCTTTGGAAATGTTTGACAATTAATGGGTTTAAGAATTTTTAATATTACTTAACCTTGCTGGAAATTCATAAAAATACATATTTACTGATTACAAGATATGCTTGATTTATGTTAAATTTTTAGTAGGCATTGGAAGTCAGAAAAGTGCACTTGATGTTCAAACCTTAGGAAATTGTATTTTGGAAAAATATTTTAAATACTAATATTATTCGGAAAATTATGAAACTCTGGAATTGGTCTTAAATCAATAGCATTGACCCCCAATAAAAATATCAGATCGGGATTTGGTTATTTCATGTACCTCCTTTCATGAGAATCAAAACATTAGGTGTGGTCTGCATTTAGTAAATTTGTCTTTGGGGTCAAATTGAGGTGTTGTGGATGATTACTTATGGTATAACTAAGTGAGAGTCTCTAGGATCACTAAGGGTTGTTGAGTCTTAGGGTGGTGGGGTGCCACCCTTGGGGTACGTCGTCTCGGGTTCGACGAAAGATCGTCGTCTTCCGTAGGGTTGTAAAACAACTAAAGGTATAATCAAGAGAAATCATAAGGGTTGATAAAGGGTAATTTAGGTCCGGGTCTGAGGGCATACTGGTAATGTTAAATGGACTGGGTCATAGTCGGGAAGTCCGGGGAGTTGGAAGCTCGGGGACTTGGAAAAATGTGACTTTGTAGTCTAGGGAGCAGGAAGCTCGGTGTTATGTAGACAATTATAACTGTCACGATTGCATGTGCATAAAAGTGGTGGGTCATTGGTACTGGACGGTCGATCACACTGCGTCAGTACGTTGACTCGGTGTTGACTAGCTGGTTTGCTAGGAATAGTACGGAAACGTACAAAAGGGGCTAGGCTGGGTAGTGTGATTACCAGTCTAGGAGTGGACGGCCTAACCCACTGTCTCCGTCCGGCCACGTCGGAGGCTCCTGTGGAGTTTAGCTCACTCCAGAAAAGGGGAACTAAAGGTCTGTGCGCATAGAGTCGTGTGGGTGAGTTGCACCTGCATGTGCATTTCATAGCATATTTGCATGTCACAGCATAACATTGCATTCATCCCCTGACACCTATCCTATAAAATGGTGTGGGATGTTTTATACGATAGGCCCTGCAAAACGACCCCTTGGTATATAGGTGTAATCCCTATAAATCATGGTTACTTTTCTCTCACTTTACTTACTGGTATTTGCTTCTTACTCCTTACTGTTTACTTTTGATGCACTCATTATGTTATGCTTAGTTTTAATTATACCCTTGTTATACATTATTACCGTATTCCTTAGGATAGTGTCACCTGCTTGATTCCACCCTGCTTTTGGCCCTCCTCTTCACTCCTCTCCGCCCGGTGCCTAGGAGCCATGGGTATAGGGGTGGAGGATTGTTTGACTGAGTCTAGTTTGACTGACGGTCGTTTGACCACCATATTTTAGGTGCCCCGGATGGCAGACAGGGAGCAGCCGCAGGAGATGCCGCACTAGAGGCCTACGATGCAGTTGGAGACGGGGCAGTGTAGTTCGGGTGGACAGGCATCCGATTCAGTGAGTGGAGCTCACTAGCTATAGTAGTTTATATTTCTGAATGGAATGTAGTGAGGCATTGTTGTACCGGGCCTAAGCCCGTATTTACATTTTGCTTACATACTTAGACATGATTTCTGGTGATGATTTACTTGCTCTATTACATGTTTTCTCCTTTCGTTATTGTGGACTTGAGTATTTAGTATTCTCACTCTATATACCTTCTGTCGATGGTGATTGAGATGGCCGGCGGGATCGGCATTTAGTGGTGTCGACCATCCCGGAGGATGGTGTCACCGCAAAACGGCGGTTCTGGGCCTAAGACCCCGGTGGTGTTTGCAACAAAAAAAGGGGGGTCTTACAGCCTGGCAGCGAAATCGATCTGGGGCACTCCAGCACAAAGAACTTGCTTCCTTGCCAGCCACTCTAGAGATCAACCTGACCCACCGTCTATGAGAGCCCGACAGCGGAATCGATCTGGGGCACTCCAACACAAAGAACTTGCTACCTTGCCAGCCTCTCCAGAGATCAACCTGACACACCGTCCATGAGGGCCCGGCAGCGGAATCGATTTGGGGCACTCCAGCACAAAGAACTTGCTACCTTGCCAACCTCTCCAGAGATCAACCTGACCCACCATCTATGAGAGCCCGATAGTGGAATCGATCTGGGGCACTCCAGAATAAAGAACTTGCTATCACGTTAGTCATAATTTTGTATGTAAGAAAAAAACTAAGTCTGGAAACAAACCATCGCATGACATGGACCTGATGGAGACCATGTCCTCAAACCACTACAGGTGTAGGACTGGGTCATCCTTGCCGGAGTAGTAAGACATCTCCGGACCCCCTGAACCCCTCTGGAACCGGGGCTGAGAGGATCAACTCACAAAAGAAGCTTCACTCCCCGGCTTGGCGAGTGGTTCACTTTCCCGGAGTCGGCCCGCCGATCTCTGCGCTTGCTGGACTACCGAACAACTGCCACCCGGTGAGGTCTCACTAAATCGCCTCCGCTCGACCCTTTTTTCTGAGGGGCGAGTGGGGGCCGGATGCCTCCCCGCTCGCCCTCCTATGAGGCTGGGCGAGTGGGGGAAAACCACCTCCACACTCACCCCTCTTGGGGCTGGGCGAGTGGGGGGACGCCACCTCCCCGATCGCTCCCCTCTTGGGGCTGGGCGAGTGGGGGAAAGCCTCCTCCATACTCACCCCCTTGGAGCTGGGCGAGTGGGGGAAAGCCTCCTACCCACTCACCCCCTCTTCCCGGATTACTGGCCGGGAGTGCTCTCGCCCATCTGTTGGGGTGGGACCTCCGGACCGCCTCCTCAACTTCCAGCCATAGAGCTCAGCTTGAGATTTTCCGTGCTGGTCACTCTCCACGCTCACTGCACCATAAATGTTGAAACCAACACTTGAGAACAAGACTTGGTCTCTATGGAGTTCGGGGTCCCCAAAAGAGGGGGTGACCTCACACATACTTCTCTCATGGGAGAGCAATAGGCCAAAGACTTGGGAAACTAGGAACAAGACTAAGGGCTCAGCGAGGAGGTCCCACCACACACCCGGAAAATCTTAAAGTGCTTCCCCTCCCAAGCCAATGCTGAGCTTGGGGCACCTTTGGAGGCTCTCTTCACCCACACTAGAGACTTGGGGAGAGAGAAGGCAAAATGAGAGATCCCTCCAAATGGTGCCCCCTTGGTCCTATTTATATATTTCTGGACTGGGTCTGCCAATAGTCACATTCTGGCCTACGAGATTACGAAAATACCCTCAAGTTTGGTCTGCTAATAGCCAAATCCCGCCATCCCGAGGCACTAAACGCAGACCGCCCCCTCCTCGGGGCTGGGCGAGAGGGGGCAAACCGCCTCCCTTGCTCGCCCCCTCACTGGGCTGGGCGAGGGGGAGGCGGCCCGCCTCTCCGGCTCACCCTCTGCTGGGGCGGGGCGAGACCGGGAGGCGGCCCCTCTCCAGCTCGTCCCCTATCTAGGGCGGGGTGAGACCGGGAGGCAGCCCCTCTCTGGCTCGCCCCCTAGCTTGGGCTGGGCGAGACCAGGAGGCGGCCCCTCTCCGGCTCGCCCCCTAGATGGGGCGGGGCGACACCGGAGGCTGGCCCCTCTCTGGCTCGCCCCCTTGCTGGGGCAGGGCGAGACCAGGAAGCGGCCCCTCTCCGGATCTCCCCCTAGCTGGGGCGGGGCGAGACCGGGGGCTGGCCCCTCTCCGGCTTGCTCCCTTGCTGGGGCGGGGCGAGACCGAGGGCTCGCCCCTCTTCGGCTCGCCCACTTGCTGGGGCAAGGCGAGCCCGGGGGCTGGCCCCTCTCCGGCTCGCCCCCTTGCTTGGGGCAGGGCGAGACCGGGGGCTGGCCCCTCTCCGGCTTGCCCCCTTACTGGGGTGGGGCAAGTCCAGGGGCTGGCCCCTCTCTGGCTCACCCCCTTGCTGGGGCAGGACGAGACCGGGAGGCGGCCCCTCTCCGGCGCGCCCCCTCTGCCCTCCATGGGTTTTGGCTAGCCCGGGGGGCCTCCCCTCTCCCATGCTTGCCCCCTCTTTGGGATAATCTGGGGCTCCGCCCCTCGGTCCTGAGCCCGTCCGACGACTCACTTGCCCCGTTACCTGGGGCAGTACCTCTCAAAAGATATTAGGCCAATTGACACCTTGGGCCTCGGGGATCCACTCGGTGAATACAGGGTTGTACAAATATCTCTAAGTACAATATCGTCATGTTTGTGACACTCACACAACAATATCATTTTGATCACTCACAGGAGGCAGTAAAAGAAGTCAGTCAACAATCGACATGAGAATAAGAAGAACGTGACGACATTGTCGTGACAACAAGCACACTACGATGTCATTGTGAATGCTCATGGAAAGTTTTCTAAGTCATTTATCATCATGACAACAAGGTTCACACGACGATATCATTGCAAAAGCTCAAGAGAAAACTGCTAAGTCATTTATCGTTCTGTTAACCAACTTCACACAATGATATCGTCTTGCCAAGCTCAAAAGACGGGATTTCAAATTGACGGAGACGACAAAAGAAGATGTCAAATCAATCAGTTTTGGAAAGTGGTCTGAGACAAAACCTTTAAGAGTCTCGACCGTTTGAAAAGTCAGGGCTATAAAAGGATAAGAGAGGTTCAGCAAATTCTAACCCTTGAGCTTGATAACTTTTGAAATCTAAAAGAGAAGTTCTTGCAGGCCAATAAAAAACAATAGAACAGTAAAAAGCAAGCTTTCAAAAGAAGAAGAAGATGAAGAAGAAAAGCTTCAAGAAAAAGAAAGCTCTCATTCTAGATAGCAAGAAGACTTCTATTCTCAAGGATGCTTAGCACTGGTCCTGTTACTAAAGAATTTATGTTGATTGATGCAATGTTGCAGCTGAAGAAGACTTTCTTTTTAGAAAGATCTAAGAAGACTCAAGCTGCATAAAAAATATTTTATAGAGTCAAAATATTGTAAACAAATTCTACTATCTTCTTTGTTGTAAGATCTATCTGAGATCTGTGGTAGGGCTATGCTATCAGCCTGAGTATAGGGCTGGAGAGAAGGCCTAAGTGTAAGGCTTCGATATAAGCTTGAGGTAGGGTCTTGTGGAGACCTGAGGTAGGATTCAGAGGTGAGTCTAAGTTGTAGGAGTGCTATCACACTGAGGTAGGGTTGCTGTGTGCACCTGAGGTAGGATCCAAGGAGTGGTTCTGAAGTAGGGAACTTGTTGGGTTCCTGAGTTGTATGAGTCAAGGACTTTGAGGAGTATGATCTTTGATGTGAGTTAATGGAGGAGTTGGCCTAGTCTAGCTCACTGTTAGATAGATGGAGATGGACAGTGGAGAACCCATCATCTGGGAAGCCATTATAAATAACTGTGTGCTTTTCTGTGTTGCTTGTTTTACTTCTTCTGAGCTAGAACAGTCCATATTTTAAGAGGGACTAAAATCCTTGAAACACCTATTCATCCCCCTCCCCCTCCAGGTGATTAGACTACTGATTAAACTTTCAAGTGGTATCAGAGGGTGAGTTCTTCAAAAAGGACTTAATAGTCTGAACAAGTTCCTCAAAAAAAATATTTAGCCTTTTCACCATGACTTCTAGTGAAAGTTATAATGAGCTCAGTTCAAAGAAGTTACCTATCTGCAAAAAGGAGAACTTTAGCATTTGGAAGCAAATGGTTAGGCTACTTATGGAGGCCTCTGTCCCTAGAATCTTCATCATAGTTGAAGAAGGACCATTCATCCCCATGAAGGTTTCAACCAAAGATGCAAATCTACAAGTTCCAAAGAAGCTAATAGATAAGAACAAAGATAAGGTAGTTCAGGCCACATTGGACAAATGGGCCAACATTATTGTCAGTGTCATAGATGACTCCACATTCCAAAATCTGATTCATTGCCAAACTGCCAAGGAAATGTGGGATACACTAATTATGTACATGGAGGGCAATGCTGAGGTAAGGAATGATAGAAAATCCTTACTGAACCAGGAATATAAAGCTTTCAAGCAAGGGAAGAAGGACTTCATTGTTGAATGCTATGAAAGGCTCTTCCGAATTGTGAATGGGTTGAGGATCTATGGCAGGACCTTCACAAACTATGATCTAAATGACAAATTCCTGAGATCCCTCGACATGGAATGGGACATCAAGATTTTTTCCACAAGGGAGATGGGGAATCTGGACAACATCCAACCCCAAAATCTATTTAGGAAGTTGATTTCCCATGAGCTTCAACTGAATGCCGAAAAGCTGAGGGGGAGGGAAACAAAGCAAATAGCAAGGAAAAATCTATGGCCTTCAAAGCTGAAAGCTCCATAAGGTGCAGGGAAAAAACATGCTCACCTCCAAGGAGAAATGCTGATACAGAAAGCTCAGAGCTCTCCACTTCTGAAGATGAGCTAACTGATGGAGAACTTACCATGTTCTCCAAATAGTGTAAGAAGATGCTGAGCAGAAGGAGACAAAGGAAGAGCAAGTCTTCCTCTGCCTCCAGCTCAAAGAAGCCCTACAGCAACACTAACAGATCAAGAAGAGACCCCAGAGGGGAAAGGTATGGTTCTAAACAGAATAAACATTCTAATGCTGACATTATTTGTTTTGGGAAAAACCCTTGATTTAACTTAACAAATTAACTAAAAGTGATTTTATTCACTAGGATTTATGTTACCCATTGTATAGTGAGGGTAATTTGGTCATTAGATGTCTTAGGATGTCACACTCAACCTATAGTGTCAAGACCAGTTCAAGGGCTGCAAATTTGGGCAGAAGTTAATAATTTTGTCGAATAGAATTCGACGTAACATCGAGTCTATATCGACGCTGCTCTGACTAGAAGTCCAAGTGTTTCAAACACTCAGTCGAAGTATTTCAAGTCGACATAACATCAAAAAGATGTCGACGCAGAGGTCATGGACTTGTTAGAGCACTTGAAGAAGTCGACGCAGCTTCTACTTCAACTCGACGCAGAACGAAATATCTGCCGAAGCCATCTAAAGTCGATGCAACGTCGACTTCATCTCGACGCAGAAGATGTAGTTCAAAGCCAAGAAAATTAACTCGACGTACACGTCGATAAGCTATCGACGCAAAGTCGACTAGCTGAGTTAAGTTAGAGCAAATAAGAAGTCTAGCAACTCTTAGATGAACTCGAAGCAGCATCGATAAGAAACTAAGTTAATTCGACGTTACGTCGAATACAGTCTAGGAAAGTTAAACCTTTGCAGCTGTCATTCTGATGTTTCTATCATGGCGCACAACTTTCAAACCATTCTCCAACGGCCTAATAATTGCCTGGAGTAGAAGGAAGCATTAAAGAAGGAGGCAAAGGGTCTCTTGGAAGTATATTTATTTTTGGTGGACGGGTCGAGAATTAATTATGGAATGAAAGAGATTGTCTATGGGAAAATATCTTTTCAGGTCTTACCAGAAAGGGAAGGAAATTTAAATTGAAGACATACTATATAAGGATAGAGAGGAAAGAGAAGAGAAAGGCAATTAACACATTCTCTCTGTCGTCTTCTTCAACATTAGGGTTTCTCTTCTTCTTCCTCCTCTTTCAGAAACCATAACAAAGAACAGAGAAGAAAAGAGAACGACAACTGGTCTTCATCTGATAGACCAGAAGATCCAACAACTGCTTCTCATCACCAACATATAGCAGCTGGATCTGAAGTGGGAGAAGTCAAAAAGAATCTGACAAACAAAGTCTCTGCATATCATCACCATCAAAAGCAGAGGCTAATCAAGAGCAGATTCTGTGGGACTTCACATTGGATGTTCTTCAATCAGCCATCATAAGAATTCTGAGAACAAAATTCCTTTAACCTTCTTTCTTCTACTTTCCTTTCTCATTCTGTAAAAGAGTTTTATTAATCCCTCTTCAAAGGATTCAGTGGTTCAAGATCTCCTTATCAAAAGATCTGGTGGTTCAAGATCTCCTTATCAAAAGATCTGGTGGTTCATGATCTCCTTATCAAAATATCATTGGTTCTAAGAGTCTCCTGATCAAAAGACTCAGGCACAGTGGTGCATTCCTACCAGGTGGTAGAAGAGAGGACTACCTACATTTTGGGGAACCTCTATAAAATTCATTGTGTCTGTGCTGTGATTTTCTGTGCTGTCCAATCTTTTATTCTGCACTTTAAATTCATACTTTCTTTACTCTGCCTGGATTGTTAAACATAATACTTTAGAATAATTTATTGAACACAGTTAGGATAGAAAAATATTTAAATCTCTATTCACCCCCCTCTAGAGGATTCTCAAAGGCATACTGTGCACTTTCAATTTGCTACTATTACAACAAGCCTGGACTTGTTATTGTAGACTACCCAGTCAAAAGAAAAGAGAGAAAAGAAGCAGATGAGGAAAAAGCATTACAAGGCCATGAAATCTGAGAAGCGTCTCCTGGCAAAGAAGAAGAAGAAGAGTTGGAATGATAGTGACTCAAACTCTTTAGATTCAGAGGATGAAGAAGCCCTTATTGGGCATGTTACTTTTACAGAAGAAGACAACTACCATGCTGCGAAGGTGGGCATTAGGGATCCTTTGTCATAGTTAGATAGTGACAATGAAGATGATGACTATTGTAGCCTTATGGCCATGACAAATGAGGAAGATCAGGATGACACTCATCCTAATAAGGTAATCACTAAATCCACCTTTTGTTGTCTGATTCTGAATATGAGACTGGTGCTGATTCAGATGCATCCTCATCACCTGTTGAAGAAGGTGATTCTGAATCAGAAAAATATTTCAATGATATGGTCAACCAATATGGTGCTCTCTTGGAAGCACTAAAGAAGAGCAAAAAAGCATGCTAAAAAGCATGCGGAGGAAATTGAATCCTTGAAATTGGCTAAATCTGAACGTGATGTGTTGGGAAAAACACCCATTGATTTATCTTACAAATTAAATTCAAGTGATTTCATTATTTAGGATGTATTACCCATGTTGTATAGAAAGGGTATTTTGTTCATTAGATGTCTTAGGATGTCACACTCTAATGAGGGTGTCGAAGACCTGTCTAGAATAGTCCAAAATTCAGTTGAGTTAAAACTTGCATCGAATAGAAGTCGATGCAACTTCAATTGAAAGTCAAAGCAACATCGAAAAAGTAGAAGTAACTTAGACTGAAGTCGAAGTATAAGTTGAAATAGACGCAACGTTGAGATGTACTTGACACAAAAGACTGAGCCAGTCAAAGCAGTATTAAAAGTCGACGCAACATCGACTTATAGTCGACGTAGAAGATGAAGTTCAAAGTCCATGCCTTCAACTCGATGGATACGTCGATAAGAATTCTATGCAACAACGATATCCGAGTTCAGTTCAAAGCTGAAGAGGAATTCGAAGCTGCTTCTATTAGAACTCAGAGGTGCGTCAACTAGAAGGCAAATTTATTTGACGCTACGTCAAATATAGGCACAGAAATAGAATACTTTCTGTATTCTTTTTTGGTGCTTTTCCATAAGGTATACAAGGAAGTAATTTGAACTATAACGGTTCATTTATTGCCAATATTGGAAAGAATGACTCCAGAGAAACAACAAAGACATTCTTGGAAGTTATTCAAAAAGATGATTGACGGTATGTCAACATAAATGGAAAGAGAACGGTATTATCCGGTGGACATTCCTAACAGGGACACGACGGAAAAGAAAATAAATTCAAACGTTATTCCACAGAGAATAAAGATACTCTGGAAGAGAGACAATAAAAATGATTCAACTATTTTATTATGCCTTCTTCTTCCTCAAGTTCTCTATCAGACAGAAGAACAGAACATCTCTGTATAGGAAACACAAAAAGGCTTCTACTTCTTCTTATCTTACAGAAAAAAGCTAACAAGCATACAGAGAACATCAAGATCATAAGCAAAATAACCCTTGCATTCTTTTCTATCTCAAGTAAGGGTTCATCTACTAAACAGATCCTGAAGAACACCAAGTGACAGAATCATTAGTTATAACCCAGGAGGATTTGTTGGAACAACCCTATTACTGATTTGGGCTAGGATCACTATCTATTTACTAGGACTAAGTTGACCCAATTGAATAGTCCAAGGGTCAAGGGTTTAGGCTGTTAGAACTTAAGGAAAAGTTCAGTTTCTGCGTTCGACAAACTCCATCCTTCATTCGACGAAATGCTTTCTGTGTTCGACGAACGTATTGCTTCAGTGTTCGATGATCTTGCGGCGTCTCAGCGGTCGACGAACTTCAATCTCAGCGGTTGATGAACTTCAGTCTCAGCGGTTGACTAAGTCTCAGCGTTCGACAAACTTGCCAAGTCTCAGCGTTCGACGAACTCAGCTCCACGCTCGAAGAATAAGTAACAAGATGCTCAGATCGACAAACTCAGGTCTTCCAACCAGTTTTAGCAGATTATCTTTCAGTTCGACTACCTCTAGTTTGAGATCAATGAACTTCAGATTGTGTTCGACGAATTTATTCAGATCGACGAAATTTCTATTCAGTTCAGTATTTCAGAAGGATTATTTTTATTCTATTCTCTGAACTCAGATCGTTTATCAGCAACGGATCTATTCCTTCCAGATAAGTCAAGCATTATATATTTCCTTTTATTACTCTCATATTTCGAGAAAATAGTCGTTGACATATTTTGGAATTTTGGAAAAGGACACTTTCATGGAAAAGGAAAAGAAATAAAGCGCATTAGATTTGCAGTTTCAAGAATATCTCTTCTAAATATTTTATTCCTTAAATTCAAAGATTTGAATTTCAAATCAGTCAGAGATTTCTTTAAGGAAAAAGAAAAAGGAGAAGTGTCATAATATAACAGCAGTACAGTAAGATAAAAAAAAGATAGAAGGAACTGTCGAGATAAAGATATACATAAAGAAAAAGAAAAGGCTTTCAGATCTTCATCTTCCTCAAGCAACAGCTCTCTCAATCTCTGAGAACATCAATAAATATTCTCTCAGTTTTCTGCTGCAAGTTTTAACCTTCAAAAGAGCAACAATAATCTGAGAAACATTTGTCTCTCAGATTCATCAGCTATCAAGGAAGTTCTACATTCAAGTCAAAGCTCCATCCTCAACTATCAACCATTTCAATCAGACAGGGGGAGCTTTACATCAACATATTCCACTAGTCTTCTCTCAGATTATAGACAGAGAAGAACTTCATAACCCTCTTTATTCCATTATGTACAGGGTTCTAACTCCCTTCAAAAGTTAACCCCTTGGTGGTAGGGCACCTGAACAAAAACCTGTAGTTTTGTTTAAGCACCTGATCAAAATCTCAGTGGTGTTTGGGCACATGATCAAAAAACCCTTGGTGATAGGGCACCTGAACAAAAACCTTGTGGATTCCTGATGGAGCAAAACTATATACGCAAACGACAACGGCAAGTGTACTGTATCGAATGTAGTATAGGTTATAAGAAACCAAGGTCGTATTAGACTCGGGGCGGTTGAGTACTCTTACTTCAAGAAAATCTCTATTATTCTATCAATTAAAACTTTGGGTTGATTTTGCAAAAAAAAAGGAAAATAAAAATAAGATTAAAACGATGAGTAAAAAGGCTAGCACTCGATCTTAGAATCACCGCAGAATAAAGACCAAGAAAAAATAAAATCGCATTCTCTAACTAAAATATCTTTGACCATGGGGATTCCCGAATTATGAACGTACCTTGGGTCTAGGATACACCCAACTAAGATTAGGAATATCAACTGAATTTTCATTCTATAATCGATAACCTAATACTTGCTTTACGAGATAAACCCCTCTATTGGATTTGACTCCAATACGGGAGATTTATGTCATCCGCTTCTGAGGGTTGCATGCAACTCTCTTTATCCTTGAAGGATCGATTCGTCTTACGAGCTTGTTCGGCTTACTTAAGAACGAAAACAAGAATGAGAATTATATATCGAAAATATAATCTCCTTTCATTAAAATCAAGGATAAATCTTAAGCGTTTTAAAAAAGAGAAAGAGCGATTCCAAATTACTTCAAAACCAATATTATTCCTTGCATCATCTCGACCGAGTACTAATAGAAGTTTAGCTACTCATGGAGATTGAGGAATCAAAAGAAATAAAAGAATACATGAATAAGGGAGAAGAAAATGAGAGAAATAAAACTAATTTATTAATTGATGCAAAGAGAATTACAAACTAAGAAAAGGAAATTACACTATTGAATTGAAAGGTTCAATTTGCAAGTAGTAAAAGGATTATAAGAACTACTAAAAACATGAAAATAAAGACATGAAATGAAAGTTCTAATCCTAAAAATTCGTCCAAAAATTCCTCCCCAAACATTTGCTGGAACTGGCTTTTTATAGCTGTAAAATTGAGGTTACATGCCCTGGTCACGCCCGTGACCAAGGGCGTGTAAGGGGCGAGATCGGAGCTGGCGGAGAGGGCACGTTCTGGCTTCAAGGCAGGCATTTCAGACGCGTCACGCCTAGGTCACGCCCGTGACATGGGGCGTGTAATCTTTAAATGTGCTGCTGGCGGGAAATCTTTGGCGGGAAGATACACGGGTCGAGTCACGCTCGTGACTGGATGTCACGCCCCCTGGTCAAGCCCATGACCTGGGGCGTGTAACTTTAATTGACATGGCAGGCATGCTGGCAGATGGTGGTGAAGTCCCGAGCGTGACTTGGATGTCACGCCCTTGGTCACGCCCGTGACCTAGGGCGTGTACTTGACAATTTTGAACATTCGTCCAACTCTCGCCTGTTCGTCGATCTCCTGAATTTTTGTCGAACGCAGCAGGCAGGGTCAGTCCATTGGTCACACCCGTGACCTGGGGCGTGTACTTGGCGAATTCTTCACGGAACGACTCTGGGGTGATAGAAGCAGGTCTAGAACACATCTTTGGCTGTCACGCCCTTGGTCACGCCCATGACCTTGGGCGTGTACTTGACAATTTTGCTCAAAATGCCCAGAAATCCTGAAAAACACAGAAAAGACTTAAGTTAGTTTATAAAATTAAAAGGGAACATATTAAATAAGAAAATACATATAAATTATATAAATTCATATTAAAACTACATTAAAATTATACTAAATGATGAGTACAAAAAGTACTCATCAAACACCCCCATACTTGAGCTTTTGTTATTCCAGAGCAAAAGAGTGAGGAAAGAATTACAAGATATCGATATTATTTCTAATTGACTAAAATTTTATTAAACCAAGAATAAGTCAAAAGCAAATTTTAGGAATTCAAGAATTAAGTCATAAATTATGTTGATAATTTAAAAAGAGAAATTTGCTTAGCTAACTACTTCTCAAGATAACTATTTAGCAATCAAAATTATAGAAATTTTCAAACAAAATTAGATTGAAATTCTAAACATTCTAACATAAAAGAAACTTAAGGAAAAGACAACTACCAAAATATTGCTCTCTTAATAATTTAGTTTAGGACTAGAAACAATGAAATTGGCTAGGGATGGATTTGAACGAAATGGAAAAATAAAGAGTTCTTGAATATAGGTGATGAATTTTATCCTCTCACCTCAATTGAATAGGAAATTATATATGTTTAGGAAAATAATGAATTTTATCCTCTTATTTTCAATGACATATAATCTTTTAAAAAATCTCTTCAATTAAAAACCCAAAATGTATATGTTTAGATGTAATGAATTTTATCCTCTTACATCATGACATATAATCTTTTAAATGATTTTGGGTGCATATGTTTAGGAAATAATGAATTTTATCCTCTTATTCCCATGACATATGATCTTTTTTCTACTTTTTTTATTTTGCCAACAAAGGGTAAGGGTAACGAAATACTTCTAGTTTATAAATTAAACTATTTTGAGAGCAAATTTTTGGTGGAATGAAATTTCCTAAGATCTTAAAGTTAAAAGAGAATATAATAGGAATCTAGAGATGTTTAGCCAATTTACCACAAAGTGAAACTATTTAAAATTAAAAGGAGTAGTAGTGCTAAAGAGATTCTCTAATCAAATTAAAAACATAAAATGTTTCTTAAAACTAAATTACTTCAAATTTAAATTTAACAAATTCTGATAAAACAAAAAATTAGCTAAATTAAAAATGTAAGAATACTTATAATCAAACCTCAAACTAAATTTCTAGAACAATAAAAACAACAAGGCTAGGCATATTTATTATTATTATTATTATTTTTAATATAATATTTCTTGGACTTCCCGAGGGCTACCCGGTGAAGGGTTCGCAAGGTACTAGGAGTTGTGATGGGAGTTCAAGCCCAAAGCGCCCTTTCCAAGATTTTAGATTTTTTTATAATTTATATATATATATATATTTTTAAATAAAAATACAGCGAACACAAAGCTACACCCCCACACTTAAAATTAAACATTGTCCCCAATGTTTAAAACTAAGTATGAAGAATACTTAAAAGGAAATAAATTTTAAAAGATAAATACGTATAATTAAAGATAAGCAAGGGGTGCCTCCCAAGAGCGCTTTCTTTTTCCCGTCTTTAAGCTAGACGGTTATTGTTAGGAAAACGGAAATTTAAATGAGAAGTGAACAGGCAACTCCCTTAATTCACGCGTAGGTGAATGTGGCGGCGTCAGTCGCCCGGCTACTCCTTCGTTGTAGTCTTGATTCTTTTGTTGTCGGTGAGCTTGAAATTGTGAATCCAAATTACCTAAACAAACCTTAGGTAATTTGGAAATCTGGAGATGAGCAGCAAATGGATCTCTGAAGATGTTTGGTTGCAACGGCTCATCATCTATAAGGAAATTATTAGTATCAAAAGAATCAGAACTAAGTGATTCAGAAAATTTTTCGCAAGGAGGAAGCGCTTGCGAAAATATAAGATTAAGCTCTGGCTGCTCCTTTTCTAAAATAAAATTTTTATTAGGAAAATCTAGTGCATTACCAAGCGGAATAAAATTTTCGGACACAAAATTTTCATGAATTTTTGGTTGGATAGAAGAAATTCGCGAATATTCATGACAAGGAAAATAAAATCCGGGTGGAGTAAGGGAAGAAACTTGTTCTTCTTCTATTTCATCCGGGGTGCCCATAACTTTAAGGAATTTTTTGTATAATACATTTTCTTCATCTTTGGTAAAAGAAGTTATGGGATTACATGAAACCACATGTTCCTCCATAACTAAATTATCCAAAGATGGAGAAAAAATAATAGAAGAAATAAAATTCTCCTCTAAATTTTTTTTTTTTGGGGGGGGGGGGAGTATCGAATTGATTCGGTGGAGATTCCCCAAAATTAGAGAAAGGAAATTTCGGCGCAAAAGAAGAAGAACAAGAATTCAGATCTAAAGATTTATCTTCATCGCCCTGAAAACTATCTGGGTGACCTTGCCACCAAGAATAATCTACTTCGGGGCTAGAAGAAAAATTATTAAAAGCTGAAGAATTATTCTCGTGAAAATTAGAAAAAATACTAGACGAAATAATATATTCCTCTAAATTTTGGGGGGAAGTATCTATTTGGATCTGCGGAATTTCCCCCAAATTAGAGAACAAAAACTGTGGTGTATAAGAAGAAAAACAAAAATTTGTGTCTAAAGATCTATCTTCGTCGCTCCGAGAATTATCCTAGTGAGCTTGCCACCAAGAATAATCAACTTCGGGGCTAGAAGAACAATTATTAAATGCCAAAAATTTGTTCTTATTATAATTAGAAAAATTATTTTCATCAAAGTTTGAAAAATTATTTTCATTAAAAGATGAAAAATTATGATCGTAATTATTATCAAAATTATTTGCATAATATTGAGGATAATTATTTTCATAATAATTATTTTGAGCATATGAATGTAGATAACATTCCTCACTTTGATGAGACGCATTACAATAATAACAACTATTTTGGCGTTTTTGTGCCGCTTCCAAAAGATATACTTGGCTTGGAAGCTCGGCAACATTTACGGCCAATTCAAGTGACTCCATTTAATCAAAAAAAAAAAGGAAACAACCTTTACTCTAATGAATGGAATTTTAAAAATACTTTCATTATATAATTTGTTTTTCAAAAAGCGGGTTAAATTAGGCCCGGACTTCCCAAGGTCAACCAGGTGAAGGGCTCGCAAGGTAGTAGAGGCTATGATGGAATTCAAGCCCAAAGCGTCCTTTCCAAGAATTTAGATTACGCTTTTTAAGATTTTTTTTTAAATTTTAAAGAGAAGGGGGAGAAGAAAGAGAACGATAAAATTAATAAATATTTCTTTTTTCGAAATATCAACCGTGTCCCCGGCAACGACGCCAAAAACTTGATGCACAAAACTATATCCGCAAACGATGATGGCAAGTGTACCGTATCGAATGTAGTATAGGTTATAAAAACCAAGGTCGTATTAGACTCAGGGCGGTTGAGTACTCTTACTTCAAGAAAATCTCTATTATTCTATCAATTAAAACTTTGGGTTTATTTTGCAAAAAGAAAATAAAACAATGAAGAAAGAGGAGAATGAGAGAATAAAACTATTTTATTAAATTGCTAAAGAAAGTTACATGCTAGGAATTGAAAGAACAATTTGCGAGAAGAAAAGAAGTACAAGAACTACTAAAACTCGGGGCCAAAAACTTGATGGAGCAAAACTATATCCGCAAACGACAACGGCAAGTGTACCGTATAGAATGTAGTATAGGTTATAAGAAACCAAGGTCTTATTAGACTCGGGGCGGTTGAGTACTCTTACTTCAAGAAAATCTCTATTATTCTATCAATTAAAACTTTGGGTTGATTTTGCAAAAAAAAGAAAATAAAAATAAGATTAAAACGATGAGTAAAAAGGCTAGCACTCGATCTTAGAATCACCACAGAATAAAGACGAAGAAGAAATAAAATCGCATTCTCTAACTAAAATATCTTTGACCGTGGGGATTCCCGAATTATGAACGTACCTTGGGTCGAGGATACGCCCAACTAAGATTAGGAATATCAACTGAATTTTCATTCTATAATCGATAACCTAATACTTGCTTTACGAGATGAACCCCTCTATTGGATTTGACTCCAATCCAGGAGATTTATGTCATCCTCTTCCTAGGGTTGCATGCAACTCTCTTTATCCTTGAAGGATTGATTTGTCTTACGAGCTTGTTCGGCTTACTTAAGAACGAAAACAAGAACGAGAATTATATATCGAAAATAGAATCTCCTTTAATTAAAATCAAGGATAAATCTTAAGCATTTTAGAAAAGAGAATGAGCGATTCTAAATTACTTCAAAACCAATATTATTCCTTGGATCATCTCCACCAATTGCTAATAAAAGTTTAGCTACTCATGGAGATTGAGGAATCAAAATAAATAAAAGAATACATGAATAAGGGAGAAGAAAATGAGAGAAATAAAACTAATTTATTAATTGATGCAAAGAGAATTACAAACTAAGAAAAGGAAATTACACTATTGAATTGAAAGGTACAATTTGCAAGTAGTAAAAGGATTATAAGAACTACTAAAAACATGAAAATAAAGACATGAAATGAAAGTTCTAATCCTAGAAATTCGTCCAAAAATTCCTCCCCAAACATCTGCTGGAACTGGCTTTTTATAGCTGCAAAATTGAGGTTACACGCCCATGGTCACGCCCGTGACCAAGGGCGTGTAAGGGGCGAGATCGGTGCTGGCGGAGAGGTCACGTTCTGGCTTCAATGCAAGCATTTCGGACACGTCACGCCCTAGGTCACGCCCGTGACCTGGGGCGTGTAATCTTTAAATGTGCTGCTGGCGGGAAATCTTTGGCGGGAAGGCGCGCAGGGCGAGTCACGCTCGTGACTGAATGTCACGCCCCCTGGTCACGCCCGTGACCTGGGGCGTGTAACTCTAATTGACGTGGCAGGCGTGCTGGCAGCTGGTGGTGAAGTCCCGACCGTGACTTGGATGTCACGCCCTTGGTCACGCCCGTAACCTGGGGCGTGTACTTGACAATTTTGAACATTCGTCGAACTCTCGCCTGTTCGTCGATCTCCTGAAGTATCGTCGAACGCAGTAGCCAGGGTCACGCCCTTGGTCACGCCCATGACCTAGGGCGTGTACTTGGCGAATTCTTCACAAAATGACTCCGGGGTGACAGAAGCAGGTCTGGAACACATCTTTGGCTGTCACGCCCGTGCCCTTGGGCGTGTACTTGACAATTTTGCTCAAAATGCCCAAAAATCCTGAAAAACACAGAAAAGACTTAAGTTAGTTTATAAAATTAAAAGGGAACATATTAAATAAGAAAATACATATAAATTATATAAATTCATATTAAAACTACATTAAAATTATACTAAAAGATGAGTACAAAAAGTACTCATCAATTCCTACCAAGGGTGGTAGAAGAGTAGATGTACCTAGGTTTATTGGGGAACTACTATAGATCCTTGTGTCCTCTGTGACTGTGTTCATTTTTCTGTACTGTGTTGTGTTGTGTTCGTTATTTGTTTTTATAACTCACTATGTTATACACATATAAATATCACTATTTTAACTTCGTTATAAAAATAAGTGAAAAACCTTTTAATACTCTATTCACCCCCCCCCCCCCCCCCCCCCCCTCTAGAGTGACTTTAAGATCTAACCTCACTTTCAATTGGTATCAGAGGATTCATCTGATATCAGAGGACTTTCAATTGGTATCAGAGGATTCATCTGATATCAGAGGACTTTCAATTGGTATCAGAGGTTGGTTGATTCTTTACAGGCTAACACCTGAATCAAAAGATCAATTAGATCTTAAATTTTTCTAAAGTTTTATTTTTCTAAAAATCCATGACACAGAACAAAGAATACTCAAGCACAAGACCTCATATGTGCAATCTAAATAAGTTTGCATTATGGAAGGCAAGGATCAGATTATATATGAATTCTATTGATGAAGATATTTTTAATGTGACTTTGACAGGACCTCCTACTCCTACAGTAACAACAAGTGCTGAAGCAATAACAAATAATGCTATTCCACCTCCTGAGTGGACATAAGCTCAAAAGAAGCAGAGAAGTGCTGATGCCAAAGCAATGAATATATTGGCACAGACAATGTCAAATGACATTTTCCAAAAAGTTGTGGAATGCACTTCAGCTAGAGATATTTGGATCTCTCTCAACAACATGGTTGAAAGTTCTGCAGATGAGAGAAAGGACATAAGATCTCATCTAATCTCTCAATATGAGAATTTCAAAAAGGGAGAAAATGAAACAGTAGCTGATATGTACAATTGACTCAGTCTCATAATCAATGAGTTAAAGACTCTAGACAAAGTGATCTCTATCACTGAAGTTAATGAAAAGATCCTAATGTGCTTCCCCAGCACATGGGACTCTAGGATTTGGCCAATCAAGGAATCCAGAAGCCTCAATGAGATCTCCACTGAGACCTTGTTAGGCAAGCTCAAATCCTATGAGCAGCTTATTAAATCCAGAGAAGTTGAACAATCTACTTCCTCACCAGCATCCAAGAAGGAAAAGAGCATTGCTTTCCAAGCAACTAAAGAGGAAGATAAAGCTCCAGGAGAACTGGAGTTTATGAGCTTACTAGCCAAGAGATTCTATAAGATGGCTAGAAAGGATTTTAGAAAGAAGGATTAAAGATCAAGAGAAAAACCAAGTTATGATAAATCAAATTCTAAAGAAATTATCTATTTTGGTTGCAAGAAACCTGGACACATTCTACCTGAGTGTCCAGAGAACCAAAAGAAAGAAAAGAGAAAAGAAAAATAAGAGAAAAGGCACTCTAGCAAGCCTTCCTCCCACAAACACAAGCATAAGGGAAGAGGCTTTGTAGTTGAAACATGGAGTGAAAAAGAATCAGAGTCATCATCTATCTCATCTGAATATGAAAATGATGCAAATGAAAAGGATCAATGCTTGATGGTTGTTTATGACTTATGCAATGCTTCAGAATATGCATCATCATCCAGTTCCAGTGATGATGAAGATGAAAGAAATTTCTGCATGATGGCGATCAATGCCTCGGGAAATAATTCAGAAGAATCAGAATCAGAAAATGACAGTGATCAGGTAATATCTACCTTTGATTTTAATTCAATTGAATTCAAAGATGAATTCAAAGCTCTTTATTTAGATTTAATCAAATCTGAGAAGGAAATAATCTCTCTCAATGGGAGAAGTATCAAACTGATGGACATCACAAGCACAGTGAATGCCAGACTTAGTGGCAAACTGGGCTTGGGTGCATCATCAAGTGAGCCACATCTGATTAAGAAAAACATCTTATCTACACCAGTAAAATTCATTTCTTCTAAGAACAAAGAGGCAGTAGAAGTAGATAAGAATATTTCAATCAAGAATGTTAAGAATAAAGAAATTCAACAGAATTCGTCGAACGGAGCTCGACGAAATCAATTCATTTCGTCGAACGGAGATCGACAAACTCTGAAGACAAAATTTCAGTATATTTATTATTCAAACGGCGCTCGACGAAAGTAATTCACTTCGTCGAACGGCGATCGACGAAGTCATCCAAATTCGTCGAACGAAAAACATACTGAAAATCTAAAGAATTTTTATTCTTCACTGAGTGGATAATTCCTCCAAGGAGATATCGTCCACGAGGTTATAAGGATCAGCCTGAGATGTCTTTAATTTCAGAATTTTGTGGATAAACAAATGGACCCAAGGTAGTCTGGGTCAAGAACAACTAGAATGTTTTCTATTTTGAAGGTATAGGGCTATCCAAAAATAAAAGAACAATGGTACTTGGATAGTGGTGCTCAAAGCATATGACAGGAAACAAGGCCAACTTAAGCAATTACAAGGCAAAACTTGGACCCAAAGTGATCTTTGGAGACTCCAACTATGGACAAACCAAAGGCTATGACAGATCAAAGTTGGAGCAGTCACCTTCAAAGAGATAGCTTATGTCAAGGGTCTGAAGCATAACCTCATCAGCATAAGCCAATTATGTGATGAAGGTTATCAGGTAACTTTTAACCACTACTTATGTCTTATTACCAATAATAAAAACATAAATGTATTCTCTGGTATTAGACATGGAAACATTTATTTAGTCGATTTTGACTCTGCCAACTCAGATATTTGCTTATTCAATTCAATGAGTAAAACAAATGAATTATGGCATAAAGGCTAGGACATATTAACCTTAGAACTATATCTAAGCTTTCTAAGGACAATCTTGTTAAATGACTGCCTTCTGGTTCACACAAGAAGGAAGGACTCTGCACGGCTTGTCAATTAGGTAAGCAGACCAAGAGTAGTTTTAAATCTTTATCCAAGAGTGATTCACCTAGGATTTTGTACTTACTACATTTGGATCTTTTTGGACCCACTGCAATATAAAGTCTAGGAGGAAAGCATTACACTCTAGTTATTGTAGATGACTTCTCAAGATTCACTTGGGTGTTCTTTCTTAGGAACAAGTCTGACACCTTCAATGTTCTGACAGACTTTCTCAGGTCCATCATGATTGAGTACTCTACTCTAGTTTCATTGATCAGAAGTGATCATGGCACTGAGTTTGAATCTCTTCTGATGAGAGAATTCTGTGGAAAAGAAGGGATCAGGCAATGTTTCTCTGCTCCTAGAACTCCTCAGAAAAATGGGGTAGCTGAAAGGAAAAATAGAACACTAATTGAATCAGTAACTACATTGCTTGCTGATGCTCACTTGCCAATCTCTTTTCGAGCAGAGGCAGTGAAAACAGCAAATTATGTATTGAACAGAAGCCTGATACATAAGCTTAAGGGTAAAACTCCCTATGAATTACTCAAGAATAAAAAGCCTAAGGTTAACTACTTAAAGATATTTGGCTGTAAATGCTATATGCATAACAATGATAAGAAGTATCTCAGGAAATTTGAAGCAAAATATGCTGAAGGTATATTCCTTGGATATTCTCTTTCTAGTAAAGCATATAGAGTTTACAATAAATCTACTCTTAAGATAGAAGAGTCCATGCATGTATCTTTTGATGAAACTAACATGTTAATTGAGGAGAGGAATACCACCTCTACCAAAAATACTTTGCAGGTACCAGCTCTATGTGAAGAGCTCAATGGACTAAATCTACAGAATGAAGAGTCTTTACTTCCATCATCTCAAATTATTGAAGACAGTGAAGAAGAAGATCATCCAGAAGATCTTGCTGACAATTTAAATCAAATGACAGTTGAACAAGTCCCTCAAGAAGAAATTATTGTTGAACCAACTCCAACTGTTGATCACATCACAGTCAGAGATCATCCAATATCCCAAATCATTGGAGATATTTCAGCAGGAGTTCAAACAAGGCATCAACTACACCAAAATCAGATGCACACTTGTTTCCTATCACAAGTTGAACCTCAATCCATAAAAGATGCAGAACAAGATCCAAACTGGATTCTTGCAATGCAAGAGGAGCTCAACCAATTTGAAAGGAACAAGGTTTGGTATTTGGTTCCAAGACCAAAAGGCCATCCAATTATTGGCACCAAGTGGGTCTTTAGGAACAAGCTAGATGATCAAGGCATAATCATCAGAAATAAAGCAAGATTAGTAGCCCAAGGATATTCTAAGGAAGAAGGAATTGATTATGATCAAACCTTTGCTCCTGTTGCTAGACTTGAAGCTATAAGGATTTTTCTTGCCTTTGCTGCATTCAAGAAGTTCAAAGTCTATCAGATGGATGTGAAGAGTGCATTCTTGAATAGAGACATCAAAGAAGAAGTCTATGTGGAACACCCACCAGGTTTTATCTCTCCAACTCACTCTTCTTATGTATTTAAGCTTAATAATGCTCTCTATGGTCTCAAGCAAGCTCCCAGAGCATGGTATGAGACCTTAGCTAATTTTATTTTGGAGAACAAATTTTGAAGAGGCATTGTTGATCAAACCCTATTTTTCAGGATACATAAAAATCAAACTTTACTAGTTCAAATATATGTAGATGATATCATATTTGGCTCTACTGATTCAAATCTAAGCAAAAGGTTTTCTAACCTAATGCAATCTAAATTTGAAATGAGTAGTATGGGTGAGTTATCTTACTTCCTTGGTCTTCAAGTGAAGCAAACTCCAAATGGCATATTCATATCACAATCTAAGTATGCTAAGGAATTAGTGAAAAGATTTTGTATGTCTGATGCTTCCACCATGAAAACGCCCATGCCCTCCAATGTTGTTGTTGACACTGATGAATCAGGCAAACCTATTGATAAGAAACTGTATAGAGCAATTGTTGGCTCATTACTTTATTTAACAGCTAGTAGGACTGACATAATGTTTGCTACATGTATTTGTGCTAGGTTCCAAGTTAACCCCAAAGAATCTCACCTAATTTTATCAAAAAGAATTTTGAGATATATAAAGGGTTGTCCAAATCTAGGACTCTGGTATCCAACTACATCAGAATTTGAATTAACTGGATTCTCAGATTTTGATTATGCTGGATGCAGAGTAGACAGAAAAAGCACATCAGGAACTTGCCAGTTTCTTGGTGATAGCTTGTGTCTTGGTTTTGTATGAAACAAACATCTGTGTCTACATCAACAGCTGAAGCAGAATATATTGTTGTATGCAGTTGCTGCTCACAGATACTGTGGATACAAAATCAACTTCTAGATTATGGTATCAACCTAAATAATTCAATTATATTTTGTGACAATACTAGTGCAATATCTATAGCTCAAAATCTAGTACTCCATAGTAGGGCTAAACACATAAAAATTAGGCACCACTTTATCAGAGATAATGTGGATAAAAATAAAATTTGCCTATAATTCATTTCTACTAATTTGCAAAGGGCTGATATTTTCACCAAACTCTTGGATGAAAAGAAACATATCTTCTTTATAAATCAGCTAGGAATGATAAATGGAGATTCAATCAATTAAAAATTAAATTTTCTACTTATCACATCACTTCATCGAACTGAGATCGACGAAATCTAGTCGTTCGTCGAACAGAGATCGACAAAGTCATCTAAATCGTTGAACTGAGATCGATGAAAATTTATTTTTTGTCGAACGCAGTTTTGATGAAGCCTATGTTTCTGATCTTTCCTTATAATCAAATCTTTTATTTCTTTTTAACTGTATGCCTATAGAATTGCTTCTATTTCCAGTTCCTTTGCACTTGATCTCTATTTTTATTTTACAGGAACAATAGCAATATTTCTTCAAAAAGATTGCATCCTTCCCTACCTCCTCATCTGTCCCTTCTTCTAGGGGCCTAGCTTCAGGCCTTCCTGAAACTAGGCAGGGGGAGATGTTTCATGAAGAAGCTCATTTATGGCAGGGGGAGATGTTTTGAAGAAACTCCTTTTTGTTAGGGGGAGATGCTCTCCTTTTTTTGATAGGGGGAGATTCTTTTTGTAGATGCTCAAGTTTCAAGAGGAGATGCTGTATGAAAAACAAAAATCAGTTCTTGATGAAGAAGCCAACAGCAGTTTTGATTCAGAAATTCAGTTATGATAGATTCAAATGCAGATTGGTAGCAAAGTAGATTCAGTTATTGCTACAGTTCAGATCAACAAAAGCTAAAGCTGAAAAATGTAGATTCAGATTATAAAGCTTTTCAGTTCCAGTTCTAGTTCAAGTTCCAATTCAAGTTGATTTTGTGACGTCACCTCCAACTTAAGTTCCAAAAAATTTCAGAAAGCAAGATTAAGTTCAGATAAACAAAGAAAAATGCTGAAGGAAAGGATTTCTAAGCAAAGCAAAAGATGCAAATGCAGATTCAGAAATATTGTTTGATATAGCAGATACAGCTCAGATAATCAAATTTAGAAAGCTGAAGGTAATGTCAGAATTCAGAAAGCAAAATGTTCTGATTATTTGTTTTTATCATTTCTTTTTTAAATGTAAAATTTCAAAACTCAGAGTATCATATTTTATATCTGCTGAAATATTTAAAATCTATCAGATATATATCCTCTGTTGTTTTGTTGTTTTTTTTTATTATTCATTTTTTGTCAAATAGTGTCCTAACCCAAATAGGGGGAGATTGTTGGAACACCCTATTACTGATTTGGGCTAGGATCACTATTTGTTTACTAGGACTAAGTTGACCCAATTGTATAGTCCAAGGATCAAGGGTTTAGGCTGTTAGAACTTAAGGAAAAGTTCAGGTTCTGCGTTCGACGAACTCCATCCTGCGTTTGACCAAATGCTTTCTGCGTTCAACGAACGTATTGCTTCAGTGTTCGACGATCTTGCAGCGTCTCAGCGGTCGACGAACTTCAGTCTCAGCGGTTGATGAACTTCAGTCTCAGCGGTTGACTAAGTCTCAGCGTTCGACAAACTTGCCAAGTCTCAGCGTTCGACAAACACAGCTCTGCGCTCGAAGAATAAGTAACAAGATGCTCAGATCGACGAACTCAGGTCTTCCAGCCAGTTTTAGCAGATTATCTTTCAGTTCGACCACCTCTAGCTTGAGATCGATGAACTCCAGATTGTGTTCGACGAAATTTCTATTCAGTTCAGTATTTCAGAAGAATTATTTTTATTCTATTCTCTGAACTCAGATCGTTTATTAGCAACGGATTTATTCCTTCCAGATAAGTCAAGGATTATATCTTTCCTTTTATTACTCTCATATTTCGAGTAAATAGCCGTTGACAAATTTTGGAATTTTGGAAAAGGACACTTTCATGGAAAAGAAATAAAGCATATCAGATTTGCAGTTCCAAGAATATCTCTTCTGAATATTTTATTCCTTAAATTAAAAGATTTGAATTTCAAATCAGTCAGAGATTTCTTTAAGGAAAAAGAAAAAGTAGAAGTATCATAATATAACAGCAGTACATCAAGATAAAAAAATATAGAAGGAACTATCGAGAGAAAGATATACAGAAAGAAAAAGGAAAGGCTTTCTGATCTTCATCTTCCTCAAGCAGCAGCTCTCTCAATCTCTGAGAACATCAACAAATATTCTCTCAGTTTTCTGCTGCAAGTTTTAATCTTCAAAAGAGCAACAATAATCTCAGAAACATTTGTCTCTCAGATTCATTAGCTATCAAGGATGATCTACATTCAAGTGAAAGCTCCATCCTTAACTGTCAACCATTTCAATCAGACAGGGGGAGCTTTACATCAACACATTCCACTAGTCTTCTCTCAAATTATTGACAGAGAAGAACTTCATAACCCTCTTTATTCCATTATGCACAGGGTTCTTACTCCCTTCAAAAGTTAACCCCTTGGTGGCAGGGCACCTGAACAAAAACCTGTAGTTTGGTTTGAGCACCTAATCAAAAGCTCAGTGGTGTTTGGGCACCTGATCAAAAACCCATCTGTGATAGGGAACCTGAACAAAAACCTAGTGGATTCCAACTAAGGGTGGTAGATGAGTAGATGTACCCAAGTTTATTGGGGAACTACTATAGATCCTTGTGTCCTCTGTAATTGTGTTTATTTTTCTGTACTGTGTTGTGATGTGTTCTTTATTTTTTTTTATAACTCACTCTGTTATACACATATAAATATCACTATTTTAACTCCGCTATAAAAATAAGCAAAAAACCTTTTAATACTCTATTCACCCCCCCCCCCCCCCCCCCCCACCCCCCCTCTAGAGTGACTTTAAGATCTAACCTTACTCTCAATTGGTATCAAAGGATTCATCTGATATCAGAGGACTTTCAATTGGTATCAGAGGATTCATCTGATATCAGAGGACTTTCAGGATTTATGTTGGGTATTATGCCCTCAATGTTTCTAGATTTGAAGAAGGAACACAAGTACAGATATGCTAAGTTGTTTTTGATGTTATGTTTAAGTTCATGCTGTGACAGATGCATCAAAGCTACATCAATAGTATCAAGAATATAAAAGTAATGAAAATTTACTAATTAAAATATCATCTCAAGACTCAGCAAATAATTCATTGAGAAAGGAATCATTTCGTTGAGACAGTCTCGACGACATTGTCTTGAAGAAATCTTATCATTGATAAAGCTATGTTCAGATGTCTCGACGATATCGTCAAAAAGAAGCAATATCATTGAGATATCAAGTAAACTCTTGAAGAAACAAGTATGTCAACGATATCGTCATGAAGATTACACATCGTTGAAATGATCAAGATGATATCGTATAAAAGAAATTTTATCGTCTTGACAGATGCAGGGTTGCATTTAATGCGCCGATTTTCTCAGAAATTGAAATGTAGGGAATGTGCATGTCGCATATCTTGCACATTAATCAAGGAGTAATAAATGATAAATTACAGAGGAATATAAATGAGAGACCTTTTCATTTGCAGAAGAACCTGTTACTTGGTATTCTCTTTCACGAGTATTCTCAGGCTTCTAAACAGAAGAGAGAGAAAAGAATTAACAAGAAGAAGACTTCATTGCTGTGTAGTGAAGGTCAAGATAAAATCATATAGAAAGGCTCAATGATTCATAAGATCTCTGGACTTACTGTTGCAAGAAGAAAAAGAAGTCTGACCAGTCAAAGTTTTCATCTTGAAGCCTTCTCTTCTACTACAACAAACTCTTCTGTATTATTCTGTAAGGTTCTTTGTAAGCCTAAGCTTGTAGGATCTTGTAAACAGATCTGAGTTGGTAGGGCTCTGTGTGAGCCTGAGTTCTGTATGGTTCCTTGTGAGCCTGAGTTTGGTAAGATCTTAGTGAAGATCTAAGTTTTTGTAAGACTTGTAAATTCTGAGTTTAGTAGGGTTCTTTGTGAGCCTGAGTTATAAGATCTACTTATTGAGAAGAGATCTGAGAAGTTGGAGAAGTTGCCTAGTCTAGATCATTGCTAGATAGGTGGGAGGGACATTGGAGTACCTCTAGACACATTTTCTTGTAAGTAACCACTATACATCTTGTGTGTTTTCTGCGTTGTTTTTGTATTATGCTAGATAGAATTTAAAGAAGCAACTAACTGTGAAAACACCTAATCACCCCCTAGGTGTATTATAGACAACCCATATCTTTCAATTGGTATCAGAGGTAGGTTAAGTTCAAAGGCTTAATATCTTATAACAAGATCTACAAATTTATTGGGTTATGATAAATCAATGCCTGGTCAACATCATAAGGAGATGAGTTCAATGAAGTTGTCAATCTACACCAAAGAGAATTTTCCCATCTGGAAGCAAAGGATCAGATCGTATATGGAAGCATCAGATCCTAGAGTCTACTTGGCTGTAGAAGAGGGACCCTATGTTCCCATGACCATTCCTGTGGATCCTACAGCAACCCCTGTTCCAAAGTCCATGTCTCAGTTCACCAAGGATGAAGTAGCCTTGGTCACTATGGACAAGAGTGCAAAGAATATAATTGTAAATTCAATTGATGACTCCATATTTCAAATTCTGATTCATTACAAAATACGAAAGGAAATGTGGGATCCTTGGTTGTATACATGGAAGGAATATAAGAGGTTAGAGATGACAGAAAATCCCTTCTGATTCAAGAATATAAATCCTTCAGGCAAGACAAGAAGGAGGACATAGTTGTCTGCTATGAAAAGTTTTTCAGGATTTTTAATGGGCTCAAAACCTATGAAAGAGAGTTCACCATTTATGAGCTAAATGACAAATTCTTGAGATCTTTGAACAAAGAGTGGGACATGAAGTTGTGTGCCATAAGGGAAGTATCTGGGAGCAATTGAGCCTCGACAGCTATATGGCAAGCTGCTATCATAAGAGCTGAAGCTGAATACTAGAAAGGCTGAAGAGGAAAACTCCAAGGCTTATAATAGAGAAAAGGTTTTGGCCTTTAATGCTGAAGCTTCCAGAAAGCACAAGAAAGTAGAGCATGTCTATGTCTTAGAGGAAGAGATCTCAAGCAACTCCAGCTCAGAACTCTCTGATGAAGATCTTTCACTGTTCACCAAGCAGTTTATTAAACCGCTGAGAAACAGAAGAAGAGGGAACAGAAGATATGATGTTTTACCCTCTAGTTATATGAGAGAAGACAAGTCTGGGAGGAAACACAGATCAGACAGGTATGACTCCAATTCTAGCAAACATATTTCTTCTAACATTGTTTGTTACAACTGCAAAAAGTCTGGACATGTCATTGTTGAATGTCCATTCAAGAGACAAAAGAAGAGTTAAGAAAGAAAGCACTCAAAGAGTAGGAAGTCAGAGAAAAGCTTTGTGGCAAAGAAAGTGAGCACACTCAGTGACAGTGACACTGAATGCTCCTCATCAGAATCAGATAGCCATATAGCAGCTATGACCTTCTCATATGAAGAATGTTGTGATGAAATTCATCACAAATAGGTAATTCCTAAAGCATCTCCTACCATATCTGACACAGATTCAAACACCTACTCCTCTTCAAAAGGAAAAGAAGTTAACACTGATTATATAGAGAAATTTGGTGCCTTGCTTGATGCTCTTAAGAAAGCAAAAACTCTCTATAAAGCACAAGCAGCAGAGATCATCTCCTTGAGTGGCAACAAAGATGAACAACTTGAGAAAGTAACTGAGCTATCTCAAGGTAAGACTAAATTATCAATCTCTCCATTGAGCACTAGCACTCAAACTGAAGTTATTAAGCATAAGAACATTAGAATCAAAGAGCTAGAGGATAAGCTCTTAGTGGAAAGGAGAATTGTGGCTAGTTATTCCAAGCCACAAACTGTTCTTCCTTTGATAGATAGCTTTTCACAATCAAATAAGAAAGGTTTGGGCTACTCTCAAAGTGAAAACAGTGAGAAATATGCTCAAGGAAAGACACTCTTTATAAAGGTGGTCATACCAACAAATTCATATGATCATAGTAGCATCTATGGATGCAAAGAGAGCAAGGAGACAGTAAGTGGTCTTAAGCTTCCTTCCACTTGGCTCAGCAAAAGACAAACTTTCCTTGGGAAGAGTGCACTATCTGCATCCCAAAAGAATCCTCCAATGAAGGCTTTCAGAAACACTCATGATGGGGAAAGTTCCTCAATTTCCAAAAGGGGGGGGGGGGGGGGGGGGTTAGCTGCCAAGCAACAGCTTAACCCAATCATACCAAGCTGCTCCAAAAAATCTAGATACAATAGATTTGAATGTTAGTGTTGTGGTAAAGTAAGGCATTTTGCCTTAGACTGTTGGTTTAATCCAACTGTCCAGAATTCTCCCCACGTGAGAATTAGTATGAAAGAAATTAATATTCCATTTAGTTCCCTTCCTAACAAGCACCTAGGACCCAAGCAAGCATGGGTTCCTAAGGAAGTGTAGTTATTTTGCAAGTATGTCCAAAATACACCAAGACTCTTATGTGGTATTTGGACAGTGGGTATTCCAGGCATATGACTGGAACTAGAAGACTCTTGAAGGAGTTTACACCTATAGAAGATGGACCCATAGTCAAATTTGGAGGATCTGATAAAGGTGTAGTTAAAGGCTATGGTAAGATTACTAATGGTAGGATCACTATCACAAGGGGAGAATTCTGGACAAGACTCTTATGTTGAAGGGTTATAACATAACCTCATTAGCATAAGTCAACTATGTTACTTGGGAAATACTGTAGCTTTCCACAAGGATGGGTGCCTAATCAAGAATTCTCAGAATTCTGAATCTATTTTAACATGCACTAGAAGTGGCAATATTTATTGCTTAAATTTCATTTGCTTTAAAAAGAATGAACTTGTATGTCTTGTGGCAAATGATGGAATGTCTGCTTGTGTAAAGTGGCACAAGAGACTAGCCCACATTAATTACAAGTCTCTTAAGAAATTAATGACAAAAAATTTGGTAAGTGATGCTCCTAAGTTGAATTGTTTAGAGATGAGTCCTTGTCATGCATGCCAAATGGGCAAGCAAACAAGAACTCATTCAAAAGCATACGGGACAAACAATCAACTAGGTGCTTATACCTCTTGCACATGGATTTATTTGGTCCTATGGCAGTGCACATCTTAGGAGGAATGGATTATACATTAGTTATTGTTGATGATCACTCTAGGTTTGCTTGGGTGTTCTTTTTAAAACACAAGTTTGATACCCTAAGTACATTCAACAATTTTGTCAAACAAATTCAAAATGAAATGAACAATTATATGGTCAAAATCAGAAGTAACCATGGAACTGAATTTCAATCTGGGTCAATGACTGAATTTTGTGAAGAAGGAGGTATCCTACAAGAGTTTTCTTCTCCCAGAACTCCCCAACAGAATGGGGTGACTGAGAGGAAAAATAGAACACTTATTGAAGCTAGTAGGACCATGCTAAGTGACTCGTCACTTCTAGAATATCTGTGGGTTGAGGTAGTCAATACTGCATGTCATGTGCAAAATAGAGCACTCATCAATAAGAACCATAGTAAGACTCTTTATGAGCTAATTAACGGTAAGAAGCCAACACTAGCTTACTTCAAAATCTTTGGAAGTAAATGTTATGTGATGAAAAATAATAAGCTTACATTACCAAGTTCTATGCAAAGAGCTATGAAGGTATCTTTGTAGGATATAGGAAAACAAGAAAGCCTACATAGTCTTATATTAGAATGCTCTTACAATTGAGGAATCTGTACATATTGTTTTTGATGAGAGCAGCATGTTGCATAATCCTTCTTCTATTTCATCCAGTGCAGGAATTGAAGAAAATTTAGAGACCCTGAAAATCAGAGAAGACGAAATAATTGAGAAGAATGAGCCTTCCACACTAGAATATATTCCAGAAATAGTAGAAGAGACTACTGAAGAGCCAAATCACCAAAAAGAGAATCATGAAGAAGGAGCTGAAGAAGTTACTGAAATAGGAGAACCATCAAGAGTGATGCCTACAGTTATAAGACATCTTAGAAGTCATCGAGCAAATCATATAATTGGTGAGCTTACTCATGGAGTTAGAACTAGAAGAAATGCACTAAATGAGAACTTGCACCTCAGTTTTCTATCACAACTGGAGCCAAAGAAAATTGACGAGGCCAACCAAGATCAATTCTGGATTATGGCCATGCAATAAGAGCTCAATCAATTCAAGAGATGCAAAGTTTGGAAGCTTGTTCCAAAGCCACAAGGGCATAATGTCATTGGAACAAAGTGGATCTACAGAAATAAAATGGATGAAGCTGGAGTGATTATCAAGAATAAAGCAAGATTGGTGGCCCAAGGCTACAGATAAGAGGAAGGGATAGACTTTGATCAGACATTTGCCCTTGTATCTAGACTAGAGACAATTAGACTCTTCATAGCCTATGCTGCATATAAGGGATTTAAAGTCTATCAGATGGATGTAAAATCAGCATTTTTATATGGAGATTTGAAAGAAGAAGTCTATGTAGTTCAACCACTAGGTTTTATCTCTCCTACCTTTACTGACCATGTATATTTTCTAAATAAAGCCTTATATAGCCCGAAGCAAGCTCCAAGGGCTTGGTATGACACACTGTCTCTACCTTTCTCCTTTAAAATAGGTTCTCAATGGGGAAAATAGATAAGACTCTTTTCTTAAGAGAGATGAAGGGCCAGATCTTATTGGTTCAAATATATGTTGATGACATCATAATTGGATCAACAAATGGGACACTTTGCAAGAAGTTTGCTACACTCATGCAAAATAAGTTTGAGATGAGCAGTATGGGAGAGCTCAAGTATTTCTTAGGTCTCCAAGTAAAGCAATCTGAAGAAGGAATTTTCATTTCTCAGACCAAATTTACCTTGGATAGAAGCATAATTGGCTCATTGCTCATTGCTCTACCTTCAAAACCCTATAATGAGTCCAAGTATAGAAGCATAATTGGCTCATTGCTCTACCTTACTGCTAGTAGGCCAGATATCATGTTTCTCACATGTGTCTGTGTAAGGTTGTAAGATCCCTCTCCTGCACCAGGAGAGTTACCCAGATCTTATGCCCAGAACCGCCGCATTACGGTGATGCTAACACACGAGTTAGCACCCTTCGTAAGACGCCGATCCTGTCGGCAAGAATGATCAACCAGGCCAACATGAGATAAGAATAAAACTAGGTAAACAAGTCTACAATCACACATATCTGTATATATAACCAAACGTATACAAGTCCATCAATGAGTACAATAAATGAAAGAGAGTAAGGGCTTATGCCCGATACATACCCAATGAAATGACAATATAAAACTCTCTGTCAAATCTCTATGCGGAAGCTAAGTAACACATCGTCAAACACCTGTCTCATAGTGGAAGTAATGTGCGGCATCTGCAGCTCAGGTCCTGTTACCTCGTCCGGCTGGTCGTGCTGGTGCTCCATCCTCTCGGGTTCCTACGGTCACAACCGACCGTTAGTCATAAAGACTAAGACAATTTTGTCCCCGTCTCCCCCCGCGACTCCTAGGTACCGAGAAGGAGGAAGGAAGTGGAGGACAACAAATATAATAATAACAACAAGCAGGTGACAAGGGGATCTACACTAGAAAGTATATATAAAATGGTAGATCTACACTAGCAGTATAAATAAGTAAGCAATAATGAAACAGTATAAGAAGTAACTAAGTACAGCAGTGCGGTGCAAGGAAAGTAACGAGTATGAGTAAACTATCATCGCATGAGTATCTTAACTTATATGAATGCCCACACAAACTTATAAGTTAAGATATCTATAAAAAAAACTTATCATATAAAAGAGCCCATACTAATTTATATGATAAGGGTCTACAATTTGATGTTCTAAAGTTTATGTATCTTATGATATGCATGATATGCTATGATTCATACAAGTGCAACTCACCCACACGACTCTATGATCACAAACCTTTCGTTCCCAATTTTGGAGTTAACTACACTCTCTGGTACCACCATTGTGGCTACGGTAGCAGTGGAGCGGGTGCCTCCACTTCCTAGGCTAGTATACACACTACAAGACCTAAACCCTTCGTACGCCTCTGTACACATCCTAAGTGCACTCTAGAGTCTTGCGCATTCTTTGCTGGAATCCACTAGTCTTTAAGGTCGGGTGAGCGTCTTCGGGAATCGTCCTCCAGACTATATTGTAAATAACCTACTGGCCCCTCAAACCCTCACACCCGCCTAAGTCAATGTACTGTTGTCGGTGTGACGACTAGCCTAGTACCGAAGACCCGCCACAAATTTGTTTTTATGCACATGCAAGTTATCACAATCCGAGCCTCCAACTCGTAGGACCATCCTGTCCTGATATACAACCTCCCGAGCCTCCAGCTCGCAGGACCATCCTATCCTGATATACAACCTCCCGAGCCTGCAGCTCGCATGACTAACCAGTCATGATATACTATTTCCCATCCTCTAACACGGGATGGAGTTTACCATATCACTTGTTAATTTAGTTAAACAACTCTTGTATAAATATTGTTATACTTAGGAGTTTATGGTGAATCCTGGACTTCCCAATGTCTACCCGGCGAAGGGCTCGCAGTGGTACTAGGGAATACGATGGGATGAAGCCCAAATCCCCCTTTCCAAGACAATTACTTTTATTGGTGGCTACCCCTTTCTAAAGACTCACTCTCCTTATTACTCTTTATTACTTAGATGCTTTATGAATTGTTTCCAACTCAACCTTTAAGCAAACGTTCTCTTGAACGATGCTCAACACTTAAGTCCTCATATACTCTAAGTGGTGTAGGTCTTAAATGATTCTCAAATGACTCTAATCATACCCTAGTGATACATCATGAACACTTCACTGTGCTGAATGATTATTATGATCTTTATAAGGTGATAAGTTCCCCTTTTATGTATTGTGCGACATGAATCTGAATTATTCTCAAAATTATAGTACGAATATTCTCAAAAAATTCCATAACTTCTAGCGGCTGATATAAATGGTATATTACTGCTATGTTCAAAGGTTTACTAATTTTCTAAGTGATCTTACTGATCTTGTTGAAAACGATTTCTTAGTCTCTTGAGGAGCTCGATCCCTCAACGAATTGAGGGGCAGCTAGCACTTACTGGCTCCCCGGAAGGAACGGACCGGAGACCCGAAACTAAACACAGACCCTTGGTCGCAGCGAGGAGGTCCCACAACACACCCGGAAGATCTTTGAGCGCTTCCCCTCCCAAGCTAAAGCTGAGACTGGGCACCATGGAGAGCCTGAGAGCTAAACCAAGAAACCTAGGAAGGAGGAAGCTCAAAGTACTGAGATTGGATTCCTCTCCAAAGGTGCCCTTCAAGGTCTATTTATAATTTTTTACGCACGGTCTGCTAATAGCGAGATTCTGCCTTACACTTTTACTATACGCAGTCCAAAATGGTCTGTCAATAGCCAAACTCTGCTGTTCTGAGGGGCTATTGACAGCCCACGAAGGGTATCCAGGTAAAGACACCCCTGGACCCTTACTGGGCGTGCCACCCATCAAGGCCCCCTAGCTTGGCTCGCTCGCTCGCCTGCGAGCGGCCCCAGCGAGGTCGGCTCGCCCACCTTCCTGCGGGCATCCCGCTTGGATCTGACTCACTCGACTTGCCCTCCTTCCTGGGAGCGGCCGCGAGGTTCCAGCTCTCCCGGCTCGCTTGGCCTATTCCTCTTGATCCTGGTTTACTTGGCCTTTGCTCACCTCCTGGAGAATACCGGGGTTGTACACAATCCCCGCTCTTCGCGAGGCAACCTTAGGCTCGCGAAGAAACGTCCAACCCTTGGTATTCGTCGGTCCCTTGATGACATGGCAAGAATCTTTTGGCTGGACCCACGCCCACAGCTATAAATACCCTTCCTCCTGGTCGGGGCAAAAACTTTTTCTCCCTCTTCTTTCTTTTGCTGCTCGTCGTTGGACCTGGCGCGATGCCAACAAAGGAAGAGATGTTGGCTTGCCTTAAGGCTTCACAGGTTGTCCAGAAGGTAAAAGAAACCGCACTTTCTCCTTAGGTCTCCCCGCAGCCTGCTCCTCCTCCGCCTCAAACTAAAAAGGCGAAGACCATCCGACGTCAGCCCGGTGAAGATGGGTCATCTCCTTCATCTCCATCCCCCACGACGAGCTCGCCTCGCAGGTACTGCTGCCAAGTTCATCAATTTAACATCTTTATCACCTGACATTGCTTCTCACTCGCAGAACCCTCCCCAGGGAGAGAATATCCTGGAGAAATCAACTACGGAAACTCGCACTTCCACCCCTGGTGGGACTGGCACTCCTCCCCTAGATGTGAGGGTCACCGACCTGCGGGACCCACCCTCAAGGCGGGGTGAGTGGTTTGCCTCGCCTTCCTTCATATTTCATCACTCGCTAAGTATCCCTTATTCCTTGTGCAGTGTCTCCTCTCGCGAACCCGGAGGAGCGGATTCCTCCTCCAGCGGACTCGCCGGCTCCGCTGAACCAGACCATCATCACTCTGGGGTTTGGTATCCTTGGCCAACAGAGCCCGGGCGGGACGCTACTTGCCGACCTTGGGCTCGCAGCCGAAGCGACGTACCCCCTGGGCTTGGGTAAATCTATAACCCATGCCTTTACTAAAGCCTTGAAAGGCCTGTCGGGCACCTCTCACTAGCGCCCCTGTACCATTCTCATCTCGCCAGGTTACACGATTTTCTACCGATTACCTTCCCCCTTTTCCTCATCGCTGATTTCTTACTCACAGATGTACCTCCTACCCGGCCTACCGAGTCAGAGCATGGATAGGTGGAGATGTTGCTACCGCCCTCGCCGAGCCAGGTCACAGATTTCCTGGGGGACCCCGGTAATCCGGAACAAATGAAGAGGTGAGACGGCGAGATATTTCAAAAGCATTCCTTGATGTTGCGAGAGTTGTATGACCCGCGCGTCCTTGCTGAGATTTTGCAGATCGCTCGCAATGAGGTCACCTCACCAAGGGTGCACCTCGCGCAGATTGAGGATTACATGCGGCTGCTACAGCGCGAGGTCCAATTAGTTTGCGAGTATCACTACCCGTGAATCCCTCCACGCTCGGGTGTGCGAGGCCGCGGTCGCTGGAAGTCGATTAATTATTGAACACTTGTTTTTTGGAGTTTGTTGCTTGTTGTCACATCCATCCCCCTATTGGGGGTTTCGAACAATTTGATTTGTAATAACGATACTTTGCTCACTCGCGAGCCCGCACGTTCACTTTATATTACTTTTATTGCTATGTTAATTTTGTCCGCTCGTTGTCTACCTTCTATTTGATATGCCTGGCTCGCGGGCCATTGCCTCGCCCTCGCGATTTGTTCCTTTTCTTTATGTTGTTTTGGCTAGCGGACGGCGCATTTGTGTATCTCACCAAGACGCTAACTCACTAGAAGCGGATAAGGCTGCAAGAAGCTGGAAAATTACCGCGCGATTCAACTATTCACAAGCCCCCTGGCGCTTCGACTCCTTCCCGCTCTTTTCATTTCTATAAATAGCCTTCGGCTTTAATTTTCTAACCACCGCATTTACTATTCTCCAGCTTTTTTATCCCTTCCCAGCTCTCTCGCAGATCACAGCTCACACTCGCATTTCTTTTGGCTCGCTGTTGATATCCATGGAGGTTGAGGGTGAGACCGAGTGGAGAGCCAGGTGTGCCGGGGCCTTTCGCAAAAGCCCTTTCTTATGCGCCTTGCTTACCGACGAAGAGTTCCGCGCTACGGTGGACCGCTATATCTCCTCGGGGTTTGTAGCTCGTCGCCCTACCGACATAGACACAATCAACGAGCTCTCCTCTGACAAGCTCGCCATCCCCATCTCCCATTTCGAGAATGGGTTGCGACTCCCCCTCTGGCCGGAAGTGCGCCAGGTAAACTATTCTTCTTTCGTATTTCTTACTCACTTTGCTAGGAATGTGCTAACCCTCCAGAGTAAACCTCAGGTATTCAAGTACTATGGCATCTTGCCAAGCCAGATGACCCCCAACGCGATATCCATGGTGGTCGCATTCGCCAGCTACCTGCGTGAGGAGAAGATCGAGTTCAGCCTGCTCATCTTCCGGAAGGTCTTCTCCTTCTACGCTTACAAAGATGGGACAACCCATTTCGCGATCCAGCACGTCACTGTCTACGAGACAGTGAATAAAACCCACTACTAGCTCCAGAAGTACGTCCTTGTCAAAGGACCGTTCGGCAACATACCCTTCGACCCCGTCCATCGAGACGAGGCAACCTAACGCCCCCTGCCTCGCTAGGTGTTGACGATGCGAGGCTCTAACTATATCTGGAGGTGAAAGACTTCGAGGTCGTCTACCTCCATCAGAGGGTAGACTCGCTGCTACCGGTCCTCCAAGGAGAAGGTTCGGCTCATGCTTGCCAACTCCCAACTTTTTCTTATTCTGATCGCTAATACTTCCTTCACCTTTGCAGGAGAGCGGGATCTTCCGCTTCACCCCCCGCACGCGAGGGGCGCGACGCTCTCCTCCGTCTCGCTCCCCCTCGCAGCTGCCGAGGCATGCCGAGACCCTCCCGGCTCGTCCTCTGGGAAGAAGCGGATGCCGATGGCGAGTCAACCTGTCGTTCCTTCTCCGGCCAAGAAGAAAAACAAGATGACCCCCGCTACCACCAAGGGGAAAGATGTGGTGGATCTGTCCGAGCCAAAGCTCCCCCCCCCCCCCCCCCCCCCCCGCCCGCGAACCAGAAGGCCACCGGGGAGTGTGGAGAGCCCGGGGACGCCTCCGGCATGCCCAAGCCGGTGAGCCACAAGAACATCGACCTCGGCGCGAGGCTCCCAGATTCGGTCTGAGCCGGTGCTCACGTGGGATCCTGATCATAACAGGATCTCATGCTCTTCACTCCTCCCTCCTAGGTCGAGAGCGATAAAGTTGGGGGCGAGGCGTTCTCCCTCGCCTTTGGACTCTACGGCTGCGAGGACGCCTCCTAATTCGAAATCTTCAAACCCCGACCCCTTGTCTATGAGGCCGTGCGAGCCCAGTTCAGGGTGATGGAGCTCGCCCACATTGTGGGCTACTGGTACTTAACCTCGGACCGAGAAACAAAGGAACTCAAGAGCGAGCTTCAGAAGGCTTCAGACGAGATCACGCGCCTTATGGGAAAAGAGGCCTTGTCTGAGGGCCTACTTGCCATCCTCCAGGGCGGCATGATAAGTAATGCATACAAAGGTTTCTACCCGCTCATCCTCATTGTCTTATCTGACTTGTCCCTTTTGCAGGATGCCGAGTCGGCGAGCCAACTCATCGCGCGGAACACCAATCTGGAGATGGAAAACAACTTTCTGAAGGTACAGGTCCGCAATCTGATCTTGGCGGTGCTTCCCCCACCCCCTCTGCGAGCTGAGGCTCACAGCCAGTCGCGAGAAGAGAAGGAGGTGACCCGCAAGAACTCCATGGGCGTCACCGACCTCATCTTCGATACCCACAAGGGGGCGGGCCTGATTATCCCGGACGCGATGGAACTCACTGCCGAGGACATCGTCCCAGATCTATTCACGCCTATTCCAGAGGTTGAAGGTCGCGGGAGCGAGGAAGAGCTGTCCGACGACCAGTCTTGATCTTTCATTATTTTTCCATGTAAACCTTTGGTCTTTACTAGCGAGTTCGCCCTTACCTGTAATGTACCTTTTTGAGAAATGAAATGGAAGTATTTTTTTCTACCTTTACTGTCACTTTATTTTGCTCGCATTTGCGCTTTCTTCTATGCTCGCGCTGATGTATTTAGCAATGTTTTGTGCTCATACGCTTAGCCGCGCTCGCATCTCAGCCTTTATTTATGCTCGCGTTCGCACATTCCTTATCGGCGATGATGATAAGGTTCATTTTATCGTACTTTCATTCTGTCTCGCTACCTTACCTCGTGCACACCCAATAAGGCGTTCACGTAGATGTTCTTGCCTGGTTGTTCGTTAGATAAGCACTTCCCTGCGATTGCACTTGGATAGGACACAGCTCGATCTGCGGCTCTGGCTCGCCCCGTAGTGGCCCCTATGAGCGAGGTCGATGTTGCTTTACCATGATTGCCCAACCCCTGCGCGCGACCAATGATGCCTGCTAACTACTGCGTCGGCGGATCTCCTTGATCCGCTAGTTTCAGGCGCAGCACAAATTCTGCAAGTATTTTTTGCGAGTGCAGACACGACCCGACGAACCGTGCGACCTCTGCATCTGGCCGTCTCGCTGCTACCGTTGGATAGCGTTTTCCACTCATTGTTGCTTTCTATATTTCTTGCGAGCGAGTCCCGGGGCTCGCCCCCATATAGGCCTTGTCTTGAGAGTTTTGCGAACCAGGCCTCTTAACTTGAATCACTTGCCAGCCTCTCCGCGAGATCTACCTGACCCACCGACTAGTGAGAGCCCGGTAGAGGGATCGTCTGGGGAAATCCAGAACAAAGACTTGTTATCCTGCCAGCCAATCCGCGAGATCTACCTGACCCACCGGCTAGTGAGAGCCCGACAGCGGGATCGTCCGGGGAAATCAAGCACAAAGACTTGTTACCTTGCCAGCCTCTCCGCGAGATCTACCTGACACACCGGCTAGTGAGAGCCCGGTAGCGGGATCGTCCGGGGCAATACAGCACAAAGACTAATTATCCTGCCAGCCTCTCCGTGAGATCTACCTGACCCACCGGCTAGTGAGAACCCGGTATCGGGATCGTCCGGGGCAATCCAGCACAAATACTTGTTATCCTGCTAGCCTCTCTACGAGATCTACCTGACCCACCGGCTAGTGAGAGCCCGGTAGCGGGATCGTCCGGGGTAATCCAGCACAAAGACTATCCTGCCAGCCTCTCCGCGAGATCTACCTGACCCACCGGCTAGTGAGAGCCCGGCAGCGGGATCGTCCGGGGAAATCTAGCACAAAGACTTGTTACCTTGCCAGCCTCTCCGCGAGATCTACCTAACCCACCGGCTAGTTAGAGCCCGGTAGCAGGATCGTTCGGGGCAATCCAGCACAAGGACTTGAGGACCCCTGCTTAGAAAAAACTTCAGAATCAATATACTAAGAGTCAAACATATATCAAGTCAATTACAAAAAGTTTCAAGGGTAGAACCACTTCAGGTCGACCCCGCTTCGAACTCGGCCGAGAGGAAACTCTTCCACATCCTTGAGGTGGTACCCTCCCGACTTGAGCACTTCACTTAAAATATAAGGCCCCTCCCATTTGGGCTCGAGCTTTCCTACCGCGGCTCGCCTTACGGCCGCGTCGACCTTTTTTTGGACAATGTCTCCCTTCTCAAATTGCTTCACTCGGATGTACTTGTCAAAGTATCGAGCCATCCGCCGCTTTACTTCCTCCTGCCAGACAGTGGCTAAGTCCCGGAGCTCCTCCACAAGGTTTAGAGATAGCCTTTGTTCTTCTCCATTCTCTGCAAGCCATTCCTCATCTCCTTCGCCCGCGGCGACCACCCTGGGTGATTTCACCTTGAACTCTATTGGGAGAATGGCCTCGGACCCATGGGAGAGCTTGAATGGAGTCTCTCCCGTGGCTATGTTTGGAGTGGTTCTCAGGTCCCAGAGGACCGAGGGTAGCTGTTCTACCCAGTTCCCCTTGAGGTTCTCGACCTTCTTCTTCAGAAAGTTCACGATGATTTTGTTTGCCGCCTCCACTTTCCCATTACTCCTCGGGTGGTGGACCGACACAAACCGAAGGTCTATTCCAAGCTGGGTGCAGAAGCTGACGAACTAGTTGCTGGTAAACTGCGGCCCATTGTCTATAACTATGGCTAGTGGGAGCCCATGCCTGCATATGATTTCACCTCTTATGAAATTTCTAACTACTTGAGATGTTACCTTAGCCAACGCCTTCACCTCCAACCACTTGGAGAAATAGTCAATCATCACCAACAAAAACCTTCTTTGGCCGCTCGCCTGCGGGAAAGGACCCACCAGGTCCAAACCCCATTTAGCGAAGGGCCAGGGAGATGTGATGGTTCTGAGTCTTTGAGCTAGCAAGAGCTGGAGGGGAGAGAACAGCTGACACTTTGAACACTTCCTTGCGAACTCTGCCGCATCCTTGCTAAGGGTAGGCCAAAAATAGCCTTGCCTCAACACTCTCACCTCCAAGGTTCCACTCCCGGAGTGGCTGCTGCATTCCCCCGAGTGGATTTCCCCCAGGACTATTGTGACCTCCTCTTCTGATACATAATGGGCCAGGAGCCCCGAGAGTATTTTCCTGTATAGTCCTCCTGTATGTAAAGAATAGTATGCCGATTTATACCTGAAGCGCCGCTTATCTACATCTCCTTCAGGGAACTTCCCTGAGGTCAAGAAGGTGATGAAGGGATCCATCCATGACTCCCGCTGATCCACCTCCATCAGTTCCCCCTCCTCGATCGAGGTTCGAAAGAGTTCTGACACTGTTCCCCCTGCCCGGGGACCGAACTTAGCTATGAGATCTGCCAGGACACTCTCTTCCCTCGGCACATGCTTGATTTAGAAGGTGCGGAACTGCCCGATGACTCCCTTGACCTTCTCTAGATAACGGTGGAGGGTTGGTTCCTTTGCTTTGAGCTCCCCCCAGATCTGGCACGCCAACACCATGGAGTCCATCGAGACCTCCACATCTTGCACACCCAACTCCTGGGCCAACCGCAGGACCTCTATCACCGCCTCGTACTCGGCCTGGTTGTTGGTGATCGGGAAATGAATACTGATGGCATGCTCAATCCTTGTCCCTTGGGGACTCACCAGGATGACTCCTTCTCCAAAGGAATGTTTCCCTAAAGCCCCATCTACCAACATCTCCATGCCATCGTGGGAGGTGACTCATGCTCTTCCACTTTGGTTGCGTAGTCCGCTACCGCTTGTGCCTTGATTGACAACTTAGGCACAAACGAGATATCAAACTCACTCAGCTCCACGGACCATTTGTCCAACCTCCCCGAGTGCTCTAACCCTTCCAAGACTTTGCGAAGGGGATGGTTGGTCACCACCTTGATCGAATGCGCTTGGAAGTAAGGCCAGAGCTTTTGGGCCGACACCACCAAGGCGAAGGCCAACTTTTCTAATATGGGGTATTGGAGCTCCGTCGTCCTTAACACTCGGCTGACATAATAGATTGGAAGTTATCTTCTACCTTCTTCCCGGACCAGCACCAAACATACTGCCTCGGATCCTACCCCCATGTATAAGGATAGATTTTCCCCATTCCTTGGCCCTTGGAGCAGAGGAGCCTGAGTGAGTGATGCGCGAATCTTAGCACACCGTTATAGGCGGTAGTAAGACTGCAGCACGAAACGGCAGTGTACCGATCGTTCAAGTAATATAAAATGGGAATGAATCCCCAAGTATCGATCTCAAAGGAACACTGTAAGGTGGAGTTTATTATCGAGGAAGGACTTGAGATTGAAGTCCTTTCGAGCGGATGGATGTGGAAATGGGGGATTTGGTTTGTGAAAAATAAAGGAAAATATTACAACTACTCCTATGCAATGCCGCTATGCAATGCTTCGCTTGGCGGGATGGAGACTAGGCAGGCCTTGAGCGCGCTGCGTCGCTAGGGCGGATGGACGACTAGGCAAGCGGAATCGAACTGTGCAGGCCTTGAGCGCACTGCTTCGTTAGGCGAATGAATTACACGGACCGCTATGCCACGCTTCGCAAGGCGGATGGACGAGAAGGCTAGCGGATGGAATGGTTCGCACCGGCGGAGTCGGAATGGATTACACGGGCCGCTATGCCACGCTTCGCTAGGCGGATGGACGAGTAGGCATACGGATGAGGGTCGCAAGCACCTCGTCGACAAGCACGCCACTGGCAATTGCTAGTGTGGCACACGAACACGATGGCGGAATGGAAAATGGATGGGGCGCACCTCATACACACATATAAACAAAAGATAATTTCAATAAGATGAAATAAGCATTACATAGCATGGTTTATGGTGCACATCATCAATAATATAGAGATTACAAACATTACATCACACAAAGAGAGAAAAAGGCAAGAGATACGACCGAATCCGGAGGCTCGTTGTAGATTCACGGTAGGAAGCACCGGGTTGTCAATCCGCATCATAGCTCGGTCCCAACTATCGTCCGGGGTAGAGGAGGGCTGTCACACCTCCCAATGGACCCGTCTTCTCCAGCGTTTTACAATCCGGCCACGTCCGATGCGAAGAAATCCTTCCTTGGCGATGAAGATGAGTGTAGAATCTCCTCCTTGAAGCCCTTGGATGATGGAGGGGGCCTAGGGGGCGAACACCTGCGGAAATGGGCGGAACAGCGGAGCTGGGCGAGAAAAACGGCGAAGGATCCGACCTAAATCGCGAGCAGGAAAATTTATAGGCGCTGGAATAAACAGTGCGCACGATCATTGGCGCACGACCAATGGTCATGCGCGCTAGAATCCTGTGATCGTGCGCCTGCCTGGTTGGAGCCTGTAATGTAAGAAATTTATAAAATAGCATGTTCGCACGACCAGTGGCGCACGACAGGTGGTCGTGCGCACTGGTCGAAATAGAACTCATAAAATTGATGTTAAGTGCGCACGCACATTGGCGCACGACCGGTGGTCGTGCGCAATATCGTTGGTGGTCGTGCGCACTGTCCGAGACAGAACTCAAAAAATAGGGTTAAGTGCACACGATCAGCGGCGCACGACCAGTGGTCGTGCGCAATAGAAACAGTGATCGTGCGCAGCGTTCCTGTACAGAATTGTACCGGGAACACCCGCACGACTCCTGTTCCAGCACAACCACGAATCTAGCCACTGAAAGTGGCACTTAACAATCCATGAAAACTACTAAAAATGAAGAACATGAAATAACACCAAAAACGGGCCTAGAGGTGCACTTAGCATGGAGTGTCAAATATGAGTGAAAACATGTCTAAAGTGAAGTGCATAGACTAGAAAATCGGCCCAGATGAGTCCATAAATGTGTATATATTTGGGACTCATCACACCCCCAGACTTACCTGTTTGCGCGTCCCGAGCAAACAAATTCTAAGCGAACGGGGAAAGAAAAGTAGATGGCTTAAAATTACAATACAGAGTACCATGCGAAGTCGCATGCTCACGTGCATAAGAAAAATAGTAGAGAAGATTTCTGATTATATAAACAGTTTATATATTTCTAAAAGAGTAAAAGTATATTACAACTACTCAAAATGGTGAACAACGGTAAATCATTTGGTCATGCATACGGAGAAAGTAAACTAAGCGCTGAGACGAGCATTGCTCAAGATCGGGATGCGGGACAAACTCCACTGAAATCCATCAGTGTCGGTGACCATAAGCTTGCCCGGTCACATTCTCCCCACGACACTAGATTGGTTCAAGGCGTGAGTCAGTAGGACTTTCAGGTTTTAATTGAGGCTTGGGTTACGGTGAGGTAAACAATGATAAACAAAATGGCTTAAAACACATAACCCAAATGAGCTTTAAAAGTAACTACCCGCGCCCCAAAATCGAATGCAAATGCACCACACCCCCGGACTTGGACTTTTGCAACATAGGTGTGTGCACCGCCTACTCCCAATACATAATTTTTCTACATGATTTTTCAATAAAACTCATTTTTCTTTTTTTTCTCTTTTCCTTTTCTTTTTTTTTTCTTTCTATCTTCTTTTTCTTGTCTTTTTTTCTTTCAGCAAAATTTTCAAATGAGCATATCCACAGATTCACATAATAAACACCACAATCAATACCCCCCACAATGTAAATAAAACTACAACTAAAGCTCAGATTTGGGTGTGCGACTAGGTTAGGCATTTAGGCTTTGGTGAGATATATGTGGAGCTGAATCAAGAAAAGGGTAGGCACAAAGGGGCTAGCAAGGGTAGACGAAAGGCGTGAAATAAAGGTTCAACCGGGCCAAAATAATGGCCTACGTCATTCTCACGCACAAGAACTATCCTATGCCAATGCTTCAAGAATCGCTTGGGGCAAGTTCTAGCCACCGAGAAAGATTCTCCTTTCTCCCGACTCAAGCAATACGAGTCTAGCGATCATTTACACACATCCCTATGCTACCGTTTGATTCCACCGGATTCACCATTTGAGTAGAGTAAACAACATTTACACTAATAGAAAAAAAAAATATAAAACCATAAGTATAAAGAGAAGTCTAATCTACACAAATTTCTATGCAACCGAGCACTCGACTAGGAGCACTACTGGAGTCAACATTTTACTCTGCTACATAGTCCTAAGCCATCACCTAGACTTTCCCACATAAGCAGAAGAATTAAATTCACTACAGAGCACGCATACAGACGAGTACGCGCTCAAGTGGGTGTTGTGGTGTGCAATGAAAATGAACAACGATTTCCAATAAGCTAAAATAAAAGTACTTCTAGCATGCTATGCAAGAGTGCATGTGAGTGGGTACAAAAACTGCTCTCCCTCAGACTTAAACTAAACAATCCACAAAATATATGACATGAAAATCAGAAAAGGCTAGGGAAAGAGAGTACCCAGTGCTCATAAATGAGCACACCAGAAGATTGGCGTGTAAGCTAAAATGAGTCGCAGCATCTGCCATCCAGAAAAGATACCTGCAGGGGTCAGCTCCACAAAAACAAAAGAAGAAGATAAACTAAAATAAACTACAGATAACTAAGCAGGATTGAATAAAATGAAATGCAGGAGAAAGTAAGATAACTATTGGGGTTATTGTCATCCCAGCACGATTTATTCAAAAACTAAAGGTTCTAGCTAATGTGCGTATGGAAGGAGAAGTGGACAGGTAACTGGCCTAATATCCGTGTCGGTAGCGGGTACCGATACGGTGATAGAACAGTCACTCCCCTACCTAAATAAAAATACCTGCTCTTCACAGGTAGGGGAAGCAGAAAGTAAGAAGTGGAGGAGGAGTCCTCCTCACTATTCTCACCAAAAACATCCTTGCCTAGCAAGGTGTCGTCAATAGGGAGGTGGCGGGAGGAAAAGGCAATGAGTGGAGCTTCCTCTATGGAGGAGGGGTCAACCTCCTCACATATGAGGATACACTCATCATTGACTTGAGCATCATGCTCCAAGTCCTCCTGATGTACCTGTGAAGACTCAACCTGCACAGGCTCAGATGAAGAAGGGGGGTCAGGAAATAAAAGAGAAGAATGACATAAATGATCAAAAATCGGGGGAGTGGTCCCGGTCTCACTCCCAGCAGGATCCAAGGATAGATCGCTATCATCATCGTAAGTATCATGGCGAGGGGAACCCAAGAACTCAAGGGCCTCGGTGGTGAGTTGGACCTCCTCGTCCCATGAGGAAGTGCGAACCTCCTCATCAGAAAGAGTATCCTCCTTATCCCACCGAGGTGCACCATCGTGTTCAAAGTATTCATTCTCCCCTTCGGGGAAAACAAACTCCTCATCCCACTTTGGAGCATCCTCCGAGTCAGAAGCATCACCCCGCTCCTTTACTTTGATAGGATCATAAAGAATGTGTGTAGAAAAATCTTGCAAAGAAACTGGAGGAACACAAAGATTTGGTTCCTCCGCAAAAAGATCTGCTAAAGCCTCCCCGATGGAAAGAATACTTTCCTCATCATACTCAGGTGCATCTAGGAGCTCCCATTCCTCTCCTTGTTGGCTAACAGATGAGTGATAATCATCACTGGGAGTGAAGCCATACACAGGGAGTGAGGAGTCCATGCACGAGACAAGCTCGGGGGTAAAGGGCACAATTGCCTCCATGGGTAAAGAATGAGCGATAGGGACAATGTTGTCATGAGTGGAGGAGCAGCGGTCAGGATTGAAAAGACTATGACAGTCCTTCAATTCATGACCCTCTCCTCGACACAACAAGCAAACAATGTTCCTACACTGCCTAGCATTCAACTCATTCATTTTGTCTATATAATAAACCATCTTGTCATTAAAGCTAGGTGAAATATCCCTTGATGACATTTTCAATAATAAAAGCAGGTATAATGAAACTGAAATTCTTTGCAAGGAAATCTGCACAAACTAATAAAACTCCTTGAATAAAACTTGCCAAAAAAAAATTTAAGAAATAAGAGAAATAAACAAACAAGCAGAAAATGATCAGAAAGCAAACAAAAATAAAAAAGCGGCTATACACAATGGAAGAAACTTCTCTCCCTCAGCTCTCCCTCTCAAGAAAACTCACACGACTGTGTTCCCCGGCAACGGCGCCAAAAACTTGATGCGCGAATCTTAGCACACCGCTATAGGCGGTAGTAAGACTGCGGCACGAAACGGCAGTGTACCGATCGTTCAAGTAATATAAAATGGGAATGAATCCCCAAGTATCGATCTCAAAGGAACACAGTAAGGTGGAGTTTATTATCGAGGAAGGACTTGAGATTGAAGTCCTTTCGAGCGGATGGATGCGGAAATGGGGGATTTGGTTTGTGAAAAATAAAGGAAAATATTACAACTACTCTTATGCAATGCCGCTATGCAATGCTTCACTTGGCGGGATGGAGACTAGGCATGCCTTGAGTGCACTGCGTCGCAAGGGCGGATGGACGACTAGGCAAGCGGAATCGAACTGTGCAGGCCTTGAGCGCACTGCTTCGTTAGGCGAATGAATTACACGGGCCGCTATGCCACGCTTCGCTAGGCGGATGGACGAGAAGGCTAGCGGATGGAATGGTTCGCACCGGCGGAGTCGGAATGGATTAAACGGGCCACTATGTCACGCTTCGCTAGGCGGATGGACGAGTAGGCATACGGATGAGGGTCGCAAGCACCTCGTCGACAAGCACGCCACTGGCAATTGCTAGTGCGGCACACAAACATGATGGCGGAATGGAAAATGGATGGGGCGCACCTCATACACACATATAAACAAAAGATAATTTCAATCAGATGAAATAAGCATTACATAGCATGGTTTATGGTGCACATCATCAATAATATAGAGATTACAAACATTATATCACACAAAGAGAGAAAAAGGCAAGAGATACGACCGAATCCGGAGGCTCGTTGTAGATTCACGGTAGAAAGCACCGGGTTGTCAATCCGCGTCCTAGCTCGGTCCCAACTATCGTACGGGGTAGAGGAGGGCTGTCACACCTCCCAATGGACCCGTCTTCTCCAGCGTTTTACAATCCGGCCACGTCCGATGCGAAGAAATTCTTCCTTGGCGATGAATATGAGTGTAGAATCTCCTCCTTGAAGCCCTTGGATGATGGAGGGGGCCTAGGGGGCGAACACCTGCGGAAATGGGCGGAACGGCGGAGCTGGGCGAGAAAAATGGCGAAGGATCCGACCTAAATCGCGAGCAGGAATATTTATAGGCGCTGGAATAAATAGTGCGCACGATCATTGGCGCACGAACAATGGTCGTGCGCGCTGGAATCCTGTGATCGTGCGCCTGCCTGGGTGGAGCCTGCAATGTAAGAAATTTATAAAATACCATGTTCGCATGACCAGTGGCGCACGACCGGTGGTCGTGCGCACTATCGTAGGTGGTCGTGCGCACTGGTCGAAACAGAACTCATAAAATTGATGTTAAGTGCGCACGCACATTGGCGCACGACCAGTGGTCGTGCGCAATATCGTTGGTGGTCGTGCGCACTGTCCGAGATAGAACTTTAAAAATAGGGTTAAGTGCACACGATCAGCGGCGCACGACCAGTGGTCATGCGCAATAGAAACAGTGATCGTGCGCAGTGTTCCTGTACAGAATTGTACCGGGAACACCCGCACGACTCCTGTTCCAGCACAACCACGAATCCAGCCACTGAAAGTGGCACTTAACAATCCATGAAAACTACTAAAAATGAAGAACATGAAATAACACCAAAAACGGGCCTAGAGGTGCACTTAGCATGGAGTGTCAAATATGAGTGAAAACATGTCTAAAGTTGTACAACCCCGATGTTCGCCTGGAAGGGTCCCTAGTTCGCATACCCAAGGGAGCGAGCCAGAGACGGGCGAGCCAGGCAGGGCGAGCCCAAGAGGAGCGAGAAGCCCTAGAGGCAGGCGAGCCAGCTGGTCGAAGGAGTTAGCTAAGAAGGCCCGGGACCTTGGGGTGCAAATAGCCATTTCTGGGGTACAGTTAGCCATTTTGGCGAACCCGAATCGCTAAAGAGCGGTTCGGCAGGCGAGCCCTAGAGGCAGGCGAGCCAGTCAGTCGAAGGAGTTCGCTAGGCAGGCGAGCCAGCCAGATATTTTGGCTAGCCCCGTGTTCGCTAGAACAGGTCAAGGGTCTCTGGCTCGCCGGTACTTGGGGTCGTCTTTTACCAGAAAACTCCTGGTGGTCTGCGGCTAGCCCCTCCAAACAGCGGAGTTTAGCTGTTAGCAGACCAATTTGGGGTGCGGATAGTAAGAATGGATAGCGGGAGTTGGCTATTGACAGACCACAAAACCAAAATCTATAAATAGACCTTAAAGGGCACCTTGGAAGAGGACGGGTTTCAGAATCTTTGAGCCTTCTTCTCTCCATAGGTCGCTTTGGTTTGGGCTCTCTAGCTCTCCAAGATGCCCAAGTCTTAGCTTTGGCTTGGGAGGGGAAGCGCTCAACGATCTTCCGGGTTAGTGGAGGGACCTCCTTGCTGAGACCAGGGTCTTTGTTCTTTGTCCGAGTTATCTGCCTACCTCTTCCAAGGGACCGGTAAGGGCTAGTCGCCCTTCAATTCGTTGAGGGCCCCGAGCTCCACAAGAGACCGAGAAATTGGTTTCAACATTTTGGTGCGGTGAGCGTGGAGTGTGGCTGGTTCAAGAAAGTTCCGGGGAAGGGACATGGCGGGCGATGAAGAGCAAGGCGAGGAGTTCGGAGAGACACCTCAGGAGGCGATGGCCAGAATGCTCGCAGATTTCAGAAAGGAGGTGCTCGACACCTTGGGGTTCACGGTCACAGCTCTGCGAAGCGAGTTTGCGACCCCAGCCCCTCGGGCGCCCCCTCCCCGTACAACAGTCGGCGAGGAGGCACCAGGGGGGAGGGTTGGAAAGGAAGTTGCCATTGCTCTAGGTCAGGGTAAGGAAGGGCAAGTGTTGTTCGCCAGTCCGGCGAGCTCCATGCCGGCGAGCTCAGTGCTGACGAGCTCCGTCCCAGCAAGCACGACGCAGGAAAGTGCGCGCCAAGAGGAAGCGGCGACGGTCGGGGTGGTTCAGGCGAACACCGCCCTCGCGAGCACAGTCCCGGCGAGCTCAAGTTTGGCGAGCGAGCTCGGGGGACGAGTGGAGCCAGGAAGAGTGACAGGAGGGGGAAGCCCCTTTTGCGAGCTGGTGCTTTCCGCACCCGTCCCGGGGGGATTTGTAGAATGGGACCGGGTGTACTAAAACGGAAGAGATGACGCTGTCCAGCACCTATAGAGTTTCGAAGACTCGGTCTCCATCAGGCTGATGTCAGATGCCTTCAAGTGTCAGCTCTTTGTCGTCACCCTCAAGGAGAAGGCCAGGGACTGGTTCCATCATCTCCCTGCAGGGTCAATCTACTCGTTCAAGGATTTGCGCCGAAGTTTTTTGCTGAGGTTCTCGACCTCAAAAAAGAGGAAGAAGGACGCTGATTCCCTCTTCGCAGTGAAGCAGGACCCAGGTAGTCGATGGCTCAGTATGCCGATCGGTTCCAGGAGGAAGTGCAGCTCACTCAGGAGATGCCTGGGTTTGCACTCCAACTCGCCTTCACGGTCGGGTTGAAAGAGAGTTTCTTCAAGATGGCGTTGAAGAGAAAAGCCCCCGTCTCCTTTGAAGAGCTGATGGAGAGGGTGTCGGAGGAAGTCGCGAGTGAGGAAGCCAATCCGGATTTTACCAAGAGGCTAGCAAAGCTCAGTGAGCCAGAGGTGAGGCAGCAGGAGGTCAGGAGAAGGGAAGAGCCCCGGGCCCCGGAGGGGGAATGGAGGCCGCAAGGTGGAGGAATGCAAGGGCAGGGAAGGGGTTACGGCCCAGGAAGGGGTAACCATGTCGGAGGTCAATGGAGCCCCCCCCCCCCCCCCAGTTAGGGTGGAGGCAAGGTCTGATGCAAATGCCTCCCCCTCCCCAACAGGCCATGGCAATTGGAAGAGGAAGAGGAAGAGGAAGGGGAGGAGAGGTGGAAACGGAAGCCGCTAGGAGGAGAAGGAATAGGGTGGCAGAGGCCGATGCAAGGGAAGTGACGTTGCCATATTGTATCTTTCATGATGTGGAAGGTCACTCGACGGACACCTGTCCGGAGTTCCTGGAAGTAAAGAGGGGCAGAGCGCCCGCGCCACCGCAGCAGCAGCCAGTAAGGATCGTGGAGGTCGAACCTCGAGAGGATGATGAGGAAAGGTGTGAGGATAGAGCCGATATGGGAAGTAGAGGAGGGATCGGGGTGATCCATGGGGGGGTAGGGGTAGAGGCGACCCGCAAGGCTAGCCTCCATACCATCTACCACCGGAGCGTGGCTTCGACCTCCACCACTCCGCCCCTGGCCGAAAAAATCATTTTCACCCAGAAAGACATGTCGGGCTATGAGGACCCATTCTGCGACGCGCTGGTTATTCAGACGGCGATCGAGAACTTCACTGTCTCCCGAATCCTGGTGGACAACGGGAGTTCGGTCAACGTCATCTTCAAGAAGGCGTTTGATAAGATGGAGGTGGAACCCAGAAGGGTGTTGGCCTCGGATGGCCTTCTGTTTGGATTCTCGGGGGAGAGGAAAGAAGTAGAAGGGGGAGTAGGACTTCATGTCACCCTGGGTGGGCAGTCCAGAAACTGCCGTTTTGTCATAGTGGACGCCCCAAGCAGCTACAGCGCCATCTTCGGACAGCCGCTCATCAGCGCGTTCCGCTGTGTCCCCTCCACCTTTCATCAATGCCTTAAGTTCAACGACGGAGGGGTTCAGGTGCGAATCAGGGGGGATCCCAAGGTAGCGAGGCAGTGCTACGTGACGGCTGTCAATACCATCTCCTGGATGGGAGAAGCGGAGGAATGGGATAAGATGATGGAGGAAGCGGCCGAGGCCGGTGGTAAAGAGGTAGCCGAGGAAAGGTTGGCGGGAGATGAAGTCCATGCCCAAGAAGGGGTAGCTGAGGGACCCCGGGCGGAAGGAGAGGAAGAAGGAGAGAAGGCCCAGGAGGGAGGGACGGAGGAGCTGATGCTGGTAGAGAAGGAGGTCGAGGAAGGAACCCAGGCTCTCACTCGTGCCGAGGAGGAGAGGGCTTGGGGAGAACAGTCCCGGTTGGAGGCTGTGGACGAGGTCGTGGAGCTCGAGGTCACCACCTGACTGGGGGTGGTGGAGAAGGTCCGGGTCAGCGGAGGTCTCAACCCGGAAGATCAAGCGGAGATTCTGGCTTGCGTACAAAAGAACGTAGACGTCTTCGCTTGGAGCGCCGCGGAAATGCCCGGGATCGACGCGGATGTGGCTTTCCATCGCCTCAACCTTGACCCCAGCACCCGCCCCATCCTCCAGAAGAGGAGGGCCATCGCCGACAAGTTGGAAGGACCCATCCGCGAAGAGGTGGGCAAGCTCCTACAGGCAGGCTTTGTATCGGAGATCCAGTATGCGGGCTGGGTCTCCAACGTTGTTATGGTGAAAAAGGGAGGAGGTAAATGGAGGATGTGTATTGACTTTTCCTTACTTAATAAATCATGCCCTAAGGATTGTTTCCCCCTGCCTAGAATCGACGCGCTGGTTGACTCAGCCGTCGGTTTTCCTGTGATGTCTTTTTTTAGATGCTTTTTCAGGTTACCATCAAATACGCATGCACCCCCCCGAACATCAAAGATGTCTCCTTCATCACGGGGGATGGGTGCTACTATTATAAGATGATGTCGTTCGGGCTCAAGAATGTAGGGGCCACATACCAAAGGATGATGGACAGAGTCTTCCGCGAGCAGAAGGGAAGAAACTTGGAGGTTTATGTTGATGACCTCATGGTGAAGAGCAGAGACCTTGGGTCTCACCTCCAAGACCTTGAGGAGACGTTCGGGACCCTGCGGCGGTACAAGATGAAACTCAATCCCTTGAAGTGCGTCTTCGGAGCGAGTCGAGGAAAGTTCCTAGGCCACTTACTCACCCCCGCGGGAGTGGAGCCTAACCCGGACAAGGTTAGGGCGGTAATGGAGTTGGGGTCGCCAAGGAATCCGAAGGAGGTTCAGAGCCTTACAGGGAAGTTGGTTGGGCTCAGCAGGTTCCTCTCCAAGGCGGGAGAAAAGTGTGCACCTTTTTTCAAGGTTATGCGGGGCAACAAGAAGTTTGAATGGACCCGGGAGTGCGAGGAAGCCTTCCAGGCCCTGAAAGAACAGCTCACCCAAACCCCTCTGCTCCAGGGACCGAGGCCCGGAGAAGACCTATCCCTGTACCTGGGGGTAGGGTCCGAAGAAGTAAGTTCCGTATTAATCCGAGAGGAGGGGAAGAAACAGTTCCATATCTACTATATCAGCCGAGTGCTGAAGAAGGCAGAACTCCGGTACCCGATCTTAGAAAAGTTGGCCTTCGCATTAGTGGTGTCAGCCCGGAGGCTCCGACCTTACTTTCAAGCCCATTCAATCAAGGTAGTGATGGACCACCCACTCCGTAAAATCATGGAAGGGGTGGATCACTCAGGGAGGTTAGCAAAGTGGTCCGTGGAGTTAAGTGAATTCAATATCACGTTCGTACCCAGGACGTCCATCAGGGCTCAGGCGGTGGCAGACTTCATGGCCGACTATGCGGCCGAAGTGGGGGAGCACGAGCAACCTCCCCCAGAGGCATGGAAGATGTTGGTGGACGGAGCATCGGGAAAATACTCCTATGGAGGTGGAATGGTCCTGGTAAGTCCTCAGGGGACTCGGATTGAGCAAGCCTTAAACATCCGTTTCCCAATTACCAACAACCGGGCTGAGTACGAAGCGGTGTTCGCGGGCCTTCGGCTGGCCCGAGAACTGGGAGTGCAGGACGTGGAGGTCTCCACGGACTCCATGGTGGTAGCATGCCAGATCAAGGGAGAGTTTGAAGCAAAGGACCCGACCCTCCTGCTATACCTGGAGAAGGTTAAGGGGGTCATCGGGAAGTTTCGCACCTTCTCCATCAAGCACGTGCCGAGGGAGGAGAGCACCCAGGCGGACCTCTTAGCCAAGTTCGGTCCCCGAGCGGGAGGGATGACTTCGGAAATCTTCCGGCCCTCCATCGAGGAAGGAGAATTGATGGAGGTGGATCAACGAGCCTCGTGGATGGATCCGTTCATCACCTTCCTATCCTCCGGGCAGTTCCCTGGAGAGGACGTGGACAGGCGCTTCAGGTATAAGTCCGCTTATTACTCCTTGCATGCAGGAGGGCTATATAGAAAAACTCTCTCGGGACTCCTGGCCCGTTGTGTTTCCGAGGAGGAGGTTCCGAGAGTCCTGGAAGAAATCCACTCCAGGGAGTGCGGCAGCCACTCCGGGAGTCGGACCCTGGAAGGGAGGGTGTTGAGGCAAGGCTACTTCTGGCCCACTCTCAGCAAGGATGCGGCAGAGTTCGCGAGAAAGTGTCTGAAGTGCCAGCTCTATGCTCCGCTCCAACTCCTCCCGGCTCAAAGGCTCCGAACCATCACGGCTCCCTGGCCCTTCGCCATATGGGGGCTGGATCTGGTCGGTCCCTTTCCCCAAGCCAGCGGCCAGAGGAAGTTCATGCTGGTCATGATCGACTACTTCTCCAAGTAGGTAGAAGTGAAAGCACTCGCTAAGGTAACCTCTCAGGTTGTAAGGAATTTTGTATGGGGAGAGATAATTTGCAGGCACGGGGTACCTCTAGCTATAGTGACGGACAATGGGCCGCAATTTGCTAATGAAGAGTTTGTTGGCTTCTGCACTCAGCTCGGCATCGACCTCAGGTTCGCGTCGGTCCACCACCCGAGGAGCAATGGGCAGGGGAAGGCCGCGAACAAAATAATCGTTAACCTATTAAAAAAGAAAGTAGAAAACCTCCGGGGAAACTGGGTAGAACAGCTACACTCCGTCCTCTGGGCCATGAGGACCACCCCGAATACTGCCACCGGGGAGACCCCGTTCAAGCTCTCTCACGGATCCGAGGCCGTTCTCCCCATAGAGTTCGAGGTAAAGACCCCCCGGGTGATCGCTGCGAGCGAGGGGGATGAAGAGTGGCTGGAAGATAACAATGCAGAGCAGAGACTATCTTTGGACCTGGTGGAAGAACTCCGGGACTTGGCCACCATCAGGCAGGAAGAGGTCAAGCGGCGGATGGATCGATATTTTGACAAACATATCCGGATAAAGCACTTTCAGAAAGGGGACCTGGTCCTAAAGAAGGTCGATGCGGCCGGCAGAGGGGCCGCGGTGGGTAAGCTTAACCCCAACTGGGAGGGTCCATATATTGTAAGCGGGGTGCTCAAGTCGGGGGGATATCACCTCCAAGATGTGGAGGGGGTGCCCCTCGACCGAGCCAGGAGTGGGGATGATTTGAAACGATTTTACCCTTAAAAAGCTTTGCTATATTGTTTACTGAATGTCTTACTCCTTTTTTATAATGCTTATAACTACTGCCGTGCCGACATGACAAAGTCTGGATATGATGGTGCTGGAATGCCCCAGATCAATTCCGCTCCCGGGCTCTCACCTAGACGGGGGGTTCAGGTTGATCTCTGGAGAGGCTGGCAAGGTTGGATATGTTGGTGCTGGAATGCCCCAGATCGATTCCGCTCCCGGGCTCTCACCTAGACGGGGGGGTTCAGGTTGATCTCTGGAGAGGCTGGCAAGGTTGGATATGATGGTGCTGGAATGCCCCAGATCGATTCCGCTCCCGGGCTCTCACCTAGGCGGGGGGTTCAGGTTGATCTCTGGAGAGGCTGGCAGGGTTGGATATGTTGGTGCTGGAATGCCCCAGATCGATTCCGCTCCCGGGCTCTCACCTAGACGGGGGGTTCAGGTTGATCTCTGGAGAGGCTGGCAATATGGGTCACGGTCCTAAGGTAATAGGTTGAGGTGTTAGAGCCAGAAGGGCTTGGTTCGCAAAATTGGAAGGGTTGAGGCTGATAAGGCCTAAGGTAACAGGTTGAGGTGTTAGAGCCAGAAGGGCTTGGTTCGCAAAATCGGAAAGGTTGAGGCTGATAAGGCCTAAGGTAACAGGTTGAGGTGTTAGAGCCAGAAGGGCTTGGTTCGCAAAATTGAAAAGGTTGAGGCTGATAAGGCCTAAGGTAGCGGGTTGAGATACTAAAGTCAGGGAGGTTTAGTTCGCGGGATGCCTATATCTAAGTTCGCCAAGGTTGGGTTCGCCGGGCAGTATCCGCGGGCGGCGACGGCCCGGGTTCGCGAAATCCATAAGAGGAGAACCTTGGCGAGGCGATCCCAGACACACGCATTCGCGAGCCCCCCTGAAGCACTACCGCATAACAACTGGTCATGAGAATTCAAAAGAAAGAGCAAGTGCGAGAGAAAAAAGAAACGCGAGCATGCGCATAAACGCTAACAAAAAAAAATCATAACTATCATTTCCCAAGATTTTTCCATGTTCGGCAGCGATCTCGCTAGCCCAAAAAGAATAATAGACATTCGAAAGAAAGGAGAAGAGAGGCTAAGGGGGTTCATTCTGGAGGGCCCTCGCCATTCTTGCGAGCCCCCAACCATGGCGCCAAGTCGAAGAGGTCCGGGCAGACGTCTTCGGCTGTAAACTCCATCGCGTCCTCCGCTAGTAGACTCGCGTTCTTAAGGGTCGTGAAGACGAGGTTGGCGACCTCCTGTGCATCTCGCCGCCGCTGTTCCTCACTTTCAGCGACCTTCTGTTGAGACCTGGCTCGCCCAGGAGAAGGAGGCAGCACGCTGCGAACCAGCTCGTCCACCCGAGCCTTCAGCATGATATTCTCCAACTCCAGCTCGCCGTTGCGAGCGAGAAGCTTGGTTGCTACCTCGGCATCCTGAGTTAGCATCAAACGAGTTAAAGACAAAGATCGGAGGTCGCGAACAGCGAAGAAAAGAGTCCCAAGGGCCGCTTACCATCTTGCCCTGCATCCCGGCGAGGAGGCTTTCCGACGTCTCCTCTCTCTCCTTAAGGCCCTTGATCTCCTCGCGAGCCCTCTTAAGCTCCTCCTTGTACGCGCGGATATCCCTATCCGCCTGCAGATAACGGCGCCCTGCCATATGTGCGAGCTCCGTCGTGCGGAACTGGGCTCGCATTTCTTCATAGACCAGTTGCCTTGGCCCCATCTCTTTATAGGCGGCGGCGTCCTCGCGGCCGTATAAGTGATGAGTCCTGATCATATACACTTTTATGGACTCATCTGGGCCATTTATTTAGTCATTTCACCGCACTTTAGCCCTGTTATTGTTTATATTTGATATTCCATGCTAGGTGCACCTCTAGGCCCATTTTGGTGTGATTTCATGCTTTTCTTCATTAGTAGTTTTCATGCTCCGTTAGGTGCCACTTTCAGTGGCTAGATTCGTGGTTGTGCTGGAATAGGAGTCGTGCAGGTGTTTCCGGTGCAATTCTGCATAGGAACACTGCGCACGATCACCGGTTCTATTGCGCACGACCACTAGTCGTGCGCCACTGATCGTGTGCACTTAACCCTTTTTCACGAGTTCTGTTTGGTGCAGTGCGCACGACCACCAACGCCAGTGCGCACGACCACCGGTCGTGCGCCACTGCTCGTGCGCACTTACCATTTAATTTCCGAGTTCTGTTTGCTGTAGTGCGCACGACCATCAACTTCAGTGCGCACGACCACCGGTCGTGCGCCACTGGTCGTGCGAACATGTTATCTCATAATTTCTGTCTTTGCAGGTTCCGTCCAGGCAGAGCGCACGATCACCGAATTCTAGTGCGCACGACCACTGGTCGTGCGCCACTGACCGTGCGCACTGTTTAATTCCAGCGCCTATAAATTCCCTGCTCGCGATTTAGGTCAGAGAACCCCGCCGTATTCCGCCGTTTTCTGCTCCAGTTCGTCCGACCTCGCTCCTCCACCGTCGCCCACCATATAGAGGTGCTCCGGGCTTGCTCTTCACGCCAATCTTGAGCCGGAGTTTCCTCTCGGCCGCCTCCTTCATCCAAGAGCTCCAAAGGAAGACCTAGCCGCCATTACCGTCAAGCAAGAGGAAGTTTGCAACCTCTACCGGATCGTGACACGAAGAAGACGGGTCCATTGGAGAGTAGTGACAGCTCTCTCTACCCCGGACGTAGTTGTGGACCGAGCTTGGACGCGGATTGACAACCCGGCGATTCCAACCGTGAATCTTCAACGAGCCTTCGGATTCGGTCGATTTCTTGCCTTATTCTTCTTTTATTGATTGTTGTAATAGCTAGATCTTGTGTATTTTGATGAAGAGCACTTAAACTTATCACTATATTTATATATTTCATTTGTGTGAAATACTTTTGTGGTTTATGTGTGTATGAGGAGCGCCACCATCCATTTTCCATCCCACCACCGTGTCCGGTGCCGCACTAGCAATTGCTAGTGGCGTGCTTATCGAAGAGGTGCTTGCGACCCTCATTCCGCTAGCCCACTCGCCCATCCGCTTACCGAAGCGTGGCATCGCGGCCCGTATTCCATTCGCCTAACGAAGCAGCGCGCTCAAGGCCTGCATAGTTCGATTCCGTTAGCCTACTCGTCCATCCGCCCTTGCGACGCAGCGCGCTCAAGGCCTGCCTAGTATCCATTCCGCCAAGCGAAGCATTGCATAGCGACATTGCATAGGAGTAGTTGTAGTGTTTTCTTTTATTTTCCAAAAGCCAACCCAACTCTCCCGCAATCCATTCGACCTAAAGGACTTCGATCTCAAGTCCTTCCTCGACATTTAACTCCACCTTACTGTGTTCCTCAAGAGATTCGATACTCGGGGATTACTCCTCGTTTTATATTACTTGAACGATCGGTACACTGCCGTTTCGTGTCGCAGTCGAGCTACCGCCTATAGCGGTGTGTGAGATTTGCGCCATCAAGTTTTTGGCGCCGTTGCCGGGGAATACAGTCGTGTGAGTTTTCTGGAGAGGGAGAACCTGAGGGAGAAGCCCTTCCATTTGTAAATTGCATTTCTTTGTTTTTATTTCTTCGTATTCTATTTTCCTATTTTATTTTAGGTTGCTTTAGTAGTCATTGTTAGGTGTAGTATTGTGCAATAGCGTTTTTATTGAGAATCATTTTATTTTTACACTATGTGGGCACATCTTAATATCCGTTGCCGTTGGTGTAGAGATACCCCTCACTCTAGTGATGAATGCCCTACGGAGAATAGTAGGCATAATTCTTATAGCCCAGCATATGGAGCACCGACTTCGTCTAGTACTCCATATGGTGCGCGTAAGTCTTATGGCTACTCTGCTGAGCCTTTACCGTCATACTTCTTTTCGGCTCCAGCCCCCGCTGTGCCAAAGAAGCCCGCAAGGCAGTGCCAATTTTGTCGGAGCACTGATCACGCCCTGAAGGATTGTGCTGCTTTTCATCGCCAATTGGATGAGGATGACGAGCCGGATATCCGGATCATCCCGAATCCTAACTCTGGCGGCACACCTTCAACATCCGGTTTTGTGTCCTTGCCACCTTCACATCTTGAAGGGTATGGCGTTGACACAGTCACCGGATGTGCGGCTGATCTATGCACCGACATTGCTGAGCCTATTCTCCATGTGCATCCACCACCCCTAGTGGATTCGATTCTTTGTGAGGAATCGGTGCTCGACTTTTATCCGAGCACTATTCCTCTCCCTATTGTGCATACTACACTCGTCTCTGACGACATTGTTGATGATGTGTCGCAGGAGGAGGCGGTTGATCTTAGCATTGTGCCTATTCCTATGGAGGAGGACAACCTTCTAGGTGAAGAGGAGTTTTCCTCAGCACCGGTGGAGGAAGCCCAAATCTCTAGCTTGGCCACTGTTGATCCCGCCGAATCTTGTAGCATTGATGACAATGCAAACATTATTTTACTTCCCCAACCTAATGGGAGTGAGACCGGGACCACTCCCCCGATTTTTGATCATTTATGTTCTTCATCTTGTTTATTTCTCGATCCCCCCTCTTCACCCGAGCCTGTGCAGGTTGAATCTTCACAGGTACTTCAGGAGGACTTGGAGCTTTGTGCTCAAGTCAATGATGAGTGTGTACTTTTATGCGAGGAGGTTGATCCCTCCTCCATTAAGGAAGCCTCATTCGTTGCCTTCTCCTCCTGCGGACCTGCTGTGGACGATACCTTGCTGGGCAAGGATAGTTTTGGTGAGATGAGTGAGGACCAGGCCTCCTCCTCTTCTTACTTTCTTTTCCCTCTGCCTGTGAGGAGCAGGTATTTATATTTAGGTAGAGGGGTGACTGCTCTGTCTCCGTATCGGTACCCTCTACCGATGCGCATATTAGAACAGTTACCTGTGCATTTTCTTTTTCATAGGCCCATTAGCTAGAACCGTTTTAATTTAGAATAAGTCGTGCTGGGATGACAATAACCCCAGTAGTTATCTTTCTTTTCTGCATTTTTATTTCTTCTAATCATGTTTAGTTAGCTGTAGTTTATTTTAGTTTGTCATTTTTCTTTTGTTTTTGCGGAGCTGACCCCTGCAGGTATCTTTTTCTGGATGGCGGAGGTTGTAGCTCATTTTAGCTTAAACACCAATCTTCTGGTATGCTCACTTGCTGAGCATTGGGTACTCTCTTCCCCTAGCTCTATTTTGATTCTCTTGTCATATATTATGCTGATTGTTTAGTTTAAGTCTAGGGGAGAGTAGTTTGTTTACCCGCTCACGTGCACTATTGCACTGCATACTAGAAGATTTCATTTAAAATGTTTTGTTTAATTTCATTGCACACCACAGCACCCACATGAGCGCGTGCTTATCTATTTGTTTTGTTTTGAACAAACTATCTTGGTTAGGAATGTGAATTGGGATGATAGCTTAGGAATTACTATTGGGAGCGCAATGTTGACTCGAGCAGTGTTCTAGTCGCATCCGCGTGCTACAATAGAATTTGAGTAAAATTAGATTATTTCTATGCTTTTAATTTATGATTAGTATTTATGCGTAGTTTTAGATTTATTCTACTCAAGTGGTGAATGTGAATGAAATTGGTGATAGCCCGGTGTTGTGTGTATACGAGCGCTAGTTGTGTGTTGCTCGAGTCGGGAGGAAGGTTTACCTTTCTCGTGGGCTAAGAACTTGCCCCAAGCGACTCTTGAAGCATGGGTGCGGGCGATTCGTTGAGATAAATGTGATATAGGCCACCTTTTGGCTAGATTGAGCCTTCGCTTTCCATATCCTATTCGCTCACCTTTGCTTCCCAACACTTGTGCCTACCACTCCCTTTGTTCAGCTCCTCCTCCATACACCAAGGCCTAAAGTTTATCCCACTGTCGCAACCAAGTATTTGTTATCTGCACTCATGTTTTAGATTTGGTGTGATGTTTGGAATTGTCGTGTTGTGAAGGAGAAATAAACTCTATTTGCTGATTTTGAATCAACCGGAGGATAAGAAAAAGAAAAAGAAAATTATGGTATTGAAATAAAAATCTGAAAAAAAAAGTGTATTGAAAAGTTATCCTCCCGAGCGTTTTAGAAAATCTGTTGGTATTTGTGGAGTAGGCCGTGTGCACACCTAGTTTTCACAATAAGTCTGGGGGTGTGTCACACGAGCTTTGTTTTTGGTTTTGCTTGGTGCAGCGTCCCGTTGACTCATGTTGGTTGCGTAGCCTTCGTTTTTACCTTTGATTATCATACCGCAACCTAAGCCCCAATATAATCCTAAAAGTCCTATTGATTTATCTCGCGAGTTTGCTAGCGCTTTGGAGAGAGTGTGACCGGGCAAGCGTATGGTTCCCGACGTTGATGGATTTCAGCGGAGTTATTCCCGAATCCCGATCTTTTGCAACACCCTCCTTAGTGGCTCATTACTTTCACACCGGGCATGATCATCAAATTCTTCACAATTCACCAACTGAGTATTGATAAATCTTTATTTACGCTCTAGTACTTTCGTAAATTAGTTAGCATAGTTAGAATCTCTTTTTACGAAATCTCTATTTGCATGCTTTTGTTACTTCGCATTGTACTCCCTTGCGTAATTTTCTTTGCTAACTATCTTTTTCACACTCCACCGGATTCGTTTGCTCGGGACGCGCAAACAGTTAAGTCTGGGGGTGTGATGAGTCCTGATCATATACACTTTTATGGACTCATCTGGGCCATTTATTTAGTCATTTCACCGCACTTTAGCCCTGTTATTGTTTATATTTGATATTCCATGCTAGGTGCACCTCTAGGCCCATTTTGGTGTGATTTCATGCTTTTCTTCATTAGTAGTTTTCATGCTCCGTTAGGTGCCACTTTCAGTGGCTAGATTCGTGGTTGTGCTGGAATAGGAGTCGTGCAGGTGTTTCCGGTGCAATTCTGCACAGGAACACTGCGCACGATCACCGGTTCTATTGCGCACGACCACTGGTCGTGCGCCACTGATCGTGTGCACTTAACCCTTTTTCACGAGTTCTGTTTGGTGCAGTGCGCACGACCACCAACGCCAGTGCGCACGACCACCAGTCGTGCGCCACTGCTCGTGCGCACTTACCATTTAATTTCCGAGTTCTGTTTGCTGTAGTGCGCACGACCATCAACTCCAGTGCGCACGACCACCGGTCGTGCGCCACTGGTCGTGCGAACATGTTATCTCATAATTTCTGTCTTTGCAGGTTCCGTCCAGGCAGAGCGCACGATCACCGAATTCTAGTGCGCACGACCACTGGTCGTGCGCCACTGACCGTGCGCACTATTTAATTCCAGCGCCTATAAATTCCCTGCTCGCGATTTAGGTCAGAGAACCCCGCCGTATTCCGCCGTTTTCTGCTCCAGTTCGTCCGACCTCGCTCCTCCACCGTCGCCCACCATATAGAGGTGCTCCGGGCTTGCTCTTCACGCCAATCTTGAGCCGGAGTTTCCTCTCGGCCGCCTCCTTCATCCAAGAGCTCCAAAGGAAGACCTAGCCGCCATTACCGTCAAGCAAGAGGAAGTTTGCAACCTCTACCGGATCGTGACACGACGAAGACGGGTCCATTGGAGAGTAGTGACAGCTCTCTCTACCCCGGACGTAGTTGTGGACCGAGCTTGGACGCGGATTGACAACCCGGCGATTCCAACCGTGAATCTTCAACGAGCCTTCGGATTCGGTCGATTTCTTGCCTTATTCTTCTTTTATTGATTGTTGTAATAGCTAGATCTTGTGTATTTTGATGAAGAGCACTTAAACTTATCACTATATTTATATATTTCATTTGTGTGAAATACTTTTGTGGTTTATGTGTGTATGAGGAGCGCCACCATCCATTTTCCATCCCACCACCGTGTCCGGTGCCGCACTAGCAATTGCTAGTGGCGTGCTTATCGAAGAGGTGCTTGCGACCCTCATTCCGCTAGCCCACTCGCCCATCCGCTTACCGAAGCGTGGCATCGCGGCCCGTATTCCATTCGCCTAACGAAGCAGTGCACTCAAGGCCTGCATAGTTCGATTCCGTTAGCCTACTCGTCCATCCGCCCTTGCGACGCAGCGCGCTCAAGGCCTGCCTAGTATCCATTCCGCCAAGCGAAGCATTGCATAGCGGCATTGCATAGGAGTAGTTGTAGTGTTTTCTTTTATTTTCCAAAAGCCAACCCAACTCTCCCGCAATCCATTCGACCTAAAGGACTTCGATCTCAAGTCCTTCCTCGACATTTAACTCCACCTTACTGTGTTCCTCAAGAGATTCGATACTCGGGGATTACTCCTCGTTTTATATTACTTGAACGATCGGTACACTGTCGTTTCGTGTCGCAGTCGCGCTACCGCCTATAGCGGTGTGTGAGATTTGCGCCATCAATAAGCCAAAGGAGATGGAGAACGCCTCCTCTCCGGCCTTACCGAGCTCCACCCAGGAGGGGTGAAGGGTGGAGCAAGAAATCCGGTTGGCGTCAGGATCCCAAGCGAGCAGGGGTTCGCCAAGGATATCAGAAACCTTCTCACCCAGACCAAAGTTCTTGTGGCCCTTGGGTTGGGGGGTTGCGGAAGAGCTCCCAGCGCCCTGGCTTGCCAACGGGTCCGGCTGTTTCGCAGGAGAAGGGGGCGAGCCGTCGGTCTCGCTCAGATCGACGACCGCTCTCTTGTCTTTGACGGCGAGGGTTTTCCCCTTCGACTTCTTGGAGGAGGGTTGCGAACCAGGCTGGCTCGCAGACGGAGGCCGCTTCTTGCCGGACCCGGTGGTGGGAAGATCGCGGCAAGCCTCTGCCGCCGCGGTCGTGAGAGAGTTCACCGTAAGAGTGGTGCCTTGCGCGTGCGGAGGATTAACGGGGATCTCGCGCTCGCCTGAAGAGTAAAAGCGTTACACAGCGAAGAAAAAGGAAAGGAGAGTGGGGCGAGAGCGAGCCATACCTTCCACTTGAGGAACTATGAGTAGCGAGTCGACGTTGCGCCGCAGATGGGCGACTTCGAAGTTTTTTCCGGAGAGGTATTGGAGGAGTTTGGCGTCGGCACCGCCCAGCGAGCTCGGAGGGCGGTAGGTGGCGTAATCCCGTTGAAGAGGGGTGAAGTGGAGGTTACCGAAGGGACCCTTCACCAGGATGAACTTCTGAGTCCAGTAGTGACTCTTGTTCACCGTCTCGCAGACGGTGACGTGCTGACTCGCGAAGTAGGTGGTCCCGTCCCGGAAGGCGCGAAAGGAAAACACTTTGCGGAAGACGAGGAGGCTGAACTCGATACTCTCCTCCCGCATGTAACTGGCGAACGCGACAATGTCCGCGATTGCATTCGGGCTCAGCTGGCTCGGCAGCACCCCATAATACCGTAGCACCTGCAAAGAACGGTAAAAAAGTCGCGATGGCGAACAGTGAACGGCGAGAAGGCTAAGCGAAGTTCCTGATGAATTTCAGGCCATAAAGGGAGTCGCAACCCATTCTCGAAGTGAGCAATGGGGATCGCGAGTTCGTCAGCCTCGGTCTCGTTCAATGTAGATCTCTCGCTTGGACAGCGAGCCGAATAACCCTCCGGGAGATAACGATCCACGGCATGTTTATACTCCTCTGCCGTGATGTTCGCGCAGTAGAATTCATGGGCTTGAAACGCTGAGGCGCATCTTGACCGCCCTTCACTCTCGCCATCCGCTCCCACTGACTGATTTGTTTGCATCGAGTCAGGAAGGGGCAGCCTGCAAGCGGCGAACGCGAGCACGAGCTTGCGAAAACAGAAACGAGCGTAGACGCGGGAGGATTAGAGAAATAAATGCAACGGATGGAAAAATGAATCCGAACTATTTATAGGAAACTAAGATGGGCACGGGAATCGAAGCGTTAGGGGTGCGGATAGCGAAAATAAAGTAGATTTCTACTCGATTAAACTACAGTCTTGCGAGCCCGGACTCGCCACCGCGCGGTAGTTAAGCCCCGCCTGAGGCCGGCCCGTGAGGGAAGGGAAGTTTGGGCACAACGTAGCCCAGAAGTTCGCGGGCGCTCCACGAGGGCAATCGTATCAAACACGGCGAGCGAACGGAATAAGCCACAGGCGCACCACAAAAATAAAGGGCAGAACAAAAATGATAAAAGGCGAGTCACGATGAACTCGCAAGTATTACCACACCACAGATATTGTTCAAACAGAAGCGTCATGAAAGAAATAAAAGCAAGGGGATAGTAAAAATAAACCCGCGGCAGGCTTAGGGGTAAGGAAGCCATTTCCGGCGACCCCGGCCTCTCTTCCCTGCGCGCGGCGGCACTCTCGGATAGTGGTATTCGCGAAGTGCTTTGAACTCGCGCAGGATTAAGTGCGCTTGATCCTCGCCCTGCGAGATGTGCACGCCGGGCGAGGTAACGTCTGCGCGAGTCACCGGCCCCGCTTCGGCGAGCAAGCGCGCATTCGCGTCCTCCATCACGGCAAATCTCTCATTGAAGGAAGCTCGGTCTGCGTCATATCGCTCCTCCAGCTCGTGCAGCATCATACCATGCTTCTGAAGCACCTCTGACACCCGTCTCTTCATTCGCTCGGGTTCGCCTGGGTCGCCCAAGAAGTCTTCCATCTGGCTCGGCGAGGGCGGCGGTGACATCTCCACCCTCCCATGCTCTGACTCAGGCGTGGCTTCCGAAATGTCTGCGAAGGAAGAACTAGTGGGATCAGGGGGCGTGCAGGAAAGCGAGCCCGGACAAATGTACTAACCTTGGGAGAAGGGGGACTCGCGACGTTGCTTGCGAGAGGACTCCGGTCGACCCTGGAAGTTTTCGCGGAACCCTGGGACGTGGGGTTTCCCCAGACCAGGGGGATACACCACCCTCTCCGCGACCTGGGCGCCGTCGAGAAGCGAGCCGCCTGGACTTTGCCTGCCCACCATATCGAAGCCCGAGATCTCCACGTTAACATTAGGCGGAATTGGCGAGTGTGCCGGTGTGGAGCCTTTCTTCTCGGGGCTCGGCGGTGGGGTATCTGCACGGGTCATAAGCGCATAGATATCGCACAAAGACTTAAGCGGGGATAAAGGAAGGTACTTATGACGTACGGGGTTGCGAGAGAGGCGCCTGTAGGGTTGAGGTCCGGGTCCCAGCATCTAGCGATCCCAACTTCGCTGGGGACGGAGCATGAGAAGAGGTCAGCGTGAGGCCCGCCAGGTGTTCCTCAGGTGGAGGATTCTACGAGAGGGGAAGGAGTGAATAGGGAGTCGGAATAAAAGGTCTAGACGAAGAATACCTGTTGCGCGAGCCTGGTATTCAGCAGCGGAGGCGAGGCAGGAGGTGACGACACATCCTCCCCCTGCGACCTCCAAACCGTCTTGGCCTTCTTAGTCTGGGGGGAAGGGGATGTGGCGGGGTTGAACATCCAGGCGTTGCGTCCGGCGGCCTGGGCCTTCGCCATCTCACTGGAAGCCTTCAACCGATCCAACGCGCTCGGCTTAGAAGACATTCGGGAGAGGTTGTTTCCTGCGAGGAAGAAGGGGAAGGAAAAGCTCGATCACTAGCTGCAGTGGACGGTATTTATAGTTTTGTACGTGGGACCCACCGAAAGATTCCCGCCATGTCAGCCGAATCGGCGAACACCAGGGGTTGGATGTTTCTTCGCGAGCTCAAGACAACCTCGCGAAGAGCGGGGATTGTGTACAACCCCGATGTTCGCCAGGAAGGGTCCCTGGTTCGCATACCCAAGGGAGCGAGCCAGAGACGGGCGAGCCAGGTAGGGCGAGCCCAAGAGGAGCGAGAAGCCCTAGAGGCAGGCGAGCCAGCTGGTCGAAGGAGTTCGCTAGGAAGGCTCGGGACCTTGGGGTGCAAATAGCCATTTCTGGGGTACAGTTAGCCATTTTGGCGAACCCGACTCGCTAAAGAGCGGTTCGGCAGGAGAGCCCTAGAGGCAGGCGAGCCAGTCAGTCGAAGGAGTTCGCTAGGCAGGCGAGCCAGCCAGACATTTTGGCGAGCCCCGTGTTCGCTAGAACAGGTCAAGGGTCTCTGGCTCGCCGATACTTGGGGTGGTCTTTTACCAGAAAACTCCTGGTGGTCTGCGGCTAGCCCCTCCAAACAGCGGAGTTTGGCTGTTAGCAGACCAATTTGGGGTGCGGATAGTAAGAATGGACAGCGGGAGTTGGCTATTGACAGACCACAAAACCAAAATCTATAAATAGACCTTAAAGGGCACCTTGGAAGAGGACGGGTTTCAAAATCTTTGAGCCTTCTTCTCTCCATAGGTCGCTTTGGTTTGGGCTCTCTAGCTCTCCAAGGTGCCCAAGTCTTAGCTTTGGCTTGGGAGGGGAAGCGCTCAACGATCTTCCTGGTTAGTGGAGGGACCTCCTTGCTGAGACCAGGGTCTTTGTTCTTTGTCCGAGTTATCTGCCTACCTCTTCCAAGGGACCGATAAGGGCTAGTCGCCCCTCAATTCGTTGAGGGCCCCGAGCTCCACAAGAGACCGAGAAATCGGTTTCAACAAAAGTGAAGTGCATAGACTAGAAAATCGGCCCAGATGAGTCCATAAATGTGTATATATTTGGGACTCATCAGTGAGCTACCCATTTAAAGTTTGTAAGGCTTCCTCACTCTCCGAGGTCCAGTCAAATTTTTGGTTCCCTCTCAGCACCTTGAAGAAGGGTGCACACTTCTCTCCCGCCTTAGAGAGGAACCTACTGAGCCCAGCCAACTTTCCCGTGAGGCACTGAACCTCCTTCGCATTTCTAGGCGACCCCAACTTCATGAGGGCCTTAACTTTATCTGGATTAGGCTCCACCCCTGCTAGGGTGAGCAAGTGGCCTAGGAAATTTCCCCAGTCAGCCTCGAAGACGCACTTTAGGGGGTTGAGCTTCATTTTGAATTTTCTCAATGTCCCGAAGGTTTCTCTAAGGTCATCGAGGTGGGACTCCAGGTCTCAACTTTTTAACATGAGGTCATCCACATAGACCTCCAGGTTTCTACTCTTTTGCTCGTGAAAGACCCAGTCCATCATACGTTGGTAGGTGGCTCCTGCGTTTTTAAGCCCAAAGGGCATCATTTTATAACAATAGCATCATTCCCCCGTGATGAAAGAGACATGATTGACATAGGGGGGGGGGGGGTGCATGCGGATTTGATGATAACCTGAAAAAGCATCTAAAAAAGACATTACAGAAAAACCTACGGCTGAGTCAACCAGCGTGTCGATTCGGGGAAAGTGGTAGCAATCCTTGGGGCACGATTTATTAAGTAAAGAAAAATCAACGCACATTCGCCACTTAACTCCCCCTTTTTTCACGATAACCACATTGGATATCCATCCTGGGTATTGGATCTCCGATACAAACCCTACTGGAGGAGCTTGCCCACCTCCTCTCTGATGGGACCTGCCATCTTGTCAGCAATGGCTCTCTTCTTTTGATGGATGGGGGAGTGTCGGGTTTGAGGTTGAGGCGGTGGCAAGCCACATCCACATCAATCCTGGGCATCTCCGTGGCACTCCATTAAAGACATCCACATTATCCTAGACACAGGCCAGGATTTGCTTCTCCTCCTCCAGGCTGAGCTCGCCGCTGACCTTGACCTTTTCTACCACCCCTGCCAGGGTGGTGACTTCAAGCTCCACGACCTCATCTACGGCATCCAGCCTGGACTGCTCCCCCAAAACACTCTCCTTCTCCTTGTCGCAAGCTGGCGCTTCGACCTCCTCCTCTATTCTTCCTTCCTGGACCACCATCATCTCTTCCGCCCCTTCCTCCTGGGCCTCCCCTTCATTTTTTTTTCTCCTTCTCCTCCTCCATCGGCTCCTCCGACCCTTCCTCCAATCTCCCCCCTATCCTTCTTCTCGACAGTCACATAGCATTGTCGGGCCATCTTCGGATCTCCACTTATCCGAACTTGGACTCCTCCATCATTGAACTTAAGGCACTGGTGGAGGGTGGAGGGTACATAGCGGAACGCGCTGATGAGCGGCCATCCGAAGATGGCGTTGTAGCTGCTAGGGGCATCCACTATGACAAAATGGCAATTCCTGGACTGCCCCCCCCCCCCAGGACTACATGGAGTACGACTCCCCCCTCTATCCCCTTCCTCTCCCTGGAGAATCCAAACAATGGGCCATCTGAGGCCAACACTCTTCGTGCCTCCACCTGCATCCCGTTAAACGCTTTTTTAAATATGTCATTGACCGAGCTCCCGTTATCCACAAGGATCTGGGAATTGGTGAAGTTCTCGATCGCTGTCTGAATGACCAGCGCGTCGCAGAATGGGTCTTCATGACCCGACATGTCCTTCTGAGTGAATGAGACCTTCTCCACTGGGGGCGGGGCTAGGGATGTCGAAGCCACGCTACGATGATAGAAGGTATGGAGGCTGGCCTTCTGGGTCGCCTCAATCCCTACCCCCCCCCCCCCCCCCCCCATCGATCACCCCGATCCCTCCTCAGGTCCCTATGTCAACCCGGTCTTTACACCTCTCATCCTCCTCATCCTGAGGCAGGACCTCTTCAATCCTCACCGGCCGCTACTCCCGCGGCGCCGACGCTCTGGCTCTCTTCGTCTCCAGGAACTCTGGGCAGGTGGCCGTTGTGTGACCTTCCTCATCGTGGAAGTCACAATAGGGCAACACCTCCTCTCTTCTCTCCGCCTCTACTCATCTTTTCCTCCTTCGGGGGACGGCTCCACTGGCTCCTGCTCCTATACCTCTTCCTGGTATCCTTCGACTGACCGCCATCGCTTGCTGAGGCGGGTGGGGATGAGGTGGCCTCGGGCCCTGCCTCCATCCCAGCTGATGGGGTCTTCCCTGGACTCCACAGAAGTTGCCCCCTCCCTGGTGGAAATCCTTTCTCGGGCCTTGTCTCCCTCCTTCTTGCTGTCTCCACCCTAACTCTGGGGCCCTCGACTCTTCCCTTCTTCTTGACTCCGACCGCCTATCTTCCAACTTGCTCAGCCGTGCCAATCCCTTTATGAACTCGGGGTTCACTGCCTCCCCCTCTATCTCCTCCGCTGCTCTCTCCATCAGCTCCTCGAAAGACAAAGGAGCCCTCCTCTTGAGGTCCATCTTGAAGAATCCCTCCCGCATCCCCACTATGAAGGTGAGCTGTAGGGTGAACCCAGGCACCTCCTGGATGAGGAGGACTTCCTCCTGGAACCGATCCACATAGTGGGCTAACCATTCCCCGTACCTCTGCTTGATGTTGAAGAGCACCTCCAGATCTTTCTTCCTCTTCTTCAAGGTTGAGAAACGCAACAGGAAGCCGCGACGCAAATCCTCGAAGGCATAGATTGACCCCAAGGGTAACTAGTGGAACCAGTCCCTCGCCTTCTCCTTCAGAGTGGTAGCAAATAGCCGACATTTGAAGGCATCCGACATTAGTCTGATGGAGACCATGTCCTCGAACCACTGCATGTGCAGAATGGGGTTTTCCTTGCCGGTATACATCATCATGACCGGCTCTCCAAACCCCACGGGGAGTGGTGACGAAAGCACCAACTCGCGAAACGGGCTTCCCCCCTTATGCCCCTGATCTGCTCCACTCGCCTCGCGGCTCTCCAGATGACTCGGCTCCTGTCTCCCTCGCGCCCGCTGATGGGCCACTAGCTGGGACCCCACTGGCTGGGATCCCACCTATGCTCCTCGAGGGGCCACTCGCCGGAGCCCGCTCGCACTCGCCGGGTTGGGGAAAAGCACCCGACCTGCGAGGTCTCACTCTAGCACCTGGGGCACCGCCTCCTTTCCAGCCCTCCGACCTGGAGTAAGCTCGCCAACTTCAGCCGTAGGGGCCACCTGGGGCGCAGGGGTTGCGAGACCACCCAGTGTCATGATGATTGCGCACTGAAAGGCCCCGAGTAGGTCCCTCTTGAGCTCCGCCAGCATCTCCACAGTCGTCGGCGCGCTGGGTGGTGGCGAGCCACTATAGCCTGCCTCTTGCTCCTCACCTCCTGCCATGCTTCTTCCTTGGAGTTTTCCTGAACTAGATGCACTCCACGCTCACCGCACCAAAAATGTTGAAACCGATTTCTCGGTCTCTTGAGGAGCTCTATCCCTCAACAAATTGAGGGGCAGCTAGCACTTATTGGCTCCCCAGAAGGAACGGACCGGAGACTCGAAACTAGACACAGACCCTTAGTCACGGCGAGGAGGTCCCACAACACACCCGGAAGATCTTTGAGCGCTTCCCCTCCCAAGCCAAAGTTGAGACTGGGCACCTTGGAGAGCCTGAGAGCTAAACCAAGAAACCTAGGGAGGAGGAAACTCAGAGTACTGAGATTGTAATCCTCTCCAAAGGTGCCCTTCAAGCTCTATTTATAGTTTTTTACTCATGGTCTGCTAATAGCGAGATTCCGCCTTACACTTTTAATATACGCAGTCCAAATGGTCTGCCAACAGCCAAACTCCGCTGTTCTGAGGGGCTATTGACATCCCACGAAGGATATCCAGGTAAAGACACCCCTGGACCCTTACTGGGCATGCCACCCATCAGGGCCCCCGAGCTTGGCTCGCTCGCTCGCCTGCGAGCGCCCCTGCGAGGTCGGCTCGCCCTCCTTCCTGCAGGCGTCCCGTTTGGATCTGACTCGCCCGGCTCGCTCGCCTTCCTACGAGCGGCCGTGAGGTTCCAGCTCGCCCGGCTTGCCTCACCTATTCCTCTCGATCCTGGTTTACTTGTCCTCTGCTCACCTCTTGGAGAATACCGGGGTTGTACAGATCTAATCGTCATATCAAATTTTTACTATTTGCAGACCGACGTGAGATTTAACTAGTTTTGAGCTTTATGATGCAATTCTGAACTATATCATGTCCAATTGAGCTCCAATTCATACCATACGTTCATAATGGATTAATTAAGAAGTTTCCAGAGTTTTGTTACAATTCAAATTGATTTGACCTCCTTTAAGAATTCATTAATCATTTGATATATTAAAAGATTACAAAGGAAGTATCATGTCAGTAATTTCAAACTTGCTAATAAAATTTCTAGAGGCAATAAATGACAAAAGAACATGATTTCCAAAGTTCCACTATTTTCTAGAGAATTTAAAATCATAATTTTCACATAAAATAAAAAGGGGTGAAAATATAACTTTACACAACAAGTACTAATTTATGTCTTCCAAAAGTTCTGAGAAAATTACCATAGTACTGTAATGACCTAAAAACATCCTACCCAACATTTCAGAATTTTCCAGGAATATTAACTCCTAAATATTTCATGAATTCAAAAGTGTGACAAATAGAATATTATGAATTTTCCCATGTGCAAGACATCCAAAAATTCTATCAAAATTTCCAGAGGTTTATAATTAGATTCCAAATGATTTTCCAGAGTTTCAAAAATTCCCCACTCTTTTTCATTCATGAAATTTTAGTTATTCAGAATTGTGACATATGATAATTTTGATTGTTTCTAAGGAAATTTTCTCTGAAAATTTCTACAAAAATTTTCAGAGGTTCTAATGGATATTTCAAATGATTGCTCATATTTTCAATATTTTCTAGGGTTTTAACCATAAACATTTCATTAATACATAAAGTGTCATATTTCAAATTAATCAAATAGTTAGGATTTTTTATCCCAAAAATCCTAATTTCCTCAGAGATGATGTATTAAGTCATAACAAAGGTGTGGCCAAAATATCAGAGGCTAATACAAAGCCAAATGTGCCAAATACACAAATCCCCTATTTTGGCTATTGACACACCATGTCACATACCACGCAAAGACATGCAAGTGGATTAACCCAACATGCATTGGTCCAATTGCACTCAGATTTTAACCAGGGTCTAATAATGACCTAATGAGCATGTCACCCAAATTTGGGGTTATTTTGATTTGTTAAACTCCTTAAATTCCATTAATTTGATAAATCATATAATGAACAAAACTAAAGAGAAATGTTATCCAAAAATTCTGATTTTTGGGAACAAGTTAGTACTAGGGCACATGCATGCATGCCAAAATTTCAGCTCCTTTGGACTTACCATTTACAAGATATACACAATCTAATTTTTTATTTTCACTATGACCAGTCTCACTAAAATTGATGTCAAGGGTGTTATAGTGCTCCAAATGAGCTAATTCAAGTTCCTAATTAAAGTAGACCCATAGATCTACAAAAGTTGTCCAATTTTCACGAAATGGCTTTTAAGGGCCTCAAAACAATTAATCTATGAACTTAAATAGTGTGACGGATTAACACACTTGAAATTAATATAAGGATTTAATATGCACGAATCTTGAAGCTGAATCGGACGGTTCCTGCTCATCTTCTTCCTCTAGCCAACGCTGGAGATTCCCCCGACCTGGGCCACCATCCAAGGCTATTTATCGGCGGCTGAACTACCACCCTGGCCGGCCACCGCCACCACCACCTCCGTTGAGGTGGTGGCTATCTCCTGGCGGCGGCGTGGCCGCCGGAGGGGCTGTTTCTGGCGATCCCAAGCATGGGCAAATCCATGGAAAAACTCACCTTTTTCTCACTTGGATCCGGCTCTGTTGAGCTGGATACCTCTCCTAAATGATCTAAGAGACTAGCACAGAGGAAGAGGGGGAGAAACCAGACCTGTAATGGGCTTGGGGTTGAGCAATTCCTCTTGATGCCATGGCCAAATCTCGATTTTGAGCTCCTTGTCATTTCCTCTATTCTCCATCAAGTTCAGCATTCTCAGGCTTGATTCCAACTCCCTTCCACCTTCTGAAGCTATTGTGAGTATTGATTTTAGCTGAGGAGGGCTTATTGTGGTGTTGCCATTATGGGGAGCTCGGCCACCACCTTGGATGCTCCTCCTACCTGCCAAGTGGCCTCAGTTCAGCTGGAATTCGGCTGGGGAGTTCATGGGGAAGCTGAGGGGAAGCTTTGGGGAGAGGAAAGGCATGCCATGTGGCATCAATTCCATTAATCCCTCCTTGTCTTCACTTGAAATTGGGGTAAAACCCCAGTTCAACCCCATGCATGCCTTGCATGTCAATTTCATAGGGCAATTAAGGTCATTCTGCTCTTGGGCTACATAATAGGCTGGGCTTGAGGGCCTTAGCCCATTGGAATTGGTTTAGGCTTTTAATTTCCTCTTTAGGGCTCAACTTTGACCATGGTTGACTTTAGGGTTGACTTGGTCAAAGTGATGGGTTGACTAGTCCCAAATGTTGGTCTTGAGTCCTTTGACACCACCCAATGTTGATTGGGTCATGGTGATGCCATAATTGGGCAAATTTTGCCAATATGTGTGGTTTTGACCGAAATTGGGGGAAAGTTGACTTTAGTCAAATTGGAACAATTGTTAACTACTTGATGGGGCTTTTAGGTCCATTGGGTCCCCTATGATGTTATAAGAATAGGGGTGAAGTCAATTTTATGTTTTGGGGGTCAGTTGGACCTATTGGGGAAGGATTGGCATATGTTGACCTAAGTTTAACTTTGGTCAAATTGGACCAATTGATGACCCCATGATGGGGATTTTGAGTCCATTGCACCCCAAATAGGGTTTATAATATATTGGTGGGGTCAATTTTATCATATCAAGTCTAATTGACCCAATTGTGTTGAATTGGCCAATGTTAACCTATTTTGACCTAAAGTTGATTTGGTCAAATTGACCAAACTTGGAGACCCTATGATGGGGCTTTTGGGTCACTTGAGTTTCTCTTAAGGTTAGGAACCTATTTGTAAGCTCAATTTGAGTTGATGAGTCCAATTTGAAGTAAATTGGTCAAGATTGACCTATGCACTTTTGGGGTGCCTATAGCAATTTTCTCAGTTTAAGTTGTCATAAGGTCATCCCATGAACTCTACTCACCACTCCTACCCTAACCCTAACCCAAGGGGTCTATAAGGAATGGGGATGTTACAAATCCCACTAAACAAAAATAATAATTTTGTCCCCAAAATTCAAGTTCGGGTCTACGGGGTTCCATGCTCAATGAAAATGAAAAGTCTTAAGAAGGTCTAAAATGATATCACAAGACTATCTGGTAATTGTTATATCACCTCATCATCAATATTTTAAGGTATATATTTTGAATAATATCTTCTTTGTGAAGGAGGCATGTCATTTACTCAATGATTAATTCTAACAAAATTTCCAGAGCTTTCTACTGACATAAAAAGTCTATATGCAAAATTCTATAACAATCCAGCAACAATAATTCATGGTATGAATTTCTTAAGTTATAAGCTCAAATTCTACTTTGTGAAGGAAGTATCAAAAATGTGTAACCATAAATTCCTTCAAAATTTTCAGAAGTTCATATTTTTATCACAAGCCTATGCACAAGTTTCTATGGCAATTTCGTGTCACTAATTCAAGATATGAGTTTCCTAAGTTATAACTCCAACTCTACGTTATGAATGAAGTACCAAGTATGTGTAATCATAAATTCTAGGAAAATTACCAGAGGTGTATAATGTATTCACAAGGTTATGTCCAAATTCCTAGAATATTCCAGTGTGAAAAATTCTAGATATGAATATTCTAAATTATATCTCCAAGCCTTACATTGTGAATGAAGTACCAAATATATGTGATCATAAATTCCAGGAAAATTACCAGAGGTTTATAATGTCATTACAAGGTTATGTTCAGATTCCTAGAATATTCCGGTGTCAAAAACACTAAATATGAATATTCTAAATTATAACTCCCAACTTTACAATGTGAATAAAGTACCAAACTTACTCAGAGATTAATTCTAGTAAAATTCCCATAGCTTCACACAATTGTAATAGGACCTTATACAAAATTTCATAACATTTTAGTAAGGTTTGACCCTATAATTACTCACTTGGGGTCTATGTGACCAAATCATGTGAAGTCGACTTTCCTAAGGAAACTAACCTAAAGGTTGATGATTTTCACAATAGAGTATTGCATTATGATCCTAAGTGCATGGTTTAAATTTCATAAAAGTTGACCAAGGGAAAATCCTTAAATTCCTATGTAAACCTAGTCTTACATGGTCATGCTATAAGTAGACCAATTTCCTTGCACTTGCATGTGAAATAAATCAACTTGTAGAGATCCAAATGACCTAAAATTTTAACCAGAGCCTATCATATACATGACCAACCTCCCAAAGGAGATTTAGGGTGATTTGAGTCCAAATCAACCATAATCTAGTAATTTTTTACTAAAACCATTGAAAAATGTTCCCCAAAAATTCTGATTCTTGGGCAAATAATAAATCTTGGGTGCATACACAGATGGTTAAATTTTCAGCCTCATGTCATTTGCTATGTTAAGGTTATTCACATTTTAAGGTATGTCCTTGATGGGCAAAACTATGCTTGCAAATGATAACGGCAAGTGTACCGTATCGAATGTAGTATAGGTTATTGAAACAAGGTCGTATTAGACTCGGGGCGGTTGAGTACTCTTACTTCAAGAAAATCTCTATTATTTTATCAAATAGAACTTGGGAGCGATTTTGCAAACGGAAAATAAAAATAAGATTAAATTAAATGACGAGTAAAAAGGTCAGCACTCGATCTTTGAATCACCTTGGAGATAAATTAAGAACGAAGAATAAAAGCGCATTCTCTTAATAAAATAGCCTTGACTGTGGAGATTCCCGAATTATGAACGCACCTCTCTCGAGGATGCGCTCACCTGAGTTTAGGTTGATCAATCGAACTCTCGTTCTAGAATCGAAACCCCTAAAACTCGCCTTATCGAAGTGAATCCCGCTATTGGCTTTTACTCCAATCCGGAAGGGTAACGTCGTCCTCTCTCGAGGATTGCATTCTACTCTTTTTATCCTTGAATGATCGATTCGCCTTACGAGCTTGTTCGGCTAACTAAAGAACGAAAACAAGAACGAGAATTATAAACTAGAAAGTATAATCTCATTTCATTAAAATCAAGGATAAATCTTAAGCGTTTTTAGAAAAGAGAAAGAGCAATTCTAAATTACTTCAAAACCAATATTATTCCTTGGATCATCTCGATCGAGTACCAATAGAGATTTTAGGTACTCATGGAGATTGGGGAATCAAAATAAATAAAAGAGCGTATCATAAAAGAGAGAGGGAATGAGAGAAGAAAAGATCTAATTTATTAAATTACAAAAGAGAGTACAAGCTATGAAATTGAGAATTACGACTATTGAAATGAAAATATAATTTGCAAGAAGAAGGATTACAAGACTACTAAAACATGAAAAATAAACATGAAACGAAGTATCTAATCCTAAAAAAAACTCCTTAAACATCTGGAAAAGCTGGCTTTAAATAGCTGAAAAAATGAGGTTACACGCCCTTGGTCACGCCCGTGACCAAGGGCGTGTAAGGGGCGTGATCGATGCTGGTGTGGAGAGGGCGCGTTCTGGCTTCAATGCAGGCATTTCGGACGCGTCAGGCCCTAGGTCACGCCTGTGACCTGGGGCGTGTAATCTTGAAATAGTGCTGTTGGCGGGAAGCTTTGGCGGGAAGAAGCGCGGGGCGAGTCACGCCCGTGACTGTAAGTCACGCCCTCGGTCACGCCCGTGACCGAGGGCGTGTAACTTTAAATGACGCGGCGGCTCGATCTGGATGCTGGTGGCGTGGTCCCGACCGTGACTTGGATGTCACGCCCTTGGTCACGGGCGTGACCTGGGGCGTGTACTTGGCGAATTTTCACGGAATGGGCCCGAAGTAGCGGCAGCAGGTCTGGAACACATCTTAGGCTGACACGCCCTTGGTCACGCCCGTGACCTTGGGCGTGTACTTGATATTTTTGCTCAAAGTGCCCAGAAAACCTGCAAAACATAAACTAAACTTATATTAGTGACAGAAATAAAAAGGAATGATTATTATAAGATAAAACAAATAATTGATATAAATTCATATTAAAATTACATCAAAATTATGCTAAAAGATGAGTACAAATAGTACTCATCAAACACCCCCATACTTGAGCTTTTGCTATTCCAGAGCAAAAGAATGAGGGAAGAGTTACAAGACATCGGTATTATTTCTAATTAACTAAAATTTTATTAAACCAAGAATAAGTCAAAAGCAAATTTTAGGAATTCAAGAATTAAGTCATAAGTTATGTTGATAATTTAAAAAGAGGAATTTGTTTAGCTAACTACTTCTCAAGATAACTATTTAGCAATCGAAATTATAGAAATTTTCAAACAAAATTAGATTAAAATTATAGACACTCTAACATAAAAGAAACTTAAGGAAAAGACACCTACCAAAATATTGCTCTCTTAATAATTTAGTTTAAGACTAGAAACAATGAAATTGGCTAGGAGTGTGTTTAAGCGGAATGGCAAAATGAAGACAAAGGATATGAAGAGGTTTTTGATTGGGATGATGAATTTTATCCTCTCAGCCCCTTTTTTTCATTTTTTTTTTTAAGTATATGTAATACCAGAGAATGATAGACTATTATCCTATCATTTCCACGACATATACACATTTTTCTCTCTTCATTTTTTTTGGAATTTTGGGTTGCATATGTTTACCAGAGAATAAAGAACTAACATCTCCTTATTCCCATGACATATGATCAAACAAAAGGGGAAAAGAAAAAAATACATATGTTTACCAAGGGTAAAGAAAACTTCTAGTTTATAAATTAAACTATTTTGAGAGCAAATTTTTAATGGAATGAAATTTCCTAAGATCTTAAAGTTAAAAGCGAATATAATGAAAAAAATCTAGAGATGTTTAGCCAATTTACCACAAAGTGAAGCTATTTAAAATTAAACGGAGAAGTAGTGCTAAATTAACTCTCTAATCGAATTAAAAACATAAAATGTTTCTTAAAACCAAATTACTTCAAATTTAAATTTAACAAATTTTGATAAAATAAAATATTAGCTAAATTAAAAATGTTGGAATACTTATAATCGTACCTCAAACTAAATTTCTAGAATATTAAAAACAACAAGGCTAGGCGTTATTTATTATTATTACTATTTTTTTTTCAAATAAAAAAAAATAATGAAAGCGAAGCTACACCCCCATACTTAAAATTAAACATTGTCCCAATGTTTAAAACTAAGTATGAAGAAAATTTTGAAAAATAAACTTTTTTTTTTAAAAGGAAAATACATAAAATTAAAGATAAGCAAGGGGTGCCTCCCAAGAGCGCTTTCTTTTTCCCGTCTTTAAGCTAGACGGTAATTGTTAGGAAAATGGAAATTTGAAAGAGAAGTGAACAGGCAACTCCCCTAATTCACGCGTGGGTGAATGGGCCGGCGTCAGTCGCACGGTCTTGTGATTCTCCTTTTGTCCTTGAACTTGAATATGTAAATCCAAATCACCTATACATACCTGAGGTGATTTGAATTTATAAAGATGGGCGGCATATGGATCATCAATTAATTGGGGTAGCAACGGCTCATCTTCAACCTGGAAATTATTAGTATAAAGAGAATCACAAATAAATGATTCAGAAAAATTTTCGCAAGGAGGAGCTTGCGATATTATAAAATTAAGCTCCGGTTGTTCCTTTTCCAAAATAGAATTTTCATTAGGAAAATCTAGCGCGCTACCAAGCGGAATAAAATTTTCGGACACAAAATTTTCATGAATTTTTGGTTGGATAGAAGAAATTTGCAAATATTCATGACAAAGAAAATAAAATCCGGGTGAAGTAGGGGAAGAAACTTGTTCTTCTTCTATTTCATCCGAGGTGCCCATAACCTTAAGAAATTCTTGGTAAAGTAATTTTTCTTCATCTTCGGTAAAAGAAGTTATGGGATTACATGAAACCACATGTTCCTCCATAACTAAATCATCCGAAGGTGGAGAAAAAATACTAGTAGAAATAAAATTTTCCTCTAAAATTTGGGGGGTAGTATCTATTTGAATCGGCGGACATTCCCCAAAATTAGAGTACGAAGGTTGCAGCGTAAAAGAAGAAGAACAAGAATTTGGTTCTAAAGATTTATCTTCATCGCCCCGTAAACTATCCGGGTGACCTTGCCACCAAGAATAATCTACTTCGGGGATAGAAGAAAAATTATTAGAAGCCGAAAAATTATTCTTGTGAAAATTAGAGAAAACGCTAGACGAAATGACATTTTCCTCTAAATTTTGGGGGGAAGTATCTATATGAATTTGCGAAATTTCCCCCAAATTAGAGAACGAAGACAGCGGTGTATAAGAAGAAAAACAAAAATTCGGAACTAAAGATTTATATTCATTGCTCCGTAAACTATCCGGGTGAGCTTGCCACGAGGAATAATCTACTTCGGAGCTAGAAGAACAATTATTAAATGCCGAAAGATTATTTTCATTAAAATTTGAAAAATTATTTTCATCAAAGTTTGAAAAATTATTAAAAGATGAAAAATTATGATCGTAGTTATTATCAAAATTATTTTCATAATATTGAGGATAATTATTTTCATAATAATTATTTTGAGAATAAGAATGCAAATAACATTCCTCACTTTGATGAGGCGCACCACAATAATGACAACTAAATTGGCATTCTCGTGCGGCTTGTAAGAGATAAAGTTGGTTTCGAAGCTCGACAACCTTAACTGCCAATTCAGATTCTTTCATATTAAAATAAATAAAAAGGAAACAACCTTCACCTAAATGAATGGAATTTTATAAATATTTTTATTATAAATTTTCTTTTTCAAAAAGCGGGTTAAATTAGTCCCGGACTTCCCAAGATCTACCCGGTGAAGGGTTTGCAAGGTACTAGAGGCTATGATGGGAATTCAAACCCAAAGCGTCCTTTCCGAGAATTTAGATTGCGCTTTTTTTTTTTTAATTTTTTTTTTTTTAATTTTAAAGAAAAAGGGGAAGAAGAAAGAGGACGATAAAATTAATAAATATTTCTTTTTTCGAAATATCAACCGTTCCCCGGCAACGGCGCCAAAAACTTGATGGGCAAAACTATGCTTGCAAATGATAACGGCAAGTGTACCGTATCGAATGTAGTATAGGTTATTGAAACAAGGTCGTATTAGACTCGGGGCGGTTGAGTACTCTTACTTCAAGAAAATCTCTATTATTTTATCAAATAGAACTTGGGAGCGATTTTGCAAACGGAAAATAAAAATAAGATTAAATTAAATGACGAGTAAAAAGGTCAGCACTCGATCTTTGAATCACCTTGGAGATAAATTAAGAACGAAGAATAAAAGCGCATTCTCTTAATAAAATAGCCTTGACCGTGGAGATTCCCGAATTATGAACGCACCTCTCTCGAGGATGCGCTCACCTGAGTTTAGGTTGATCAATCGAACTCTCGTTCTAGAATCGAAACCCCTAAAACTCGCCTTATCGAAGTGAATCCCGCTATTGTCTTTTACTCCAATCCGGAAGGGTAACGTCGTCCTCTCTCGAGGATTGCATTCTACTCTTTTTATCCTTGAATGATCGATTCGCCTTACGAGCTTGTTCGGCTAACTAAAGAACGAAAACAAGAACGAGAATTATAAACTAGAAAGTATAATCTCATTTCATTAAAATCAAGGATAAATCTTAAGCGTTTTTAGAAAAGAGAAAGAGCAATTCTAAATTACTTCAAAACCAATATTATTCCTTGGATCATCTCGATCGAGTACCAATAGAGATTTTAGGTACTCATGGAGATTGGGGAATCAAAATAAATAAAAGAGCGTATCATAAAAGAGAGAGGGAATGAGAGAAGAAAAGATCTAATTTATTAAATTACAAAAGAGAGTACAAGCTATGAAATTGAGAATTACGACTATTGAAATGAAAATACAATTTGCAAGAAGAAGGATTACAAGACTACTAAAACATGAAAAATAAACATGAAACGAAGTATCTAATCCTAAAAAAAACTCCTTAAACATCTGGAAAAGCTGGCTTTAAATAGCTGAAAAAATGAGGTTACACGCCCTTGGTCACGCCCGTGACCAAGGGCGTGTAAGGGGCGTGATCGATGCTGGTGCGGAGAGGGCGCGTTCTGGCTTCAATGCAGGCGTTTTGGACGCGTCACGCCCTAGGTCACGCCCGTGACCTGGGGCGTGTAATCTTGAAATAGTGCTGCTGGCGGGAAGCTTTGGCGGGAAGAAGCGCGGGGTGAGTCATGCCCATGACTGTAGGTCACGCCCTCGGTCACGCCCGTGACCGAGGGCATGTAACTTTAAATGATGTGGCGGCTCGATCTGGATGCTGGTGGCGTGGTCCCGACCGTGACTTGGATGTCACGCCCTTGGTCACGGGCGTGACCTGGGGCGTGTACTTGGCGAATTTTCACGGAATGGGCCCGAAGTAGCGGCAGCAGGTCTGGAACACATCTTAGGCTGACACGCCCTTGGTCACGCCCGTGACCTTGGGCGTGTACTTGATATTTTTGCTCAAAGTGCCCAGAAAACCTGCAAAACATAAACTAAACTTATATTAGTGACAGAAATAAAAAGGAATGATTATCATAAGATAAAACAAATAATTGATATAAATTCATATTAAAATTACATCAAAATTATGCTAAAAGATGAGTACAAATAGTACTCATCAGTCCTTCACTAGGACCAGCCTTAATAAATCTTCCCTACAGAGAGTTGTAGGACTCCAAATGGTGTGATCTCATTTTCTGCAGATAGTAGACACAAAGGCCTACAAAAGTTGTCTCTACCTACTTTTTATTTTAAGGCCTCTAAGGGCCTCAAAGTTTGAGAGCAAAAAGTCTATTTTACAAGGGCAAGAACAACCTTTTGGTGTGACGTAAATAAAGGTTTTTCTACAGACAATTTAAACATAGATCTACTCATATGCAAGGATCCAATTGAGTCAAAAAAAAATTCCAGAGAGTAATATACACGTAATCAACCTTACCAAAGGAAATTTGGAGTGATTTGACTCCATATAGCCCAAAATTTATACCATGCATGTTTTATGAAATAATTATATGAACTATAGAAAAAGTCTTTCTAGAAATTCCCATTTTTGGGCAGTGTATGTATTTGGGCCTGACTCATGTATGACCAAAATTTCATCCTATTTGTAGTTGTAGAACTCCAAGATTCACTAAGTTCAACTTGGGTGCTATATGCACACCATTTTGATTGTATAATCAATTCTTTTCTATAACTAATGTCGCCTCAAATTTAGGTCTTTTAAAAGTAAATTTTCTCAGTTTCCTTGTGGGCTTGCAAGTGATTCACCCCATGTCCTGTATTAGGGAAGGCACAATTTCCCCATAGGTTGGGTACTAAATAGCTATCTACTACATTGTGATCAGAAATTTAGAATTCTCTCGAAGTCTTATACTACCTTTCTTGATTTCAAGAGTCGCATGCAAATATATCTAGGCGACCTGATTTATATCTTCGAAGACTTCATTTACTATTTTCTTTGTTTACTTGCCCGCACAATCCTTAGAGCAATAAGGGGGTGAATAATCATTCTTGAAAGGCTCTTATTCCGATTGTGAATTTATAACGGTGACGTCATAACATTAATACTTCACATTTCTTAAGATAAAGGAATTCTTCAAGGATCTCGACTTCTAAGGAGGGTTGATCACCCAACCGATTATGCATTTTTTGGATTCTCTTCTTCAGCCGAGTAATGTTTGAATACTTTAAAATCAATCGCATTTGTGATGAACACTTCCCAAAATAATCTCTAGGGAACCCAAGTCGGTACCAAATTAGTCCAATAAACAAAAGGATTAGCCCCAATACATTTTGATATTGTTATGATATATTCGTCCTAGATACGCACCAGATCTGGGATGTGATATGGTTCCGAAGGATGAACCGGATATGGACAGTTCCAATAAGATTTCATTCTTGAACAAAAATCCATTTTTGATTTCTTTCATCTATTCCATGACAGGAACAAAGGGGGATACGCATTACGCCACGATTTTTTTGAAAGATTCCCAGAAATGGCGGATCTATTCACTCTGTCAATAACCGAGCCGGATCTGGTGTATCATAGGGGATTTGCCTTTTCTATTGATTTGGATCAAAAAAAATCTTGAATGAGGTATTCAACTCCAGAGATGAATCGAAAAAGAAATCTTTATTGGTTCTACCTCCTCTTTTTTATGAGGAGAATGAATCTTTTTCTCGAAGGATCAGAAAAAAATCGGTCCGGATCTACTGCGGGAATGATTTGGAAGATCCCTAGGGCATGCAACTCTAAAGTACCATCCTGAGACCATCCTGAGACCTAGAGTTAGAGTACTCAATCCTTAGGGCATACAACTCTAGAGTTGGAGTACCATCCTGAGACCTATTGATATTCCACGCACTTTAAGCCCTCAAGGTTACCAATTCTCACAACCTTCTCAAGGTTAATTTATGGGCAACTCAAAAATGGGCCATTTCCTGAACACAAATCCTCATCTGACTGAACACAAATCCTTACCCAACTTTTGGTATTTGTCACGATGATTGTTTCGATGTAACCTAGTTGTTGGTTTGGAGATTAAGTTTATGAGTCTCCTGTTGTTTCTTTAATTGATTTCATGCACCAATCTCTTGAGGCGGTCCTATCTATTGGGTAAGAAGTGATAATATCACTTGGTAGGAGAATTAGTGATATCAAAGTTTAAGCCTTAAGCAAAAACCTCCCCATTAGATTCTTCCCTTAGTCACTTTGGGTGTCATCATGCCATAATCAATCTATACCTGAGGTCTGTTTTAGATTAGTATACAATATGAAATCGTCTTGCTGCGTCAAACTAGAATGACATCCTAGTTGGGTTGGCCTAACTCATTGATTAATGGACTATTTTATGTGATTTTTACACATGGGCACACCACTGCTTCTGCTGCTAGTTTGTCCTCAAACTAACTCGTGCTGGGTGTCCCAGGTTTTGCGGAATTCTTTCTCGTTGGATCATTTGTTCAAGTGATACCAATTGTAAGATCCGTCTTCCGCACCAGGAGAGGTACCCAAATCTTATGCCCAGAACCGTCGCCTTACGGTGACGCTAACACACAAGTTAGCCGCCTCCACAAGACACCAATCCTGCCGGCAAGAACGATCAACTAGGCCATCATGAGATAAGAAGGAAACTAAGTAAACAAGTCCACAATCACACACATCTGTATATATAACCAAACGTATACAAGTCCATCAATGAGTATAATAAATGAAAGAGAGTAAGGGTTTATTCCCGATACATATCCAATGAAATTATAATATAAAACTCTCTCAAATCTCTATGAGGAAGCTAAGTAACACATTGTCAAACACCTGTCTCATAGTGGAAGTCATGCGCAACATCTGCTCCTCAGATCCTGTCACCTCGTCCGGCTGGTCGTGCTGGTGCTCCATCCTCTCGTGCTCTTACGGTAACAACCTACAGTTAGTCATAAAGACTAAGCCTATTTTGTCCCCGCCTCCCCCCCCCCCCCCCCCCCCCCCCCACGCGATTCCTAGGTACTGAGCGGGAGGAAGGAAGCAGAGGACAACAAATATAATAATAACAACAAGCAGGTGATAAGGGGATCTACACTAGCAAGTATATATAAAATGGTAGATCTATTCTAACAGTATAAATAAGTAAGCAGTAATGAAGCAGTATAAGAAGTAAGTACAGTAGTGCGGCACAAGGAAAGTAACGATTATGAGTAAACTAACATCGCATGAGTATCTTAACTTATATGAATGCCCATACAAACTTATAAGTTAAGATATCTAGAAAAATAACTTATCATATAAAAGAGCCTATACTAATTTATATGATAAGGGTCTATAATTTGATGTTCTAAAGTATATGTATGTTATGATATGAATCATACAAGTGCAACTCACCCACACGACTCTGTGATCACGGACCTTTTGTTCCCAATTTTTGGAGTTAGCTACACTCTCTGGTACCACCGTTGTGGCTACGGCAGCAGTGGAGCGGGTGCCTCCACTTCCTAGTCTAGTATACACACTACCAGGCCTAGACCCTTTGTACGCCTCTGTACACGTCCTAGGTGCACTCTAGAGTCTTGCGTACTCTTTGCTGGAATCCACCAGTCATTAAGGTCGGGTGAGCGTCTTTAGGGATTTTCCTCTAGACTGCAGTATAAATAACCTATTGGCCCCTCAAACCCTCACACCCACCTAAGTCAACATACTGCCGTTGGTGTGATGACTGACCCAGTACCGAAGACCCGCCACTAATTTATTTCTATGCACATGCAAGTTATCACAATCCGAGCCTCCAGCTCGCAGGACCATCCTATCCTGATATACAACCTCCCGAGCCTCTAGCTCGTAGGACCATCATGTCCTGATATACAACCTCCCGAGCCTCCACCTTGCAGGACTAAGCCGTCCTGATATACTATTTCCCATCCTCTAACACAGGATGGAGTTTACCACATCTCTTGTTTATTTAGTTAAACTACTCTTGTCTAAATATTGTTATACTTAGGAGTTTATGGTGAATCCTGGACTTCCTGAGGTCTACCTGGTAAAGGGCTCACAGCGGTACTAGGGAATACGATGGGTTGAAGCCCAAATCCCCCTTTCCATGACAATAACTTTTGTTGGTGGCTACCCCTTTATAAATACCAACTCTCCTTGTTACTCTTTATTACTTAGATGCTTTATGAATTGTTTCCCACTCCACCTTTAAGCAAGCGTTCTCTTGAACGATGCTCAACACTTAAGATCTCCTTTACTCTAAGTGGTCAAAGTCTTAAATGATTCTCAAATGTCTCTAATCATACCCTAATGATACATCAAGAACACTTCACCCCGCTGAATGATTATTATGATCTTTATAAGGTAATAAGTGCCCCTTTATGTATTGTGCGACATGAATCTGAATTATTCTCTAAATTATAGTACGAATGTTCTCCAAAAATTCAGTAACTTCTAGGGGCTGATATAAATTGTATATTACTGCTATGTTCCAAGCTTTACTAACTTTCTAAGTGATCTTACTGATCTAATCATCAATATCAAATTTTTACTATTCACAGACCAAAGTGAGATTTAACTAGTTTTGAGCTTTATTTTGCAATCCTAAACTATATCATGCTCAATTGAGCTCCAATTCATACCATAGGTTCATAATGGATAAATTAAGAAGTGTCCAGAGTTTTGTTACATTTCAACTTGATTTGACCTCCTTTAAAAATTCATTAATCATTTGATATATTGTAGATTACAAAGGAAATACCATGTCAGTAATTTCAAACATGCTAATATAATTTCCAGAGCCAATAAATGACAAAAGAACTTGATTTCCAAAGTTCCATTATTTTCTAGAGAATTTACAATCATAATTTCCACATAAAATAAAAGGGGTGAAGATGTAACTTTACACAACAAGTACTAATTTATGTCTTCCAAAAATTCTGAGAAAATTACCATAGTACTTTAATGACCTAAAAACATTCTACTCAGTATTTCAAAATTTTCCAGGAAAATTAACCCATAAATATTTCATGAATTCAAAAGTGTGACAAATTGAATATTATGAATTTTCCCATGTGCAAAATATCCAAAAATTCTACCAAAATTTCCAGAGGATTATAATTAGATTCCAAAAGATTTTCAAGAGTTTCAAAAATTCCCCACTCTTTTTCCTTAATAAAATTTCAGTTATTCAGAATTGTGACGCATGATAATTTTGATTGTTTCTAAGGAAATAATCTCTGAAATTTTTTACAAAAAATTTCAAAGGTTCTAATAGGAATTTCAAGTGATTCCTCAGAGTTCCAAAATTTTCCAAAGGGTTTTAACCATAAACATTTAATTAATACATAAAGGTGCCATATTTCAAATTAATTAAATAGTTAGGAATTTTTATCGCAAAAATCCTAATTTTCTCAGAGGTGGTGTATTAAGTCATAACAAAGGTGTGACCAAAATAGCATAGGCTAATACCAAGCCAAATGTGCCAAATACACAAATCCCCATTTTGGTTATTGGCACCCCATGTCACATACCATGCAAAGACATGCAAGTGGATTAACCCAATATGCATTGGTCCAATTGCACTCAAATTTTAACCAGGGTCTAATAATGACCTAATGAGCATGTCACCCAAATTTGGGGTTATTTGAGTTGTTGAACTCCTGAAATTCCATTAAATTGATAAATCATATATTGAACAAAACTATAGAGAAATGTTCTCCAAAAATTTTGATTTTTGGGCATAAGTTAGTACTAGGGCACATGCTTGCATGGCCCAAATTTCAGCTCCTTTGGACAAACCATTTACAAGATATACACAATCTAATTTTTTTATTTTCACTATGACCAGTCACACTAAAATTGATGCTAAGGGTGCTACAGTGCTCCAAATGAGCTAATTAAAGTAGACACATAGATAAACAAAAATTTTCTGGCCACTTTTCATGAAATTACCTCTAAGGGCCTCAAAACAATTTATCTATGTACCGAAGTAGTGTGAAAGACTAATACACATCAAATTAATATAAGGATTTAATCTGCTCGAATCTTGAAGCAGAATTGGACGGTTCCTGCTCATCTTCTTCCTATAGCCAACGGTGGATATTCCCCCAACCTTGGCCGCCTTACAAAGCTATTTCTCGGCAGCTGAGCCACCTCCCTGGTCGGCCACCGCCAACACCACCTTCGTTGAGGTGGTGGCTATCACCTGGCAGCGGCTTGGCCGCCGGAGGGGCTGTTTCTAGCGATCCTGAGCATGGGTAAATCAATGGAAAAACTCACCTTTTTCTCACTTGGATCCGACACTGTTGAGCTAGATACCTCTCCTAAATTATCTAAGAGACTAACACAGAGGGAGAGGAGGAGAAATCGGACTTGTAATGGGCTTGGGGTTGAGCTATTCCTCTTGATGCCATGGCCGAATCTCAATTTTGAGATCCTTGTTGTTTTCTCTATTCTCCATCAAGTTCAGCAATCTCAGGCTTGATTCCAACTCCCTTCCACCTTCTTAAGCTATTGGGAGTATGAATTTTGGCTTAGGAGGGCTTAATGTGGTATTTCCATTATGGGGAGCTCAGCCACCACCTTGGATGCTCCTCTTAGCTGCCAAGTGGCCTCAATTCACCTGGAATTCGGCTTGGGAGTTCATGGGGAAGCTGAGGAGGATTTGGGGAGAGGAAAGGCATGCAATGTGGCATCAATTCCATTAATCCCTCCTTGTGTTCACTTGAAATTAGGGGAAACCCCCAATTAAACCCCATGCATGCCTTGCATGTCAATTTCAGAGGGCAATTAAGGTCATTCTGCTCTTGGGTTACAGAATAGGCTGGGATTGAGGGCCTTAGCCCATTGGAATTGGTTTAGGCTTTTAATTTCTTCTTTAGGGCTCAACTGTGACCATAGTTGACCTTAGGGTTGACTTGGTCAAAGTGATGGGTTGGCTGGTCCCAAATGTTGGTCTTGAGTCCTTTAACACCACCCAATGTTGATTGTGTCATGGTGATACCCTAATTGGGCTAATTTGTCCAATATGACACGGTTTTGACCAAAATTGGGGGAAAGTTGACTTTGGTCAAATTGGACCAATTGTTGATGACTTGATGGGGCTTTTGGGTCCATTGGGTCCCCTATGATGTTATAAGACTAGAGGTGTGATGAGTACTTTTTGTACTCATCTTTTAGTATAATTTTAATATAGTTTTAAATTGAATTTATATAGTTTATATGTATTTTCTTATTTAATCTGTTCCTTTTTAATTTCTTCAACTAATTTAAGCTTAGCTTATATTTTGCAGGTTTTCTGGGCACTTTGAGTAAAAATGTCAACTACACGCCCAAGGTCACGGGCGTGACCAAGGGCGTGACAGCCTAGATGTGTTCCAGACCCAATTCCGCCACTTCGGGTTCGTTCCGTGAAGAATTCGCCAAGTACACGCCCCAGGTCACGGGCATGACCAAGGGCGTGACCCTGGCTGCTGCGTTCGACAAAAATTGAGGAGATCGACGAACAGGCGAGAGTTCGACGAATGTTCAAGTACACGCCCTAGGTCACGGGCGTGACCTAGGGCGTGACGCGCCCGAAACGCCTGCATTAAAGCCAGAACGCGCCCTCTCCGCACCAGCATCGATCACGCTCCTTACACGCCCTTGGTCACGGGCGTGACCAAGGGCGTGTAACATCAAATTTCTGCCTATTTAAAGGGAGCTTCTCCAGAACTTCAGGGACCGATTTTTAGGATTAAAATTTTCATTTCTTGTATTATTTTCATGTTTTAGTAGTTCTTGTAATTCTCTTTCTTTATGCAATTTGTATTTTCAATTAGATAGTTTGTAACTTCCTTTTCATAGGTTGTAATTTCTTTTATCAATAAAATAGTTTTATTCTCTCATTCTTCTCATTCTTCATTGTTTTATTTTCTTTTTGCAAACCAACCTCAAGTTTTAATTGATAAGATAATAGAGACTTTCTTGAAGTAAGAGTACTCAACCGCCCCGAGTCTAATACGACCTTGTTTTAAGAACCTATACAACATTCGATACGGTACACTTGCCATTGTCGTTTGCAAGCATAGTTTTGCTCCCATCAAGGTGAAGTCAGTTTTATGTTTTGGGGGTCAGTTAGACCTATTCGGGAAGGATTATCTTATGTTGACCTAAGTTTAACTTTGGTCAAATTTGACCAATTGATGACCCCATGATGGGGCTTTTGAGTCCATTGCACCCCAAAGAGGGTTTATAATATAGCGGTGGGGTCAATTTAATCATATCAAGTCTAATTGACCCAATTGTGTTGAATTGGTCTATGTTAACCTATTTTGACCTAAATTTGATTTGGTCAAATTGACCAAACTTGGTGACCCTATGATGGGGATTTTGGGTCACTTGAGTTTCTCTATGGTTAGGAACCTATTTTAAGCTCAATTTGAGTTGGTGAGTCGAATTTGAAGTAAATTGGCCAAGGTTGACCTGTGCACTTTTGGGGTGCCTATATAAATTTCCTAAGTTCAAGTTATCATAGGGTCATCCCATGACCTCTACTCACTACTCCTACCCTAACCCTGACCCAAGGGGTATAGAAGTAATGGGAATGTTACAAAGGTATCATGTTAACCCCAAAGAATCTCATTACTCAGTTGTGAAAAGAATTTTGAGATATCTGAAGGGTTCTCTAACTCTAGGGCTCTGGTATCCTAAGTCGGATGACTTTGAGTTGTGTGGATATTCTAATGTAGACTTTGTTGGGTGCAAAGAGGATAGGAAAAGAACTTCAGGAACATGTCAGTTCTTGGGGAGAAGGCTTGTGTCCTGGAGTAGCAAAATAACACTATTATCTCCACAGCTGAGTCAGAATATATTTCTGCTGGTAGTTGTTATGCACAACATCTTTGGATTCAACACGAATTAGAGGATTACAATCTGCAGATAAAGAGAACACCTCTCTTCTATGATTCCTCAAGTGTCATTTCAATTGCTAAGAATCCTGTGGCATATAGTAGAACAAAGCATATTGAAATTAGATATCATTATATTAGGGAGCATGTAGAAAATGAGGACATCTATCTTGAGTATGTCAATATAGAAAGGCAGATAGTTGATATTCTTACTAAGCCTATTGATGAGTCAAAGTTCAATCAATTCGAATTTGAATTTGGGGATGTTATGTTCTTAAATTGGGCATATTGAATTCCTTATATTCCTTGTCAAAAGATGTGAAATAATTTGATAATGGGTTGGATCTCATATAAGGTCCACTCTAAAGTAGTCTGACAATTTTAGTTTTGAAGGCAGAAAACCAGAAAGCTTGAATAAAGCATAACAGAAACACCTTTGGAGGAAAATAGCCTACACAAAGAATATCGTCTTGTTGGTCAAGACGACATTAAAGGAGTCTCGGCGACAAAGTGAAATGATTTCGATGACACGGATAAAGAAATCGCGACGACACTCTCAACGACAAAACTCAATCAGACCGACAAAATGACATTACACGACACGTCAGAGTCATTATTTCGTCGCTATTCTAGGATTCTCAAAATGATACGGGAGAATTTAAAAAGGTATGCACCTCTTTGCTTTCTTAATGCATAATTATATATATTAGACATTGTGTAAGCATAGAAATTACGCGCACACACACAAAACCCTAGAATCCCTCTTTCATCTTCTTCCTTCCGACGACTCTCTACTAAAGCAATGGCGCCGAAAAGGACAAAAGAGAAAATCCCATCTGGTGGAGAACTTTTGAAGGATTGTTTTGAAAACACTGAATCAGATTTGGACAAGGTAATAACCCTTCTATATGCATCTGAGTTTAACTGAGCCCACTTGTCTCTACAACTCTGTCGTCTCTGAGTTTTATGAAAACGTCGAATTAAGTAAACTGAAATAGGTATTCACACCATTGTGGCTGGAAAACAACTTAAAGTAATTGCAGTAAGTTTGTCCAAAGCCCTACAACTCACTGACATTAATCAGGATGAAGAAGAAGAAGATGTCACAAAGGCTGATATATCTGAAGGACTAAGATGGTGTGGTTTTGCAAACAAACCTTATGGAAGCTTACAGAGAATGGTTATGAACAGGCAAGAAAAATTACTCACAGACATAATTGAGAAAGTGTTGCTGTGTAAAACAGGCTCACATGATAGAGTATCCAAAGGGAAGTTTGAAGTTATGGTCAGAATAATCCTGAAAGGACTGACTGGGGGAATATTGTGTTTGAAAAGATTAAAGAACATATAAGATCTCCAAACCTTGGCAGAATCTTATCCCTATATCTCAAAAGTTGCATCCCTCATCTCCTCAAAGTTTAAGAATCTACCCCTCTCCACTATCTCATTAAGATAGATGTGAAGACAGTAAGCAGGTGGGAGAAGAAGTTCACCAAGAAGGAAGTAGGTGAGTCTTCACTTCACAATGCTAAAGTTTCAAAAACCCCTGCCCCAGTCCCTGTAGCTTCTCAGGAACCCCTGACTCTTATTGAGGGGGAGCCTCTGAGAGAAGATACAATTGTGTTGGATAGGGCTCCAGTACCTCAAGAGGAAGTGAATACAGAACAAGAAGATGTTTTGAATGTAGAAGTTGAAAAATCTGAGAAAAGTCCAAGTGGTGGACATACAGCTATTGGAGAAATAGATGAGTATGACAGATCATTAAATGAATTTCTCAATGATGAAATGCATATAAATTCAGAAGAAGATTGAATTTGAGCACCCATCTGAAATCCTTGCAATAATGGAGGGGAAGTCTACAGCTCAATTCATAGTGCTGCCTTCACCTCAATGGATGGAAGATGTGCAACATCCCCCAACCAGCACAGTTCCCACAGTCCCATTAAATGAATTGATGTCCCAAATGGAAGGTCTACTCAATAGACAAAGAGAATAGTTTGAAGCATATATAAATAAATGCTGTTACAAGTTGTGAGAATGAACTGTCACCCAGGATAGATGTATTGCAAGAAGACATCCAATATCTCAATCATCAAAACACAAATGTGTTTCACACTGCTGCCATTGCTATGGCTAATACAGGAACCGAAATAGCCAATATCAATCAAGCTACTTATCTAATTGGACATCAACTGAATATTGTGCTTGATTAACTGTCTACTCTAAGAGACAATCAGCAAGCCATCATACAAAACCAAGATCTGGACTTTAATGATTTTTAAGATGCAATTAACACTGTACTTCAATGAATATCAACTTCTGCTCATGTCTCTCAAGAGCTAGTGGACAATGTTGGTGAAACCTTACTTCAACAATTTCAACTCACCCATGATCAACTCTCAAATTCTTTCAATCAATCTGTCAGAACATCCCAGGGCACTCTTATGGATGCTATTGGCAATCTGAATAATCTTCTAGCCAGGCAACTTCTGGCCTCCTAGGAAGCTATCTCTATAGAAATATTTTCAGAAGCAAGAAAGGGTGAGATAATGTCAAGCCATCATGCCATGTGGCTAGCCAATGAAGTAAGATTCTTTATGGATCTTGAGCCTATTGACTATGGGATTGCCTATCAACATCCCATTCCAGAATGCAGTCTCCCAGAAGAACCTTCCTATAGTACAATGCCAGAAGTCCCTCCATAGTAAAATCAAGAGCTTGGAAGCTATCAGGGATACTTTGCTGATGAGCCTGTCAGTGGGAGTAGACAAGCTAGGAAAAGCAAAAGACATCCTGGTGATTCTGAAAAGCAAGAAGCAAAAAGGAAGAGAATGGAAGAAGTAAGGAAAAATCCAAAATTTGAAGAATGGAGCCCTAGCTCAAGGGATATCATCTTAAATACCTGGACCCTATATCAGCAGGGAAAGCATGACAGGGGTACATTCTACAGTTCAGAAGAATGTCACAAATATGAGATGAGTGAAGCTGGCAGAAGGTATTATTGGAACAAAATCAAGATGGGAGATACTTCAGTGCCTGCCCATGCTCCTCTCAGATATCACCCTAAGCCTTATAACTATTTTGAAAGGCAAAAGCAGAATTTGGATGAAGCTGAGAAATCCAAGAAAATTGGACCATCTGGTAAATGAAAAGCAGTTCAGGAGGATTGAAGAAGAAGGATCCTAGAAATCACTTGCACATTTCTATGTTTTACATTTTGTATCTAATATATTGTTAATGCATGGGACTATATTTAATCAATATATGCAATGATTAAATGCTTGATTAATTGTTACTGATTATATTTGTTAGTCATGCCTATCTATACTTGTAAGTTCTGGCTTCTTCAAATAGGGGGAGATTGTTGGGTATTATGCCCTCAATATTTCTAGATTTGAAGAAGGAACACATGTACAGATAAGCTAAGTTGTTTTTGATGTTATGTTTAAGTTCATGTTGTGACAGATACATCAAAGCAACATCATTAGTATCAAGACTGTAAAAGTAATGAAAATTTACTAAGTAAAATATCGTCTCAAGACTCAGCAGATAATTCGTTGAGAAAGGAATCATATCGTCGAGATAGTCTCGACGACATCGTCTTGAAGAAAGCTTATCGTTGATAAAGCTAAGTACAGATGTCTCGACGATATCGTCGAAAAGAAGCAATATCATTGAGATATCAAGTAAAGTCTTGAAGAAAGAAGTATGTCGACGATATCGTCGTGAAGATTACACATCGTTGAAATGATTAAGATGATATCGTTTAGAAGAAATTTTATCGCCTTGATAGATGCAGAGATGCATTTAATGTACCAATTTTCTCGAAAATTGAAATGCAGGGAATGTGCACGCCGCATATCTTGTCCATTAATCAAGGAGTAATAAATGATATATTCTCTAAGGAATATAGTCGTTGCACAGTATTTAATGAAGAATCTTATTACTTATATATTCTGTAAGTTCCAAGAATGGCAAGTCATTTATGATAAAATATTATGCCAATTTTGTTAACACTCTCAAACGGGCAAATTGATTATGGAATAATCAATAAGGGCTTTTATTCTAAATTGCAAAGGAGTATAAATGAGAGAGTTTCTCATTTGCAGAAGAACCTGCTACTTGGTATTCTCTTTCACGATTATTCTCAGACATTTAAACGGAAGAGAGAGAAAAGAATTAACAAGAAGAAGACTTCATTGCTGTGCAGTGAAGGTCAAGAGAAGATCATATAGAAAGGTTCAGTGATTCACAAGATCTCTGGACATACTGGTGCAAGAAGAAGAAGAAGTCTGATCAGTCAAAGATTTCATCTTGAATCCTTCTCTTCTACTACATCAAACTCTTTTGTAGTATTCTGTATGGTTCTTTGTGAGCCTGAGCTTGTAAGGTCTTGTAAACAGATCTGAGTTGGTAGGGTTCTGTGTGAGCCTGAGTTCTGTAGGGTTCTTTGTGAGCCTGAGTTTGGTATGATCTTAGTAAAGATCTGAGTTTTTGTAAGGCTTGTAAAGTCTGAGTTTGGTAGGGTTCTTTGTGAGCCTGAGTTGTAAGATCTGCTTATTGAGAAGAGATCTACGAAGTTGGAGAAGTTTCCTAGTCTAGCACATTGCTAGGTAAGCGTGGGCGGGGGGGGATAGTGGAGTACCTCTACACACATTGTCTTGTAGGGAACCACTATAAATCTTCTGTGTTTTTTGTTGCTTTTGTGTTGCGATAGATAGAATTTAAAGTAGAAACTAACTCTGAAAACACCTAATCACCCCCTCTAGGTGTATTATAGACAACCCATATCTTTCAATTTAAATAGAAGAAACATCTTCATTTCTTCTCCTTCTTTCTTACTCTTCCTTCTTCTTTTGTAATCTGAGTATAAAGTCCTAAGAATCCCTCTACAAAGGATTTAGTGGTTCTAAGAGTCTCCTTGTCAAAAGACTCAGTGAGTGGTTCAAGATCTCCTTATCAAAAGATATAGATTGGTTCTAAGAATCTCCTGTCAAAAGACTCAATGGCTGGTTCTAAGAGTCTCCTTATCAAAAGACTCAGGCACTAGATAGTGCATTCCTACCAAGGTGGTAGAAGAGTGGATGTACCCATATTTTGGGAAACCACTATAGCTCTTGTCTTTGTGTTGTGAATTTCTGTACTGTCCACTTGCTTTTATTTTTGCAATCTATGTTTATTTTATTCAGGACTAGTAATCTGAATGCATAGTTATTAGATTAAATTATTATTCTGCTATATTTGAAGAAAAGTATTTAATCTCTTTTCACCCCACCCCTAGAGAATACTCAGAGATATCACTGTGCACTTTCAATTGGTATCGGAGCTAGGTTGATCATAAAAAGTTTAACACCTTAATAAAAATATCCTCTCACTCTTAAGTTTTATATTTTAAAATTATTTTCAGAAAAATGTGTTCTAAGTAAGTTTACACTCTGGAAAGCCAGAATTAAATTATATATGAACTCTATTGATGAAGACATTTTTGATGTTTTTATTTCAAGTCCGTCAGCACTAGTCAGAAAGGATGCCAGTGGATCTGTGATACAGGAAACTGTGTCTAGAGCTGAATGGACAGATGCTAAAAAGAAGTAGAAGGCATGTGATGCCAAGTCCATGAACATTCTGGTCTCTTCAATGTTTGTTGACATTTTCCAGAAGGTGGTTGACTCCAACTCAGCCAAAGAAATCTTGGAATCCCTTTCTAGATTGGTTGAGGGATGTTTTGATGAAAGAAAGGACAGGAAGTCCCTTCTCATATCACAATATGAGAACTTCAAAAAAAAGTCTGAAGAGAATGTGGTTGAGATGTTTGAGAGATTCAACATCATTATAAATGAGCTGAATGGTGTAGACAAAGAGATCTCTCTAACAGAGATAAATGACAAACTCCGCATAGGCCTCCCAAGCACATGAGACTCAAGGATCTAGTCCATCAGAGAGTCCAGATGTCACAAGGAAATCTCCACAGATGCTCTAATAGGGAAGCTCAAGTCCTATAAGCTACTATTGAAAAGCATAGCTGAGACTAAGATAAAGGAGAAAACCTCAGTCCCTAAAGAAAGGACCATTGCTCTGAAGGTTGTTGAAGGAGAGCTTTCCACTTCTGAAGGAGAGATGTTCAATATCTTAGCTAGAAGATTTAAAAAATAGGTTAAGACAGAAGACTCAAGGAGGAAGGAAAGGAGTTCAAGCAAACTAGGTTTGACAAGACTCCAAAATAGGAGATTATCTTCTTTGCATGCAGAAAGCCAGGGAACATTTCCCTTGAATGTCCTGAAGAGAAAAGGGACAAAAGCAGCAGCTAGAACAGGCAAAAGAAGAAGTCCTTCAGAAAGAAGGATAAGAAGAAGGGAAGAGGTTTCACAGCTGAAACCTGGAGTGACACAAAATAAGAGTCAAGCTCCTCTTCATCTGATAGTGATGAGGAATGTGTTGCTAAAGAAGCCTGTCTGATGGCTTTAGAAGTCTCAACTGAAGAAGGTCAGGTATCTTTATTTGAAGAATTTTATTTCTCTTCAGTTGATTTTAAAACTTCCTTCAAAGAATTCTGTCAAGACTATATTAATCTTTGATGAATAGTAAATATACGCATTTTTCTATATAATTTTTAGTATAATTTTAATTAGATTTCTAAATAATATATGTAAATTAATGAATAAAATGTTTGTTTTTGTTATTTTTGTTTTTAACTTAGTTTTATTTTCATTTTGTAAAGTTTCTGTAATTTTGTTAAGTCACGTCCTAGGTCACGCCCGTGTCCAAGGGCGTGTTCACTAATCCCTAACATTTTCTTTTCTCTGTTCTTTTTCCAACTCAAACATCAAGTCACGCCCGTGACCGAGGCCGTGTACCATGGTCACGCCCGTGTTGGATATCCATCCCAGATTCCAGCCACTTGAAGCATTTCATCCAAAAAAATCAAAGTCACGGCCGTGACATTTCAGACACGCCCGTGACCCTCAATTCCTTCCAGAAGAACAAAGGACACGCCGCCCGTCACGCCCAGCAGCCGACAGCACAATGCCGACATCGAACACGCCCGTGTTCCCTGGAACACGCCCGTGTACTTCCAAGTCGCCGGTCAAGCCTTCCAGATGCCCGCCTGGATCCAGCTGTTCTGGCTATTCGCACCCCAATCCGTGTCACGCCCTCAGACACGCCCGTGTCCGAGGGCGTGTAATCCAAAATTTTTTTCTATAAATAGCCAGATTCAGCTGAGTCCAAGGGTTCAAAATTTTGGGAGCTTCTCTTAAGGTTTTGTTCCATTTTGCTGATTTTTGGTGTTTTGTAATTTTTGTAATTTTGCACTTTCTCTCTCTAGTTTTGTAACCCCTTTTTTGATGGAAATAAATTAAGCTTGTAATTATTGTCTCTCTTTGTTTTAGTGTGTGTGTGTTCTCTTTTTGTTCTTTTTTTTTTATTTTTAGTTTTATGTAATTTTGTAATTTTTGTTAAGTTGTCATTTTAATTTGGGTGTGTGTGTGTATGAGTGTAATTTTCTTATTTTTAGCTTTGTTGTAATTTTTAGATGATTTCATATTAGTGTGTGTGAGTGTAGGAGTTTAAATAGTTTTTTTGTTTTGTTTTGATTTGGTGTTTTTACTTTCTTTTTGCTTTTTTTGTAAGTGTGTGTGTGTGTATGAGAGTAGATTTTCTTTTCTTTTTAACTTAGTTTCATTATTGTTGTGTGTGTGAGTGTATGAGTTTAGATTTGTTTTATTTTAATTAGATTTCATTAACGTAGAGTGGGTGTGTGTATGAGTATAAAGTTTGCGCCTTTTTTGTAATCGAATAGTTTTCATTTCCGTCACGCATTTATTTCCCGCCTATCCGTTTGGATAGGACTTGCTCACGCATTTATTTCCCGCCTATCCGTTTGGATAGGACTTGCTCACGCATTTATTTCCCGCCTATCCGTTTGGATAGGACTTGCTCACGCATTTATTTCCCCTCTGCCTATTTGGGTAGGGATCGCATTTCTTTAATTTCTGCAATTTACAGCTTTCATTTTAATTCTGTAGAGTGTGTGCGTTTTCAATTAGTGCGTCTTTTATTTTTTATATATTTGTTTTTTGCTTAATTCCGCTACCCGCTCAATTGCTTATTATCGCCGTAGTTATCATTATCGTTTTATAAAACCCTAAAAAATTCTAAGCAAAACTACTTTTTAAATTAACGTTTTCGTTCTTGTTCTTTTCATCGCTTTTCTTGGTTTTTGCTAAACGCACACCAAGCCCGCGATAGTTATCATTTTCGTCACTAACTTTTCTATAAAATCATAAAAATCAATTCCAAACTCTTCTCGATAAAATAATAGCGTGTTCCTAAGAAGTAGAAATAATCGATACGACCTTGGAAAAATACGACCTTGATATTTCAAAAGAAATATCCTATACTACTATCGATAAGGTCCACTTGCCTTTATTGATTTTAGTCCGGATAATTACATAAACCCAAAAGCTTTCTCTCTAAAGCACTTTTTAGAACTCTCTTTTAAAAACACTAAAAAATTTGTTGCAACACCTCTTTGGTTGTTGCAACTAGCTCAAGGTAAAAGAAGTTTTAAAACGCTCTTAAAGAATTGTTGCAACTACTCAAAAAATTGTTGCAACAATATTTTCAAAAAGCTTTCAATTTTAATTTCAACATAAAGCCTTTTTTCAATCTTTTCTACTTAGCTTTTGGCGACGCGGCCAAAGAGTAATCTTCGATATTTCGAAAGAGGAAAAGGCCGTTACTTCTATCTTTCGATAGGATAACGGGTAATTCCTCGAAGTAGGATTACTCGCGGGACTCTTCGAAAACGCCGCCGAATTCTAATAAAAGAAGAAAGCAAGGCTTCACACTTAAAAAAAAATATAATTTTACTTAAGTAAAGAAAAACCCAAAAAATATATTATTCTCTTTTACTTTCTTTCCTTTCTTTTTCATCTTTGTAAAAATATTTCTAAAACAAAAACATCAAAAAAAAATCTATAAAAGAAAAAAAACTCTTCAAAAAATTAATTAAAAAAAATAGTGTTTGACCCGAGGCGAATCTTCGGATAATCCAATATTACCTTTTGATCCCGAAATCGAGCGCACGCTTCACGAGCGCCGCCGATCTCATAATCAAAATCTACAAATAGATCCCGAAGAATCCGTCGGCGATATACATATAGGCGTGATGGGCGATCCTAATCTAAATGCGGCCCCACAACGGACCATGGCCTATTATGCTAGGCCAAATTTAGAGGATACAGGATCGAGCGTTACCCGCCCTGCGGTAGCTAATAATAATTTCGAAATCAAATCCAGTATAATCCAAATGGTACAACAGTCGATTCAGTTCGACGGTTTGCCAGATGAGGACCCAAACCAACACCTTAATAATTTTTTGGAAATTTGCGACACCTTCAAGATTAATGGCGTCAGCGATGACGCCATTCGCTTGCGCTTATTTCCCTTTTCCCTGCGGACAAAGGCGAAATCGTGGTTGACTTCTCTTCCGAGAGGGTCCATAACCACGTGGGCCGAATTGACGGAGAATTTTCTAACTAAATATTTTCCTCCGTCAAAAACCGCTAAATTACGCACCGATATCGCATCCTTCATTCAATTCGATTCCGAGTCTCTCTACGAGACTTGGGAACATTTTAAAGAATATTTGCGTAGGTGTCCTCTTCACGCGCTACCAACTTGGCTTCAGGTACAAACGTTCTATAACGGCTTGAATTTCTCAACGAGACAGATGATCGACGCAGCCGCCGGGGGAACGTTAAACAACAAAACCCCGGAGGCCGCTCAAGCTCTGATCGAAGAAATGGCCATGAACGCGTACCAATGGAACGTGCCAAGGTCGCGTCCTCCTAAACCGGCTGGTATTTTTGAAGTGGATGCCACTACTCACTTAGCCTCGCAGGTAGAGCGGCTAAGTAAGCAAGTGGCGGAGATGACTGCTTCCTCCTCCACTCCCGCTTGGGCTAATAATCCTAATAATAATAATAATTATAATTTTAATAATCTTAATAATAATAATAATCTTAATAATATTAATAATAATAATAATTTATGCGAGGAATCGGTGGATTACGTGGGCAATCAAGTGCGGGCGCCCTTCAACCCATATAGTTATAACTATAACCCGGGTTGGAGGAGCCACCCGAACTTCTCCTGGAGTAACCCAAATAATGCGCAACGCCCTCCACCTGCGATCCCGCAAGGATTTCCGTATGGATATCCCCAAGGATTTCTGCAGGGTTTTGCGCCTCCTCCTCCAAAACCTTCTCCGCTCGAGGAGATTTTTGCAAAATACATGGCTTCCAACGACGCAAATATCCGGAATATAACCGGATCGCTAAAAAATTTAGAAATGCAGGTTGGACAGCTTGCAAAAATGGTCTCCGAGCGGCCACTTGGAGCACTACCTGGGAACTCGGAGCAGAACCCGCGTGAAAATGCCCACGCCATTACCTTACGCAGCGGCAAGGAGGTCGACTCCCCATTGCGGGTTGAGCATCAGGTAACTGTTTCGCCTCCGACCCCTGCACCCTCGTCTTTTATTTTAGTAGATACGGAAAAAATATTAGCGCCGGGCGTCTCGAGCCCGCAAATTCCGTACCCCGCAAAATTTAATAAAGAGAAGGAGGACGAACATTACAAAAAGTTTTTACAAATATTTAAACAAATTCAAATTAACGTCCCCTTCTGCGAGGCACTCTCTCAGATGCCGAAATACGTGAAATACCTTAAGGAGCTCCTTTCTAATAAAAAGAAGCTCGAGGGTATTTCGCGTGTTTCCTTAAATGCGGAATGCTCGGCGGTCCTACTTAATAAATTGCCGCCAAAACTAAACGACCCGGGAAGGTTTTCCATCCCGTGCCTATTCGGCAATTTATTAATAAAGTACGCCCTAGCGGACCTGGGAGCGAGCATCAATTTGATGCCCTTCTCCCTCTTTAAAAAACTAGATTTGGGTGTTCCCACCCCAACAAAAATGAGCATCCAACTCGCGGATCGCTCGATAAAATATCCTATCGGGGTAGTGGAGGACGTTCTGGTCAAGGTTGACAAGTTTATCTTCCCGGTAGACTTCGTCATCCTCGACATTGAGGAGGATGGCGAGGTACCAATTATCCTCGGTCGCCCTTTCCTCGCGACCTCCCGCGCATTAATTGATGTGAGTAACGGTCGCCTCCTCCTTCGGGTAGGGGACGATGAAGTTACCCTTCTTATTAATCCCTCGATGCGAAACTCTTTATCGAACGATGATTCCTGCTTTCACTTAGAATCCGCGTTCGAGGATGAGTGTTCTTCGCTTTATGAATTACTCGCTTTAAATTTAGACGAACCGGATTTGGCGGACCTCGCCCCTTTGGACGAGCTACCGCCAGATTCGCCTTTCGAATCTTTTAATTCTAAAAATTTAAAAATAACAACTTCTTACGAAGAACCCCCGGTCTTGGAGCTTAAGCCACTCCCCGACCATTTAAAATACGCTTTTCTCGCCGCGGACTTAAAACTCCCGGTTATTATTTCGTCTTCTTTATCTGATTCGGAAACTTCCGAATTAGTTAAAGTTTTGTCCACGCATCGCCATGCAATAGCATGGCAGATTTCCGATATTAGGGGGATAATTCCCTCTTTTTGCACGCACAAAATCTTCTTAGAAGATAATTCCCGCAAAACCATCCAGCCTCAGCGACGATTAAACCCAAATATGCGGGAGGTCGTTAAGGCTGAAGTAATAAAATTAATGGATGCGGGGATTATCTACCCTATATCTGACAGCACGTGGGTTAGTCCCATTCATGTCGTGCCTAAAAAGGGCGGTATAACGGTAGTGGCAAATGGACATAACGAATTAATTCCAACTCGTACTGTTACGGGTTGGAGGGTGTGCATCGATTACCGAAAATTAAATGATGCCACCCGCAAAGACCACTTTCCATTACCGTTTATCGATCAAATTTTGGAGCGACTATTGGGTCATCCTTATTATTGTTTTCTCGATGGTCTATCGGGATTTTTACAAATTCCTATCTCCCCCGAAGACCAGGAGAAAACAACCTTTACGTGCCCCTTCGGTACCTTCGCGTACCGAAGGATGCCATTCGGCCTCTGCAACGCTCCAGCTACATTTCAACGATGTATGATGGCGATCTTTGGAGAGCTCGTAGAGGATATTATGGAAGTCTTTATGGATGACTTCTCGGTTTTTGGAAGCTCCTTCCAAAACTGCCTCCAAAATTTAGATCGAGTCCTCCAATGATGCGAAGACACGAACCTGGTTTTAAACTGGGAAAAGTGTAATTTTATGGTTCGAGAAGGCTTAGTTCTCGGGCACAAAATTTCTGAAAGAGGGATGGAGGTCGACAAGGCCAAGGTCGAAATAATTGAAAAACTCCCCGCGCCCTCAAGTATAAAATCAATTCGTAGTTTTCTTGGCCACGCGGGTTTCTATAGGCGGTTTATTCAAACTTTTCCAAAATAACAAAACCGCTAACCCACCTCCTGGAGAAGGAATCTCCATTTATTTTTGATAACGCGTGCGTAGAGGCATTCAATGCCTAAAAAATAAACTTATCCATTCTCCCATTCTGGTGGCGCCCAATTGGACCCTTCCGTTTGAGATTATGTGCGACGCGAGTGATATAGCGGTAGGGGCCGTATTAGAGTCAAGCTACGAGACGGTAAACAAAGCGCTCGTGGGAGGCACCCCCATATTTATCCAATTACGCTCCTTTTTTTTTAAAAAAAAAAACAAAAAAAATGACGAAATAAATTTTCATCTCAAAAAAATAAAAACTTAAACAAAAATAATAATAATAAATAAAATAAATAAATAAATAAATAATAATAAAATTAATAATTATGCATATTTTAAATTATCATTCCTTTTCAAAAAAGAAACATAAAACAAAATAAAATAATGCAAAAACTTTAAAACAAAAATCAAAAAGAATTTTGGGAATTTTAAGATAAGACAATAGGAAGTTTCTCAAAGTAGGATTACTCGACAGACCCGAGAGGGGATTTTTGTCGATATTTCGAAACGAGAAAACCCCGTTGCTTTTACCTTTTTATTTCTCTTCTTTCTTCCTTGGTTTTTATCTTAAAGCCTTTTCTTTATTTTACCTTATTTTATCTTTCTTAAAATTTAAATATATTTTAAAACATGCATATTTTAAAATTAAAACCAAAAAAAAAAATACATATAATATAAATAATAACATAAAAAGATGATAAAAATTTATTTTTATCATACCAAAAAATATATGTTTTTTTTAATTCTTGTATTCGTGTTTTTTACATTTCGAAAAACTAAAACAACCCAAAAAGAAAAAAAAACAATTTTGTATATATTCGTGGAGTTCCTTTTTTTTTGTAACTATCCTTGTATATATTTTTTCTATTTTGTAATTAAAATCTTCTTCTTTTTTTTTTTTGTAAATATTTTCGTTCCTCACACTTACCTTCAACATTGAGGACAATGTTGGTTTTAAGTATGGGGGCGTGTTTTCCCTCTTTTTGTAATTATTTTTGCCCCTCCCATAATAGAAAAAATCCAAAAAAATCTTTAATTAACTTAGGAAAAAAAAATTTTAAAAACACAAAAAAAAAAAAAAATATATATAAATGTTTTATGTTTATGTCTTTTATTTGTATATAAAAATCCTTATTTATAATAATAAATCAAAAAAAATAATGAAAAATGTACTTAAAAATTTGTTATAACAAAATTCATTTTGTCTTTTATTTGTTATAACAAAATAATGAAAAATTTGTATATAACAAAATTTGTTTATGTCTTTTATTTGTATATAAAAATCCTTATTTATAATAATAAATCAAAAAAAAATAATGAAAAATGTACTTAAAAATTTGTTATAACAAAATTCATTTTGTCATAACACCAAAAATGTTTTTCCTTCTCTCTTTTCTTTTCTTTTCCTTTTTTTCTATTAATGTACATATTTTTAACAAAATTAAAAAATCAAAAAAATATATGATGAAAAAAAATTTCTTAAAAAAATAAAAAAAAAAAAAAAATTCAAAAATCAAATATATTTTGTATGTATTTTTACTTTTCTTAATTTTTGTCTTCCTTCTTTTTTTTAGTATTTATATATGCATTTTGTTATAAAGAAAATCAAAAATAAAAAATATATCATATCTTAAAAAACTTTAAAAAAAATGATGAAAAACTTATCAAAAATCCAAAAATAAAATAAAACCCCTACTTAGCTTTTTGTTATTTCCAAGGCTAGGTTAGTTTTATCTTTAAGCGTTTTTCATTATTTATGATTTGCTAAAATAATTTTGTTTATTTCATAGTTTGAAAAATTTAAATCGAGGAATTTTTAGTAGTAAAGAAAATCTTGTGATCTTAATTTAATTTGAGAACAGAATTTTTAGCACTACCTCGGGTTCACCCTAAATAGATTCCTTTTTGTATTATATTGGCAAACCATCTTTAGATTCAATTATTCTAACTCTAAACTTGTGAAACTTTAGGAATGTTTTTAATCTACTAAACTTGCTCTCAAAAATCTTTTTTTATTAATCTGGAATTTCTCTTGAAACCCCCCTTATAAACACCCCTTAGCTTGGCATAAAAATAATAAAAGTAGGAGTTTTAAAAGAAATCCTGTGTCAATGGGAATAAAGAGATTCCGTAAACACAGCCACCCAATATTGTTAAAAGAAATCCCGTGTCAATGGGAATAAAAAAATTAATAATTCCGTAAACACGGGCATTGGGTTAAGTTGAGAAATGATTTCAATTCTCCCGCGTAAACCAACGCTGCGAATCAAAGCAAAGGCCACCAAAAAGGTGGGGTGAGAGGAAAAAATCCGTCACCCCTAAATCCAAGCACTCTTCTTTTTGCCAAGGCTACCTTTTTTCCCCTACCCCTTAGCCAATAAAATTGTACCTAGATTTTAATTTAAAAAAGTTTGAGAGAGCATAATTAGTAGGATTTATTTATTCTTAAAAACTTTCTTAAAAAAAGGTTATAGTTTTATATAATTCTATTCTAATTAAAAGGTACCAAAGACTGCAATAATCGACGCTATTTAGCTAACTTTAGAAGTCCTGCTAAAAATTTTTCGCTCTTTTTAAATTACTTTCATAGTTTTGGACTTACCTCTTTAAATACCCTAAATTTATTTCGATCTTACTTTTGATTTAATAAAAACTTTAGTAAATTAGAAATTTTATTAAACGTCTTATAGGTATCCCTTACTTTTGCTCTGGAATAGCAAAAGCTTAAGTATGGGGGTGTTTGATGAATAGTAAATATACGCATTTTTCTATATAATTTTTAGTATAATTTTAATTAGATTTCTAAATAATATATGTAAATTAATGAATAAAATGTTTGTTTTTGTTATTTTTGTTTTTAACTTAGTTTTATTTTCATTTTGTAAAGTTTCTGTAATTTTGTTAAGTCACGCCCTAGGTCACGCCCGTGTCCAAGGGCGTGTTCACTAATCCCTAACATTTTCTTTTCTCTGTTCTTTTTCCAACTCAAACATCAAGTCACGCCCTCGGTCACGCCCGTGACCGAGGCCATGTACCTCGGTCACGCCCGTGACCGAGGCCGTGTACCATGGTCACGCCCGTGTTGGATATCCATCCCAGATTCCAGCCACTTGAAGCATTTCATCCAAAAAAATCAAAGTCACGGCCGTGACATTTCAGACACGCCCGTGACCCTCAATTCCTTCCAGAAGAACAAAGGACACGCCGCCCGTCACGCCCAGCAGCCGACAGCACAATGCCGACATCGAACACGCCCGTGTTCCCTGGAACACGCTCGTGTACTTCCAAGTCGCCGGTCAAGCCTTCCAGATGCCCGCCTGCATCCAGCTGTTCTGGCTATTCGCACCCCAAGCCGTGTCACGCCCTCAGACACGCCCGTGTCCGAGGGCGTCTAATCCAAAATTTTTTTCTATAAATAGCCAGATTCAGCTGAGTCCAAGGGTTCAAAATTTTGGGAGCTTCTCTTAAGGTTTTGTTCCATTTTGCTGATTTTTGGTGTTTTGTAATTTTTGTAATTTTGCACTTTCTCTCTCTAGTTTTGTAACCCCTTTTTTGATGGAAATAAATTAAGCTTGTAATTATTGTCTCTCTTTGTTTTAGTGTGTGTGTGTGTTCTCTTTTTGTTCTTTTTCTTTTTATTTTTAGTTTTATGTAATTTTGTAATTTTTGTTAAGTTGTCATTTTAATTTGGGTGTGTGTGTGTATGAGTGTAATTTTCTTATTTTTAGCTTTGTTGTAATTTTTAGATGATTTCATATTAGTGTGTGTGAGTGTAGGAGTTTAAATAGTTTTTTTGTTTTGTTTTGATTTGGTGTTTTTACTTTCTTTTTGCTTTTTTTGTAAGTGTGTGTGTGTGTATGAGAGTAGATTTTCTTTTCTTTTTAACTTAGTTTCATTATTGTTGTGTGTGTGAGTGTATGAGTTTAGATTTGTTTTATTTTAATTAGATTTCATTAACGTAGAGTGGGTGTGTGTATGAGTATAAAGTTTGCGCCTTTTTTGTAATCGAATAGTTTTCATTTCCGTCACGCATTTATTTCCCGCCTATCCGTTTGGATAGGACTTGCTCACGCATTTATTTCCCGCCTATCCGTTTGGATAGGACTTGCTCACGCATTTATTTCCCGCCTATCCGTTTGGATAGGACTTGCTCACGCATTTATTTCCCGCCTATCCGTTTGGATAGGACTTGCTCACGCATTTATTTTCCCTCTGCCTATTTGGGTAGGGATCGCATTTCTTTAATTTCTGCAATTTACAGCTTTCATTTTAATTCTGTAGAGTGTGTGCGTTTTCAATTAGTGCGTCTTTTATTTTTTATATATTTGCTTTTTGCTTAATTCCGCTACCCGCTCAATCGCTTATTATCGCCATAGTTATCATTATCGTTTTATAAAACCCTAAAAAATTCTAAGCAAAACTACTTTTTAAATTAACGTTTTCGTTCTTGTTCTTTTCATCGCTTTTCTTGGTTTTTGCTAAACGCACACCAAGCCCGCGATAGTTATCATTTTCGTCACTAACTTTTCTATAAAATCATAAAAAACAATTTCAAACTCTTTTCGATAAAATAATAGCGCGTTCCTAAGAAGTAGAAATAATCGATACGACCTTGGAAAAATACGACCTTGATATTTCAAAAGAAATATCCTATACTACTATCGATAAGGTCCACTTGCCTTTATTGATTTTAGTCCGGATAATTACATAAACCCAAAAGCTTTCTCTCTAAAGCACTTTTTAGAACTCTCTTTTAAAAACACTAAAAAATTTGTTGCAACACCTCTTTGGTTGTTGCAACTAGCTCAAGGTAAAAGAAGTTTTAAAACGCTCTTAAAGAATTGTTGCAACTACTCAAAAAATTGTTGCAACAATATTTTCAAAAAGCTTTCAATTTTAATTTCAACATAAAGCCCTTTTTCAATCTTTTCTACTTAGCTTTTGGCGACGCGGCCAAAGAGTAATCTTCGATTTTCGAAAGAGGAAAAGGTCGTTACTTCTATCTTTCGATAGGATAATGATGAGTCCCGATTATATACACATATATGGACTCATCTGGGCCGTTTATCTAGTCATTCCACTGCACTTTAGCCTTGTTTTAGCTTATATTTGTTATCACTTGCTATGTGCACTTCTAGGCCCATTTTGGTGTGTTTTCATGTTTATCTTCATTAGTAGTTTTCATGCACTGTTAGGTGCCACTTTCAGTAGCTGGATTCGTGGTTGTACGCTAGAACAGGAGTCGTGCAGGTGCTTCCGGTGCAATTCTGCACAGGAACACTGCGCACGATCACTGGTTCTATTGCGCACGACCACTGGTCGTGCGCCACTGATCGTGTGCACTTAACCTTTTTTTATGAGTTCTGTTTGGTGCAGTGCGCACGACCATCTACGCTAGTGCGCACGACCACCGGTCGTGCGCCACTGTTCGTGCGCACTTATCATCAATTTCATGAGTTCTGTTTCAACTAGTGCGCACGACCACCTACGATAGTGCGCACGACCACCGGTCGTGCGCCACTGGTCGTGCGAACATGTTATTTTATAATTTCTGTCTTTGCAGGCTCCGTCCAGGCAGAGCGCACGATCACAGGATTCTAGTGCGCACGACCACTGGTCGTGCGCCAATGACCGTGCGCACTGTTTATTCCAGCGCCTATAAAATGACCTGCTCGCGATTTTAGGTCAGACCCCGATTTTCTTCCGCCGTTTTCCGCCCGGTTCCGCCCAGATTCGCCCCTCCACCGTCGCCCACCATATGGAGGTGCTCCGGGCTTGCTCTTCACGCCAATCTTGAGCCGGAGTTTCCTCTCGGCCTCCTCCTTCATCCAAGAGCTCCAAAGGAAGACCTAGCCGCCATTACCATCAAGCAAGAGGAAGTTTGCAACCTCTACCGGATCGTGACACGAAGAAGACAGGTCCATTGGAGAGTCGTGACAGCTCTCTCTACCCTGGACGTAGTTGCGGACCGAGCTTGGACGCGGATTGACAACCCGGCAATTCCAACCGTGAATCTCCAACGAGCCTTCGGATTCGGTCGATTTCTTGCCTTGTTCTCTTCTTATTGATGTATGTATGTAGTTAGATCTATGTATTAAGATGAAGTAGCACTTAAACTTGCTCTTATTTCTATATATTTCATGTCTATGTGAAATACCCTTTTTGTTTATTTGTGTGCTTGAGGAGCGCCCCATTCCATTTTCCACTCCACCACCGTGTCCGGTGCCGCCCTAGCAATTGCTAGTGGCGTGCTTGTCGAAGAGGTGCTTGCGACCCTCATTCCGCTAGCCTACTCGTCCACCCGCCTACCGAAGCGTGGCATAGCAGCCCGTGTATTCCATCCCGCCTAACGAAGCAGCGCGCTCAAGGCCTGCATAGTTCGATTCTGCTTGCCTACTCGCCCATCCGCCCTTTCGACGCAGCGCGCTCAAGGCCTGCCTAGTCTCCATCCCGTCAAGCGAAGCATTGCACAGCGACATTGCATAGGAGTAGTTGATAGCTTTTATTTTATTTTCCAAAAGCCAACCCAACTCCCCCGCATTCCATCCGATTTAAGGACTTCAATCTCAAGTCCTTCCTCGAAACCTAACTCCACCTTACTGTGTTCCTCAAGAGACCGACACTCGGGGATTTTCCCCATTATTATTACTTGCGCGACCGGTGCACTTGCCGAATCATCGCATCAGATAACGGGTAATTCCTCGAAGTAGGATTACTCGCGGGACTCTTCGAAAACGCCGCCGAATTCTAATAAAAGAAGAAAGCAAGGCTTCACACTTAAAAAAAATATAATTTTAACGTATCAATCTTTAAAAAGAAACTAAAAATGTTACGGAAGAACTAGAAGAACTTAAGAAGAAAAATCTATACTTTATTAATTATGACTTAAAGAATCAAATATATAAAAAGGAAATAATAATAGGTGATTTAACAACTGAGAATACAACTCTAAAAGAAGAGCTTATAAAGCCAAAAGACTTTGAGGACACTCAATGGGAGGAGACAAAATCTCCAAGACATTACACAAAACTTCTCTAAGAGACCTAAATATTTTGGTCTAGGAGCAGGATCACCCACTAGCACAATAAGTTCCAGCAAACCAGCCTAGAAAAATCCAGTAATTTTGATTAGACCTAGTGATTAGCAAGTAAATGAATACAACCAAATATGTGAAGAATTAGATAACCATCCTACTAAAATTACTGTATTTATTAGAATAAATTCTAATAATGAGAAGAAAACTCTAGGCAAGAATAGTTCAGAGAAACTAACAAATGACAATCAAAAGGCCAAAATCAAAAGAAAATTTATTAGGCATTCTACAGATTTATTGTACCAAAAAATTGTTATACAAACTTCAAATATCGCGATAGTAAGTATTGGTCCAGTAGACCTATTTTATACCATCCCAAAGGATATCATGAAAAACCAACTTACACCTTCATATCCTCTTATAATGGTAAAAGCAAAGGGCTCAAAGTAACCTGGGTACCCTCTAATGGTTGAACTATATGTGCAGGATAGCTAAGAGTCCCTTCCTCAGGGATAATACAGGGAAAGGGAAAACTAACACCACAACATGAAACTTCAAATGTTCAAGGCAGTGATTTCTTCTCTAAAACCATTGATGATGCATTCTAATGAACACAAATAATATTATAAAAGCTAATTTCAATAAGCACAATTGCTGTGAAAATAACATAACCTTTTTGAATTTTAAAGGAGATATTTACAGGATATCTAGGATGTCTGCTGAGGTCTGTATTTCTTTCTGAGAAGTGTGACAGGAGGTCCCCTCCAGACTCAGTATACACTGTAAATATCCCCTCCTTATGTTTCTGAAGGAGAGCCAGCCATCACCTCCAAGGTCCTTCTGATACCTGCATCATCCTCTCCTCCTAAAACCCTGTCTTCAATCCAGGGGAGTCATAGCAATAGGGGGAGGATGATCTCTTCTCAAATGATGATGATTACTGGAAAAGTCTGAAGGAGTACTCAGAATGGGTTGATTCTCCCATTCCTGAGACACCAGACTTCAGGCCTTTTTCTGAAAAGTTAACAATAGCATCACCTTCAGTCCAGCCTACTGCTGTTGCTCTTGAATCTACTCTCTCTTCTCTAACACCAACTCAACTTCCTCCTTCACCTACTCCAGCATCTATTTCAATAGTCCCAGTACCAGCTTTCAGAGGAAGACCTCCATTCAGAGGAAGGTGATATGGAAGAGATTACACAAGAAGGGGATATGTGAGAGACTACAGAGGAAGGGGATATGGGAAAGACACACCTGTTTGGGCAAGGTAGACAAAGGAACAAAGAAAGCAATTCAAGAAGGACAGATCAAATTTTAAAACCAATGAGAAGGTTGAAATACCTGAAAATAGAATGTAGGTATATAATGATCCAAAGCTTGACAAATCCCTACGTTGAAACCAGTAAATGGTCTCTGAGGAGTTCGGGGCCCCCAACAAGTTGGGTGGCAACTAGCACTTACTAATCTCCTGGAGGAACAGACCGAAGCCTCGGAGCTAGACACGGACCCTTAGACTCAGCAAGGAGGACCCACTACACACCCGGAAGATCTTTAGAGCGCTTCCCCTCCCAAGCCAAAGCTAAAGCTCGGGCACCCTGGAGAGCTTTGAGAATGCTAACCAAGGATGGCCTGAGGAGAGAGAAGCTCCAAAAAGAAAGTTCTCTCCAAAGGTGCCATTTGGGTCTTATTTATAGATTTTCCGATCTGGTCTGCAAATAGCAGGATTTCGAATCTTGATTTTACTATACGCACCCCAAATTTGGTCTGCTAACAGCCAAACTCCGTTGTTTGGAGAGGCTAATGGCAGACCACCGAGGGTAAAAAGGTAATTTTTCTCTATCGGCCTATGGGCAAGGGGTCTGCGAGAATATTACTCGCGAGAGCTCTCGCTTATTACTTTCTTCACAATGCTAACCTCTTAATCCATGCCCCTTCCCTGGCGAATATTAGGGTTGTACATAATCCCCGCTCTTCGCGAGGCTATCTAGGCTTGCGAAGAAACATCTAACCCCTGGTATTCGCCATCCTCTTGATGATCTGTCAGGAATCTTTGATGGGCCCCACCTGAGGGCTATAAATATCACCCCAAGCCACAGAGATGCGCACCATCATTTTCTTCCTCTTTTCTCTTTTCCCTCTTACTGTAGCTACTAAAAGATACCTCTTTCCAAGGAGCTTGAGGCTCGCCTGAAGGCCTCTAAGGCTGGCGGGCTGTCGGGGATGGCCAAAATTCCTGCATGGATGAATCGCCCACCTCCCGCTCTGGTGCCGAAGACTAAAAAAGCGAAAGGGGTCCGCCGAACCGGGGACGAATCAGTACTAGTGGAGCCTTATCCAGACAATAGGTCCCCCGAGAAGGTATGAATCATCCCTCTAGCTAAGCCATTCAATTAAACTCTCTGAGTTTTGTTTTATCGCAGGATCATACCACCAACAAGGGTGTTGGCGAGCCCACAAATGGGTCTCCAAACATTCCGCCAGCTAACACAGATCTCGCTGGCAAAAAGGCTGCAGGTACGCTGTTATTGTCGCCTGCTGACACATTTTGTTGACTAATGGCTCCTCGTTTCTTGGTTGGCGCAGTCTCTCCTTAGGATACCCCGCCTCGCCAAGACTCGCAACCTCTGTCACCGGTCCTCCCTAACACAACCATAAAAATACTGGGGTTCAGCTTTCTGGGAAGTGAGGACTCTGGCGGCTCACGACAGGCCAAGATTCCCCCAATCAATACCGCGGCGTACCCTCCGGGTTTAGGCAAATCTCACTTCCCCCTCTTCGACAATGTTTTTGAGGGTCGGCCTGGGGCTTCTCGCCCTCCTCCGGGTAAGGATTCCTGCACACCCATGATACATGAAGATTTCTCCCAACTGCTAAATCTACCTCTAATCCTTCGCAGAGAACTCCGAGATTCCGCACACCGATTCTGATTTCGGGGATGAAGAGATGTCCCCCCTCCCAGAGCAGGTGGAGGACTTCTTGGGAGACACGCGAGACCCCGAGATAATGAAGCGGTGAACTGCCGAGTTATTTCAGAAGCAAGGTTGGATGCTACTGGACCTCAACCTTCAAGCAAGAAGAGATAGAGAGGCTGCAGAGGAGAGGCATGCCGCCCTGATGGATGAATGTGCGGGACTTTATGTCGTGATACCTCGTGACCATGATGAGACTGCCACCTCGTCGGAGGCGCATGTCGCGAGGATGAAGGATTATGCCTACCTAATTGATCGGGAGGCTCGCGCTGCCATCGATTATTATAACTCCAGGGTACCACCGCGGTCAGGATCGCGAGGTGGTGGCAGATGGAAATGGTTACCCCATTAGTCTCGCGAACCCGCCTCCCTTCTGCGAACTCTTCCTGTTTATTACTGTTTATTCTTATAATGGACAACCCCGCGACTATTCGATGCTTATATTTATGAGTTCTCGCTTGGTAGTAGTTATTGACAGTTATTCATATGGTTCTCACTCGCGATTCTCATAGCTACGCCCTTTTCTTATTTTATTCTTGTCGTAAGCAATTCTGTTCTCGCCAAATATTTATTCATGCTGACCTCGCAGGATGATCTCGCCCTCATATTATTTTTAAAAACAATTTATGTTTCTCGCACGCAATCATGATGTGATGTTTCAGCTAAACGCACCCCGCGGCGCTTGGACTTCTTCCCGCCTTTTTTATTTTGCTATAAATAGGCCCTCATAACTGAGAGCCACCTACCGCATTAATCGCCAACCCTTCTTCTTCCTTTGCTCGAAAGATCTCTCCGCCCCTCTCTTTCTCGCGCTCCTTTCTTTCTTTGCAGGTTCTTTCAAGATGGCCGCTGATGTTGTCGAGGTCGAGGGTCGGCGAAAGTGTTCCTGGGCTTTCGCCGACCACACTTTCTTCAACTGCAATCTGACCGAGGAGGAGTACCTCACTACAGTCGCTGACTTCATCCCACCGGGTTCACGGCACGTCGCCCTCGCGAGGACGACATGATCAACACCCTCCTCGCCGATGAGCTAGCCATCCCCACGACCCATTTTGCAGTCGGCCTGCGCCTTCCCCTGTGGCCCGAAATCTGTCAGGTACCGATCAATCTCGCTTACATCTTCCTTTTGCCGAATTAAATCTCGCTTGCAGTGTATGGATCTCGCTTTATATTGCTCGCCGGGTGTTCAAGCACTTTGGCGTCGTTCCAGGCAAGCTTACCCCTAACGTCGTAGCCGTGATCTTCGCGTTCGCTTGTTATATGCGAGAAGAGCGCATCGAGTTCAGCCTTCCGGTCTTCCAGAAGTTGTTCTCCTTTAGGGCGTATAAAGATGGCACAGCCTACTTTGTGGGGTCGGGGATCAAGGTTGTCGAGACCGTGAATAAGGCCCACTACTGGGCCCAAAAGTTCCTCCTCGTAAAGGGGAACTTCGGCAACATTCCCTTCTCGCTGGTTCAACATGGAGAGACCACATACCGGCCGCCGACTCTCGGCGGCCACGACGCTGCTTTGTACCAGTTCTTCTGTAAGAAGAACTTCTAGGTGGTTCATCTTCGCTGGAACCTCGACTCGCTGCTTCCAGTATTCCCTCGGGAAGTTAATAATCTCTCTCGCTATCTTGCGCCCTTTCAACTTTTTTCCCTAACTTTCTAACCTCCGCCATTTCAGGGGAGCGAGATCTGCCCCTCAACCCCTTACGCGAGCAACAGGAAATCTTCATCCAACTTTTCTCTCGCGATAATGGGAGTGGAGGCCTGCCGCGAGACCATCACTCCGGCTCCGCCGTCTTCTCAGAAAAGGTCGGAGGCCTCCAGTAGCCAGGGCCAACCCCCAAAGTCCCCGCCAAAGAAGAAGCATAAGAAGAGACAGGGCTCGCTCCTCTCCGCGAAGGGAAAGGAGCATGTCAAGATCGTCCTCGGTGAGATCGACCTTACCAACCTCTCTGAGGAGAGGGATATTGATGAGCAGAGCGAGCAGGCCGTCAGGACCTCCCCCCCGCCCATTCCAGTCAACCAATGGAACTTTGGCCTTGGCCAGAAGCACAGGGATGACTCCAGCGAACTCCTGCTGTACTGGAAACCAGAGATCAACAAAGCCGACATCTCCACCATCCTCCCCTCTTGGGTGGAGAAAACGACCGTCAGCGGTCATGCCTTTTCCTTCTCCTTTGGCCTCTATGGTCGCGAGGATGTTGGAGCCTATAAGGATGAGACTGTGAGGACTCTCGCCTATGAGAGCGCGAGGTCCCAGCTGCGCTCCCTAGAGCTCGCCCACATGACGGGAAGCCGATGCTTGCAGTTGGAGCGCCAAAACGTGGAGCTATCCAAATACTACCAGGGGTCCCTTGCCGAGATTGCTCAGCTAAAGGAGAAGCTGCTCGCCGCCAAAGGTGGTGTGGTGAGTTCTCTAAACCTCGCCACCGCTCTCCTTTCCAACTTCTTCCTCTCGAAACTTTTTTCTTTTTCTTTGTAGGATGCCGAGGCAGCCGGGAGGGCTGACGCTCACATCATGAGCCTGGAGAGTGAGGTCGCTGGGCTGAAGGCTCTCAACCGCGAGCTGACCCGCGCAGCTGTCCCCCCCTCTCCTCGCCGCCTGAAGGAAGAGCGGTGAGCTCGAGACGAGGAGATCCGCGAGGAATCAACCCAGTCGGCGTGCTATATTTTCAAGGCCATGAAGGGGGTCGGCCTGCTGTCTGTCGATGCGGCCGGCTTGACCCTCGAGGACATCGTCCCCGAGCTTTTTGTCCCGCTCTCGCCGGTTGCAAGTAGCGACGACGATGAGGAGTCTGCGAGCGACCTCTGAAGATTTGCAGAGAGTTCTCGCCCCCCTCTTTTCATGCGAGATCCTTTCTTCTTATCGAGCGAGAAGGCCGTGGTCAACACTGAAAACTTGCCAGCCAGAGACTTGCCAACCTGCCAGCATAATGAACTTGTCACCTTGCCAGCCTCTCCACGAGATCAACCTGACCCACCGTCTAGTGAGAGCCAGACAGCGGGATCGTCCGGGGCAATCCAGCATAAAAAACATGTCACCCTGCCAGCCTCTCCGCGAGATCAACCTGACCCACCGGCTAGTGGGAGCCCAGCAGTGGGATCGTCCGGGGCAATCCAGCATAAAGAACTTGTCACCCTGCCAGCCTCTCCGTGAGATCAACCTGACCCACCGGCTAGTGAGAGCCCGGAAGCGGGATCGTCCATGGCAATCCAGCATAAAGATCTTGTCACCCTGCCAGCCTCTCCGCGAGATCAACCTGACCCACCGGCTAGTGAGAGCCCGACAGCGGGATCATCCTGGGCATTCCAGCATAAAGAACTTGTCACCCTGCCATCCTCTCCGTGAGATCAACCTGACCCACCGGCTAGTGAGAGCTCTACAGCGGGATCGTCCGGGGCAATCCAGCATAAAGAACTTGTCACCATGACAGCCTTTCCGCGAGATCAACCTGACCTACGGGCTAGTGAGAGCCCGGCAGCGGGATCATCGGGGGCAATCAAACATAAGAACTTGTCACCCTGCCAGCCTCTCTGTGAGATCAACCTGACCCACCGGCTAGTGAGAGCCCAGCAGCGGGATCGTCCGGGGCAATCCAGCATAAAGAACTTGTCACCCTACTAGATAGCTATGAACAATGTACGGAAAATGAGACATATAATAGGTGAAATGATAAAACTTTTTAAGGATAAAATCGCTTCAAGTCATCCCCACTTTTGGCTCGGTCGAGGGGTACCCCTTCCACATCCCGGAGGTGGTACCCTCCCGACTTGAGTACATCACTTACAATGTATGGCCCCTCCCGATTGGGATTAAGCTTACCCACCGCGGCCCCTCTCCCGCCCGCATCGACCTTCTTCAAGACCAGGTCTCCTTTCTGGAAGTGCTTTACTCGAATGTGCTTGTCAAAGTACCGAGCCATTCGCCATTTGATTTCCTCCTGCCGAACAGTAGCAAGATCTCGGATCTCTTCTACCAGGTCCAGGGAAAACCTTTGTTCCGCGTCGTTTGCCATTAGCCATTCTTCATCCCCTTCGCCCGCGGTGACCACCCTGGGGGTCTTTACCTCGAATTCTATCAGAAGGACGGACTCGGACCTATGAGACAGTTTGAAGGGAGTCTCCCCTGTGGCCATGTTTGGAGCATTCCACTTTCTTCTTGAGTAGGTTGACGATGATCTTGTTCGCCGCTTCCACCTGCCCATTACTCCTAGGGTGGTGGACTGACGTGAACCGAAGGTCGATGCCCAGCTGGGTGCAGAAGCTAACAAACTCCTAGCTGGAAAATTGCGGCCCGTTGTCCGTGACTAGGGCTAGAGGGAGCCCATGCCTGCAAATTATTTCACCCCAAACAAAGTTTCTCACTACCTGGGATGTTACCTTAGCGAGCGCCTTCACCTCGATCCATTTAGAGAAGTAGTCTATCATCACCAGTAGGAACTTCCTTCGGCCGCTTGCTTGGGGGAAAGGTCCCACCAAATCCAACCTCATATCGCAAAGGGCCAGGGGGCTGTAATTGCCCGGAGCCTCTGAGCTGGTAGGAGCTGGAGGGGGCGTAGAGCTGGCACTTGGAGCACCTCTTAGAGAACTCTACCGGGTCTTTGCTGAGGGTGGGCCAGAAGTCGCCCTGCCTTAGCACTCTTCCCTCCAGGGTCCTGCCCCCTGAATGACTGCCACACTCCCCCGAGTGAATCTCCTCCAGGACCCTCGGGGCTTCCTCCTCCGAGACACAATGAGCTAGGAGCACCGAGAGAGTTTTACGGTATAGCAACCCTGCATGTAAGGAGTAATATGCCGATTTGTACCTGAGTCGTCGCTTATCTACCCCCTCCTCGGGGAACTTCCCTGACGACAAGTAAGTGATGAATGGATCCATCCAAGACTCCCGCCGATCCACCTCCATCAGCTCTCCCTCCTCGATAGAAGGCCGGAAGAGTTCTGACACTGTCCCCCTTCCCGGGAACCAAACTTGGCCAGGAGGTCCGCCTGGGTGCTCTCCTCTCTTGGGACGTGCTTGATGGAGAAAGTGTAAAATTGCCCGACGACCCCCTTGACCTTCTCCAGGAACCGCTGGAGAGTTGGCTCTTTGACCTCGAACTCCCCCTTGATCTGGCAAGCCACTACCATGGAGTCTGTTGAGACCTCCACGTCCTGTACTCCCAACTCCTGAGCTAGGCGGAGGCCTGCTATCACGGCCTCATACTCAGCCTGGTTGTTGGTGAGGGGGAAATGAATGTTGACTGCTTGCTCTATCCTGGTGCCCTGGGGACTTACCAATACCACCCCTCCCCCGAAGGAGTGCTTTCCTGACGCGCCATCAACCAGCATCTTCCAAGCCACCGGGTGGGGTAGTACAGTCTCTTCCAACTCGGTCGCATAATCAGCCATGAAATCTGCCACCGCTTGTGCCTTTATGGATACCCTGGGCACGTAGGAGATATTGAACTCACTCAGCTCTACTGACCACTTGGCCAATCTTCCGGAGTGCTCCACCCCTTCCATGATGCCGCGAAGGGGGTGGTCGGTCACTACTTTGATTGAGTGTGCCTGGAAGTAGGACCGGAGATTTCTAGCCGACACCACCAAGGCAAATGCTAACTTTTCCAAGATAGGGTATCTGAGCTCGGCCTTTCTCAATACCCTACTAACATAGTAGATCGGGAGTTATTTCTTACCTTCTTCTCGAACCAACACCGAACTGACTGCTTCCGACCCTACCCCCAAGTACAGGTATAGGTCCTCCCCTTGCCTCGGCCCTTGCAGCAGCGGGGCCTGGGTCAGTTGTTCCTTTAGTGCTTGAAAAGCTTTTTCGCACTCGGGTGTCCACTCAAACTTCTGGTTAGAAAAAAGAACATTTTTCTCCCGCCTTGGAGAGGAACCTGCTTAACCCAACTAGATTTCCTGTCAGACGTTGAACCTCCTTCGCATTCCTTGGAGATCCCAACTTGAGGATCGCCCTTACCTTGTCCGGGTTAGGCTCCACCCCGAGGGGGATGAGCAAATGACCCTAGAATTTCCCTAGGCTGGCCCCGAAGACACACTTTATGGGGTTAAGCTTCATTTTAAATTTTCTCAAAGTCCCAAAGGTTTCCTCGAGGTCCCTGAGGTGGGACTCGAGGTCCCGACTTTTGATCATCAGGTCAGCTACGTAGACCTCCAGATTCCTGCCCTTCTGTTCGTGAGAGACTCTATACATCATTCGCTGGTATGTTTCCCCTGCATTCTTTAAACCGAACGGCATCATTTTATAACAATAGCACCCATCCCCGGTGATGAGGGATACATTCTTGATGTCGGGAGGGTGCATGCGAATTTGGTGATAACCTGAAAAACATCTAAAAAAGACATCACAGAGAAACCGACGGCTGAGTCAACCAGCGCGTCAATTCTAGGCAAGGGGTAACAATCCTTGGGGCAAGATTTATTAAGCAAAGAGAAATCAACGCACATACGCCACTTACCATCCCCTTTCTTTTCCATCACCACATTGGAGACCCAGCCTGGATACTGGATCTCCGATACAAAGCCGGCCCTGATAAGCTTGTTCACCTCCTCCCGGATAGGAACCTCCAGCTTGTCCGCGATGGAACTCTTCTTTTGGCGAATGGGGCGGGTGCCGGGATCGAGGTTGAGGTGATGGAACGCCACATCCACATTGATCCCTAAAATCTCCGCAGCACTCCATGCGAAGACATCCACATTGTCTTAGACGAAAGCCGAGATCTTCCTCCGGTCCTCGAGGCTGAGCTCCCCACTGATCTTGACCTTCTCAATTGTTCCGGCCTTGGTGGTGACCTCCACCTCCACCACTTCCTCCACAGCCTCCAACCTAGATTGCTCCCCCCCGGTACTCTCCTCCTCCCCGCCACAAGCGATCGCTTTGGCTCCTTCCTCCATCTCTTCCTCCCCCACGACCATCAGCTCCTCCGCCCCTCCTCCCGGGCCTCCTCTTCTGCCTCGGCCACCTCTTCCATCGCCTTATCCCACTCCTCTGCCTCTTCCATCCAAGAGATGGTGTTGACGGCAGTCACATAGAACTGCCTCGCCACCTTGGGGTCTCCCCGGACCCGGATCTGGATTCCGCCTATGCTGAACTTGATGCACTGGTGGAAGGTGGATGGGACGCATCAGAATGCGCTAATAAGAGGCCTTCCGAAGATGGCACTGTAGCTTCTAGGGGCATCCACAATCACGAAGCGGCAGTTCTGAGACTGCTCCCCAGGGTCACATGGAGTCCTACTCCGCCTTCCACTTCCTTCCTTTCCCCCGAGAACCCAAACAGAGGGCCATCCGAGGCCAACACCCTTATGGCCTCCACCTTCATCTTGCCGAACGCCCTCTTGAAGATGACGTTGACCGAGCTCCCGTTGTCCACCAGGATCTGAGACACGGTGAAGTTCTCAATGGCTGTCTTGATGACCAACGCATCGCAGAAAGGGTCTTCGTGACCGGGCATGTCCTTCTGGGAGAAGGTAACCTTCTCCGCTGGGGAGGGGCTTGGGATGTCGAAGCCACACTTCGAAGATACATGGCATGGAGGCTCGCCTTTTGGGTTGCCTCGATCCCTACCACCCCCATGGATCACTCTGATCCCTCCTCGGGTTCCTACGTCCACCCGGTCCTCGCAACTCTCATCTTCATCCTCCTTGGGTGGAACCTCCTCTATTCTCACCGGTCGCTGCTGCAGCTGCGGTGCTGGGACCCTTGCACTCCTTGCTTCTAAGAACTCTAGGCAGGTGACTGTTGCGTGACCTTCCTCCTGGTGGAAGTCACAGTATGGCAACACCACCCCCTCTCCTCACCTCCTACTCCCCTGTTCCTTATTCGGGGACCGGCTCCTCCGGCTCCCCCCACTCTTCCTCTTCCTCTTCTCCCTCCTCCTATCTCTATTGCCTGCTGAGGTGGGGGAGGAGGTGGCCTCGGGCCTTGCCTCCACCCCAACTGATGAGGCCTTCCTTATCCCCCCTGGAAGTTACCTCCTCCGTGGGGGAACCCCCTTACCAGGCCCTGCATCCCCCCACCTTGCTGCCTCCACCCCAACTCTGGGGCTCTCGCTTCTTCCCTCCTTCTTGGCTCTGGTTGCTTTCCTTCCGGCTTGCTCACCCACGCTAGACTCTTTGTGAACTCGGGGTTTGCTGCCTCCCCGTCCACTTCCTTCGTTGCTCTCTCCATCAACTCCTCATAGGACAGAGGAACCCTCCTCTTGATATCCATCTTAAAGAAACCCTCCCTCAGCCCCAACGTGAAGGCAAGCTGGAGGGTGTACCCTGGCACTTCTTGGATGAGGAGAACCTCCTCCCTGAACCACTCGAGATACTGAGCTAACGACTCTCCGAACTTCTGCTTGATGTTGAAAAGTGATTCAGGATCCTTCTTCCTTTTCTTCGAGGTGGAGAAGCGCAAGAGAAAGCCCCGACGCAAGTCCTCGAAGGCATAATCGACCCTGAGGGCAGCTGGTGGAACCAGTCCCTCGCCTTCACCTTCAAGGTAGTAGTGAAGAGTCGGCACTTGAAGGCATCCGACATAGGTCTGATCGAGACCATGTCTTCGAACCACTATAAGTGCTGAACGGGGTCATCCTTGCCAGTATATAGCATCATGGCCGGCTCTCTGAACCCCTCGGGGAGTGGTGCCGAGAGCACCAACTCACAAAAAGGACTTCCCCCGTTCACCCTCTGGACCTGCTCCACCCTTCCTGTGAGCTCCCTGGGCGACCCTGCTCCTGGCGACCTCGGGCTCGCCAAAGGACCGCTCGTTGGGGCCCCACTAGTCGGGACCCCTCTGCTAGGACAACCCTCACCGGGTTCTCGCTCGCCCCTACCGGGCTGGGGAAGAGCTCCCGCCCAACAAAGTCTCGCCCTGCCCCTGGGGCCGCCATCTCCTTTCCGGCTCGCTGAGCTGGAGCGTTCTCGCCAACTCCAGGTGGAGGAGCCATCTGGGGTGCTGGGGTCGCGAGACCACCGAGCACCATAACAAGAGCACTTTGAAAAGCTCTGAGAAGATCTCGCCTAAGATCCACCAGCATCTCCACCATGGCTGGCGCTCCTGGGGGTGGCGAGCCTCCGAAGCTCGCATCCCGCTCGTCCTCTCCTGTCATGTTTTCTCCTTGAGATTTTCTTGAACCAGCTGCACTCCACGCTCACCGCACCAAAAATGTTGAAACCAGTAAATGGTCTCTGAGGAGTTCAGGGCCCCCAATAAGTTGGGGGGCAACTAGCACTTACTAATCTCCTGGAGGAACAGACCGAAGCCTCGGAGCTAGGCACGGACCCTTAGACTCACCAAGGAGGACCCACCACACACCCGGAAGATCTTTAGAGCGCTTCCCCTCCCAAGCCAAAGCTGAAGCCTGGGCACCCTGGAGAGCTTTGAGAATGCTAACCAAGGATGGCCTGAGGAGAGAGAAGCTCCAAAAAGAAAGTTCTCTTCAAAGGCGCCCTTTGGGTCTTATTTATAGATTTTCCGATCTGGTCTGCAAATAGCACGATTCCGCCTCTTGATTTTACTACACACACCCCAAATTTGGTCTGCTAACAGCCAAACTCCGCTGTTTGGAGAGGCTAATGGCAGACCACCGAGGGTAAAAAGTTATTTTTTTCTCTATCAGCCCATGGGCAAGGGGTCTGCGAGAATATTACTCGCGAGAGCTCTCGCTTATTACTTTCTTCACAATGTTAACCTCTTAATCCATGCTCCTTCCCTGGCGAATATCGGGGCTGTACACCCTAGATTAATTAGAGAAAGGGATCAATGTAAATTTGAAGCATCTCAAAGAGAACTGGAAGAAAGGGGAAAGATATTGATTGAAAGGATGAAGAAGGGCAAAGAGGTTGTGGAAAAAGAACAATTAAAGGAGGCAATCCAGATTCCCAACACTCTGTTTGATTCCTTCAAGTATGCTGCCAAGAATCCTCATGCTAAAGTCCTAATAGATGTGGGAAAATTCAACAAAAGGTGGCTTGGATGTAATCAAGAGATAGAGGATCAGTCATATCAAAAGAAAAAGAAGATTGTATTCAAGATAGTTCCAACTTTTGATAATCCACAATCAACATTCATTGTACCAGACCCTGATTCAGAAGAGTTAGATTTGGTTGAGCTGAATAAAATGACTGCAAAAAACATAAGCCTTGGATTTAAGATTCAAGATGTCTACCCTGATGCAGAATCTGATCTAGAAAAGCAATTCGAAGGGCATGATAAAATTCAGCAAAATCTAGAGAAGTCTAAAACCAGTAAATTTCAAATATGTTGAAAGAAAGTTCAGGAAAGTGTATGAAGCTCTATCAATGTTTCTCTAAAAAGAAAATAGAACATCTTTTGGGTAATTAATTCTGATGAATTTTCTGTTGGATCTTGAGGCACCCTTAGAGGGGGGGTGAATAAGGGTTTTAGAAAACTTTAAACTTTTATAGAAGACTTTTGATATTTTGTAGTATCCCCACGAATCGGTTGGCTTTAGTCGATCTCTCCCCAGAAATGGCCTCAAGCTGCTCTAGCCTTCCAATCCCCAGAAAGGCCTCGAGCACCCCCTATATCTACTCCCTAGACCAAGTCGCCAATACGAGGCGAATTACTCCCTAAGTCCTACCCATACCTAGTTGCCAACATGAGGCGAATTCACAAACCGATTACAACGATAAAATAAAAATACAAATATAAAAGACAAATATGAAACTCCTGATAGTTTATATAGGTGTAGTCAATAATACCTAGAGGGGGGTGAATAGGTTTTACTTATTTTCTTTATATAATCCTAATGTATCTAGCTGCAGAAAACTCAAACACAGAAAGCACACAAGGATTTATAGAGGTTCCTCAAGACAGGGTGTCTTGAGTAGTCCTCTTTACCCCTTCACCTTTCTAACAGTGAGTTAGACAAGGCCACAAACTCCAATCTCAGCTCCTTGAGCTTACACCACAAGTTCCTCAGAACTTCTCAGATCAAGAGTGATCCTACCTCAGGCATAGCAGCCCTACACTCAGGCTTAGCAGCCCTACACCTCAGGCACAGCAGCCCTACACTCAGGCTCAGCATCCCTACACCTCAGGCACAGCAGCCATACACTCAGGCTCAGCAACCCTACACCTCAGGCTCAACAGCCCTACACTCAGGCTCAGCAGCCCTACACCTCAGAGTTATGTAACTCCTACCACTCAGAAATCACACAGATCTCCTACCTCAGACTTATCAAGAAGTCCTACCACTCAAGCTATCAACACATCTTTACACACAGGCTCAACAGCCTTTCACTCGGGCAACAATGCCTTACAAGGATATAAGAGTGTTTGTACTAATTACAGAAGATAAAAGTATTACTCTCAGGTCTTCTGTTTCCTTTCTTCAGATCTGAAGGACAGCAGCTTCAAATTTGAATCACTTTGATCTTCTTCTTCAGCAAAGCAGAAGATCAACTTGCCCTTCTTGAGTTGGTACAGGAAGAGCTAACTAATCTCCTTCAGAAGATTAACTTCAGCTCCAGAGAATAACTTCAACTGGCTGAAACGTGAATGCTCGATTGCGGCTTGCAGCAAAAGCTTTTCAATGGAACAGTGCTTGTTGTTGTGCCCTAGCTTTTGCTTTTATACCTACAGAAGGCTTCAACGGCTATTTCAATCCTCCTGACACAGTATGGGGCAGATTGGAGTTGCTTTTCCCTTTTTATTTTCGCTTGCGCCAAAAGCAGATCCCGTCAGCGCATTTGAATCTGTCTCAGCGGTTGGGCTGAGACAGCTTCCAGTCTCAGCGGTTTGCTCCAGTCTCCTTCTCAGTGGATCCGCTGAGACAGTTCCTCGTCTCAGCGGTTTTGACCCTTCGTCTCAGCGGTTTTGACCCATCGTCTCAACGGTTCTGCTGAGACGGATCTTCATCTCCTTGTAGATGATTTCTTCTTATCTAAGGGCATGATTGGCCCTTCCTTTTGAATTACCTGTGCCTGTATATCCTACACAAGTATAGCTTTGTTAAATACAATATGTCCTTAGCATTGAGAGTGATGCCTATTCAAATCAAGGTAATATTGAGGGCAATATACCCAATAATCTCCCCCTATTTGAAGAAGGCAGAACATCCCCAACGCTAAGGTCCATTAACAATAAAAATCATATCACAGAAAAATGATCTTACAGAAAAATGATCTGTGAAGCATAGGACCTATCTCCCTCTTGCTAATATTCTAAGCATAGGTTCTTACTTAGCCATGGCTCTTTAGTGATATCCTAAGCATAGGATTACCACTCTCACAGAAAAATGATCTGTGAAGCATAGTCCCTATCTCCCTCTTACTAATATCCTAAGCATAGGTTCTTGCTTAGCAATGGCTCTTTCTCCCCCTTTCTGGTTTCTTCAACTAATTATCCCATTAGGGATTGGGAGGTACTATCTATAGATCCCTTTGGATCAACTTATAGGTCAACCTACACTATCTTGGCATTTGCCACCTCCCCCTCAACCTGAGCAGGGAGATTGCTCCCCCTTAATTGGTGAGCAATTTTTGTAATAACTGAACCTGTTCAAATTGAACATCCCATTCTAGCTCCTGAATACTAAAGATAAAGTTACAGAGTACATATAGCAATAGTAATAAGCACAACATTATGATCAAAAGATGAAATATCATTTCAATTTAAATGTTCAGTACAAATATTTCAAACAATACAACTGATGAAAAAAAAAATCAAGGCATGGTCTTCTTAGATGGACCCTGGGAAGAGCATTCTTCATCTTTGGATTTCCTTTTCTTAGCTTCAGCAGCAGCCTTGATCTTCTCCTTTACTTTGAAGTATAGAAGAGGCTTGGGAAGATATCTTGTGGGAATCCTTACAGGATTTTCCCTTCTCACCAAGTTTTCTTTGAGAATCCTTTCCCTTAAGGATTCCCTCTCAAGATGCTTAATCCATTCAGCAGCTGAGTAGACATGGTCAATTTCCTTCATTTGATTTCCATGGCTCACCCAAGTATTGACAACAATTGTGTCCAACTCCAGATTGTCATCTTCATGGAGTGGATCCTCTAATCTTTCCATTCTTTTCTGGGCCATATATTCTTCAGCAGTTTGAATGCCCTCTTCCCTTCTCCTCTTTGCTGCTCTCTCATCAGCAATCAGATTTGATTGACTTTGGAAGTCAAAGTCTTCATTTCTGCTTGGGTTCAAGATTGGAAGATTCAAAGCAATTCTTGTTCCTTGCAGCACTTTTAAGCTTGAGTCCCACTGATTATCAGTGACCTTTCTGACCATGGAAAGGATATTTTCTTGAATAGCACTGGAAGCATTGTTGACCACTTCCACCACTTGCTTGCTTGCTTCTGCTTGATTGGAGAGTATCAGTTTGTAGGCAGAATCCATGTTGTTATACAGCTGTATGTGAGCTCCTTTCATCTTAGCATGTAGATTGGTAATCTTCTCCTCCCCTTCTTTGCTATTTTCCACTATCTTCTTCTCTATTTCAGAGTGTTGATGTATTATGGATTGGGAGAGGGTTTGAAGAGTGCTATCCACATCATCCAAAATGCTTTCCTTGACCTTGTCAATATGGGTCATGACATGGCTGCTAGATGTGTTAGCCACTTATGCCATCCTTGCAACTGCATTCTCCCATACATTTTGGTTTTTGTAAAGATGATTCTTTACATATGTGATGTCTTTGGTGGAGTCCCCTTGATGATCAGCAATTTGCTTCAGTATAGTGTGCTGAGCAGCAACTGTGCTTTTGGCCATTTCAAACCATCTTGTCATTTGCAGGAGGATAAGATCTGATGCAGTTTTGACATCATTAACCTGGGCATTCAGCTCACTTTTCACTGCAGCCACTCTTGACTCCATTCTTTGCTCACTGGCCTGAATTTCCTGAGTCAATGCAGCTCTTGTTGCATACAGCTCATCCCTTATCTGAGCATAGGCATCATGTACCTTTTCAGCAACAATCTCTTTCATAGACAACATCTGACCCTCAATCATTGTTTGTATTGAGTGTCGCAGGTCAGATGTGTCCAGAACAGCAACTGGCTTTTCCTGGACCAATTCCTTTCCAACCACCTCTTCAGCTCTACTATGAGCAAAATCCCTTCCATCATCAGGGATCTGCTCCTTCTCAGATGGGGCATTAGGTGTACCTTGAAGATTTGGGGGTGTTGGTTCCTGTTGATGTTCCTCCCCACTAGCATACCCACCTCCACCTTCATAGGCAGGGTTATGCTCCCCCTCACTTGGGGCATCCATAGGTGGAGAATTTTGTCTAAGGTCACCTGAAAAATGATTGATGAGTTAAACACCTAGACTATACTATTGATAGAGAGGAGAGGTCTAACTGAAATCCTAATTTACCATGGATAGGTGAATTGGGAACTTCATCTTCAGCTTGAGGAACAGCTGGATCAGTATTCTTCTGAGTTGGCTCAGGATTGGGTTCAACTCTTCCTTGGGGCTCCTCCTCCCTTCTTGTCCTGGGAACATCTTCATTATCTATATTCATTGGACTGCTGGCAGATCTAAGGTCAGACCCATCTGAATTTGAGGATGAATCAGATTTCTACTGGGTTGACTTTTTCTTCTTTTCCTTTGCCACAGATGGCTGACTCATAGGGAGCACTCTGGAGAATCTATCCAGAGTCTTAATGTCCATTCTTTTGAGATAATGGAGATTGGACCCATTTGAATTTGCAAAAGTTTCTGAATAACTATTATTTAGGTACAGAGATAGAATCCTTCCCATATTGGGGGCATTTAGACATTCCTTTATTCTTTGAAAAATAACTTCTCCCCATGAAGTTTTCTTGGACAAAATTATCCTAGTCATTAGTTCAAACATGAACTGTGATACAGTGTCATGTGAACCTGGCATGCATAGGATGGCTTTACCCACTATGTCAGACAATAGCTTCCCCTGTTGATTGAAGAACTTCCTCCTTAGACAACTAGTCTTAGCATCACTGTACCCTATCCATTTTAGGGCAGTCAGCTTGTCCTTTTCAGATATCTCCTCCTCTTCATGTTTACTGCAGGGAGTTAATTCCAGTCCCTTCTCCAGCCTTTTGGATGTTATCTTTATCTTCTCAGTTCCTATCTTGGACTTCGTGATGGTTTTGGAAGGAGATAATTTGACATTGCTGAACCATTCCAGAACTTCAGTTCTGAGAATGAAGCAGGGTTCAAACAGCATATACTCCAGACTCTGAGCTTCCATCAGATGAATCACTTGTTTTATTTCTTCTGAGGCATGAGAGAATCCTTCTCTGACGATTTCATAGCCCTCCTGGAGACCTTTTGAACCTTTTGGCGCCATGGAAGCAGAAAATCGAGGCGCTGAGATGGGAGAGAAGATGAATCATCTCAGCGGCTAAGGGTTTGACTTTGTGGTGTGTTTTAAGTCACAATTTATCTATTTATAGGGCTTCAGTTTCGTTTTTATTAACCCTAGGTTTTTAGACTTAATTACCTTATTGTGTTAAGGAATTTTGGGTTAATTAAGGATTGATTATAAGATTTTATTTTGAACACAACCCGTCTCAGCGGTTCAGCTGAGACGGAGACCTAGGCCGCTGGGACAGTGAACTGTCAACAGCTGGGACAGATTGCTCGTTTCAGCGGTTCAGCTGGGATTTTTCCCAGCTGATTCAGCTGAACATGCTTCTGCAGTTTGGCTGATCATAAGGTTTAGACCTAATGTAGATATTTTGGCTGAGTCAATGTCCTAGTCATGTCACTAAGTTGTAATGTATAATAATGTAAAGTTTTATAATTCACAATTTAGAATCAACAATAGTGACAGCTATTATTCATACATTTAGGACTTTTCCATACTAAGCATGCCAAGATCAATTTTGAAAGCATTAAATTTAGATTCATCCAGTGGCTTTGTAAAGATATCAGCTACTTGTTTGTCAGTGGGGACAAATTCAAGACATATATCTTTACATTCTACATGTTCTCTAATAAAATGATATCTAATCTCTTTATGCTTAGTCCTGCTATGAGAGACGGGATTTTTAGCAATAGAGATTGCACTGGATGAATCACAATATAAAGGAGATTCCCTTACCTTGAGGTTGTAATCCTCTAACTGATGCTGTGTCCAAAGGAGTTGTGCACAACAGCTACCTGCAGCAATGTATTCATACTCAGCTGTGGATATTGCCACACTTGTTTGTTTCTTGCTGCTCCAAGATATCAATCTTCTCCCTAGGAATTGACAAGTACCACTTGTACTCTTCCCGTCTTCTTTGCAACCTGCAAAATCTGCATCTGAAAAGCCTGTTAGTTCAAAGTCATTGATCTTAGGGTACCACAGGCCAAGATGCAAGCTGCCCTTAAGGTATCTCAAAATCCTCTTCACAGAGGTGTAGTGAGATTCCTTAGGACATGCTTGATACCTAGCACAAACACATGTAGAATACATAATGTCTGGCCTACTAGCAGTCAAGTATAATAGGGATCCAATGATGCATCTGTACATGGACTCATCAAAGGCCTTTCCCTTTTCATCCTTGTCTAAGGATACATTAGACCCCATGGATGTTTTCATGGTGGAGGCTGATTCCATCCCAAATTTCTTGATGAGCTCCTTAGTGTACTTGGTCTGGGAGATAAAAATTCCATCATCAGACTGTTTCACTTGGAGCCCAAGGAAATATTTGAGCTCACCCATACTGCTCATTTCAAACTCCCCGTGCATTAGATTGACAAATCTCTTGCAGAGGTTGTCATCAGTAGACCCAAAGATTATGTCATCAACATAAATTTGGACTAAGAGACACTTGCCCCTTGTTTCCTTAAGAAACAATGTGTTATCAATCTTTCCCCTCATGAACTTGTTCTTGAGGAGAAAGTTGGACAAAGTCTCATACCAAGCTCTTGGAGCTTGCTTGAGACCATATAATGCTTTCCTAAGAAAGTAAACATGAGAAGTTAGGGTTGGATGCACAAAACCTGAAGGTTGTTCAACATATACCTCTTCCTTCAAGTCTCCATTGAGGAAGGCTGATTTGACATCCATCTGGTAGACTTTGAACCCCTTGTGGGCAGCATAGGCAAGGAATAGCCTAATTGCTTCCAACCTTGCAACGGGTGCAAGGGTTTGATCAAAGTCTATACCTTCCTCTTGCCTGTATCCTTTGGCTACTAATTTGGCCTTGTTCTTGATGATTGTACCATTCTCATCAAGCTTGTTCCTGTATACCCATTTGGTGCCAATCACATTGTGTCCCTGAGGTCTTGGCACCAGCTTCCATACTTTGCATCTCTTGAATTGTAGGAGCTCTTCTTGCATGGCTTCAATCCAGAAGGTGTCTTTATTGGCCTCTTCAAACTTCTTGGGCTCCATTTGAGAAAGGAAGCTCAAGAATAGTGCTTCATTATGAGCTCTGCTTCTTGTCAATATGCCTTGGGTATGATCTCCAATTATTAGATCCCTTGGATGATCTCTCAGGTGCCTTGAAGCAGCTGGAAGAGGGTCCTCTGGAGGCTATGGTTGTTCCACTGGTTCAGCTGTGACTTCACCATCTTGTACCACTTCTTCTTTAGGAATTGCAGCAGTTTTTGTGTTTTGCTGCTGCTGGGCTTGTCTTTGACAGTCAGCTCATGCATCCCTTCTTCATTTCCTGTCAAAATAGAAAAACTAGACCATTCTTTGTAGAGAAGGCTGGTCTCATCAAATACAACATGCATAGATTCTTCTACAACATGGGTTTTCTTATTATAAACTCTATAAGCTCTACTATGTGAGCTATACCCAACAAGAACCCCCACATTGCATTTTTCTGCAAACTTTGTTAATTGAGATTTTCCATTATTTAGAATGTAGCATTAGCAACCAAAGATTCTAAAGTAAGAAATTGTAGGTTGTTTGTCTTTCAAAATCTCATAAGGGGTTTTCCCAAGGGCCTTATTGATGGAGGCTCTATTGAGAACATAACAGGCTGTATTAACTGCCTCAGCCCAGAAGTATTCTGGGAGTGAGGAGTCACTAAGCAATGTTCTCCCAGCTTCTATCAAGGTCCTATTCCTCCTCTCAGCCACACCATTTTTCTGTGGAGTCCTTGGGGAGGAGAACTCTTGGGTGATACCAAATTCTTGACAAAATTTTGTCATGGCTTCAGATTGAAATTCTATGCCATGGTCAGTTCTTGTCCTGAACACAGTACATAGTAGATCATTTTGAATAGCCTTGACATAATTTATAAAGACATGTAGGGTATCTGACTTCTTCTTAAGGAAGAATACCCATGTATACTTTGAATGATCATCTACAATTACCAAGGTATACACCACCTAGGCTCTGAATTGGCAAAGGACCAAACAAGTCCATGTGCAATAGGTATAAACACCTTTCAGTATCCTTGGAGCCAATACTATTAAAGGTGGTCCTAGTTTGCTTACCCATTTGGCAAGCATGACAGGGACCACTTTTAACACATTTTAGTTTAGGACTATTTCTAACAAGGTTTTTAGAAAATAATCTATACATAGTCTTATAGTTAATGTGGGCAAGTCTCTTGTGCCATTGGACACAAAGAGACTCACTTTCATTAGCTACAAGACACAAAGAAGAGATAGAATAATTGCAAATGAAGTCTAAGCAATAAACATTTCCACTCCTAGTGCCTGAGAGAATGGTCTCCAAGTCATTAGACTTTTTGATCAAGCACTTGTCATTGTGCAATTCAATGACATAGCCTAAGTCACATAGTTGGCTTATGCTTACAAGGTTGTGTTGCAACCCTTCAACATAAGCTACCCTTGTGATTGAGACTATGCCATTTGAAATCATACCATATCCTTTGGTGACTCCCTTTTCAGATCCACCAAAGATAACTTTGGGTCCATTCTTCACTGGATGGTAATCCTTTAGAAGATCCTTAGTTCCTGTCATGTGCCTTGAGCACCCACTGTCCAAGTACCATATTTGGTTGAGACTGGTACTTGAACTAACCTGCAACACAAAATTTAATGTACCTTAGGATCCCAACTGACTTTGGGTCCTAGGTTCATGTTAACACCATAGGGGATATTCCTAAAAAGGGCTGGTTTGGCTTGAGGTTCAATCTTTGCTTTGGCACATTGGGGTTGTGCCAACAATCAATTGCAAAGTGTCCCACTTTGCCACAACACCAACACTCATGAATGTTGTATCTTCTCTTCTAATCATTTCTTGAGGATTGTGCAGCACAGTCCTTATGTCCAGGAATAGATACAGCAACATTCTTCCTGTTCCTCTCAGCAATGATTTGACTGAATGTCATTCTGGGAGTTGTCTTGATGCTCTTTGTTCGGATGGCATCAGCTTGCAATGGCTTGGCAGCCATACAAGATGTGATGGCATCTGACACTGAGCACTCAGACATGTTTACAGATTTGGCAGCAGTCATTTTCTTGACTGATTCAACCTTAGAAGGGCTTGCCTTCTTATTCATGAATGATGTGGCTGAAGTACCAAAAATAAATGGTCCATGTTGGGCCATTTGAATTTCCTCATGGGGAGCCTTCATGGCACTCAATCCCATTCCCTTTCTTGCACTATATGAAGGAGCATTTTCCTTCCTATAGCACCTCTCATTCTTCCAGTGACCATAAATGCTTTCATGGTCATACCTGTTGGAGGGAAGTATTACCTTTTGAAAGGTGGGTTGAGGCTTAGCCTTCTCCTTGCTCTTTACTCCACTTCCTTCTCCTGCTTCCATTTTATTGAACCCTAATCCTCTCCTATTGGTTTGAAAGGAGAAGGTGTCAATAATAGGTAGCACAAATTTGAGCTTGGAGAATTGAGCCACCAGCATCCTCTCCTTGAGGAGCTTTTCTTCAAGATCCTTAATGATCTTGTTCTTGTGGCTTATGGTGCCCACATGGATGATTGACATTCCATTTAGCTTGCCAATCTCCTTGCTCATTAGAGCTAGTTGGGTAGCATGCTCAATGCACTCAGATTTTGATTGCTTTAGGGAAGAAATTTCTTGGGCTTGCCTTTTGGCTAGCTTTTTGCTCTTTTCAGAGCTTCCAGGAGTGCACCATACCTATCAATCAATTGATTGACATCCTCCTCAGAATCTGATTCACTTCCAACTTTAGATGGAGGAGATTCAGATTCTGGACCTGTTTCATAATCAGAAGAAGAAGAGATGCAGTGTATCAATACCTGCTCATGTTCTGAATTGATGTGGCTGTCCTCGTTTTCAGTTATAGCCATCAGCCCATGGTCTTCTAGAGTGTACTCATCCTCCTCTACATCACTATCTGAATGTGATAGAGGGGCCCTGATTCCTATCCTGGCAGCAGGACAGTCTTCTTCCTCCTGATCAGCAAACAGCCCCAAGTAGGCTTCCTCCTCACCATCTGAATCTGAAGATGAAGATTCAGATTCACTCCAGCTTTTTCCTTTCTTAGTTAGGAAGGATTTTTCTCCCTTCCTCTCCTTCTGGTGATGAGGCTTCTTGTCACCTCTTTCCTTTCTCTTGACTGGACAGTCAGCAATGACATGTCCAGGCTTACTACAGCAATAGCAAATTATGTTAGTTGAAACATGTTTACTAGATTTAGAGTCATACCTGTCCCCTTTGGGATGTTTCCTCTCAGATCTATAATGATCCTTCTTGGGATGAGATGAGGAGGAAGGTTTGTTCTTCCATTATTTCCTCCTGATCATCTTCTTGAACTGCCTTGTGAAGGCAGCAAACTCCTCATCTGAAGAGGAGCTGTCTGAATTGCAACTCTCAGATTTCTCAGATTCAGTAGCCTTTCATGGAGGAGACTGCACTCTAACCTTGTTCTTCTTAGAGCTTTCAGCTTTGAGAGCAACAGATCTCTCACTTGTGTGAGCCCTGGAGGAAGTGTCCTCCTCCTTTTTGCAGAGAGCTACATCTCATATGAGAGCAGTTTCCCAAACAGTGTATGGGTAGGGGTTTCTCCAAGCCTTGCCCCTTCTCTGATTGCACATATTTTAGTGTCACAATCTCTAGTTAGAGATCTAAGGAACTTGTCATTAAGTTCATAATCTGTTAACACCCTTCCATAGGTTCTTAGTTCATTTACAATCCTAAAGAACCTTTCATAGCACATGGAGATATTCTCCTGGCTCAGCTGTCTGAAGGCTTCATACTCCTGATTGAGGAGTGACTTTCTATCATCCCTTACTTCAGCTGTTCCCTCCATATAAACAACCAATGTGTCCCATATTTCCTTGGCAGTTTGGCAGTGTACCAAGTTCTGAAATGTAGTTTCATCAATGACATTTACTATTATGTTTTGGGCTCTCTTGTCCATAGTGTACAGTGCTATCTCATCATTGGTCAGCTCAGAAAATACCTTAAGTACTTTTCTAGTAGGGTCAATAGTGGAGACTTTCTCAAAGGTATAAGGACCATTTTTGACAGTCAAAAAGACCCTTGGGTCCGAGGCTTCCATGAATAGCCTTACCCTTTGCTTCCATATACCAAAGTTTTCTTTGGAGCATATAGGCAACTTCATTGACCCCAACACTTTCTTCATTCCACTGTTGGCCATTGGATTTCAGATTTGACTACTCCTGTATAGGATCTGATCAGACTGTTAAGTCCTTTTGATCAACTTGCCTCTGATTCCACTTGATAGTTTATATAGGTGTAGTCAATAATACCTAGAGGGGGGGTGAATAGGTTTTACTTATTTTTTTATATAATCCTGATGTATCTAGCTGCAAGAAACTCAAACACAGAAAGCACACAAGGATTTATAGAGGTTCCTCAAAACAGGGTGTCTTGAGTAGTCCTCTTTCCCCCTTCACCTTTCTAACAGTGAGTTAGACAAGGCCGCAAATTCCAATCTCAGCTCCTTGAGCTTACACCACAAGTTCCTCAGAACTTCTCAGATCAAGAGTGATCCTACCTCAGGCACAACAACCCTACACTCAGGCTCAGCAGCCCTACACCTCAGGCACAGCAGCCCTACACTCAGGCTCAGCAGCCCTACACCCAGGCACAGCAGCCCTACACTCAGGCTCAGCAGCCCTACACCTCAGGCTCAGCAGCCCTACACTCAGGCTCAGCAGCCCTACACCTCAGAGTTATGTAACTCCTACCACTCAGAAATCACACAGATCTCCTACCTCAGACTTATCAAGAAGTCCTACCACTCAAGATGTCAACACAACTTTACACACAGGCTTAACAGCCTTTCACTCAGGCAACAATGACTTACAAGGATATAAGAGTGTTTGTACTAATTACAGAAGATAAAAGTATTACTCTCAAGTCTTCTGTTTCCTTTCTTCAGATCTGAAGGACAGCAGCTTCATATTTGAATCACCTTGATCTTCTTCTTCAGCAAAGCAGAAGATCAACTTGCCCTTCTTGAGTTGGTACAGGAAGAGCTAACTAATCTCCTTCAGAAGATTAACTTCAGCTCCAGAGAATAACTTCAACTGGCTGAAACATGAATGCTCGATTGTGGCTTGCAGCAAAAGCTTTTCAATGGAACAGTGCTTGTTGTTGTGCCCTAGCTTTTGCTTTTATACCTCCAGAAGGCTTCAACGGCTATTTCGATCCTCCTGACACAGTATGGGGGCAGATTGGAGTTGCTTTTCCCTTTTTATTTTTGCTTGCGCCAAAAGCAGATCCGGTCAGTGCATTTGAATCTGTCTCAGCGGTTGGGCTGAGACAGCTTCCAGTCTCAGCGGTTTGCTCCAGTCTCCTTCTCAGTGGATCCGCTGAGACGGCTCCTCGTCTCAGCGGTTTTGACCCTTAGTCTCAGCGGTTTTGCTGAGATGGATCTTCATCTCCTTGTAGATGATTTCTTCTTATCTAAGGGCATGATTGGCCCTTCCTTTTGAATTACCTGTGCCTGTATATCCTACACAAGTATAGCTTTGTTAAATACAATATGTCCTTAGCATTGAGAGTGATGCCTCTTCAAATCAAGGTAATATTGAGGGCAATATACCCAACAACTCCCTATGAGGTAATCTGAAGGAGACGCCGAAGAATCGCTAAAGATTGTTGATGTCCAAGCATGCGTTCTTCGCGTTGAGTTAGCGTGTTGATCCAAGCCTCCTTCGATTCCTCCCTTTGAAATTGAGTGGGAGATGTGTTGGTCTAGAAATATGGCCCTCTCAGAGTTTCTGAAGTGCTGGAATAGGGCTCTTATCAATCAACAATCAGAGACTTCGAAATCATCCATTTTATAGAACTTGAGCTAACGCCGGCATTGAGTTCTAATGTCGGGCATTGACCATGTATATCAAAATATTGATGGCTCGGATCTTCAGAAGAGGAAGGAGATTCTGCACTTTAGGAATTGTTTATTTTAGGCAATCCTAACGCCGGCGTTAAGGCTAACGCAGGCGTTGAGGCAAATCATTCCTAAAGTTCATCCTTCAATCACAGCTGCTTCCTCCTTGCCATAATCATCGATTGTTAACGCCAGCGTTAAGGCCTAACACCTGTCGTTAAACTTCTTTCTCTTTTTATTCAGTCGGCATGCCATCCCGTCGATCGGCAGACCATCCCTTCAATCGACAGACCATCCCGTCGAACGCTAACGCCCAACGTTAAGACCTAATGCCTGGCGTTAGACAACTTTCAATCTTTCTACTTGTGGATAGTACCAGACCAGTATTGCAGCAACCTGGTGTCATATCTGTCCAAACCTGCATGCTAAAAACACAATGGCAAACAAGATCAAATACAAGTAGGATTTGTTGTTCTCAAAATAAAGGGATGCAGAAAACCATGTTCCAATAATCTCTCCCTTTTGATAATAACAAATCCAATAGAGATAAATCATAATCATATATAAGATGTGTGTTTTTAGAAGGATATATGACACATAGTAATCATAGAGATAATAATAAGAGTTATAGTTCTTCTAACATTGTTCTCCCCCTTCTTAAGTGCTCCCCCTTAGTGTATGCACCCATAGACTAGATTCATGCTACCTCTTAATCTAGTGAATCCTACTCCGTGTGATTTATCACTTTATTCTCCCCCTTTTGTTATTAGCAAAAGTGGGTGGAGTGAAACAAAACTAGAAAAAAGAAGAAAAAAGTTAGGACATAACTAAGAGAGGATTAAGAGTTTTGTGTAAACATAAAGTAAGTCATGATTGAGCTAAGGAAGAGAGTAGCACAGCGGAAAAAATATATGATAAGCGTGAAAGAACAATATTCCGTGATTTTACCAAAGGAATTCTACCACTTGCTTTTCAAATTAAATTTTAAGAAGAATATTACTTGTTGAAAGAAATGCAATATTGTTTGACAAGTACAAGTGAAAGACAAATCCTTAGAAATAAGCATGAGAACACATGGTAAAAACCATATAGTCAAATAGGAATGCGGAATGATAAAACAAAGTTATTAAGATTTATATTTTTGTAATAGTTTGATCATTTCAACAATATATCTAGACTCTTCACATTTGAGCATTGGAACTTTGAAAATTTTCATAACAAATAGGCAAGCATGAATCAACATATTCAAAAAGATAATAACTACAATGTAACCAATTCGTATTTCAAGTAAAGAAAACATTGTAGAAATCATGCATTGCAATCTAGTGCTTTTACTAAAATTTTTAGAGAATTATGTAATTTTGCAATAGAATCCAATTCCCATGAGTAGAAGCTTTATGAAAATCAATGATGTGTGCATAAGGTGTTTTGATAAAAGTATACAAGTGAAATGATCAAAACACATGACATAGTAATGAAATAGTAACAACAATATTAAGATTGTAATCTTATAATTACTTTCACACATCAATTTTAGAATTAAATTTCAAAGCACATAAAAGGAGGACAACTACTGTTGTTTACGGGGTGTCTACTTTATCACCTAGAGGGGGGGTGAATAGGTTTTTCAAATTTATTTCTTCCCCTTTATGATGTTGTTGGTTTCTGATTAATGGATCTATAAAATAAAGATCAAAACACAGAAAGCGCACAACGATCTATAGAGGTTCCTCAAGACCGGGTGTCTTGAGTAGTCCTCTCTCCCTCTATGCCTACCCAGCAATGTGCTAGGCTCAGCAAACTTTGCCAAAAGCTTCAGGCCCTCAAGCCTTACAACACGGACCCGCAAGTCCCAATAACCTAGGCCCGCAAGCCCCTACTGCCCCTGAGCCCGCAAGCTAGACACTCAGGCCCTCAAGCCCTACAACACGGACCCGCAAGTCCCAACAGCCTAGGCCCGCAAGCCCCTACTGCCCCCGAGCACTCAAGCTCGACAGATTGCACCCGCAAGTGCACTACCCTAGCCCTCAAGCCTCACAGCTCTCCAGCCCTCAAGCTAGACAATTTGGCCCGCAAGCCTTACAAGAAAATACAGTCCAACAACCGTTCTTCTGCCTGATGGAGATCAGCAATTTAGCCTGATGATGATTGGCTTCTAACGATTGAAGAAGATTCTTCTGATTCAGATCTTGGATAGCGTTGTTCTTCTTCAATCTCTACTTTTTGCCTGATGTTGAACGACGACTTCTCAGTCAGTGAAGATGACTGATTCTTTTGAGAACGCTTGAATCTTGTTCTCTTTCTTCTCTACTGAATATACTATTCTATTGAAGAGCGGCGGGATTCATTTTCTCATTCTTTTTCTTACCCAGCAAGCTTCTTTCTTTCTGATATATTTCTTCTTGATCGATTGATTTCATATTTGGGCAACATCTAATCTCTTTTATAAGACTGCGAGGTCCCCAACGGTCTTCTGAAAAAGTGCCTTAAGTGTCAGACGCTCCTTTCCTTAAGAGCACGCGCTGATTAGACAATCAGGCGGCGGCATTAATTGCTAACATCACATCCGTAAGATTTGAATTCTATCATGAAGATACTTGCATCAGTACAACGACAAGCTACCTCTGACTATGTCATCGCGTTCTTCCTTCTTGCATCATGTCTTCGTGATCACATTGTTCTCTCGATGACATTCGTTCTTTACGACGATGTTTGTTCTTTCTTGATGACACGGCCACTTTGGTGAAGTCGACGATACTGCGTCTTCTCTGCATTCGACGATCTTGCTTCTGCGTTCGACGAACACACCAAATCTCAGTGGTCGTCGATCTTCCTTCTGAGCTCGACGAATAGCATTCTGCGATCGACGAACTGCATTCTGCGATCGACGAACTTGCCATCCTTTATTCGACGATCGGCATTCTTCATTCGACGATCTTGCTATGTCTCAGCGATCGATGAACACGCTACTTCTCAGCGGTTGCTTTGCTCATCATCACGACGACAAGCATACTTTGTCGACGATGTCTCAACGATCGACGAACACGCTACTTCTCGGCGGTTGCTTTGCTCATCATCACGATGACAAGCATACTTTGTCGATGATGTCTCCTATTCTTCTCAACAACATTTCTTTAATTTCCTGAGACTTTAAGCTAGAGAAATAATCAAATACAGAGTGAAGTAGTCTTGACTTGGTGACTTCTTCAAATCAGGAATCATGTGGGCAAGATTCCCAACAATCTCCCCCTATTTGAAGAAGTCAAAATCTTAATTCAAGACTACTTTCACTAGACAATAAATATTATGACTTTAACTTTGAGCATGTAAGAGTATACTTATCTTTGCTGAACTTTCTGAGTACATCATCAAGCTTGTAGCTCCCCCTAGATTTGATGTCTCTTCTTTTATGGCTCCCCCTACTTCTTTGCTCCCCCTATCTTTGAGGTCGTCTTCTTGAACATTTGATGCAACATTTGATGCCCTTTCTCCCCCTTTCTGACTTCTTTTCTGGAGCACTTCTTTTAAGAGACAATAGTTCAAGGCTCCCCCTACCTTTGAGGTCTTTTTGGGAGCATCTTGTGTTGAACATGTTGATGCCATTTTCCCCCTTTCTGACTTCTTTTTCTGCCTATCTTTCCCTTAGGTAGCAAGCTCCCCCTTGATCAGTCATAATTTAACCAGATTTTTTATTCTACTTCTTATTGGTCCAAGAGATCAGTCTTCCATCAAGGAATTGACATGTTCCTGAGGTACACTTCCTGTCTTCCATGCATCCTGCATTTCCTACAACTGATGTCTAGCATAGACATGTGTGTAATTATACAATATTTCTAGCTAGGCACATATTGTGCAAGGAACGTTATCAGTTTCTAGCAAGTAAAGACTAAATATCGCAGTAATTCAATGTCTAAGGATTCCAAATATACCAAGGATAACATGCAATATTCACACAGGCATATGCCTTATAAGTATTTAATAATTGTTCACATATAAGACTAGTAATATGACTGGACTAATTTAACGCAGTATTAACTCTTAGACATCGATTTTTAAATGGGATGTCTTCTTAGGGCCTGCTGGAGCTTGATTCCTTCGCTTCTTTCTTCATCTTTCGACTGTAGAAATTCCTCTGCTTTGGGATTTTCTTTGGAGGAGGAGGAGGGTCGTGGGGAAAGGCCATCTTGTGCCGTGTTCTTTCTTCCAGCTCTTTCACATGACGGTTCCATTCAATAGAGGAGTACACTCTTTCATGGTCAACCTGACCATGTCCGAATGATATCCATGATTCAGTGATGATTTCCTTCGATCGAGGACTCCACCTACTATATTCTGGGTCCTGGTTGACCTCACTTATTCTTTTCTCCCTGTACTCCTCGCAGGAGTTCTTCCTTTTCCTTCTTGTAGTTGCAGATTCGCCAGATTCAGCTTCCGAGTCAGAGCTGGTGGAGGGTTTAGTGGGTATGCACGCGAAAGGAGTTATCTGGAGTGCTTGCCTAACTTGATCACTTACCCATTTTGCTTGATGCGCGCAAGCAGCTACACTTCCCTTTATCTCTTCCCGGATTTCTTCTTCGATCCTCCTCTCCCCGTCTTGGATGTCTTACTTTACTGACTCCTTAAGCTCAAATAGGTGTTCCAGTATTTCGTGATCTCCGACGTCGGTGACATTTCTGACTTCCAGGAGAGGAGCGTCTAGGGTTTGTTCGAGGTCGGTGATTCTGTTTAGGATGACGACTGTGGATTGCGCATGTAGAGCTTGGTTTTGAGAGATGTCATCCTTTATGGATTTCACCTCCTCCTTCATCTCATCTCTGATTTTATTTATGCCCTTTTCTAGGAGGATTTCCATTCGCTCCCATAGGTTGGTGAGCGTAACAATGGAGGGAATCTCACAGCTTCCTTTCTCTGTTGACTTTTTTCCTGAGAAGATGATAGATCGGAGACGAAGAGGTGGTTTGTCGAGGAATGTATTAGGGCAAATGAGCTCCATCCTAGATATTTACTCTACTTATAGTGGGAGTAGGTGAAGAGGCGTGCACTCATTTTTTGAGTTTATTGAGGAGGAATCGATGTGCGCTGCATTGAGCGGCTCTTATTTATCTAATTTAATAATATTTACGTTATTCAGGCGCTATTCCGTCCATACAATTTTGTTATTAAAACATGTCTAGGATACGCATTCTTCCTAACGTGTCTGCCTACGGCATTCTTTCGCCCTGCTTGGATGTTGTCTTTTCATACCAACCCTGCACTAAGATTGTTAGTGTGCTAATTTTGTTGTTCTGCCGATGGGTCAGAATAGCCACCATGTCCAAGGCCCAGATTTACTTCTGGGGGACACTTGGACTACCTGCAAGACAAGATTACAATCCCTTAGGAACCCAAATGAATTTGGGTCCTTGGAATTTGTTAGCATTAATAGGCATACTGGATTTAGTTACTTCAGGATATACATAGTTGTAATGAATAAAGCGTTTTGCAGGCTTATCATTCGTTACCTTTGGAGCAGTTGGATTGTAACAACAATCGATTGCAAAGTGGCCTGTCTTGCCACAGTGCCAGCATTCAAACCTGTTGAATCGCCTTTTCTGACTGACTTTGTGAGCTGGGGTTCTTTGTGTGTGAACAAATGAATGAAGCACGGAAGGTGAGCTCTGCTGATGGTAAATGTGATTGTCGCCATTCATAGTTTCCCTTCTAGATTCATTCTTCTTTATTGATCTCTTCTTTGTTCTGAACTCAGCAAGTTCCTCCCACCTCACAACTTTCTGGGGTACCTTTGAGGTCTTGGGCATGTTCTTTGCTTCACTTGTGGAGCTCCCCTTTTTGAGATTCCCAAGATTGGGTTGCCTAGCCTTCATCCCGCAGGGTCTGTCTGATCTATCTTTCTGAAGGCATTCCAGCTCCCTTCTTTGAGTGGAGCAGTAACCATTGATTAGTGGAGGGGAGGTCTCTAGTTTGAAGGAGCTTGCTACTTGGTTTCCTTTAATGGAAGATTTGTCCTCCATAGTTCTGACTTTATTAGCCCTCGTCTTCAGGAAGCCTGCCTTATTTCTATCCTTCTTTAGAAGCATAATCTCCTTGGTGAGAGAGTAGCATGCTTCCCTGTTATCTATCAGCGCCTTCATAGTTTTTCCAAACTTGCACATCAGGTCAAGGTTGGAGTTTGCATTGTAGTCTCTCTTGAGCTGGCAGAAATCTGCATTCTCCAGAGGCAGCCTTTCAGCCTTCTCTGAGAGATCATGATTTCTAGCTTGAAGAGAGGAGATTTTTCCATCCTGCTCCTTGCACAGCATTTTGAGCATCTTGACATCTTCTAAAAGGTCATCATATGACTTGGGCCAGTCATCATTACCAGATGAGCTCGTCTTCGATTCTGAATCTGAAGTAGATATAGGAGCTCTTATGCATACTTGTTCAGGTGAGACTTCATCCTTGATTTCTTCCTCTAACTCAGATAGGACAGTCAGTCCAAACTGATTTCTGTCTTCTGAGTATGAACAGCTTGATTCACTATCACTCAGAGTTTTATTCTTTCTCTCAGCTGCAGTGCCTCCAACTTCTGAGAATCCTTTCATGAGGACTGTCAGAGAGTCCCACATCTCTTTAGCTGTTGTGCAGTGGATCAATTTTTGGAGTATAAAAGTATCAACTGCAGCAGCTATGATGTCCCTGGCTTTTTTGTCCAAGTTAACTAGAATCATCTCATCCTCAGTCAATGTCTTGGATGTGGTCTTGGGAGCATATGGCCCTTATTGAGTGATTTGAAACATCCTGGGATCCAAAGCTTCCATGTATATTCTGGCTCTAACTTTCCACAGGGGAAAATTTTCTCTACAACACATAGCTATTCTTGACTCCATTCTAATGATCCTTAGACACCCGCTGGCAGATCTGTTCAAGCTGTTAAGCTTTTCTTTGAACAACCTCCCTATGATACCACTTGTTGTTTATGGGTGTCTACTTTATCACCTAGCCGGGGGTGAATAGGTTTTTCAAATTTATTTCTTCCCCTTTATGATGTTGTTGGTTTCTGATTAATGGATCTATAAAATAAAGAGCAAAACACAGAAAGCACACAACGATCTATAGAGGTTCCTCAAGACTGGGTGTCTTGAGTAGTCCTCTCTCCCTCTACGCTTACCCAGCAGTGTGCTAGGCTCGGCAAACTCTGCCAAAAGCTTCAGGCCCTCAAGCCTTACAACACGGACCCGCAAGTCCCAACAGCCTAGGCCCGCAAACCCCTACTTCCCCCGAGCCCGCAAGCTCGACACTCAGGCCCTCAAGCCCTACAACACGGACCTGCAAGTCCCAACAGCCTAGGCCCGCAAGCCCCTACTGCCCCCAAGCCCTCAAGCTCGACAGATCGCACCCGCAAGTGCACTACCCTAGCCCTCAAGCCTCACAGCTCTCCAGCCCTCAAGCTAGACAATTTGGCCCGCAAACCTTACAAGAAAATACAATAATACAACCATTCTTTTGCCTGATGGAGATCGACAAATTATCCTGATGATGATTGGCTTCTTACGATTGAAGAAGATTCTTCTGATTCAGATCTTGGATAGCGCAGTTCTTCTTCAATCTCTACTTTTTGTGTGATGTTGAACGGCGACTTCTCAGTCAGTGAAGATGACTAATTCTTTTGAGAACGCTTGAATCTTGTTCTCTTTCTTCTCTGCTGAATATATAATTCTATTGAAGAGCGGCGGGATTCTTTTTCTCGTTCTTTTTCTTGCCCAACAAGCTTCTTTCTTTCTGATCTATTTCTTCTTGATCGATTGAATTCGTATTAGGGCAACATCTTATATCTTTTATAAGACTGCGAAGTCCCCAACGGTCTTCTGAAAAAGTTCCTTAAGTGTCAGACGCTCCTTTCCTTAAAAGCACGCGCTGATTAGACAATCAGGCGGCGGCATTAATTGCTGACATCACATCCGTAAGATTTGAATTCTGTCTTGAAGATACTTACATCAGTACAATGACAAGCTATCTCTGACTATGTCGTCGCGTTCTTCCTTCTTGCATCATGTCGTCGTGATCACATTGTTCTCTCGACGACATGCGTTCTTTACGATGATGTTTGTTCTTTCTCGACGACACAGCCACTTTGGTGAAGTCGACGATACTGGATCTTCTCTGCGTTCGACAGTCTTGCTTCTGAATTTGACGAACATGCCAAATCTCAGCGGTCGTTGATCTTCCTTCTGTGCTCGACGATCTTCCTTCTGCGTTCGACGAATAGCATTCTGCGATCGACGAACTGCATTCTGCAATCGATGAACTTGCCATCCTTCGTTCGACGATCGGCATTCTTCGTTCGACGATCTTGCTATGTCTCAGCGATCGATGAACACGCTACTTCTCAGCAGTTGCTTTGGTCATCATCACGATGACAAGCATACTTTGTCGACGATGTCTCAGCGATCGACGAACACGCTACTTCTCGGTGGTTGCTTTGCTCATCATCACGACGACAAGCATACTTTGTCGACGATGTCTCTTATTCTTCTCGACGACATTTCTTTAATTTCCTGAGACTTTAAGTTAGAGAAATAATCAAATACAGAGTGAAGTAGTCTTGACTTGGTGACTTCTTCAAATCAGGAATCATGTAGACATGATTCCCAACAACTACCAAGGTACTTCACACACACAATGCTCATTAAGACTTATCAGAGAGCGAAGTATAGCTTGGGGGATCACATTAGCTTTGTTATATATATATATATATATATATATTTATTTATTTATGATCTGGTGTACAAATAGAAGTGATAATAAAAATGTGTTTGCACAAGACACTTTACAATTCTTTCCAAGGTGCTCAACCTCACAATGCTCATTAAGACTTATCAGGATATATATATATTTTTTATGATCCGGTGTACAAATAGAAGTGATAATAAAAATGTGTTTGCACAAGACACTTTACATTTCTTTCCAAGGTGCTCAACCTCACAATGCTCATTAAGACTTATCAGGAGGGTGAGTAGTGCTTTGTGGAGATATCTTTGGCTTTTTATTTCAGATTTTTATTTTGGGCCAAAAGGTCTCTGAATTCACTTGTTGTTGCAAACATTAATATTATTGAAATAACACTTATATGTGTGCATGCAATTTATTTTTTGAAAGACGGTGTAGGTAATTTAGACATACAACTTAATGTGTTAAAACTATTACACTACACAATCAAGCAAGACTAAGATTATGAGCACATGTAGATTACCAAAATAGTGAGTGTATGAATCATTGATTAACATAAAACATTACTCATACTTAGAGGCATGCAAGGCAATCATATACAATTATCTATAGACTATTTCATTGTACATAATCAGATTAAGGTCAAGGCATGACAAAAATAATGTTTAGAAAATTTGAAATTAAAATTAGACATTGAAGAAAATCCTTGTGAGTATGCCAAAATCAATTTTGACCATTGGAAACAAATTAACAAATATGATTGCTCTTGTGAAGCTTTATAGTCAAACCATAATTTTGTAAAGAGTTAAAGCAAAACAAATAACAAAAACATATTTTTGATCATTTTGAATTATTTGGATTTTTTTGTATTTTGGAATAAAACGACAAAATTAATAACAAAATAATTTGAAATCAGACAAAATAAACTGAGAAAAATCAATAGAAAAATACCAGAAATATGCTAGAGAAAGCAGAAGTGCAATTTGGTTAGAAAGGCTAACACCTGGCGTTAAGTAGTTAATGCCCAAACAGTACTCTATTTTTTGAGATTTTTGAAAAACTTTTCTTTGGAATAGGTAGTATGTATATAGACCTTCTTAGTGTAGAAATTTCAGAGAAGTTGGAAATGATTAGAAGGCTATGTAAGCATGTTTTATTTGTTCAAAAATGATTTTTATATTTTTATTTTGTTTTCATATATTTGTGTTTTACAAGATCATTAGAGCTCAAAATGATAATATATGCAAAACACAACATAAGCATGTTCGATTAAACCAAGAATGCATGAATAATATTAAAGACTGTATGCACAAAATATGATATAGGTATGTCCTAGATTATAATACCCAAACTATATGTCTACACACTAGTCCTGTACTAAGTGACAGATGGGCATGAGGAGCTGCACACATGCCCTAGGTTGGGGTGTTAATCCATATGCACACATTAGAGAATGCTCAACCTAGCACTCTTTCCCCCCAGTGCCTCGCAAGGCCCCACTGGAACCCTCCCCGGTTAAGGATAAGACATGACTTAGAGGTTAGGTCTTCCAATGCATACAATCCTACGCCCTCGCTATTGTGAGACACATAATGTGGGATAATGATCATGGACATCCTAAGCATTTTGTCCTATGGAAACAATTTAAAGTCACATAGTTATTTTATCTTTCAATTTTTCTACTTTAAAATGGATTCATTATGGCATTATTTAATAACTAGCATGAATGATAATATTTATTAGTTGATAATGCTAGTATGATGAGTTCATATTATGCCATAAGAATAATGCATGTCTTTTAAATTGATAGAAATTCAATTTGTAGACCTTGAATTAAGTGATGATTTGATTTGATGTTATTGATATCATGGTGATTCTAAGGTCTAGATATAATATGATATATGCAACCACAATACATTATTTATTCATATAATTATCATGATCACCAATCATATGATAGAACCAAAAGGATCTTTTGCAGTTATGTGTAATGTTTGAATTAAAAGATCTTTTGATATTACATAATATAATTATGATTATTAATTTTATCACATAGAAATTTTGATACTCATAATTAATATTTGTAAGTGAAATATATAAAACAATTCATATTCAACCCTTTCAAAATATTAAAAAGAAAGATTGTACGGTGAAGAATGAATCCAATGAGAAACAATTTTTTTTGTTATTTTTGAAAGGTTTTATAAATTTTCTCTTTGTTTTTTCAATATTAAACAAAAACATATATATATAATTTTCTTGACTTTTAATTTTCATTATTCTATTTTTCTTTAGCATAACATGGTATATCTAGCATAGACATTGATTTCTTCTTATAGTAAGTGATGATGCTAGAATGAAAAAATTATGGTAATAATGTTCAAGGTTATGTAAAGATTACAAGCATATGATTTGTTGGAAGGGAACACAGGGGCCTGTGACATAAAATCCGTAGACAAAAAAAATTACCGAAAACAAAAAAACTGATATAACTTCTAAACAGAGTTAAATTTTTGCAATTCTGAGGGTCCAAATGAACTCAAACGAGCAAAACTCATTTGCCATTGCATAGAACTTCTGTCCTCATTCCGAAAAGTTATTATGGGCGAAAATTGGACAAGCGGATCAAAATTTATGATTGTTTGAAGTTTGCGTCAAAATCTCGCATATTTTTGTAAATTAAATTTTTTTTTCAAAGACATGATTTTAGCAACTTTTCAGTTCCGATTTTTTATGATTTATGATTAAACATATTAGGGGATATCACAATGACACAAATATATTAAATACATAAGCAAAACTTGCGTATTTTGTAACTTTAGCCTAAGACCCCATAAATTTCTTTTAAATCCTTTTTTGACAATTATTTTATTAGTCTTGATAATATCATATAAGCATTTAGCATTTAATTTATAATAATGATATAATACTTTTAAAGGTAATGGATTTAAAGGGTTAAAAATAAAAAAGGATAGATAGGTCACTTGAGAGATGATATGACTTTTATTCAATTTCATTCAATTTGATTCATTAATGAATTTGTGGATTAATGTGTGAAAGTTGTTAAAATTTTTAATTTGAATCGTGTAGGAGTAAGCAGGAGTTGCACAACTGAGTTATAGCCAAACAACCACAATGCCACACAGCAACACAAGAAACTTTATTGAATCACAAACTTGATTTACAGTGCGAGGTATACATGGCGAGACATGATTCATAAGAATCACGAAGGAGAGAAGAACAAAACACCAAAAAGCAAAACTGGCGGTCTGACAAGCAGAGACCGCACAGACCGCTCAACTCCAGAGATCGCCTGGCTTGACCTGAGACCGCGCGAACAGAAAACAGACAGGTTGCCTGCAGTGGAAGACCGCCACCTCAGACCGCACGAACTGGAGCTTTATTGAACGAATAACTGAAGCTGTCGCCAGACCATAACTCAGATCGCCTAACCGCTGAAGGTCGCCTGATCGCTGAGCTCGATGCGAACAGCACAAGAACCAACATAAACCAGTTCGCAGACAGACCTCTGCCGAACTGCTTATTCAAGCCGTTGGGAATCACCAAGAAAGGAGACCGCAACCTGCTGACCGCAAACCTGCGAACACAATAAATAGTCAACTCGCTTCCGAGACCGCCCGACCTCAAAGTTGAGACCGCACGAATTAACCCAGGCTCTAGTTCTTACAACTCTTGTTATGAATGACGGGCCCTGCACCCCTATTTATAGGCTTGTAGATGGATGTCATCACCGCACAGGAGGGATACAATCACCACCCGTCAGATCGTCAGCGGTCTCACAAGGGCAGCCGCGCGATCACACAACTTGGATAACCTTCCGTCCAAGACCGCAGATCCGCAGACAGATCACGCACAAGCCGCACGAGCATGAGACCGCGCACAAACCACGTGGGCACAAGAATGCTCCTTCCTTAGATCGCCTGGAGAAAACCAAGAACCATCTGACCGACTTCAGACAAGTCGCCAGATCGCCAAGCACAAACCGCCCGGTCACAGCGGTTACATAAAACAGACCGCCCAGTTTTCTACAAAGGAGATAGACAACCCAAGAAGAACAACCCGGGACGAGACCGGAACAACTAGGAACAAACCAGTCAATCAGCAGACTGCCAGAACCAGACCGGCAGAATAGACTGGCAGAGCACAAGCGCAGACCGCGCGGTCTCTGCGGTCACCCAAAATCAGACCGCCCGGTCAACTCCACTTCACTTCAATAATTTCAACACTCCCCTTGAAGTGGAAAGTGGACACTAGCCCGAGTAAACTCCGCAACCGGGTAAACGGTCCTTTTGCCAGCGGCTTTGTGAAGATGTCTGCAACATTGTCCGCACTCCGAACATGCTCGACCATAAGAGATCCTCCCAACACCTTTTCACTAATGAAATGGTGTTCATTCTCAATATGATTGGTCCTCGCGTGATAGACTGGATTATTAACCAGCTTGAGAGCACTCTCATTGTCCCCGCGTAGCATAGTGGGACCTCGAACCTCCTCATGAACGTCCTCTACCAACCTCCTGAGCCAAACGGCTTCCTGAGCTACCAAGGCCGAAGCATTGTATTCCGCTTCTGTGGTAGATACAGACACCGAGTCCTACTTTTTGCTGCACCAAGAAATAGTTGTGGGGCCCGTCATAAAGACAAAACCAGACGTTGATCTTCAATCATCCACGTCTCCCCCGTAATCAGCATCCATGTATACAAGCAACTCCAAGCTTGACCCTCTCCTATATAGGAGACCCAAATCAGAGGTCGACTTCAAATAATTCAGAATTCCTTTTGACACTAGAAGATGAGGCTTCCGTGGCTCCGCCATGTACCGACTCACTTAGCCAACTGCATAAGCAATATCAGGCCTCGTGATGGTCAAGTAGATCAAGATCCCAACCAGAGCTCGGAACACCAATGGATCAGATAGAAATCTCCCCTCATCCTTTCGAAATTTATGATGATGTTCTAGAGGTATAGAGCTGCTCTTCCCTTCCTCCATGCCAAATCGTTGAACGATCCACTCCGCATATCCGGCCTGAGAAATGAGCACTCCGCTCTCCCGCCTCTGAACCTCGAGTCCAAGGAAATGGTGAAGCTCACCCAGATCCTTCATCTCAAATCTGATAGCAAGCTCAGTTCTCAGCCTTGCTACTGCCTCCTTCGAGTTCCCGGTGACAATCATGTAATCCACATACAGCAAGACAATGACCTGAAGTGCCCCCCCCTTCTTGACGAACAAGCTAGAATCAGAGTTTGAAGCAAAGAACCCGCAGAATAGAAGATACTCCGTGATCTTTCCATACCACGCCCGAGGCGCTTGCTTCAAACCATACAGGGCTTTCTTCAGTTTGCATACGTAGTCCGGACACTCCTCCGAGATGAAACCCGGCGGTTGGATCATAAAGATATCCTTGTCGATCTCGCCATATAAGAAGGCATTCTTGACGTCGAGCTGCCAAATCTCCCATCCACTTGAAGCCGCCAAAGCAATAACAAATCGGACCAAAGTCATCTTTGCCACAGGACTAAACGTCTCATCATAATCTTCACCATACTGCTGTGAGAACCCGCGAGCTACAAGGCGAGCCTTGTATCTCTCGATTGTACCGTCAGCTTTCTTCTTGAGTTTATAGACACACTTGCATGTCACAGGGGTAATGCCCCTGGGCCTGGGCACTAGAGACCAAGTCTCATTCTTCTTGAGAGCATCCATCTCCTCTTGCATAGCAATGTCCCACTGCTTCACGCCTTTGGCCTTCTCAAAGCTCGACGGCTCCCTCTCATCCAAGGGACCAGCAAAGAAACATGAGACAAAGCTCATCATGTTTCCTCCTGTGTATCGATCCGGTGGCTTAATAGTCCTCTTCGACCTCCTAAGAGGTTGCACCTGACTAGCCACCTCCTCAGCTGCTTCTTATGTGCTAGCTCCTCTTCCAGATGAACTTGGAGCATCGCTCCCCCTACTTCCAGAACCTGAAGCCTCCATCTCTGAGCTTGACACAACAGGAGCTCCTGGTGAAACAGGCAACTCCACTTGAAGATTTTCCGCAGCCTTCCCTTCTTCATCAACCCTGTTCTCCGGCAGTTCAACTCCTGAACTCCCCTTGTAGGAAGTCACCTCATCGAACACCACATCCCGAGATACAAAAGATCTTCGAGTCTCAGGATCCATGCATCTCCATCCCTTCTTTCGCTCATCATATCCAACAAAGACTAGCTTCCTTGCTTTCGCATCTAGCTTTGTCCGAAGAGCATCAAGAATATGCACATAACAGGTTGACCCGAACACCCGAAGGCGTGCAACACTTGGTTTCTCCTTGAACATCAGTTCGTGAGGGGTCTTCATGTTGATAGGACTTAGAGGCATCCTTTTGATGACATAAGCCGCACAAGACATTCCCTCCGCCCAGAAGGACTTTGGGATACTCTTGGCATGAAGCCAGCATTTGCAAGTTTCCGTCAGATGACGGATCTTCTGTTCTGCAACGCCATTTTGCTGTGGAGTATGGGCACAAGTGAGCTCTCTCCGAACGCCGTGTTTCCTGCAAAAACTTGAGAACTCACCAGAGGTGAACTCCCCACCATTGTCAGTTCTCAATTTTTTCACCCGCAGGCCTAACCGACCTTCAACCAGCTCCTTGAACTACACGAACCTCGCAAAAGCTTCCGACTTCTCTTTCAAAAAATACACCCAGACATATCTGGTGTAATCATCAATCAACACCAACATATATATGTTGCCTCCAAGGCTTGGGGTGGCAGTCGGTCCCATCAAATCACTGTGAATGCACTCCAACGGCGCTTTGCATCTTGTTTGTGATTTATCAAATGGAAGTCGATGAAACTTACCAAACTGACATACCGCACAAACATGACCATCTCCATAGGAGGACAAGCTAGGCAAGCCCTTGACAAGGCCCCTTACCGCCATAGCCTTCAATTTATCCATGCATACATGCCCCAACCTTTCATGCCATATAGCCGCGCTATCATTGGTCTTCATTTTATCAACATAGGTACTTGTCGATAACACGACCAAGTCCTTCACCCTCTTTCTAACATGGATAACAACTCCCTTTATCTCTGGTTGAGTTCTAAGAAACTTCACTTCTGTTGGGCCAAACAGAACGTGATAACCGGCATCGACCGCATTGGTCATAGAGAAGAGATTCTTCTTCATACCAGGCACGTGATAAACACTCCTCAAGGTGAGTGGACCCTTATCACTGCTCAGAGAGACAACACCTTCTTGTTCTACTGCATGAACAGAATTATCAGCCGTTATGACAGCATCGTTACCTGAGTAAGGCGCCAAAGAAGAGAACTTTGATTCATCCCTGGTGAGGTGATGCCCACACCCTGAATCAACAATCCAATCCTCTTCGAAGTTGATGGCAGCCAAGGCCTTAACGGGCATAGCCGTCATATTAGCCGCAAAGGCTCCTCCCCATCCAGCTTCATCAGACTTTGGCTTCTCCTTCTCCGCAGTATGTCCCGACTGAAGATTGACCCGGCAATCCTTCTTGAAGTGGCCGGTCTTATTGCACCTGAAGCACCTTGGTCCCTCTCCCTTCTTCTTCCCATCAGACTTAGGAGCATAACCCCTATCCTGTTGACCTGAAGTAGAGGGTCCATCATAACCCGGCTTCTTCTTCTTCTTCCCAGAGAACAACACATCACTATCTCCCCTAGAGATAGAAGTCCCCGCCATCTGTCTTGCCAAACTTTCTTGCGAAGCAAGTAAGTTCTCCAGCTCCAACAGAGATGGTTGATTTGCCCAACCCTGAACTTGTAACACCCCCATCCATTTGGGAGCATATAACAGAAGGTCCGGTCGGGGCCCCACGCCATATACTACAAAGCAAACGGGAATGTCACTTAATTGAAATATCGAACGACGCTATACAACGAAGCCTAACTCAGAGCATTCTATGCGGAAGCTGAAAAGAGACAAGATAAACACCAAAACCCGTACCCGGGTATGTCCACTTTTACTAAATAGGAATAAATGTTTTACAACACAAAATTTAGGCACAACGGCCTTACAATTTACCAACATCAGCGCGCAGGCCGACCATACATGAAAAGCAAAAGAACATCAAAAGGCCTTCAAGGGCCGCAGCAGCACAAGGGCTTCAGCCCGCTATGAGCCCGCTATGTTCCCACTCGGTCCAGCACCTGTACAACAAGCCCACCAAAAACGGTGGCAAAACAGGGCAACGGTCATCTAAAGCTGACCAAATTATAACGACCCCACCCCTTAGAGGGGGTGGCAGTTTCCCGTCCCTGCAAGAGCATCACAGCATATATATATATAACAGAATGAAGCGGCTAGCAAAGCCCACAACAGTTCATACATATGCAACAATCACAAACGTGGGAATGGCCTCCACGTCTCGTGCTCTCAGGCACTCTTTGGTGTACTCCGCCTTCCACCACCATCCAGTCTTGATGGCTTTGCCCTTCGAGGCTAAAGTCGGTGGCCCGAATACTAGGGCTCCCCCGTACTTTAATTGTGAACATCCCGTATTCCGAAGACTCTTTCCCATTGCTTCCCGACATGCTGTACGAGACTCACTAATCAGGTGCTGCAATGGTGCGGTTTCAGGTTCGCCAAATGCCCGTTGTTTACAGCTCTCGTTGTACAACACTAAAAGCGGGTATGGCGTTCCCTCAGCCCAGGTATTCTCAATTAGCCGGCTCTACGGGCCGCTAATTCATCCACCAGGACACCCTCACAGGTCGGCCACACAGGCCTCAGGTCCTCCCAATAGGTGGGCACAACAACATCACCAGAACTCAGTCTGGGAGCTGTCGCCGATAGCGCACAGAAACCCCATTTTGGCTTCTAGCTGTGGGTGCTTCCCGGGGCACACCCCCAGGCATTGCTGCACACGCAGTAGCACTCACACTGCCTCAGAACGCACAAAATCACCAGAACCAAGTCTGGGAGCTATCGCCTGGCGATATTCAATATCGCCAGCGATAGTGAACAGAACTCCACTTCTGCTTCTAACCTCGGGTGCTCCCCGGGGCACACCCCCGGGCGTTGCTGCGCATGCAGTAGCACCCTCTAGTCCTACGAAGCACTATAACAACATGAGTTTTCCCCCCAGCACGCACAATATCAAAAGCATCACCAATCCGGACGAACCATCTCGGATGGGCTTCACACAGCGCACCTATGCCCATTTTACGCATGGACTCTACATGTATGCAAGATTTGACGGGGATAACACGAATCGACCCGTCGGAGGCCACGACCTCACCCTTTTGGGTAGGGGCCTCAACGATGCTCGGAAATGGACTAGGACACGTCCAAATGAGGGTAGAAGAGATCGTTACCCTTAGACGCCGCTTCGAAGCCATGGCTTGATATTTGGCACGGTTGGAAAGGAGCGTCTTGCCCTCCTCTACGCGTAGCCACCAACGGATCGGGATTCGGCGTAGGAAACCTCCACCAAAGATGAGCTCTAGGGTTGGAAAACCCTATTCATCACCACCACCAAGCTCCTCCTTCTCACCAAAACAAAACCCTTAGTGAATAAGGAAGAGAAGAGGGGTTTCGGCCTCCCTATGCCAGCTCCCGAGCCAATCAACCCAAAACCAGCCCCAAAAGTCCAAGTGCCATCAATGCCCATGATTTTGGCTGCAAAGTACAAATTGGCGCTGTCGTCGGCGATAGGCGCTATCGCCTGGCGACAACGGTAAAGAACCGACTCTGACCAGTCAACGCCACCGCTGCGAACAGTGCATGACACGTGTCACGGTGTCGCCTGCGTTAGCACTTACCGCCGCCCGACAGCCTCTCCAGAACCCTTCTCAACAGAACGCTATCGCCGGGCGACAGCCGCTATCGCCGGCAATAGCGTTGGATTCCAGAAATCCAACTTTCTGATTTGAGGTCTTACAACCCTCCCCTCCTTATAAAAATTTCGTCCCGAAATTTGTAAAAACAGGCATATATAGATATATCCAAAAAGGTCTTTACATAAAGGGGAAAAAGAGAGATAAACGTCACCGAAACAGCTCGGGGAACTCCTCCATCATGGTCTGCTCACGCTCCCATGAGAGTTCCTCGCGACCGCAGTTATCCCAACGGACCTTTACCATACGGATCGCCTTGTTCTGCAACTGACGCACCTCAGCATCCTCGATGCTAACGGGCCTGACCGCCGTCTTAAGCCCACTATCCACGGGCGCCTGATCCGCCACGACCACATGCGTAGGCTCTTGCACCGCCTTCCGCAACACGGAGATGTGGAATACATCATGTACTCCGCTCAGTTCCGCCGATAGTGCAAGCCTATAAGCCGCCTCGCCGACGCGCTCGATGATCTCAAACGGTCCAAGGTATCTCGGACTCAGCTTTTTCAAGCGTCGAATCCTGGATACACCCTTGAACGGCCTGATCTTCAAGTAGGCCCAATCGCCAACGGTGAACTGGACGTCGCGGTGCTTCGCATTATAGTACCTCGCCTGCCTATCCTACGCAACCAAAAGCCTCTCCCGGATCATACGTACCGTCGAAGTCACCTATTAGACGTCTTTCCTCTTGAAGAGCTTCGTCTCGCCCGTTTCCGCCCAAGCTAAGGGAGTGCGGCACTTCCTGCCATAGAGGGCTTCGAAAGGCGTCATCTGAATACTCGCCTGGTAGCTGTTGTTGTACGCAAACTCAACAAGAAAGAGGTGATCTTCCCACCCCTTGCTGAAATCCAGGACGCACATCCGGAGCATGTCCTCCATCGTCCTATTGGTACGCTCAGTTTGGCCATCCGTCTGAGGATGAAAGGTTGTGCTAAATTGCAGCTTCGTACCTAATAGACAGTTGACTAGCCTCCAGTCGCTCGAAGTAAAGCGTCCATCTCGATCACTGACGATGCTACGGGGCACACCGTGCAATCGTACTATTGTGTCAACATACAGCTTCGCTAACTTCTCCACCGAGTCATCCCTCCGGTTGGGGATAAAGTGCGCCACCTTCGTCAGCCGGTCTACGACGACCCAGATGGCATCATTCCCGCACTGTGATCTCGACATCCTATGCACGAAATCCATGGAAACGTCATCGAATTTCCACTCTGGAACCGGTAATGACTTCAAAAAGCCACCGGGCTTCTGACATTCCGCCTTCACTAGCGCACAAGCGTGGCATTTGGCCACATAGTGAGTGATGTCCCTCTTCATACCCGGCCACCAGAAAAGGACCTTCATGTCCTTGTACATCTTCGTGCTCCCCGGATGAACTGAATACCTGGTACGATGCGGCTCGTACATCAACTCATCCCGCAGCTCACCCACCTTGGGGACACACAATCGGTCGCCTCTCCACACCAACCAGTCACGCACCTGAAACTGGGCATCCGGCCCACCACCAGCCTCCTCCGCATAGCGCTTTAAACTCGGATCGAGTTCCAATGCCTGGCGGACTCTATCTGCGAGGTCATACTGCACCTCAGTCCAACTCAAACAGGCACCGGCACTGCTCCGCTTCTCCACTCAAGAAATACCCAAGGCCTCCAGGTCACGTATCAGGTGCTCATCATGCATCTGAATCCAGTTGGCCTGCGCTGGAGCCCTGCGACTGAGCGCATCTGCGACAACATTCCCCTTCCCGGGAGTATAGTGGATCTCGAAGGTGTAGTCCCCAAGGAACTCCATCCACCTCTGCTGCCACATATTCAGCCCCTTCTGCGTCAGAAGGTACTTCAGGCTCTTATGGTCCGTGAAGATGTCGATCTTCAAGCCATACACATAATGCCGCCAAAGCTTCAGGGCAAATATCACGGCCGCCAACTCCAAGTCGTGGACCGGATAGTTCCGCTCGTGCACCTTCAGCTGGCGAGAGCCGTACGCTATTACCTTGCCATGCTGCTGCAGGACACAGCCAAGGCCGCTCCCAGAAGCGTCAGTGTAGATCTCGTAGCCTTCCGTGCCGCAAGGCAAACATAAGATCGGAGTCGTGGTAAGCCGCCGCTTCAACTCCTCGAAAGCCTGTGCACACGCGGGCGTCCAAATAAACTCATGCATCTTCCGTGTCAGCGTCGTAAGAGGCAGCGCGATCCGTGAGAAGTTCTCCACGAAGCGCCTGTAATAGCCGGCCAGCCCGAGAAAGCTACGGACCTCCGCTACAGTAGAAAGGACAGGCCACTCCCTGATGGCCGCAACCTTCACCGGATCTACCGCCACACCCGCTCCACAAACCACATGGCCTAAGAACGCCACGGAAGGTAGCCAAAACTCGCACTTCGAGAACTTGGCATACAGCTGGTTCCTCCTCAGAACCTCCAAGACTACTCACAGGTGATCACCGTGCTCCTCCTCGGACTGAGAGTAGACCAGTATGTCACCAAGGAAGACGACCACAAACCGGTCGAGGTACTCTCGGAAAGTCTGGTGCATCAAGTCCATAAACACCGAAGGCGCATTAGACAGCCCAAACGGCATCACGGTGAACTCATACTGCCCGTACCTTGTACTGAAGGCAGTCTTCGGGATGTCGCACCCCCTGATCCGCACCTGATAATAGCCGGACTTCAAGTCCAGCTTTGAGTATACTGTCGACACAACGAGCTGGTCGAAGAAGTCGTCTATCCTCGGAAGAGGATACTTGTTCTTCTCGGTCAGCTTGTTCAGCTCCCGATAATTGATGCAAAGCCCAGGCTACCGTCCTTCTTTTTGATAAAGAGGACTGATGCACTCCAAGGTGAGGAACTCGGACGCACGTAGCCCTGCTCAAGCAGCTCCTACAACTGCAGCTTCAACTCAGCCAACTCCTTCGGAGCCATACGATACGGCGAGCGGGCCACAGGCTTAGCGTCTGGCACCAACTCAATCGTAAAATCTATCTCCCGCTGCGGTGGAGCACCGGGGAGATCACTCGGGAACACATTGGGGAACTCTGAAACTACCGGAACATCCACTAGGCTGGGCCTCGGCGTTGAAGCCTCCACTAGAGCAAAGAATAACTCTGCTCCCTGTCGCACTGCCTTGGACACCTGGAGAGCAGACATCAGCATCTTGCTCGATCCACGCATGCCCGCAAAGACCGTCTCACAATCGGCACACCGCCCAAACCTCACCTCCTTGGTGGTGCAATCGATGCACGCACGCTGTTCCGACAGCCAGTCCATGCCGAAGATTACATCGAACTCAACCAGGGGGAGTAACGATGCTTTCAGGTCATACTCCTGGCTTCCAACTAGAACCTTCACGCAGAAACTCCTCTCCACACGCATCGAATATCCATTCGGCAGTAGGACCTCCAGTCCATCTGTAGAAGCAATCGACGGTGCACCAATACATTGGACGAAGTCCGACGATAAGAAGGAGTGCAAAGCTCCAGTATCGAAAAGCGCTCTTGCAGGAACGCCTAAAATATTTACAAAGCCTACGCCGCCAAACAAGGTTAGCATGAACACTAAAACAGGTATATAAAACAGTAAGGACTGTATCTTAAATTATACCTGTCACGACGTCCTTGGCTTTGATAGCCTCCTGCTGACCAAGACTGAAGACTCTGGGCTGCGGGGGAGCCATACGGGAGGCAGTGGACTCAGCCGCCTTCCCCTTCTCAGAATAAGTTGGCCCAGTCTTCTTCTCTGACCTTGGAAGCCCACTGCGGCAATCCCGAGAGAAATGGCCAGGCTTGCCACAAGTAAAACAAATAAGAGGGCCACATCCAGACGACGCGCCCGAAGCAGAGGGAGCTGGCCCAGATAATGGAGCCTTCTTCCAGCGATTCAACCTCCGCAACTTCGCCGCACTCGGGGCCTTGCCCTCCGGCACTGCCTCGACCACAGCCACCTTGCCCTTCTCCCTGAGCATGTCCTGCTCAAGCGCTCGGGCTGAACTAACGAGGGTCGTGAAACCCTGCGTCAACGGCCCTGTCAGAAGGTACCGCAACTCACTACGCAAGCCTCCGTAGAACCTGTTCACCCTTATCCCCTCGTCATCGAAAGAAGTTCCAGCGTAACGCTCGAGGCGGGTGAACTCATACAGGTAGTCATCAACCAGTCTCTCACCCTGCGTCAGAGCCAGGAACTGGTTCTCCATCGTGATCTGCTGCGACGGAGGCACATACCTTGCCAGGAAGATTCTCGAGAACTCTTCCAACGGCACATCAACCAGTCGCCTTCCCGCAAACAAGCGCCTCTCTACCTCATCCCACCACCGCCTGGCTTCCTTTTCCAACAAGAAGGTAGCGAAGGTCACTTTCTGCGCTTCATCTGACTGTGTCGCTGTCAGAATTCGCTCCATATGCGACAGCCAGTCCTCGGCCTCAGCTAGGGATTCAACCCCGGTAAACGGAGGAGGTCGAAATCCCAGAAAGTGCTTCAGTTATTGCTCAGCAGCACGCCTCACTAGGACCTGCTCCACTCTTAGTGGCTCTGGGGCCACTTCCTGCACTGGCGATTGACCTTGCCTTCTAGGCTGGCCATTCAACGCAGCTAGAACGGCTTCTGTAACTAACCGAACCATCTCAGCAGACGGAGGTGTAGGATCCGCAGCAGACCCGCTACTCTCAACCACGTCACGGGGACGCGGCGGTCCCGCTGCACTTCGAGTGCCCTACATGAGTGCAACACACCGTTAGGCGACAGCACAGTCGCAACTAACAACAAAAGGAACACTCAGGTTCCAAAATCATGCAATAATTGTTGGTTTGTTGTTACATTTTATTCCTAAGTGGACATTTTTGGGTTTATTTTACGTCTCAACGGTAGCGCACACACGTGCTCACCACCCCTTAAAAGAATTCGTCCACAAAATCCTTAGAAGGATACGGAACCCTGGAAGCTGATACCAATTTGTAACACCCCCATCCGTTCGGGAGCATATAACAGATGGTCCGGCCGGGGCCCCACGCCATATACTACAAAACAAATAGGAACGTCACTTAATTGAAATATCAAACGACGCTATACAACGAAGCCTAACTCAGAGCATTCTATGCGGAAGCTGAAAAGAGACAAGATAAACCCCAAAACCCGTACCCGGGTATGTCCACTTTAACTAAATAGGAATAAATGTTTTACAACACAAAATTTAGGCACGACGGCCTTACAATTTAGGCACGATGGCCGGCCATACATGAAAAGCAAAAAACATCAAAAGGCCTTCAAGGGTCGCAGCAGCACAAGGGCTTCAGCCCGCTATGTTCCCGCTCGGTCCAGCACCTGTACAACAAGCCCACCAAAAACGGTGGCAAAACAGGGCAACGGTCAGCTAAAGCTGACCAAATTATAACGACCCCACCCCTTCGAGGGGGTGGCAGTTTCCCGTCCCTGCAAGAGCATCACAGCATATATATATAACAGAATGAAGCGGCTAGCAAAGCCCGCAACAGTTCATACATATGCAACAATCACAAACGTGGGAATGGCCTCCACGTCTCGTGCTCTCAGGCACTCTTTGGTGTACTCCGCCTTCCACCACCATCCATTCTTGATGGCTTTGCCCTTCGAGGCTAAAGTCGGTGGCCCGAATACCAGGGCTCCCCCGTACTTTAATTGTGAACCTCCCATAGTCCGAAGACTCTTTCCCATTGCTTCCTGACATGTTGTATGAGACTCACTAATCAGGTGCTGCAATGGTGCGGTTTCAGGTTCGCCAAATGCCCGTTGTTCACAGCTCTCGTTGTACAACACGAAAAGCGGGTATGGCGTTCCCTCAGCCCAGGTATTCTCAATTAGCCGGCTATACGGGCCGCTAAGTCATCAACCAGGACACCCTCACAGGTCGGCCACACAGGCCTCAGGTCCTCCCAACAGGTGGGCACAACAAAATCACCAGAACTCAGTCTGGGAGCTGTCGCCGGCGTTAACGCTAACGCCTGGCGATAGCGCACAGAAACCCCATTTTGGCTTCTAGCTGTGGGTGCTTCCCGGGGCACACCCCCAGGCATTGCTGCACACGCAGTAGTACTCCCACTTCCTCAGAACTAACAAAATCACCAGAACCAAATCTGGGAGCTATCGCCTGGCGATATTCAATATCGCCAGCGATAGTGAACAGAACTCCACTTCTGCTTCTACCTTCGGGTGCTCCCCGGGGCACACCCCCAGGCATTGCTGCGCATGCAGTAGCACCCTCTAGTCCTACGAAGCAGTATAACAACATGGAGTTTTCCCCCCGGCACGCACAATATCAAAAGTATCACCAATCCGGACGAACCGTCTCGGATGGGCTTCACACAGTGCGCCTACGCCCATTTTACGCATGGACTCTACATGTATGCAAGATTTGACGGGGATAACATGATTCGACCTGTCGGAGGCCACGACCTCACCCTTTTGGGTAGGGGCCTCAACGATGCTCCGAAATGGACTAGGACACGTCCAAATGAGGGTAGAAGAGATCGTTACCCTTAGACGCCGCTTCGAATCCATGGCTTGATATTTGGCACGGTTGGAAAGGAGCGTCTTGCCCTCCTCTACGCGTAGCCACCAACGGATCGGGATTCGGTGTAGGAAACCTCCACCAAAGATGAGCTCTACGGTTGGAAAACCCTATTCATCACCACCACCAATCTCCTCCTTCTCACCAAAACATAACCCTTAGTGAATAAGGAAGAGAAGAGGGGTTTCGGCCTCCTTATGCCAGCTCCCGAGCCAATCAACCCAAAACCATCCCCAAAAGTCCAAGTGCCATCAATGCCCATGAATTCGGCTGCAAAGTACAAATTGGCGTTGTCGCCGGCGATAGCCGCTATCGCCTGGCGACAGCGGTAAAGAACCGACTCTGACCAGTCAACGCCACCGCTGCGAACAGTGCATGACACGTATCACGGTGTCGCCTGCGTTAGCACTTACCGCCGCCCGACGGCCTCTCCAGAACCCTTCTCAACAGAACGCTATCGCCGGGCGACAGCCGCTATCGCCGGCGATAGCGCTGGATTCCAGAAATCCAACTTTCTGATTTGAGGTCTTACAGAACTGACATCACAAAGGCAAGATACTCCTTCCACAACCAGCGGATGATATGCCTCTTCAGTTTTGCCTCCGAGATGGGCTCATCAGGGTCCAATGCAGAAATCTCTGCTGCGAGGTTCTTCATCTTGAGGAAGAAGGTAGAAATAGAAAGATCACCTTGAGAGGCATTCGCCAACTCATTTTCAAGAAACTGTAGTCGAGCTACATTCTTCTTATTAAACAACCCGTCCAAAGACGTCCAAATCTCAGCAGCAGATTTACATCCAATGATGTGATCAAACAGCTCTGGTGAGATAGCCCTCTTGAGTGTGAACTCTGCCTTAGCATTAGTCCTCCTCCAAAGTCTCACCTCTGCCATATTATCTCCTGCTAGAAACACCTCTTATGTGTCTTCTCCTCCAACTATCTCCCATAGATCCTCGCCAAGTAAGTAACTCTCCATACATGACCTCCATTTCTTATAGTTAGTCGATGTAAGGAGTTCAATACCAAGCCCTCTTGTGTATCCACCTTCCATGGCAATCTATGTGGTCTCTTCTTCTTAAAGACGACGGCAACTCAAGTTGATCACTTCTTATCCACTCCAAGAACCTAGCTCTGATACCATGTTAAAATTTTTGATTTGAATCATTTAGGAGTAAGCAGGAGTTGCGTCAACTGAGTTATAGCCAAACAACCACAATGCCACACAGCAACACAAGAAACTTTATTGAATCACAAACTTGATTTACAGTGCGAGGTATACATAAAGAGACATGATTCATAAGAATCACGAAGGAGAGAAGAACAAAACACCAAAAAGCAAAACTGGCGGTCTGACAAGTAGAGACCGCACAGACCGCTCGACTCCAGAGATTGCTCGGCTTGACCTGAGACCGCGCGAACAGAAAATAGACAGGTTGCCTGCACTGCAAAACCGCAACCTCAGACCGCACGAACTGGAGCTTTATTGAACGAAGAACTGAAGCTGTCGCCAGACCGCAACTCAGATCGCCTAACCGCTGAAGGTCGCCTGATCGCTGAGCTCGCTGCGAACAGCACAAGAACAAACATACACCAGTTTGCAGACAGACCGTTGCCGAACTATTTATTCAAGCCGCTGGGAATCACCAAGGAAGGAGACCGCAACCTGCTGACCGCAAACCTGCGAACACAACAAACAGTCAACTCGCTTCCGAGACCGCCCGACCTCAAAGTTAAGACCGCACGAATTAACCCAGGCTCTAGTTCTTACAGTTCTCGTTATGAATGACGGGCCCTGCACCCCTATTTATAGGAGGGTAGACGGATGTCGTCACCACACAGGAGGGATACAATCACCACCCGTCAGATCGCCAGCGGTCTTACAAGGGCAGACCGCACGATCACACAACTTGGACAACCTTCCGTCCAAGACCGCAGATCAGCAGACAGATCGCGCACAAGCCGCGCGAGCACGAGACCGCGCACAAACTGCGTGGACACAAGAACGCTCCTTCCTTAGATCGGCAGGAGCAAACCAAGAACCATCTGACTGACTTCAGACAAGTCGCCAGATCGCCAAGCACAAACCACCCGGTCACAGCGGTTACATAAAACAGACAGCCCGGTCTTCTACAAAGAAGATAGACAACCCAAGCAGAACAACCCGGGACGAGACCGGAACAACTAGGAACAAACCGGTCAATCAGCAGACCGCCAGAACCAGACCGCCAGAACAGACCGGCAGAGCACAAGCGCAGACCACGCAGTCTCTGCGGTCACCCAAAATCAGACCGCCCGGTCTTATAATAATGATATAAGACTTTTAAAGGTAATGGATTTAAAGGGTTAAAAATAAAAATGGATAGATAGGTCACTTGAGAGATGATATGACTTTTATTCAATTTCATTCAATTTGATTCATTAATGAATTTGTGGCTTAATGTGTGAAAGTTATATCACATGTTATACAAAATGATCATAGCATGATGGTTAAAAAAAGAAAACAAACAAAAAAATTTAAGCATATCATGAAGTAGAGTTGATGATATTTCATATTTAATTATTTATACTTCATGCATTTGTATGATACTTAATGAATAAGAGTTTTAGGTATCCAAAGGGGACCAAGTGTGGTGGTTCCTTTGGGTACCCAAATACAATGTGTTTGCTTTTGGGGAGATGGAAATGAATGAGCCCTTTTGAGTGGAGTTTGTGTTTCATCTTTAACTTTGGGTCTCCATTCAAACCTTGGTTTAATATTATTTTTATGCATCAAATTTCCATTATGATTGTTTTTATTTTGAATAGTATAATTGTAATGATGATTGAAAATATTTTTCATAGGAAATTTGTGCACTTCTATTTTTAAGTTGGGAGAAGAATGATTTTGTAAATAATAGTGATTGGGATTTTGATTTACAAATACTTTGTGTTCCTTACTCCCATTTTTAGGTTTAGTCAAGACATTCATATTCAACTTGTTTTTAGATATTACTTGATATTGTGAATTTATGTATTGGGAATTTTTATTCATAATTTTCATAAGCAAGTTGATTTTTGTTTTTAATTCATCATTCTTGATCTTAAGATTATGTCTAGCTTTATTATACGCAATTATGCTATTTTTAGGAGTGGAAACAATTGAATCAATATTATTTTGATAGTTATTTCTATATTCCTCAAATGTTTCATCCATCTCTTTAATTTCAATTTTATAGTCTTTACACTTAGCACAATCATTTTTCAAGGATGAATTTTCTAAACATAATCTTTCATTTTGTTCTTTTACAAAAATAAACTCCTTTTCAAGTTTCTTGTGTTTTTCTTTTAATTCATTATATTCTACACAAGGTGTAATGTTTTCAACTAAGGAGCCATGGGTAGACCTAGATAACTCAAAATTTGATTCTTCATTAACTTTTTCTTTTAAAGCTTTATTTTTTAAGCGCAATTTGCAATTAGCATTTTTCAATTTCTTAATTTTGCGCTTTGTAATTTATAGCAATTGTAATGTAAAAATAGAGTTGCAAACAATGAGGGAAGATTGTAGCAATTGTAATTTGAATTTGATTTCCTTACTTTGCTTTTGGGTGAGGGAAGATTTGAACATATTGTTCCTTTGTCTTCTTCATCTTCCTCTTCCAAACACGAGTTTCCATCATCCTTTTCGCTTGATGAGCATTCTATGGATCCATCATTTGAGTAGCTTTCTTGAATATTTGCGCAAGCTTGTATGTTCTCCAACTCTTGTGTTTGTTCCATACCTACAGAAGGAGAATTATAAGTTCTTTCAAGAAAATTCCAAATCTCATAAGCGGTAGGCAAATTACAAATAAGTTTGAAAATATTTTGATCTAACGCACAAAATAGACTATTTATAGATTTTGCATTTAAAACAATATCGTTTCTAGTTAGTACGCCATGTGGCTTTTCAATAAAAATATTCAAACTTCTTCATCTAAATCTTTAAGAAAAATTTTCATTAATATTTTCCACCCTTTATAATTTTTGCCCATAAATAAAGGTGGTGATAATACTTTTTCATTTATATTAAAATTTTCCCCACTTGTAGAAGTGAGATCATGATCAAGAGACTCCATTATTCCAAGTTGTTAAGCCGATTTGGAATACCCTAGCCCTGATACCACTTGTTGGATCTTGAGGCGCCCTTAGAGGGGGGAGGGTGAATAAGGGTTTTAGAAACTTTAAACTTTTACAGAAAACTTTTTATATTTTGGTAGAAGTAAGTTAAATCAAAAGTAAAGAGATAATAAAATTAGAAATGAAATCAATATTATTAAACAAGAAAAGACAAGATTATCATTTATAAAATTGATTACAAAATCTGATTTCTATGACGCTAGAAATTGAAGGCGAAATATGAAATATTCTTTTCGTTTTCTATACCGACTTGTATCCCCACGAACCGGTTGGCTTTAGTCGATCTCTCCCCAGATACGGCCTCAAGCCGCTCTAGCCTTCCAATCCCCGGAAAGGCCTCGAGCACCCCCTAGATCTACTCCCTAGACCTAGTCGCCAACACGAGGTGAATTACTCCCTAAGTCCTACCCAGACCTAGTCGCCAACACGAGGCTAATTCACAAACCGATTACAACGATAAAATAAAAATACAAATACAAAAGACAAATATGAAACTCCCTATGAGATAATCTGAAGGAGACGCCAAAGAATCGATGAAGATTGTTGAATTCCAAGCGTGCGTTCTTCGCGTTGAGTTAGCGTGTTGATCCAAGCCTCCTTCGATTCCTCCTTTTGAATTTTGAGTGGGAGATGTGTTGGTCTGGAAATACGGCCCTCTCAGAGTTTCTGAAGTGCTGGAATAGGGCTCTGATTAATCAGCAATCAGAGACTCGAAATCATCTAATTTATAGAACTTGAGCTAACGCCGGCGTTGAGTTCTAATGTCGGGCGTTGACCATGTATAGCAACATATTGATGGCTCGGATCTTCAGAAGAGGAAGGAGATTCTGCTCTTTAGGAATTATTTATTTTAGACAATCCTAACGCCGGCATTAAGGCTAACGCAGGCGTTGAGGCAAATCATTCCTAAAGTTCGTCCTTCAATCACGGCAGCTTCCTCCTTGCATAATCATCGATCATTAATGCCAGCATTAAGTCCTAATGCCTGGCATTAAACTTCTTTCTCATTTTATTTAGTCGGCAAGCCATCCCGTCAATCAGCAGACCATCCGGTTAGTCGGCAGACCATCCTGTCGAATGCTAATGCCCAACGTTAAGACCTAACGCCTGGCGTTAGACAACTTTCAATCTTTCTACTTGTGGATAGTACCAGACCAGTATTGCAGCAACCTGGTGTCATATCTGTCCAAACATGCATGCTAAAAACACAATGGCAAACAAGATCAAATACAAGTAGGATTTGTTATTCTCAAAATAAAGGGATGCATAAAACCATTTTTCAACATTTTCATTTATATTTATCAGAAGTTCTAGTTTGGTATCACAATTGTTTATTACATTTTTGTTTGTATCCAATTTTTTTTATGTCTATGTATGTTTGAAATCACGTAAACAATTTGTAAAATTTGGTAAGATAAATAGAGGGAGATTGTTGGGAAAACACCCTTTGATTTATCTTACAGATTAAATTTAAGTGATTTCATTATCTAGGATGTATTACCCATGTTGTATAGAAAGGATAATTTAGTTATTAGATGTCTTAGGATGTCACACTCGAATGAGGGTGTCAAAAACCAGTCTAGAACAGTTCAAAATTCAGTTGAGTTAAAACTTGCGTCGAATAGAACTCGACGCAACTTCGAATAAAAGTAGAAGTAACTCAGACTGAAGTCGAAGTATAAGTTGAAATCTACGCAACGTCAAAATGTATTTGAAGCAGAAGACAGAGCCAGTCAAAGCAGTATTAGAAGTCGACGCAACTTCGACTTGAAGTCACGCAGAAGATGAAGTTCAAAGTCCAAGTCTTCAACTCGATGGATACGTCGATAAGAATTCGATGCAGCATTGATATCATAGTTCAGTTCAAATAAGAAGAGGAATTCGAAGCAGCTTCTATTAGAACTCGGATGTGCGTTGACTAGAAAGCAAATGTATTCGACGCTACGTGAAATACAGGCACAGAAATAGAATACTTTCTGTATTCTTTTTTGATGCTTTCCAGAAGGTATACAAGGAAGTAACTCTAAGGATTCATTTATTGACAAGAATGGAAAGATGGACTCCAGAAAAACAATAAAGACATTCTTGGAAGTTATTCAAAAAGATGATTGATGGACTGTCAACATCAAAGGAAAGAGAACGGTAATATCCCATGGACATTCATAACAGGGACACAATAGAAGAGGAAACAAATTCAAACGTTATTCGACAGAGAATAAAAATACTAAGGAAGACAGACAATAAAAATGATTCAACTATTCTATTCTGCCTTCTTCTTCCTCAAGTTCTCTATCAGACAGAAGAACAGAACATCTATGTACATGAAACACAAAAAGGCTTGGGCTTCTTCTTCTTCTCTTATAGTAGAAAGCTATCAAGCATACAAAGATCATCAGGATCATAAGCAAAACAACCCTTGCATTCTTTTCTATCCCAAGCAAGGGTTCATCTACTAAACAGATCCTGAAGAACACCATGTGACTGAATCCTTTGTGATAGATGCAAGAAGGTTCAAACAGAAGAAACATCTTCATTTATTCTCCTTCTTTCTTACTCTTCCTTCTTCTTTTCTAATCTGAGTATAGAGTCCTAAGAATCCCTCTACAAAGGATTCAGTGGTTCTAAGAGTCTCCTTGTCAAAAGACTCAGTGAGTGGTTCAAGATCTCCTTATCCAAAGATCTAGATTGGTTCTAAGAGTCTCCTTATCAAAAGACTTAGTGGTTGGTTCTAAGAGTCTCCTTATCAAAAGACTCGGGCACTAGATAGTGCATTCCTACCAAGGTGATAGAATAGTGGATGTACCCATATTTTGGGAACTACTATAGCTCGTGTCTTTCTGTTGTGAATTTTTGTGCTGTCCACTTGATTTTATTTCTGCAATGTGTGTTAATTTTATTCTGGACTGGTAATCTGAATGCATAGTTGTTAGATTAATTTATTATTGTGCAATATTTGAAGAAAAGTTTTAAATCTCTATTCACCCCCCCCCCCCTCTAGAGAATACTCAGAGGTATCAATGTGCACTTTCATGATGAGATAGCTGAAAGGCTGACTCATATAAGCAAAGAGATTATCAAGTAGAGAGGTATGTCAATCATCCAAATTGGGACCATAAGCAATAAGAACAAGATCATTGTGGATCTTGAGAAGAAGCTCCTTAATGAGAGGATGCTTGTGGCTAAGTTTCCAAGCCACAGAATGTATGGCCAATCATTGACAACTTTTCTGCCCAGTATAGAAGTGGTTAATGTTATAACAAGAAGGATGAGGCAAAGAAAGGAAATGATGGAAAAGATAAAGTACAACAGACCATTTTCAAAAAGGTGCTTCGTGCATCTAACACTTATGACCATGACAGCATGTATGGTCACTTGAAAATGGATGTTCCTCTAGTGGGACTAGCAATGCTCCTCACTAGAAAGGAAGGAAAGACCTTGGGTCTAGTGTACTTAAAGCTCCACATAAAGAAATACAAATGAAGCATCATGGGTCATTTGTATTTGGTTCAACAGCACCAACACCATCAGCTGAAGGCAAGGGAAAGGTCATTTTGCAAAGGCGTGTCCCAAATAAGAATCCTATGGTTGTGCATTCCATTCCACATCATGCACACAATCACAAGATATTTCAGAGGAATGCAAAGAATGTAAATGCCTTCTTTCCTGAACATGAGCATGCAAAAGCTAACAAGGACCAAGGACCCAAAGTTGGTTGGGATCTTAGAGTAAATTAGTTCTTTCTTGTATACATGTCCAAAGGCCAATCACATGCCTATATGGTATTTAGACAGTGTATGTACCAGACATATGACTGGAACAAGAAGCATTCTGAAGGAATTTACCCCAGTGAAAAATGGACCAAAAGTTATCATTGGAGGTTCAGATAGAGGGGTTACAAAAGGCTATAGTATGATCTCCAATGGCATAGTCTCCTTCACAAAAGTAGCCTATGTAGAGGTGTTGCAACACAACCTCACAAGCATAAGTCAACTATGATACTTAGGTTATGTGATTGAATTCCACAAGGATAAGTGCCTTATCAAAAAGTCCATTGACTTGGAGACAATCCTCTCAGGCACTAGGAGTGGAAATATTTACTCTTTAAATTTTATTTGTTCTATTTCTTTCGTGCATATCTGTCTTATAGCTAATGAGAAAGAATCTCTTTGTGTACAATGGTAGAAGAGATTAGCTCATCTTAACTACAAGACAATTAGTAAGCTATTCTCTGAAAATCTAGTTAGAGATGGACCAAGTCTAAAATGCATTAAAGATGGTCCATATCATGCTTGTCAAATGGGCAAGCACACAAGGACAACCTTTAAATGCATTGCTCACAAGGATTTTATAAGATGCTTGTATTTACTGCACATGGATCTTGTTGTCCTAATGCCAATTCAAACATTAGGAGGTAAGTTATATACTCTTGTGATAGTTGATGATCACTCTAGATTCACATGGGTCTTCTTCCTCAAAAAGAAGTCAGATACTCTTGACATGACATTTGTTAAGTCTATCTAGAATGTAATGGACTATTCATTGGTCAGAATGATAAGTGACCATGGAATAGAATTCCAGTCTTGTGCTATGACAAATTTCTGTCAAGAACAAGCTATCTCCCAAGATTTTTCTTCTCCTAGGAACCCACAACAAAATGTGGTGGCTGAGAGAAAGAATAGACCCTTATTGAGGCTTGTAGAACAATGCTAAGTGACTCCTCATTACCAAAATATTTCGGGGCTGAGGATGTCCAAATAGTATGTCATGTGCTGAATAAGGCATCTATCACAAAAAATCACAAGAAAACTGCCTACGAACTGTTGAAGGGCACAAAACCCATTGTATCCTATTTTAGAATCTTTGTAAGCAATTGTTTCATTTTAAATAATGGAAAATCTTATTTAATTAAGTTTGCAGAGAAAAGTAGTGAGGGTATTCTTGTTGGATACAACTCTCATAGCAAAGCATATTGGGTGTTCAAAAAGAATATTGAAGTAGTAGAAGAGTCAATTCATGTTGTATTTTATGAGACTATCCTGATCTACATGGGCTAGTCTAGTTCTTTTAATGTTGCAGGTACTGAACAAAGGATGAAAGAGTTGTCTATAGAGGATAAGCTAGCTACAAATGAGATCACCTCACCTGATGCAATAGTCTGGGAGAAAGGACAATCATTGGTTGAAACAAAAGTTGTTGGTGAAGGAGAACCATAGGAAATTCAACAAGCTAGATAGGAAGCTGAACCTGATGCACAGGGAATTACAGAAAGGCTACCACTTGCTATTAGACACCTGAGAGACCATCCCAGAAATCTGATAATTGGAGATGCAAGCTAGGGAGTCACAACCAGGAGTAAAACTCACAATGAAATAATGTTCCTGAGCTTCCTCTCCCAGGTAGAGCTAAAGAAATTTGAAGAAGCAAATGGAGACCCATTCTGTATAATGTCCATGTAGGAAGAACTGAATCAATTCAAAAGGTGCTATGTGTAGAAGTTGGTTCCAAGACCCAAAGGACAGAACTAAATTAGAACAAAATGGGTCTACAGGAATAAGATGGATGAGAATGGAGTAATTGTGAAGAACAAGGCAAGACTTGTACCAAAAGCCTATAAACAAGAAGAATGTATTGACTTTGACAAGAGTTTTGCACTAGTGGCATGGCTAGAAGCCATCAGATTATTCCTTGCATTTGCTGCCCACAAATGATTCAAGGTCTACCAAATGGATGTGAAGTCAGCCTTTCTGAATGATGAACTAAAGGAAGAAGTATATGTAGAACAACCATAAGGTTTTGTCAATCCAAACTTTCCTGATTATGTGTACTATCTTAGAAAAGCTCTTAATGGCTTAAAACAAGCCCAAAGGTCTTGGTATGAAACCTTGTCTACCTTCCTTCTTCATAATAATTTCTCAAGATGGGATAGAAAAAACATTGTTACTAAGGGAAGTGAAGGGAAAGAGTGTCACAACCCACATTTTCTAAATATATAAAAATATAATCAGAGTAAGAGAAAACACGCGTCATGATGCCACACAGTGCAGGAGACAACTGCAGACGCTCAGGCAGTTCTATCTTCGCCCTTTTCTTTATAAAAGACATAAACATTATGTTTAAAACATAATTTAAGTTGAAGGTTCAAACACTGTGTCCCTCGGATTAGTGAATCATCTAGTCCACCACAAAGAAAGTATAATTATTCATAGTGGAAAACACCTATTTTACTTTAAGTTGTCCTACATGAACATGAGAACCCCACTAGCAACCTAATGATATGCACTTTCTAGATTTAGTCTAGATATAAATGGAACCTTTACGCGTTTCAAAATAGTCTGTTAACAGTTGAAAAGATGTAATGTATGAGCAAATATGCAACTTTACTTATATAAAAGTATCTACTATGCAAACTAGCAAAAATCCTTCCCAGAGAGCATTTGCACTAACAACAAATTAACAGTAGTAGCATAAATGGCAATAACAGTCTAACACAACAGAACATCATACTATGGGCATCAACAAACTGACACGAACCCATTGAAATGACCAAAGTCAGAAGAATTCAACAAAATACCTCCCAATAGAGCGAAAGAAAAAAAAGATTAAAGGCTGCAAGGTCCTGTCTTGCTCTGATCAACTGCTACTGGTCCAAACCTGAGGCATTCAAAGGAAAAGAATACCTCAACACAAGGTCAAATCAACAAAAGTGAAAATAGGAGAACTTAGTAAGCTCAAATAGGGTTACCAGCCCAATAGAAAGGAGATAGTTGCGAAACAACAACAATTAAGTAAAGAATAATTAGTAAAAATAGGGAAAAACTTGCATGAAATGCAGTCAGAGCTATATAATATCATGTAAGTAGGAAGAAGAGTGACAGATTGGCTCAAGAAGTTAATCATTAACCCATCCAAAAGATGGTACTAAGGCGGTGGATAACTTTCCAACACAACCCACCAGACAAAACATCCAGGGAACAAAGGCACTGTGACGGTGGTTTTTCCCACACAACCAACAGTCTACACATCCAAGGAAGAAAAATAGGCACTGTGGTGGTGGCTACTTGTCCAACTCAACCAACAGTCCTAAAACAACCAATTGGGTGTAGTGATTCACAAACATCTTGACCAAACCTGGCACAACAAAAATATCCATAACATTTCCAAGTACAACCTCACAACAGATTCATCGAAAGCACTCAAAGAATCTTAAGAATACTCGACAAAAACACTGCTCACTCGACGAATTCGTCAAGTTGACTCAACTAATTACAATAATCATTCGATGAATTCGTTGTATACACTCGAAGAATCTACTCTTTATTTCGACGACATAAAGGAAATTCTCGACAGTAGGATCTCAGCGAATTCATCGAAAACACTCGACGAAATCACTTCGCACTCGATGGATTCGTCGTATATACTTGATGAATTTCCTTAATAGTTGACGGACTTTACGTACACACTCGAGGAATTTGGCTAAGTTACTCAGCTTATTAACACGAAGGGACTCGACGAATCAACTATTCAGTAGACGAATTTACTTAGAGACCTAGCTTGTCCACTAGACGAATCGCTAACACTCGACGAATTCATCGAGATATTACTCGACGAATTCTCACTTAACTACATGAGTGGTCTCAAAAATTTTCACGAGTACACTCGACGAATTTTACTTAACTTAAATCGACAAATTTTGCTATAACCCAAAATATCAGAGATAAGGAAAGGAAATCAATACAGAAAGATGCTTGTCTAAAATAATAAGGAAGGAAGATATATAATAACGAAAAGAAAACATGGCAAGAGGGAATAGTCCACCACTTACCTCAAACCTCTTCGAAGTCCGGCCTCTCGAAACCTCCACATTCAAGATCGGCCAAAAGAAAACTCCTACGAAGAATTTCTGAACGATTAGAACGAAAAACAAGGCTTAGGGCCAAACACTCCAACGCCAAAACCCCATGAACTCAAAAATACTCACCGCACACACAAAGATCTCGGCGAGAGCTTTCCGAATCTATACTTAGATGAAGGTTTCATTCAATAGATCACTCGCGGCGGCCGACAGAAGCTCCACGGAAGTCGCGACACCTAGCGGCTGGTTCGGGTTCGGTAGAAACGGGGAGAAGAAGAAGAATGACCTAATTCTATTAAAGGCCCTTTTATACTAAGATTTACAAGTCTTTATTTAATATTAAATTATAATGATTTTAGCCCTAAACTTATGATTTGGACAAGACTAACTCGGATTTTTATGGAAATCGCACCGAAGGCAAATACTGGTCCTCTGAAACCGGTGTCGAAGTTGAAATCAGAGTTCGACGCGCCGATTGCGAGTTATAATTTAATTTACATAATTTACAACAACGAAACTTGATAATTTCGCTTAAATTAATTATTTTGAATTTTCTAATCTCAGAAATTTCCTACACTTTGGCAAAACACCGCTAACTTCACGCTAACGTAATGCCCTTACATCATTATTACGCTAGAATATTATTTAATTAAATTATCGAAAATTCAGGGGTGTTACATTCACCCCCCCCCCCCCTAAAAAGAAGTTTCGTCCCAAAACTTGAAACGTAACCGAACTTAAGAGATAAACGAACAGAACAACAATCTCATAAGATAGAAAAAAACTTACCGAAGAAAACTATGAGAAAAGAAGAGGATGAGATTTCCTTATAACATATTCCAATTCCCAAGTCACGCTCTCGGCGACTTGGTTTCTCCAAAGGACATTGACCATAGGAATCATCTTCTTCTGCAACACTCGATCCGGAGCCTCTAGAATATGAATAGGCTCTTCGATATAAGACAGATTAGGTTGCCACTGGGGAACTGAGTCAAGGGCATGGCGATCACTAAGCATGCACTTTATCAACTGGCTCACATGAAAACATCATGAACACCTGGGATAGAAGCAGGCAAATCCATCTTATAAGTTGATGCTCTGATGCGCTCAACAACCTGGAAGGGTCCCACATACCGGGGATCCAGTTTGTGGTTCCTTCCAAATCTCTTTACACCTGGCATCGGAAAAACTTTCAGAAAAACCATGTCCCCAACTGCGAACTCCAGGTAAACCCTTAACTGTTCGTATACTTTTCGTAATGCTCTAGTGCCACACGAAGCTTCTCCCGAATATGTGTTACAGAAACAAGGGAGTTCGACAACGCCTCCCATACAAAGCCTTAATGTGGGCCATCTATAAACTGTAAGACCCTCTTTTTTTGCATGCTCCCGGTTCTTACCACCCAGAACCGCCATCTTGCGGTGGCACCATTTCTCCAAACAGTCGCCGCCACCATACGCCGATCTTGTCGGCTAATCAACTCATCCAGGCCATCCACACATCACAGAATTAAAGTATTTAAAGAAGCACCAGTCAACAACAATCACCATATAATTAAAAAACTTGTCCAAAATGAGATAAACTATGACATGAAAGATATAAATCAGAGTACGGTAAAAATCAGAGTACGGTAAATAGAAATGTGCTTAAGCCTGATACATCTTATTTTTCTTTGCCTCTGTCTTGGCAAAAATAAAATATTGCAGACACTAACGCGTGGTGATGCCCTCAAGAATGTATAACTCTCTCCTCTAACCAGGGTGGACGTGAAGAGTAGGTGTCGGAAGAGGGTCGCTCACCGGTGCTCTCTGCGCAGCAGCCAAGAGACCAAGTCCAGGTCTAGCCACCGTGTCCTGTTCCACCCTCTGGTTGAGGATCTGCTCTCCTTGGTGCTCCTGTAATGATATGGTCCACCGACCGTCAGTCTATAAGACTCATCATGTTCCTCGCCGCCTCCACCCGCGACTCATAGGCACCGTGCGGGAGTAGGAAGCGGAGGACAAGAAGGGGTAACAGAATGCAAGCAGGTGACATGGGTTTAACTAATAAGTATATAAATATACATCAAGCACCTTTTCTCTAAACATATTAAGGAGTAAAATCTAAGTACAACAATATGACGTGAGTATACTAAACAGTTCACACGATTCCAAATATAGTATAAGGAAACAGAAAGCATGGCAACATATCGCGAGTATATAAAAGGAAGCAACATCATGTAAAAGGGGCAGCTATAAAGTAACCTTAACTTATATGCGTGCACACAAAGCACATAAGCTAAGGGATCTAACACTAAGGTAAACTCCTCATATAAAAGAGCCCATACTAATTTATACGATGAGGTCTTGTTTTATGCAAGGACGCTATGCTATGATGTGAAATGCAATGATGCAACTCACCCACCCAACTTTGTACGTACAAACCTTTTGTTAGTTCCCTCTGTTCGAGTGTGTCAACTCAGGAACCCGGTTGAGGCAAACTGGGCAGTGGATTGGGTTTGTCCACTTCTAGGCTTATGTCACACATCTCCCATCCTAGGCCTTGCGTATGCCCCTAAGAACAAACAAGGTATTTGCGTACTATTTGGTTAGCACCACCTCTATCCCACTTTTCGAGTCTCCGCTCAGGTACACCCTGCTGAGGCAAACAGGGGCAGTGGATCAGGTCCTCCACTCCTGGGCCAATATGACACCTCCCAGCCTAGACCTTACGTACGCCCCTAAGAACACACAGGGTATCCGCGTACTACTTGATAAAATAATGCCTCTAAGTGAAATACCGGACCCTCAACTCAGAGGAATTGACCAGTCTTTCCTTATATAACACCGAGCCTACCGCTCTCAGGACTTAACTTATCATTCTAATATACCGAGTCTACCGCTCATAGGACTTAAACCGTCCTTCTAATATATCGAGCCTACTACTCGCGGGACTCAACCCGTCCTTCTAATATACCGAGCTTACCGATCGTAGGACATAACCCATCCTTCTAATGTACTGAGCCTACCGCTCGCAGGACCTAACCCGTCCTTCTAATATACCGAGCCTACCGCTCATAGGACTTAACCCATCCTTCTAATATACTGAGTCTATTACTCGCAGGAATTAACCCATCCTTCTAATATACCGAGCCTACAGCTCGCAGGACTTAACCCATCTTTCTAATATACCGAGCCTACCGCTCGCAGGACTTAACCCATCCTTTTAATAAACTAAGTCTACCGCTTGCAGGACCTTACCCATCCTTCTAATATACCGAGCCTACCGCTCCCAGGACTTAACCCGTCCTTCTAATATACCGAGCATACATCTCGCAGGACATAACCCGTCCTTCTAATATACTGAGTCTACCGCTCGCAGGACTTAACCCACCCATCTAATATACTGATCCTACCGCTCGCAGGACCTAACCCGTCCTTCTAATATACCAAGTCTACCGCTCGCAGGACCTAACCTGTCCTTCTAATATACAGAGCCTACCGCTCGTAGGACTTAACCCATCCTTCTAATATACCGAGCCTACCGCTCGCAGGACTTAACCCATCCTTGTACCTTTCCGTCCCAAATTTAGGACGAGGTTCACCTTACAAATTCTCCAACTTAGACAACTCTTGTCTATCGTTTAGTTATGCTTTGAAATTAAGGTGAATCATGGACTTCCCGAGGGTTACTCGGTGAAGAGCTCACAACGGTACTAGGGGATGCGATGGTTGCCGAAGCCCAAATCCCCCTTTTCAGGATATTTACTCTTATTGGTGGCTACCCATTCTTATATGCCCACTTGCTCTCTGATTGCTCTAAAATCCTAAGATGGATTACCAATTGACTCGGGCAGACAAGTGTTGGTGTTCAATTAGGCACTGAACCCTGCCTTCCCTAGTGACCAGCTATTTCTTTGTGTTATCTCTCAATCACAACTTGTACCTCCTGTTGGGTCACTGCTCACCTCACCCAATAGGCCGTTGTCAATTCCTGAATTGAAAGTTTTACTAAGCGCACCCCAGTCTTTACTTTTGATGACTGCCCTTGGTGATTAACCTTCCAACCCAACTAGGCATATGCAAATCTCTGATAGTTAATAACTCTAGGGGTGGTGGCCATAAGGGAGGGGTCTAAATCTAAGTTTCAGTTTTTACTATTCGCAGAACGGTTTGCCTTAAAGTAAAATCACATGTCCTACTAGGTTGACTATATGATTACTGTTGGACATGTGTGTCACATCCCTTTGTTTGAGAATAACAAATCCCATATTGTATTTGATATTGCTTATAGTGTGTTTATAGTGTGCAGGAACTATAGGTGCAATACTCCACAGGTAGAAGGCCGCATGGAATCAAATTTTTGAAAGGAGCAGCACTAACGCCAGCGCTATCGCTAACGCCGGGCGCTAGCTCGTTCGACGAACTTTGAGCTGCGTTCGACAAAATTTTTGTTCGACGAAAATTTCGTTAGACAAACATTTCCGTTCGACGAACTTCGACCTCCGCTCGACGAAAATTTCGTTCGACGAATTCCGTTCGACAAACGTTCGTTCTGCCATGCCACCGACAGTTTTCGCTACCGCCAGCGCTAGCGCTACCGCCTGGCGCTATCTCAAATTCGTGCACAGCGCCACGTCGCCGACGGTTCCACAACCACTCCACACGAACGCTACCGCAGGCGCTAGGAGCTAACGCAGACGCTATCTCCATGTTGTATAAAATGATGGGCTCTCTCTCGCTTTGAGCTAGTGCTTCCAAAGAGATTACTTGTGCCATATTTCCAGAGCTGCTACTCTGCCGAAAGTTCATCTCCCACTCAAATTCAAAGAGGATTTCTGGAGAAAGAAGCCACCACGCTGCATCCGAAGAACGATCGCTTCAACCTCGCTTATGCTACAGTGATCCTTCATCCTCAACTTCAGAGATCTCATATAGGGAGTGTCATTATTGTTAATTTTATTTTCATTCCATATTTTATTGTAACCGTTTAGTTAATTCGCCTTGTGTTGGTGACTGGGTCTGGGTAGGACTTAGGGGGAAATTCGCCTTGTGTTGGCGACTAGTTCTAGGTGATTAGATCTAGGCGGGCTCGAGGCCATATCCGGGGAAGGATTGGCTAGAGCGGCTTGAGGCCTTATCCGGGGAAGGATAGGCTAAAGCCAACCGGTTTGTGGGGATAAAAGTCGGTATAGAAAAAGGAAAAATTGTATTACTTTATTCGCCTCCGATTTCAAGCGCTATTAAAATCAATTTTTGTAATCACTTTTTTTTCATATAATATAATCATGTCTTTTTGTGTTTACTTGATTTCTATCATTTGGCGTAATTCATAAAATAGCAAATTACAATTGTTTTCCTTCATTAAGATAAATTGGTATTTTTGTTCTAAGTTTCTCTAAACAATTTAGTAAAAAATCTACAAAGAATTTTATTCCCTTATTCACCCCCCCCCCCCCCCTAAGGGCGCCGCAAGATCCAACCAGTGGTATCAGAGCTAGGTTATTCCAAACGGTTTAAATACCAGGAATAATGGCATCTTATGATCTCGCTTTTTCCGAGGGTCAGGGAATTAGTAGACCTCCACTATTTACTGGGTCAGATTATAATTATTGGAAAAATAGGATGCGTTGTTTTCTAATGACCCTAGACATTGAGGTTTGGAACATGGTAGAAGAAGAATACACTCCTCCTACATTTGTAGTTAGAGAGGTTATGTTAGAAAAACCCCAAAGATAAATGGGATGATCGGGATAAACTCAAATGTAAAAATAACGCAAAAGCCATGAATGCTCTATTTTATGCGTTAGATCGAAATGAATTTAATAGAATTTTTGCATGTACTACTGCTTATGAAATTTGGAATCATTTAGAAGTTACTCATGAAGGTACATCGCAGGTTAAAGATTCCAAGCTTTTCCAACTGGAGTCGGAATATGAAAAATTTTGAATGAATGAAAGCGAAGATGTTGATGGTATGTACACGCGCTTCACCAAGATCATCAATGCCTCAAAAGCTCTTGGAAAGACCTTCTCAAATGGCGACTTGGTCCATAAGATCCTTCGTTCTCTTCCTCCAAAATTCAACCCGAATGTGACGGCTATTTCGTAGTCGCACAACTTAAGAACGCTCCAAGTTGAAGCCTCATTGGGAATCTCAAAACCCATGAGGTAGAACTCAAAATCCAATTTGATGAATACAATAAGGAGCCAAAGAAGAAGGCATTGGCACTAAAATCAAAGAAAGAGTGCCAAGAGGATGAGGATGAAGATGAAGAAAGCCTTTTGGTGAAGAACTTCCGAAAATTCATACGCAATCCAGAAAGGAGAAACACCTTTCGAAAATATTTCCAAAAGGGTGAAAGATGGAAAGGGTCATCTTCAAAGAAGGAAAAAAGAGAGCGACAATGAAGAAGAGAGACCTCCACCGGAATGCTATCATTGTAGAAAGACGGAGCACATAAGGAGCCAATGCCCAAAATTCTTGAAGGAGAAAAAGGAGAAACGGCACAAAGGGAAAGAAAAGAGGAAGGTGCTAAAGGCAAAAACATGGGATGACTCCTCTTCCTCCTCCTCCGAAGAATCAAGCGAAGATGAGGAAGCAAACATGTGCCTCATGGGACATGGAAACGACGGCGACGACACCAGTGTTCCTAGTGACACTGAGGTAACTCCTCCCACCTATGATGAATTGTTTAATGAATTTCTTGAAACTTGCAAAGCTTTTGATAAAAATATGAAAGATAGTGTTTTATTAAATCATGCAAATGGATCTCTTATTAAAGAAAATCAAAATCTTTCCAAAAAGGTAATTGTTTTAGAAAAGAGAAAGGTTTCTTGCCAAGAATGTGATCACTCTACAAAATTGGCAAAAGATATTGAAGAGTCACTTTCTAAAGCCCTCTCTCATGCCAAAACTCTTACAAAAGAGAAGGGGGAATTAGAAAGGAAATTAGAAGCCTCTCTTTTGCAAATCAAAAATAATAAAAAAAGGTTTTGAAAATAGGTGTGTCATGTTTGTGAAAGAAAACTCTTCACTTAAAGCACAAGTTCATGATCTCACCATGGCCATTAAAAAATTTGGAATATGCCAAAAATCACTGGAAATGATTTTAGGGTACCAGTGCCATGGTTCCGGAAAACTTGGGCTCGGATATCGAGGAGAGGGCTACCGCCCGGCATTAGCCACTAACGCTGGCGCTAGCACCTCATACCAGAAACCTGAGTTTTCTTTTTCAGAAAGCTTTTCTTCTGTAAATCCAATTTGTTCCAGCAAGAAAATTTTCCAAAAAAGGGTCTCAACCCCTTTTATTTCATGTGCAAACTGTTATAGGTTAGGTCACACATCTAGTTCTTGTAGGAGAATAAAACAAATGCTTTAAAACAAATCTGGGTACCTAAGGCTTCCACTTATTCTATGGGTGGTACCACTTGGGTATCCGGATCTTTACTCTCATCTTCTTTCTAGATGTGCAGGTAGGATAAGGACAATGAAGACGTGTAGTTGATGAGTACTCTTTGTACTCATCTTTTAGCATAATTTCGATGTAATTTTAATATGAATTTATATTAATTATTTGTTTTATCTTATAATAATCATTCCTTTTTATTTCTGTCACTAATATAAGTTTAATTTATGTTTTGCAGGTTTTCTGGGCACTTTGAGCAAAAATATCAAGTACACGCCCAAGGTCACGGGCGTGGCCAAGGGCGTGTCAGCCTAAGATGTGTTCCAGACCTGCTGCCGCTACTTCGGGCCCATTCCGTGAAGAATCGCCAAGTACACGCCCCAGGTCACGGGCGTGACCAAGGGTGTGTCATCCAAGTCACGGTCGGGACCACGCCACCAGCATCCAGATCGAGCCGCCGCGTCATTTAAAGTTACACGCCCCAGGTCACGGGCGTGACCTAGGGCGTGACATCAGGTCACGGGCGTGACTCGCCCCGCGCTTCTTCCCGCCAGAGTTTCCCGCCAACAGCACTATTTCAAGATTACACGCCCCAGGTCACGGGCGTGACCTAGGGCGTGACACGGCCGAAACGCTCGCAATTACTCCAGAAGGCGCCCTCTCCACTGCTGCTTCGATCACGCCCCTTACACGCCCTTGGTCACGGGCGTGACCAAGGGCGTGTAACCTCAACTTTTCAGCTATAAAAAGCTAGCTTCAGCAGATGTTCATGGACGAATTTTTTGGGAGTTCAATTCTCCTTTTCTTGTTTTATTTTCATGTTTTAGTAGTCTTGTAGTTGTTCTTTTATTTCAATAGTTGTAATCTTCAATTCATAGTTTGTATTTCCCTTGATCTCAATTAATAAATTTGTTTTATGTCTCTCATTTTCTTCTCCCTTCTTCATGTATTCTTTTATCTCTTTAATTCCTTTATCTCCATGAGTACTTAAATTCTATTAGCACTCGGTCGAGATGATCCAAGGAATAATATTGGTTTTGAAGCAATTTAGAATCGCTCTTTCTCTTTTCTAAACCGCTTATGATTTATCCTTGATTTTAATGAAATAAGAGTATTTTCTCGTTCCTGTTTTCGTTCTTTAGTTAGCCGAACCAGCTCGTAAGACGAATCGAACCTTCAAGGATAAAGAGAGTTGCATGCACCCCTCGAGAGAGGATGACATAAATCTCCCGGATTGGAGTCAAATCCAATAGAGGGGTTCACTTCGTTAAAGCAAGTTTAGGGGTTTCAATTATAGAACGAGAGTTCGGTTGATCAACCTAATCTTAGTTGGGCGTATCCTCGAGAGAGGTACGTTTATAATTCGGGAACCTCCACGGTCAAAGTTATTTTATTTAGAGAATGTGATTTTGTTTCTTCTATTCTTATTCCGCGGTGATTCAAGGATCGAGTGCTAGTCGTTCTTTTAATTCTTATTTTTATTTCGATCCCTTTTGCAAAATCATTCTCAATTTCTAATTGATAAGATAATAGAGATTTTCTTGAAGTAAGAGTACTCAACCGCCCCGAGTCTAATACGACCTTGGTTTTTATAACCTATACTACATTCGATACGGTACACTTGCCGTTGTCGTTTGCAAGCATAGTTTTGCCCCACCAAGTTTTTGGCGCCGTTGCCGGGGAAACGGTTGATATTCCGAAAAAAGAAATATTTATTAATTTTATCGTTCTCTTTCTTCTCCCCCTTCTCTTTAATTTTTTTTTTTTTATTTTTTTTTTTATATAAAAAAAATATCTTAAAAAGCGCAATCTAAATTCTTGGAAAGGACGCTTTGGGCTTGAATTCCCATCATAGCCTCTAGTACCTTGCAAACCCTTCACCGGGTAGATCTTGGGAAGTCCGAGACTAATTTAACCCGCTTTTTGAAAATATTTATAATAAAAATATTTATAAAATTCCATTCATTTAGGTAAAGGTTGTTTCCTTTTTATTTATTTTTTAATATGAAAGAATCTGAATTGGCTGTTAAGGTTGCCGAGCTTCGAAACCAACTTTATCTCTTACAAGCCGCACGAGAACGCCAATTTAGTTATCATTATTGTGGTGCGCCTCATCAAAGTGAGGAATTTTATTCACATTCTTATTCTCAAAGTAATTATTACGAAAATAATTATCCTCAATATTATGCAAATAATTTTGATAATAATTATGATCATAATTTTTCATCTTTTAATGAAAGTAATTTTTCAAACTTTGATGAGAATAATTTTTCTAATTTTAATGAAAATAATTTTTCGGCATTTAACAATTGTTCTTCTAGCTCCGAAGTAGATTATTCCTCGTGGCAAGCTCACTTGGATAGTTCTCAGAGCAACGAAGATAAATCTTTAGATCCGAGCTTTTATTTTTCTTCTTATACACCGCAGTCTTCATTCTCTAATTTGGGGGAAATTTCGCAGATCCAAATAGATACTTCCCCCCAAATTTTAGAGGAAAATATCATTTCGTCTAGTGTTTTCTCTAATTTTCACGAGAATAATTTTTCGACTTCTAATAATTTTTCTTCTATCCCCGAAGTAGATTATTCTTGGTGGCAAGGTCACCCGGATAGTTTATAGGGCGATGAAGATAAATCCTTAGAACCGAATTCTTGTTCTTCTTCTTTTGCGCCGCAACCTTCGTACTCTAATTTTGGGGAATGTCCGCCGATTCAAATAGATACTACCCCCCAAATTTTAGAGGAAAATTTTATTTCTACTAGTATTTTTTCTCCACGTTTGGATGATTTAGTTATGGAGGAACATGTGGTTTCATGTAATCCCATAACTTCTTTTACCGAAGATGAAGAAAAATTACTTTACCAAGAATTTCTTAAAGTTATGGGCACCCCGGATGAAATAGAAGAAGAACAAGTTTCTTCCCCTACTTCACCCGGATTTTATTTTCTTTATCATGAATACTCGCGAATTTCTTCTATCCAACCAAAAATTCCTGAAAATTTTGTGTCCGAAAATTTTATCCCGCTTGGTAATACACTAGATTTCTCTAATGAAAATTTTATTTTAGAAAAGGAACAACCAGAGCTTAATTTTATATTTTCGCGAGCGCCTCCTCCTTGCGAAAAATTATCTGAATCGTTTATTTGTGATTCTTTAGATACTAATATTTTTCAGGTAGAAGATGAGCCGTTGCTACCCCAATTAATTGATGATCCATATGCCGCTCATCTTTATGAATCCAAATCACCTCAGGTATGTATATGTGATTTGGATTTGCAAATTCAAGATCAAAGACAAACGAAGAATCACATGTTAAGCGGAGGAGAGGCTGGCCGACTGACGTCGGCACATTCGCCTCAGCGCAAATTAAGGGAGTTGCCTGTCCACCTCTCTTTTAAATTTCCTTTTTCCTAACACTAACCGTCTAGCTTAAAGACGGGAAAAAGAAAGCGCTCTTGGGAGGCACCCCTTGCTTATCTTTAATTTTATGTATTTTTCTTTTAAAGTTTATTTTTCAAGTGTTCTTCATACTTAGTTTTAAACATTGGGGACAATGTTTAATTTTAAGTATGGGGGTATAGCTTTGCATTCACTGTATTTTTATTTAAAAAAAAAATTTCAATAAAATCCGTACTTGTTGTTTTTATTTTTCTAGAAATCTAGTTTGAGGATTGATTATAAGTATTCCTATATTTTTGATTTAGCTAATATTTTGTTTTATCAGAATTTGTTAAATTTAAATTTGAAGTAATTTGGTTTTAAGAAACATTTTATGTTTTTAATTTGATTAGAGAATTTATTTAGCACTACTTCTCATTTTAATTTTAAATAGCTTCACTTTGTGGTAAATTGACTAAACATCTTTAGATTTTTTTGTTATATTCACTTTTAACTTTAAGATCTTAGGAAATCTCATTCCACTAAAAAGTTGCTCTCAAAATAGTTTAATTTATAAACTAGAAGTATTTCTCCCCCCTCACCCTTTGTTGGCAAAAAAAAATGTATAAAAAGATCATATGTCATGGAAATAAGAGGATAAAATTCATTATTTCCTAAAACATATGCACCCAAAATCATTTAAAAGATTATATGTCATGATGTAAGAGGATAAAATTCATTACATCTAAAACATATACATTTTGGGTTTTTGATTGAAGAGAATTGTTAAAATATTATATGGCATGGAAAATAAGAGGATAAAATTCATTATTTTCCTAAACATATACAATTTTGTATTCAAATGAGGTCAGAGGATAAAATTCATCACCTCTATTCAAGAACTCTTCATTTGCCATTTCGTTCAAACCCATCCCTAGCCAATTTCATTGTTTCTAGTCCTAAACTAAATTATTAAGAGAGCAATATTTTGGTAGGTGTCTTTTCCTTTAGATTCTTTTACGTTAGAGTGTCTATAATTTCAATCTAATTTTGTTTGAAAATTTCTATAATTTCGATTGCTAAATAGTTATCTTGAGAAGTAGTTAGCTAAACAAATTTCTCTTTTTAAATTATCAACATAACTTATGACTTAATTCTTGAATTCCTAAAATTTGTTTTTGACTTATTCTTAGTTCAATAAAATTTTAGTTAATTAGAAATAACACCGATGTCTTGTAATTCTTCCCTCATTCTTTTGCTCTGGAATAGCAAAAGCTCAAGTATGGGGGTGTTTGATGAGTACTCTTTGTACTCATCTTTTAGCATAATTTCGATGTAATTTTAATATGAATTTATATTAATTATTTGTTTTATCTTATAATAATCATTCCTTTTTATTTCTGTCACTAATATAAGTTTAATTTATGTTTTGCAGGTTTTCTGGGCACTTTGAGCAAAAATATCAAGTACACGCCCAAGGTCACGGGCGTGGCCAAGGGCGTGTCAGCCTAAGATGTGTTCCAGACCTGCTGCCGCTACTTCGGGCCCATTCCGTGAAGAATCGCCAAGTACACGCCCCAGGTCACGGGCGTGACCAAGGGTGTGTCATCCAAGTCACGGTCGGGACCACGCCACCAGCATCCAGATCGAGCCGCCGCGTCATTTAAAGTTACACGCCCCAGGTCACGGGCGTGACCTAGGGCGTGACATCAGGTCACGGGCGTGACTCGCCCCGCGCTTCTTCCCGTCAGAGTTTCCCGCCAACAGCACTATTTCAAGATTACACGCCCCAGGTCACGGGCGTGACCTAGGGCGTGACACGGCCGAAACGCTCGCAATTACTCTAGAAGGCGCCCTCTCCACTGCTGCTTCGATCACGCCCCTTACACGCCCTTGGTCACGGGCGTGACCAAGGGCGTGTAACCTCAACTTTTCAGCTATAAAAAGCTAGCTTCAGCAGATGTTCATGGACGAATTTTTTGGGAGTTCAATTCTCCTTTTCTTGTTTTATTTTCATGTTTTAGTAGTCTTGTAGTTGTTCTTTTATTTCAATAGTTGTAATCTTCAATTCATAGTTTGTATTTCCCTTGATCTCAATTAATAAATTTGTTTTATGTCTCTCATTTTCTTCTCCCTTCTTCATGTATTCTTTTATCTCTTTAATTCCTTTATCTCCATGAGTACTTAAATTCTATTAGCACTCGGTCGAGATGATCCAAGGAATAATATTGGTTTTGAAGCAATTTAGAATCGCTCTTTCTCTTTTCTAAACCGCTTATGATTTATCCTTGATTTTAATGAAATAAGAGTATTTTCTCGTTCCTGTTTTCGTTCTTTAGTTAGCCGAACCAGCTCGTAAGACGAATCGAACCTTCAAGGATAAAGAGAGTTGCATGCACCCCTCGAGAGAGGACGACATAAATCTCCCGGATTGGAGTCAAATCCAATAGAGGGGTTCACTTCGTTAAAGCAAGTTTAGGGGTTTTAATTATAGAACGAGAGTTCGGTTGATCAACCTAATCTTAGTTGGGCGTATCCTCGAGAGAGGTACGTTTATAATTCGGGAACCTCCACGGTCAAAGTTATTTTATTTAGAGAATGTGATTTTGTTTCTTCTATTCTTATTCCGCGGTGATTCAAGGATCGAGTGCTAGTCGTTCTTTTAATTCTTATTTTTATTTCGATCCCTTTTGCAAAATCATTCTCAATTTCTAATTGATAAGATAATAGAGATTTTCTTGAAGTAAGAGTACTCAACCGCCCCGAGTCTAATACGACCTTGGTTTTTATAACCTATACTACATTCGATACGGTACACTTGCCGTTGTCGTTTGCAAGCATAGTTTTGCCCCACCAGTAGTACTTGGATTCAGGATGCTCCAAGCACATGACGGACAATAAAGCAAAGTTCCTCAGCCTAGAAAAGAAGAAGGGAGGGACCATGACGTTTGGTGATAATAGAAAAGGAAGGATCATGGGAATTGGTACAGTGGGTAACAAATCCTTTACTATATCTAATGTTCTTTATGTGAAAGGATTAAAACACAATTTAATTTCTATTAGCCAATTATGTGATAAAGGATTAGATGTGTTATTTGAATCTTCCACTAATCTATGCAAAATATCTAATCCTATTACAAATAATATTTTACTAACTGCACCAAGAATACACAATGTTTATACAGTTTCATTTCCTGATCTTTCAAAATCATCTTTAAAATGTTTTATTACCAAAAATGATGAACTTGAACTTTGGCATAGAAGGCTAGGACATGCTAGCACAAAGCTTATTGTAAAACTTGCCAAAAGAGATTTAATTAGAGGATTGCCTAGATTAAATGGAAATTTACCTTCACTTTGTTCACCATGTCAAAAAGGTAAAATTACTAGATCCTCTTTCAAAAGTAAAAATGTTATTTCTACTACTAGACCTTTGCAATTAATTCATATGGATCTTTTTGGTCCCGTTGGCACCGCAAGTCTTGGTGGTAGATTATATACATATGTTTTAATAGATAATTTTTCTAACTATTGTTGGACAATATTTCTCTCATCCAAATCCGAAGCATTTTGTGAATTTTCAAAATTATGTACTCGCATTCAAAATGAAAGTGATTTAAAAATTAAATACATTTGCTCGGATCATGGAGGAGAATTTGAAAATGAAAAATTTACATCTTATTGTGATATGTTAGGCATACAACATGAGTTCTCTGCACCACGCACACCACAACAAAATGGTGTTGTAGAAAGAAAGAATAGGACACTTCAAGAGCTAGCACGCACTATGTTATGTGAATATAAATTATCTAAGTACTTTTGGGCCGAAGCCGTAAACACATCATATTATGTTATAAATAGAATCATGCTTTGCCCATCTTTAAATCTCACACCATATGAACTTTATTTTCAAAAGAAGACTAATGTATCTTACTTTAAAGTTTTTTGTTGTAAATGCTTTATTTTAAATACAAAAGATAGCTTGGGAAAGTTTGATGAAAATGTGATGAAGGAACATTTCTTGGATACTCTTCAACTAATAAAGCTTATAGAGTTTTTAATAAAAGAACTAGAAAAGTTGAAGAATCAATTAATGTAAAATTTGATGAGCTTGTTCCTTGTATAGAAAGACTTTCTGCAGGCAAAGAGGATGATCTATTACCTCCTTTGGAGCATGGTGATGAAGAACCTTCCAAAGAAGAAGAAGAGGAGGCCAAGAAAGATGAATATGTACCTCCAAGCGTCTTAAAATTCACAAAGGATCATCCACGGGAACTTATAATTGGTGAACCATCCATCGGGGTAAGAACTCGCTCTTCTCTTCATGAATCTTTTTCAAATATTTGTTTTGTTTCCTAAATAGAACCAAAAAACGTTTCTACTGCTTTAAATGATGAATTTTGGTTTTGGCTATGAATGAAGAGTTAGAACAATTTGAGCGACATAATGTTTGGAAATTAGTTGAAAGACCATCTAATCACCCGGTTGTAGGTGTAAAATGGATTTTTAAAAATAAATTAGATGGTGGGTCTAGAATCACTAGAAATAAAGCACGATTAGTAGCACAAGGATATTCTCAAATCGAGGGGATAGATTTTGATGAATCTATCCTCGCAATTAGAGTCTATAAGAATTTTTCTATAAGATTTTGATGAATCTAGCCGTTGCTAGATTAGAGTCTATAAGAATTTTTCTAGCATTTGCAAGCTTTACAAGAATAAAACTATTTCAAATGGATGTGAAAAGTGCTTTTCTAAACGGGTTTGTAAAAGAAGAAGTTTATGTTGAACAACCCCCAGTTTAATTAGTGAAAAATTTCCAAATCATGTTTATAAACTAGAGAAAGCGCTTTATGGTTTAAAACAAGCGCCCCGTGCATGGTATGAAAGACTTACATCATTTTTGTTAAAGCATGGCTATATTATGGGAAGTGCAGATAATACTCTCTTAATTAAGCACAACAATGATGATATAATTATTTTACAAATATATGTTGATGATATTATTTTTGGATCTACTAATGAAGACATGTGTAAAGAAGTTATTTTAGTGATGAAAAATGAATTTGAAATGAGTCTTGTAGGAGAACTTTCTTATTTCCTTGGTTTCAAATATCACAAAGAATTGATGGAATCTTTGTATGTCAAACTAAATATGTCCATGATATGCTTAAACGTTTTGGATTTGAAAACCTTAAACATGCTTCTACACCAATGAGTGCATCACTAAAATTAGGTAAAGATGAATCAGAAATTTCTATAGATCAAACTTTATATAGAGGTATGATAGGATCTCTACTTTATCTAAGTGCAACTAGACCCGATATTATGTTTGTCGTATGCTTATGTGCTCGATTTCAAGCCAATCCAAAAGAATCTCATTTAAAAGCGGTAAAACGAATTTTTAGATATCTTATTGGGTCATCTAGACTAGGATTATGGTACCCGCACAATAATTCATTTACACTTCACGGCTATTCCGACTCAGACTATGCCGGTTGTTCACTTGATAGAAAAAGCACTAGTGGTACTTATCATTTTCTAGGACCTTCATTAGTTGCATGGTCTAGTAGGAAACAAAATTCGGTTGCACTCTCCACCACGGAGGCCGAATACATTGCATTAGGGAGTTGTTGTGCACAAGCTCTATGGATGAGCCAAACTTTAGAGGACTTTGGTTTTCATCTAAAACTTATTGAATTAAAATGTGACAACAAAAGTGTCATTGATCTCACAAATAATCCGGTACACCACTCTAGATCCAAACACATAGATGTGCGTCATCATTTCATAAGGGATCACATTAAAAAGGAAAATGTAAGGATTAGTTTCATTGGCATGGACTCTCAACTTGTTGATATATTTACTAAACCTCTTCCCGATTCAAGGTTTCAAATGTTAAGGTTGGAATTAAGAGTCTTAGACACCATAGGATGAATAACATGTAAAACGCTAATGTTTTATGCAATTTGAGCAATCAAGACATCTCTGAATATTACACAATTTCTGCATAAGACTACTCTTAAGACCCCTAATCAATATCGAAAATCAAAAAATTAAAATTCTTAAAAAATTGTGTACTGTTTGCCGCGATATCACTAGCGCCGGTGCTAGCGTGGGTTTGTGATTTTTCTATTTTTAAAATTTCTAAAAATCAACAAAAATATGTTAGTTTATATGTACAAATTTATTTTTGTGTTTTTGTCTATTTTATTTTTGTTTTATTTGCATTATGAAAAATCAACTACAAAAATTCAAAATTCAAAAATACAAAAATATGTTTTTGTGATTTTTCTGTTTTTATTTCTTTAAAAATTATAAAACTACAAAAAAACTGTATGATCTTTATTGTCAATATCAAGCATGTATGAATTCTATTATTTAGAATTATTTACAATGTTAAAATTTATTCCTTGAAATTACTATGAACATTGTTTTGTTTATCATGCTTTGATATATCTATTTAAGTGCATCAATTGTATTGAAAAATGTGTAGAACCAAGCTTAGCATGCCTCTAAGTATGAGTAAATGTATTATGATTGATAATGATACATTTCACTCACTTATTTTGGTAATCAACATGTGTTTAAATCTAAAAATGCTTGCTTGTGTATTGTATTTGTACAATGAATTAAATCTTGCATAAGTTTATTGCCTACACTACATTTGAATTGAACTTATGAAATTTAGAAAAGTGGTTAAGATAAAAATTTGGGTTTGCAAAACAAGTGTATTCGGAGAATGTTGTCTCACAAATGAGAACAAAAAAATTATATATGTAGACAAATATAACTCCACCAAGCACTACTTGAACCTCCTGATAAGTCTTCATAAGCATTGTGAGGTTGAGCACCTTGGAAAGAATAGTAAAGTGTCTTGTGCAAACCTTAGTTATTACACCACTTTGTTAAAACAATTATGTGCATTAAAAGTGTGTGAAAGTAATTTACTTGTGTTTTATTGTGCACTCTACTCTACATATGTCTTGTATTTTGTGATTTAAATCAATTAGTAACATTGCCCAAAATACACTTATGTGCACATCATTATCTTTCATAACACTTCTTCTCATGAGTATTGGATTGTAATGCTTTTTCTATACTACTCTTTATATAAGAAATGCATTAGATAACCTAGTATGATCTCTACAATGTTTTGGTATCTCTTGAACTTAAAATTAAGTAACATTGTAGTATAATCTCTCTTTGATACGTTCATTTCATGCTTGGTATCTTTATGAAAAACTTTGAGATTTCAAAAAGGTTAAAACATCTTTCAATTTTGAACTAAAACTCATATTTTTTTACTTATGCTTTTCATGCTTACAAAAAGATGTTTCTTATAATCTTCTGCTTGCTTACAACTCTTATCTTTTATTTGAAATCTCTTTTATACTATGCTTAAAATCTTTATCTTTATATATACTATGCTTAAAATCTTTATCATTATCTATATAACAAAAGCTCGATCATGCTTTATCATTTATAAGAAATGCCTCCTTACTACCCTCACCCCACCTTCTTTTGATAATACCAAAAGGGGGAGATTAATTGAAGAAATCTATATAGGAGTAATATAGAAGATTAAGGGGAGAATAATTCATGTAATCTATCATTTAGGGGGAGTAAAACATAAATTGCATTTATGTAGGGGGAGCATTAAGATAGGGGGAGTATGCACATTATCATGCTTATCATTCACTATAGTTGCACTATTATCTTGCTTATCATATACTATAAGCACTATTGTTGATTTCTTGCTTAGAGGATTTGTTATTATCAAAAGGGGGAGATTGTTGGACATGTGTGTCACATCCCTTTTTTTGAGAATAACAAATCCCATATTGAATTTGATATTGCTTGTAGTGTGTTTATAGTGTGCAGGAACTATAGGTGTAATACTCCACAGGTAGAAGGCAGCATGGAATCAAATTTTTGAAAGGAGCGGCACTAACGCCAGCGCTATCGCTAACGCCGAGCGCTAGCTCATTCGATGAATTTCGATCCGCGTTCGACGAAAATTTCGTTCGACAAACATTTCCGTTCGACGAACTTCGACCTCCGCTCGCAAAAATTTCGTTCGACGAATTCCGTTCGACAAACGTTCTTTCTGCCACGCCGCCGATAGTTTTTGCTACCGCCAGCGCTAGCGCTACTGCCTGGCGCTATCTCAAATTCATGCACAGCGCCACGTCGTCGACGGTTCCGCAATTGCTCCACACGAATGCTACCGTAGGCGCTAGGAGCTAATGCAAGCGCTATCTCGAAGTTGTATAAAATGATGGGCTCTCTCTCGTTTTGAGCTAGTGCTTCCAGAGAGATTACTTGTGCCATATTTCCAGAGCTGCTACTCTGCCGAAAGTTCATCTCCCACTCAAATTCAAAGAAGATTTCTGGAGAAGGAAGCCACCACGCTGCATCCGAAGAACGATCGCTTCAACCTCGCTTATGCTACAGCGATCCTTCATCCTCAACTTCAGAGATCTCATATAGGGAGTGTCATTATTGTTAATTTTATTTTCATTCCATATTTTATTGTAACCGTTTAGTTAATTCGCCTTGTGTTGGCGACTAGGTCTGGGTAGGACTTAGGGGGAAATTCGCCTTGTGTTGCGACTAGTTCTAGGTGATTAGATCTAGGGGGCTCGAGGCCATATCCGGAGAAGGATTGGCTAGAGCGGCTTGAGGCCTTATCCGGGGAAGGATAGGCTAAAGCCAACCGGTTTGTGGGGATACAAGTCGGTATAGAAAAGGAAAAATTTTATTACTTTATTCGCCTCCGATTTCAAGCGCTATTGAAATCAATTTTTGTAAACACTTTTTTTTCATATAATATAATCATGTCTTTTTGTGTTTACTTGATTTCTATCATTTGGCGTAATTCATAAAATTGCAAATTACAATTGTTTTCCTTCATTAAGATAAATTGTTATTTTTGTTCTAAGTTTCTCTAAACAATTTAGTAAAAAATTTACAAAGAATTTTATTCCCTTATTCACCGCCCCCCCCCCCCCCCCTCTAAGGGCGTCGCAAGATCCAATAATTATTAAGTACGAGACCATTTTAGTTCCAGAATTTCATATTAATGTCAAGGGTCTATGTACAAATTTCTATGATATTCCAGCAATAATAATTCATGGTATTAATTTCTCAAGTTATAGCTCAAATTCTATTTTGTGAAGGAAGTATGTCATTTACTCAATGATTAAATCTAACAAAATTCCTAGAACTTCCTACTGATATAAAAGATCTATATACAAAATTCTATGACAATCCAGCAACCATAATTCATAGTATTAATTTTTCAAGTTATAAGCTCAAATTCTACTTTGTGAAGGGAGTATGTTGTTTTCTCAATGATTAATTCTAACAAAATTCTCAGAGCTTCCTACCGGTATAAAAGATTTATATACAAAATTCTATAACAATCCAGCAACCATAATTTATGGTATTAATTTTTCAAGTTATAAACCCAAATTCTACATTGTGAAGGGAGTATGTTATTTGCTCAATGATTAATTCTAACAAAAATTCCCAGAGCTTCCTACTGATATAAAAGATCTATATACAAAATTCTATAGCAAACCAGCAAACATAATTCATGGTATTAATTTTTCAATTTATAAGCTCAAATTCTACTTTGTGAAGGGAGTATGTTGTTTGCTCAATGATTAATTCTAACAAAAATTCTTAGAGCTTCCTACTGATATAAAAGTTCTATATACAAAATTCTATAAGAAACGAGCAACCATAATTCATGGTATTAATTTTTCAAGATATAAGTCCAAATACTACTTTGTGAAGGAAGTATGAAGTTTACTCAGAGATTAATTCTAATAAAATTTCCATAGTTTGATACTAATATAAAAAGACCATATACCAAATTTCATAATAATCCAGCAACAGTACTTCAGGGAATTAATTTCTCAAGATATAGGTCCAAATACAACTTTGTGAAGGAAGTGTGAAGTTTACTCAGGGATTAATTCTAATAAAATTTCCATAGTTTCATACTTATATAAAAAAACTATATACCAAATTTCATAATAATCGAACATCAGTATTCAGGGAATTAATTTCTCAAGATATAGATCCAAATACTACTTTGTGAAGGAAGTGTGAAGTTTACTCAGGGATTAATTCTAATAAAATTTATATAGTTTCATACTGATATAAAAAGACTATATACCAAATTTCTTAATATTTCAGTAAGCTTTGATCATACAATTACTCATTTTGGGTCTATGTGACCAAATCATATGAATTCAAGTTTCCTAAGGAAATCAACCCAATGGTTGATGACTTTCTCCATAGAGTATTGTCCTATGGTCCTAAGTACATGTTTTAAGTTTCATGAAAGTTGACCAAGGGAAAACCTTTAAATTCTCATGTGATTTTAATGTTACATGGTAATGTTATATGCACACCAAATTTTCTTTACACAAGCATGTGGAATAAACTAACATGCAAGGGTCCAAATGACCTAAAATTTTAACCAGAGGCTATTATATACATAAACAACCTCCCAAAGGAGATTTGGAGTGATTTGAGTCCAAATCACCCATAATATACACCATATGTGATTTATTAAATTTCTACTAACAACTTTAGAACAATGTGCCCCAAAAATTCTAATTTTTGGGCACATAGTAGATCTATGGTGCATACACACATGGTTAATTTTTTAGCCCCATATCATCTACTATATAAAAGTTATTTATATTTTAAGATCTGGCCTTCTCTAGGACCAGCCTTACTAAATCTGCCCTACAAAGAGTTGTAGGGCATGAAATGATGTGCTCTCGCTTCCTACAGGTAGTAGAAACAACGGCCTACAAAAGTCGTCTCTGCCTATTTTCCTTTTATGGCCTCTAAGGGCCCCAATTTTGAGTACAAAGATTCTATTTCATTATGGAAAAATCAACCTTTAGTGTGACCTAAAACAAAGGTTTTTCTATGGTTCATTAAGACATAGATTCACTCAAAAACAAGGATCCAATTGAGTCAAAAAATTAACCAGAGGCTAACATACACATTTCTAACCACTCAAGGGAGATTTGGAGTGATTTGAGTCAAGGTAACTCATTGTATACACCATGCATGATTTAATATATTTCTACATAAACAATAGAAACATGTGTCCCCAAAACTCTAATTTTTGGTTAGGTGATGTATTATATCATCACCAAAAATGTGGCTAAAATTTCAGAGACTAAAATCAAGTCAAATGAGCTAGGGTCACAAAATACCCATTTGGGCTATATGCACACCACACCTTAACCATGTCAAGACATGCAAGTGGGTTAGCCCAACATGAAGTGGTCCAAATGACCTTAAATTTCTACCATATACTATATTGGCCTGGTCTATCATCCAGAGAAAATTTGAGTGGATTTGGACCAATATGACCCTAGATCTAAGCCATTCAAGGAAAATGAAATGTTGATCAAAATCTTAGAAACATTATTCCCAACAATTCTCAATTTTTGTAAGGGGGTGTTTTAGGGCATGAATCATGCATGCCCCAAATTTTAACTTATTTAGAGCTATAAATCTCCCAAAATTAATTTCTAAAGTCCTAGAGCTCCATATATACATGTCTCACAAAAATGGATGCCCAGGGACCTACAGTGCTCCAAACGACCTCAAACAAATTTCTAATTTTTGTTAAGGTCATAAACTACACTTTTCATTTAGGGGGTATTTTCTGTTGGGGCCTCTAAGGGCCCAATAAATTCAACAAGATTTTGTTCTATTTGTGACAGAAAATAAATTCTTATATTAATATCATGAAAAGGGCTGCGATTAACAATTTTTCTGAGATCGAATGACTGGGGCTCATCGTCCCCAGCCAGCCAAATGCCCAGATCAGTTGTGTCTGGGCTGCCTTTGGCCGTGATTTTCCAGCCACCCACACACCACCACGGACAGCCACCAGTGCCACCACTTCCGTCGAGGTGGGGGCTACCGGGATCGGGCTTCAGGCAGGCCGGCGGTGGCCAGAACAGAGCTCTAAGGCAGGGGCATTGCAACTGTAAAATAGTCAAAGTAGAAGCTTGATCCCAGCTCAATTGAGCTGGGACCTTTAATCTAAACTGATGGGAAGCTAGCACAGATGGAGAGGGAAAGAAACATGCCTGAATTCGAGTTGCAATCCTAGTGGTTGCTTGGTTCGCCATTGCTGACCTTAGACTTCTTGGTGACATGGATCTTCTGTGTTGCATCTGCCAATTTCTTCTCCAAAGTTGGGGGTTCGATTGCTTGGGAAGCTTTGAAGGTGATGGAGAGAAGTATTGAGGGGAAGGGGGTGTATATGGCTACTTGCCATTTTTTATGTCTCGGCCAGCCCCATTGGCCACCAATTTGGACAATCATGGCCACTCCCACACTGCCCAAAGCTGATGGAATCAATGCAACAGCTCAGAGGAGAGCATGGGGAAGGGAAGTGGGGTGCCATTTGGCACCCATCCCCCATTTCCCTCCTCCTTTGACTCATTTGTCTTTTCCCAAGCTTTAACTTCAAATTCTTTGGAATTAAACCATTATTTTCAAAATTTCAAAGGACTTAAGGTTTAAACCTCATGAGGGATTGCTAATAGGCTCTTTGGGTTGGTCTAAGTCCAATTGGATTTGAGTTTGGGCTCACTTGACCAAAATAGACCAATTTGAGATTTTTGGGATTGGACTCGACTCAAGCTCACCCCAACCAATGTGGTTGACCCCACATTGGTTCTTTAGGCCCTATGGACCTATTCCAAGGGGAATCAAGTAATGGTAGGGTCATATGGGGCTTAATTGCACATAATTGCTTACAAGGGCAAATTTGGGCATTTTGGGCATTTTGGTGATTTTGCCCTAATCCTCCAAAATTGAATGCACACCTTGGTTCATTTAGGTCTCATATGCTCCCCTTAGGGTTTAAGAAGGATTGTGCTAGGTCAATTTGTCCAATTGAGGGTCAATTGAACCATATAAGGTAAAAATGTGATTTGGGGCAAGTTGGTATTTTTGCCTAATTTCTAATAATTGGTTTATCCCAAAGGTTCAATTTGGACCCATTAGACTCCCTAAGTAATCTTGGAGTGTTAGGGGTGATCAATTTGATTACATTGAGTCAATTGAAGATCAATTGAGGGGATTACTTCAATTAGCCCAAATTGGGGCTTTTGGTAATTGGCCCAATTTCCCAAAATTGGTTTATCCCAAGGGTCCAATGTGGATCCATTAGACTCCCTAAGTAATCTTGTAGTGTTAAGTGTGATCAATTTGTTCACATTGAGTAAATTGAAGGTCAATTGAGGGGATTAGTTCAATTAGGCCAAATTGGGGCTTTTTGGTAATTGACCCAATTTCCCAAAATTGGTTTATCCCAAGGGGACAATGTGGACCAAATAGACTCCCTAAGTAATCTTGGAGTGTTAGGTGTGATCAATTTGATCAAATTGAGTCAATTGAAGGTAAATTGAGGAGATTAGTTCAATTAGGCTAAATTGTGGTTTTTTGGTAATTTGCCCAATTTCCCAAAAATGGTTTATCCCAAGGGACCAATGTGGACCCATTAGACTACCTAAGTAATCTTGGGGTGTTAGGGGTGATCAATTTGATCACATTGAGTCAATTGAAGGTCAATTCAGGAGATTAGTTTAAATAGGCCAAATTATGGCTTTTTGGTAATTAGCCTAATTTCCCAAAATTGGTTTATCCCAAGGGCCCAATGTGATCAATTTCTCCTTACTCAGGCTAATTGTTATATACTAGGGTGAAGTATGTCAAGTTGGGTCTTTTTGTGTAACTTGACCTAGTCAGGTCAAAGGCTCCTGTTGTGATCAAGGGGCACCCTTTTTGGTTCAAGGAACCATTTATGTCACCTTGCAAGCTCTAATTCAGCCTAGGTGTTCTCCTCATGGTTATATGTTATGCATAGGGTGTTTCACCGCTTTTTGGTTTTCCCTTGAATTTTCCTTAAATTGGGGTGACCCATGTTGGCTAAGTGCACACCATGGTGTTCTCCACCTATTCAACTTATTGTCAAGGCACCCTAGGTCACTTATCCTATTATTGTCATGACCTGGTCATGAAAAATATTCTCTAGGGGGCTAGTAGTTTGGGGGATGTTACAAATCCCAATACAAAAGAAAACAATTTCGTCCTCAAAATTAAGAACGGGTGTACGGGGTTTTATACCAAGTTGATTAATCATGAAAAATTTAAGCAATTAAGTGTTACCTGATTCAAAAAGTTCTGGATTTTTTTGCTGCAGTAAATCCAGTGGTTCCCATGTATGTTCTTCCTATGCCCTGGTGGAGGTTGCCGGAAGAGGTGCGAGCAGAGTCTTCACAGACCGTCCACCTAAGTGGGGTTTCAGGTCCAACAGGTGGAAGAGGTAACAAAGAAGGCGAGCCAGGGCTTCAAGGGTCGCTCGCAGGAAGGAAGGCGAGCCAGGTACTCACTAACCGCTCGCGAGAAGACAGACATGCCAGATTTCTTCCAAGTGCCCGTGTTCGACGCAATCTGTTCCGCGTCCGACGAACTCGCGTCACATTCTTAGTTCGACGATTTGGTTTCTCAGCTCGGCAAACTCGATCGTCCCGCCGGTTCAGCAGATTTACACAAGGCCAAGGGGAGCTCGCAGGAAGGCATGCGAGTCGTGTTCCTACGAGCCCAAGCCTCGAAGGTAGCTTTCAAGAATGCGGGTGAGCCGGACACTCGCCGATCGCTCAAAGGAAGGCAGAGCTCCCGTCCGCATTCGGCGAACCCAGCTCAGGGTTCGGCGAAATTCATTCTGAGTTCGACGAACGCCGAGCTTAAGTTAAGATCGACGAACTCGGCTCGGCGCTCGACAAAATTTGTCCCGCGTCCGACGAACGGCACCTTTGAATCTGTCTCAGCGGTTGGGCTGAGAGGATTAGCCGTCTCAGTGATCACTTTTGTCCCGTCTCAGCGGATCCGCTGCGACAGAGTTGTCTCAGCGGTTTTTCCCCCATCTGCAGCTCATCTCGACAGGGAGTGAAATTGTTGGAACCTTAGTTTTGATTTGAGTTAGGACCCACCTTAAGTATCTAAGTTTATGTCATAACTCATATTACAACTTAGATTAAATATCATATTAAATTAAAAGGCTGAAAATAATATAGATATATATAATATACTAAGAAAAATATATATATGCAATAGGCTAATTAATATAAGAGAAAATAATATAAGAGAAAATATTATAAGAGAAATTAATATAAGATAATATAAGAGAATGAATATATTTCATATATTAGTTGCGTTCGACAAACGTCGAACGGCGCTCGGCATTCGTCGGACGACGATCGGCGAAAAGATTGTATTACAGCAGCGCTCGACAATTTAGCAAGGAAAGTTGCGGTCGACGAACGTGGAACAGCGGTCGACGAATGACGAACAGCAGTCGACGAATTCCAACAGATGTTCAGAAACAGTAAAATTAATAATCCGGTCGATGAACCAAATGATGAGCTCGACGAACGTAGAGCTCCGCTCGACGAATTTCTTCCAGTAATATTTTATATTATTTAGCTTGACTAAAATATATATTTACTGTCAGACTTTAATAAAGCAATATTTATTTATTCTATTTTATATATTGCTATATTTTGTTGTTCTAACATTACAGAGTGCAAGCATTTAATATTGTAGCCGTTTGGCAAAAGCATTAATTAATAGAGTCGTTGCAGCAAGTCAAACAAGGCAAGAATTCAAACAGAATATATTACAGCAGATAATATATATCATGATATATATATAGTTGTTATCTCTCGGCAGCAAGGAAGAATAGAATAGAAAAGACATATTAATATTGATGTACAGGAAATACAAGAAGAAGAAGAAAAAGAGAAGAAGAAGAAGAAGAGGATCACAATCTAGAGAAGAAGCTCCATACTCAAAGGCTGTCATCTATTCTAAATCAGACAGGTGGAGCTCTTCAACATCATCATCAAGATCCAAACACAACTACCAATTAGGATCTTCATCAAGAGTCTTCTCAGCACAAAGAAAAGAACAATAAATCTTTCCCTTTCTCCTTCCTCATCTTGTACAGGGTTAAAACTCCCTTCAAAAGTTTACCTGTTGGTGGCAAGACACCTGATCAAAATCACCTTGGTGTGAGGGCACCTGATCAACTCTCCTAGTGGATTCCTACTAGTGGGTAGAAGAGTAGATGTACCCGGGTTTTGGGGAACTACTATATATCTTGTGTCATCTAGATGTGTTTTGCTTGTTATTTGTTTTATTTCTTTATTTGTGCTATTTATTACTTTGCACTCTAACTGTTTGTTTTTATTACTCAATCAGCAAACACATTTATTTATATATACATATCATTAATTTTGAAAGTAAAACTTAAACAAGAGTTTTAATAATAAGAATAAGAACTAAAACTCTCCTTTCATGTTCCCAACAATATTGCTCGTGACCCCTGATCGACATGATAACGAGGGGACGCGCCCCGCTAGAGCTTCGCATCATCGCGCCCATAGAGTCCAAACTTGACGTAGAAGACATCATCATTTGGCTCCTCATCCTCGCTCCAGGAGGGTAGGTGGGAGCTGAGGTGAACTTCATTCCTTCTCCTGCTCTACGAGAGGAGAGTCTCTCCATCCAGATCGGTATTACGCGAGCCTTGCCCGAAGTTGGGGAGATTCTCGAGGACACTATCCTCGCTGTCCTTTTCCCAATCCTCCTCCATCTTCTGGACAATCTCCTTCTTCCACTTCTTCATCGGAGACTCGCCCTCGCCCGGTCACTCGCGAGCGCGAAGGATCTTGGCTGGATTGCCCAATACAGCGAGCACCTCCCGAACCGAGGACTCCACCTCGGGGCTGTTAGGGGATCCCTCCGTGCTCCGATGATGTGCTCGCCCGCCAGGGGAAACAGGGGGTGGACTCGCCCGCTGGCGGGAGAACAGTTGTGGGAATATGGAGAACACCTGGAAAATGAAGAAGGTCAACACGAGAATAAATACTCAAATTGCATCTTGCTTGCTCGAAGCGACATTACCTTATCCAAGTGCGATATATTCGAGTTGGTCAGCGCGTTGCTGCCAGAAAATGACATTGAACTTCTTTCCCTTCATCGCCATGCAAAACACTTTGCGGTCACTTTGTAAGGTGGGGCCAGGAACACCTCGCCCGGTGGTTATTGCAGACGAATAAGGATTCCTCCGAAGTCACCAGAGACGAAGAAAAAATGGTCGTTCCAGCGGTGGACTTTGTTTGATGTCCCGAAGAGCGAGCAGAGGTGACTATCGATGTAGATCACACCATCCTTAATCTCGTCGAAGTAAAAGACCTTCCGGAAGACCACGAGGTCGAACGGGATCCTCTCCGCCCTCAGTAAGTAGAGGAGACCCATGATTATAGTGACGCTATTGGTGTTGATCTGCGCCAGAACACAATTGAAGTAGCGAAAGATCTGGCAGAACTCTGACCAGAGAGGAAGACGCAAACCCACCTCGAAGTGGGAGAGGGGAAAGGCGAGCATCCCATCAAAGAATGAGTTTATTCCCTCGTCCCTCCCCGGTAAGCTCGCGAGATAGCCCTCTAACAAGAACAAGTGGGCGAAACTCTCCAACTTGTCCTGGCGAGTAATTGGCTTCTTGAAATTTTTCTCTGAGAAGTTCCTGGCATACGACAACCTGCGAGTAGCTACATCATCAGTAGGCGCCATCGAGAAGAGGAGAAACTCACATGCGGTAGCTGAATACTCAGGAACTGGTTGCAAAAACGTACTATTTTCAGACCCCACCTGTTGGGGAAATGATTTCTCTTAACCCCTAGAAATGAGTAAAATATAAATTCTAAAGATGAAGAATTAGGATAAGTAAATATGCGTCGAATAGTATTCGACGCAACGTCGAAATAAAGTCGACGTTTCTATCAGAATGAGTCGAAGTAGCTCTAAGCAGAATTTGACGTATCCTATGTCGACGTAGCTCTGACTACTAGTCGACGTATCTTGAGAAGTCGACGCACCTTAGTCGACGCACCTTCCTTATTCTCCTCTCGACGTTCTGCCAGGACGAATTCGACGCTTACATCGAATAGTAATCGACGCACGTCGATTTCTATGATTAATTCAAAAATAGTCAGATTTCTTTCCTTCTTTCATAGATCTGATTTATATGGAATCAAATTATTCTTTATAGCCGTTCTGAATTATTCTTTCCTCTAATGAATTCTTGGCTAATTTGATTAAATCCATTATGGACACTATTTGAAATCAGAATGAATACTTTCCTTCTATGGATATAATTGTTATGGAAATTTCTCCTTCTTTCTAATACTCTGCCTGCTAATTGATTACTCTCCTATAGTGTTATTTTAATGAACAGAGCTATAAATAACAAGGTGGTCGGCAGAGAGCAACAGAGAAGTGATCCACCATTTTTACATTTGAAAAAGAGGAAGTGCTCCCAAGTGAAAAGAGAAAATTGAGAGATAGTGCTGCAGCAAAGATCAAGCTTCCTTCTCCTTCTCACTCTGAAGCCATACTGCTGCAAACTCTGATAGCTCTCACAAAAGATAGAAAAGGCCTACAATCTCCTTCTCACTATAGAAGAGAGATTTCATTCACTACTTCTTGTGCTTCCAATCTTCTTGCTAGGAAGAAGATTCCTTCTTGTCTTTTTATTATTTCTCTTTCTCCTTTACCTTTATTTCACTTTCAAATACTGTAAAAGAGTTTTTAGAATCTCTCTTCAAAAAATTCAGTTGTACTGGTTCTAAGAGTCTCCTTTTCAAAAGACTCAGTTGGTTCTAAGAGTCTCCTTATCAAAAGACTCAGGGTGGCTCTAAGAGTCTCCTTATCAAAAGACTCAGTGCAAGATAGTGAATTTCCTACCAAGGGGGTAGAAGAGTGGACTACCCAAAGTTTGGGGAACCACTATATTTCTTTGTGTTGTGTTGTGATTTTTCTTCTTGCATTTATTTTCTTTACTTGCTTAATTCTTGTTGGTGTGTGGGAAGCTCTAATCTGTGATCACTACACCCATATATATATAATTATTAACTTTGCACAAAAATATTTTAAATCTCTATTCACCCCCCCCCCCCCCCCCCCCTCTACAGAATTCTAGTGAGGTTAACTGTGCACTTTCAATTGGTATCAGAGCTAGGTTGATCTAAAAAGGATAACTCCTTGATCAAAAAGATCCTACCTCTTATTTATATATATATATATTTCTGAAAAATATTTCTTTACACATGGCACAAATCAAAGATTATGCTTCCACCAGACCACCAATTTGTAACCTTGAAAAGTTTGCACTTTGGAAAACAAGAATTAGAATTTATTTAAACTCTATTGATGATGAATTGTTTAATGTTATCTTGACAGGTCCCCCCAAGCCATTCAGAAAGGACTCAAGTGGAAAAGTGACTGAAACACTTGCTCCAAAAGCTGAGTGGACAGAGGAAGAAAAGAAAGCCCAAGGATATGATGCCAAGGCTATGAATATCCTAGTCTCAACCCTCTCAGATGAAATCTTCCAAAAGATTGCTGATTGTGAGTCAGCTAAGGAAGTATGGGAAGCTCTCACCAAAATGGTAGAGGGAAGTGCTGATGAGAAAAAGGATAGAAAGGCACTACTCATCTCTCAATATGAAAACTTTCAGAAGAAAGAAGGTGAAAGTGTTGCTGACATGTATGCCAGATTCAGCCTCATAGTGAATGAGTTGAGAACACTTGAAAAGGACATATCTCTCACTGAGATAAATGACAAACTACGAACTTGCTTCCCTAGCTCTTGGGAGTCAAGAATCTGGCCAATTAGAGACTCCAGAAGTCAAAGAGAAATCTCAACAGATGTCCTGTTGGGCAAATTAAAATTTTATGAACATCTGTTGAAAACAAGAGCTGAGAAAGAAGAGAAAGAAAAGGCTCCTTCACTCTCAAAAGAAAAGAGTATTGCATTGAAGGCTGTTGAAGGTGAACCCTCTACAAGTGATGAGGAGCTGATCAGCCTACTGGCCAGAAGGTTCAAGAAATGGATCAAAACAGAAGGATCCAGAGGAAGAGACTCAAAAACCAGGTATAATAAAACACCTACTAAAGAGATTATATGTTACTCTTGCAGGAAACCTGGACATATTGCACCTGAATGTCCTAAGGAGATCAGCAAAAAGAAAGATCTGAAAAGAACAGATCTACAGAAGAAAAAGAAGAAAGAGAAAGGTCTCATTGCTCAATCATGGAGTGATTCAGAATCTGAAGAAAGCACCTCATCCGACAATGATCAAGAAGAGGCCAAGCTGGAGGAAACCTGTTTGATGGCCACTGAGAAGCCTGATGATACATCTGTGGTAAATATACTTGATGATATAGATTTCTCTTCCACTGATTTCAAAAACAATTTCAAAGAATTCTGTTTAAATCTAATCAAATCTGAAAAAGAAATTAAAGAACTAAGAAATGAATTAAACAATCTCAAACAAGTAAATACACAGTATAATAACTATGAGCTTAGTCTAAAGGAATTAGACAAAATCTATACAGAAAATCTAACACTGAAAAATGAGCTAGCAAAGGCAAAGGTCTTTGAAGACTCTCTAAATGGGAGAAGTCAGAAGCTCAAGAACATCTCTAGAAATCTTATTGAAAGACTTAGACAACTAGAAGATAATACTAACCTAGAACCAAAAACTCAATCACCTAGAAAATCTGTTTGGAGACATCTCATTCACTTCACTAGGGAAGGTCATTTGACAAGAGAAAGATCACAGGAAAATCCAGAAATAACCACTGTCTTTAATAAAACTAATCCCATTACATATGAAGGAATCCTAGGAAAATATCCTCAGAAAAGAGTCAAACATGCATCGAATTCTTATCAACGCACGTCGATTTCTAATCGACGCTTGCACCAAAGTGCGTCGACTCCTACCCGACGCAACCTCTCTCATGCTTCGACTGAAAATAAACGCAGAATGGAGAAAGCGTCGACTTCATATCGACGCAACCATAAACCTACGTCGAATTTATATCGACGCAACCAATCAGACAGAAATTTCTCCTCTTCCAAACAGCTCTCTCAATCCATTTCCTTTTACTATGACCATTATTTCTGCAACATCACCAAAGAAAATTGGTATGATAAACCAATATCCCTAAAGGAGGAAGGATATTCAGAAAAACCTACTTATTCTTTCATTAAATCTTTCACTGATGGGAGGAAGGGACCCCAGCTCAGCAGGGTCCAAACTAATGTGTAAAACTTTATGTGCAGATGTATCACATCTCCACTCTGGTGTGGACTTGGACAGTGGATGCTCCATACACATGACAGGATGCAAAAATTTATTGATCAACTTTGAGGATAGACTTGGACCATCAGTGACCTTTGGAGACTCTAGCTGTGGCCAAACCAGGGGCTTTGGAGACTTCAAAGAAGGGAAAGTCACCCTCAAGAATGTGGCAGTAGTTAAAGGACTGAAGCACAATCTGATAAGTATAAGTCAGATATGTGAAAATGGTAAGTATGAGGTAAAATTCACCACACTACTCTGCCATATTATTGATATCAAGACTGGTGCCACAGTACTCAATGGAATTAGAAAAGGAAAAGTATATGTAGTGGACTTTAGCTCCTCACCCACAGAAGTCTGTTTATTCAACAATATTATTGATAAAAGTGAATTATGACATAGGAGACTAGGTCATCTAAACTACAAAACCATTAGTAAACTAGCAAAGAATAACCTAGTTAGAGGCTTACCAAAGGGTAGGTACTCTAAGGATTCTCCATGCAGACCTTGCCAACTAGGAAAACAAACCAAATCATCCTTCAAACCAATTGGTAAGGATGACTCTCCCAGGGTCCTTTACTTACTACACATGGATCTCTTTGGTCCCATATCCACTCAGAGCTTAGGTGGAAAAACATATACCCTAGTCATTGTGGATGACTATTCTAGATTCAGCTGGGTATTCTTTCTAAGGGCTAAATCTGAAACCCACAAGACTTTCTCAAGATTCATAAAACAAATTCAATCTGAACTCAATAGTCAGGTTTCCATAATCAGAAGTGATCATGGGACTGAATTTGAAAATCATTTTATGAGTAGTTTCTGTGAAGATATAGGTATCAAACAAAGTTTTTCAGCCCCTAGAACCCCTCAGCAAAATGGAGTTGCTGAAAGAAAGAATAGGACTTTAATTGAATCAGGAAGGACCTTACTTGCAGAATCAGGTTTACCAAAAACTTTCTGGGATGAAGCAGTCAACACTGCCAACTATGTTCTAAATAGAAGCCTAATACACAAAACTAAATCAAAAACTCCATATGAGATCCTGAAAGGAAAAACACCCATAGTTAAATATTTTAAGATCTTTGGATGTGCTTGTTTTATTCTAAATAATGGAAAAGATCATCTTGCCAAGTTTGACAAGAAATCTGATGATGGAATATTTTTGGGATACTCAGCATCTAGTAAAGCCTATAGGTGATATAACAAGAGAACTCTTAAAATTGAAGAGTCTATGCACATTATATTTGATGAAACTAACATGCTGTTTAAGGGGGGGGGAACTCCCACCAGCTCTTTTCCATAGGAAAGCAACGGCATAGAAACACATCTTGAGCAACTGATTCTAGAGAACACAGATAATGGAAAACAAAACCAGATAGAGGAATCAAGTGAGGAATCTGAACAAGAACATGAAGAAGATTCAGAAAAGAGCATTCAAAACCAACTCCCACAAGAGAACATGGTTCAGGAAGGCCATGTGGACAATGATCCTATCACCAATGAGAAAGAAGAACATCTGACAAGTCCAGGCAGGACAAGGATCAATTTGAAAGATCATCCACAAACTTAAGTAATTGGAGACCCCAATACAGGAGTAGGAACAAGACACCAGGTCTCCAATGGGATGATGCTCCAATGCTTCATATCACAAGTTGAACCAAAGAAGTTTGAGGAAGCAAATTGTGATCCTAACTGGATTATGGCCATGCAAGAAGAACTAGGCCAATTTGAGAGAAACAAAGTGTGGAACCTAGTTGAAAGACCAAGAAACTACCCTGTGATTGGTACAAAATGGGTATACAGGAACAAACTAGATTCCACTGGAGTAATTGTCAGGAACAAGGCAAGACTTGTAGCACAAGGATATAGACAAGAAGAAGAGATAGACTACAACCAGACCTTTGCTCCAGTAGCCAGATTGGAGGCAATCAGGCTCTTTTTTGCCTATGCAGCCTTCATGAAGATGAAAGTCTACCAAATGGATGTCAAGAGTGCTTTTCTGAATGGTGACCTTCAAGAAGAGGTATATGTGGAGCAACCACCAGGTTTTGTAAATCCCTCTTCTCCTAACTTTGTTTATAGACTTAACAAAGCACTATATGGTCTTAAGCAAGCACCTAGAGCTTGGTATGAAACTCTCTCTAACTTCCTTTTAGAAAATTCCTTTGAAAGAGGAAAAGTAGACAAGACACTCTTTACTAGAACCCATAAAAACCAACTCCTCCTTGTTCAAATATATGTAGATGACATCATCTTTAGCTCAACTCATCATAAACTGTGTAAGAGATTTGCTACTCTAATGCAATCTAAATTTGAAATGAGTAGTATGGGAGAACTCTCATATTTCTTAGGATTACAAGTAAAACAAAGTAGTGAGGGAATCTTCATCTCACAATCCAAATATACTAAAGAGCTAATCAAAAAGTTTGGTATGGAATCAGCATCTACCATGAAAACACCCATGTCAACCAATGCCATTATAGAAAAAGATGATAAAGGAAAATCAGTAGATCAAAAGACATATAGGGCCATCATAGGATCCCTTCTATATCTAACAGCTAGCAGACCTGACATTATGTTTGCCACTTGCATATGTGCTAGATTTCAGGTTGATCCTAAGGAATCTCATCTCACCTCTGTAAAAAGGATTCTTAGATACCTAAAGGGAACCCCTGAACTAGGTCTATGGTACTCAGCAGAAACCAACTTTGAATTAATAGGTTTTTCAGATGCAGATTATGCTGGATGTAGGGTTGATAGAAAAAGCACATCTGGCACTTGCCAATTCCTAGGTGACGGATTAATCTCCTGGTTCAGTAAGAAACAAACTTCAGTCTCAACCTCAACAACTGAAGCTGAATATATAGCTGCAGGGAGATGTTGTTCACAAATACTATGGATGCAAAATCAACTTCTTGACTACAAATTGAAGGTTAATAACTCTAAGATCTATTATGATAGCTCTAGTGCTATATCTATAGCATCTAACCCAGTCCTTCATAGTAGGACCAAACATATAGAGATCAGACATCACTTTCTTAGAGACAATGTTGAAAAGGGAAAGATAACCTTAGAATATATTCCCACAGACAATCAAAGAGCAGACATCTTCACAAAACCCTTAGATGAAACTAAGCATAATTATTTCATCAACACCTTAGGAATGCTTGATGGTAGTCTGTAACCACCATTGTTGGGAAATCTAAAAGAAATCAGGAAATCTAAGAAAGTATTTGAATATGCGTCGAATACATATCGACGCACCATCGAGAAGAACTCGACGATGGCGTTGATTTCTTCCCGGCAAAGTTACATCGATAACCTATCGACGCACCGTCGAATTGATATCGACGCAGGGTTATGAACACGTCGACAGACCACTAAGTGGACAAATCTCCACGGAGCGTCGACTTTATATCGACGCATATGTCGACATCAATTCGACGTAACGTCGACATCTGGTTACAATTAGAATCAAATCGTTACTTCCTCTTTTGACGATTGGATTACCTGATATACCTTGATTTCTGTTTCCTTTCTCGACGTTTCACCTTCTTTAAATAATACCTCTTATTTCATAACATATACTCTCTTAAAACCCGCCAAAACTTCATCTTCTACCTCTCTCTCTCTCTGTAACAATGGCACCAACTCCTAATCAATCGGCCCTCATCAAAACGATGAACGATGCTCTCGAACACCTAGTAAATGATTTCCAGAATCGCCTGAATCACTTCGCCAACGAATGTGCATCCATGATCAACACTTGTGCAGCCAAACTGGCAACCCTCTCTTCTTCTCTTCCTGAGCTTAATGCTCTCATTCAAGAACGGCCTCTGTCGCCAGAAAGGTTTATATCCTTTATGCAGGATATAAACCAGGGGGAGAGTTGCTCCAGAAACCCCCCCTTGTCAGGTTATCTATCTCTCTTAAAAGCTCATGGTTAATTTCCTCTTCAACTCTAAATATTATTATCTCTAAAGTATTACTCCAACTTCTCTTCTTACAATAGGATCCAATCTTCTCCAATCACTCTAACTACACCTTCAACAAAAATTTTAAAGAAACCTCCTCCTACCATACTGAAGGAGAGCATGCTGTGGATTCAGCATTCAGAATAGATGCCCCACATACCCAGGGGAGATTGCTGTGGTAAAGAACACGGAAGTCCAGGGGGAGGAAGAAGCAGCCTACTCTGATGACTGGAGAGGACAAGTGTGGATTGAAGCAATCCCATGTGAGGAAGAAACTCAGCATCACTCTCCTGGCTTCTCTGCCAGTTACATCAAACTGAAGACACCTCTACTTGAGGACATCCCTTCAGAAGAGCTTGGAAGTGACAAACATCCATCAGCAAAGATTACTCTACCAGAGGTCATCCTGCCTTTCACTACAGAACAAACTCCCCCTCTTGAACAAATCCCTTCTCCACCTAAAGAGAAAACTCCTTCTCTTCTGCTACCTCTACCTCCACCTCAACCTTCTTCTCTACCTCCACTGCTACCTTTACCTCCTCCAATAGAAAAACTCACTAAGCAGATCCTACCTAGGTAAAGTCCAGAAGGACAAATGAAAAGGAAAAGAGAAGTCATTCCCTACTGGCAAAACTTCTCCAAAGAAGAAAGGAAAGAGTATGCAAAGGAAAAGAAGTATAGAAAAGCATGTGAGGAAATAAAAAGATTTGAAAAGATGCCTATTATCACTCCTAACAGCCCTGTGAAGGAGTACCATGACCCTGACATGGAAAAGAGGCATGAAGAGATAAGAGAAAGAGAGCTGTATGAATATGAAGCAGCTAGGAAAGAAGTGGAAGATAAAAGGAATGCCTGGATGGAAAAGATCAACAGGGGAATGACCAAGGAACAAATTCTTGCTGAATCTTCTATCAAAATTCCAAAGAAGTTGTTTGATATTGAAGCCTATAAAAAGAAAAACCCTTAGGCAGGGGTCATCCTAGAGAAAGGTCAAAAACACAAGAAGGGTGTAGAGTGTACAGAAGATACCTACATTCCCTATAAGAAGCCTACAGGACCTACAAAGTTAGACAAATGGCTTGACAAACCCTGGAAAGGGAAAGGAAAGATGACTAAAATTCCTGAGAAACAGGAATCAGAAAAGAAAACAAAGTATAGGCCCAAGGTTGATAGCAAGGGACCACCTGAGCTCAAGCTTACTCAATAGAAAACACAAAACATTACAATTGAGATGATTGATGAAAAGGCAGCAATCATCATCAGCAAAGACTACTCCATAAATGACACTATCCTTGATGGTGATAAACTCTTGGAGAAACTGCATACAATCATCAGGAATGTCCAGGAACGTCCTGATAGAGCCAGGGGCTACATTTTTGATGCTATTGAAAACTTATCTAGGAAACTTTATTCTGCTTTTGTCATCTTCATTGACAGAAAGAAGTTTCTGGTTTAATTCTTGTGAAAGACAAATGCTTGTCATATGCTTTCTTATTTTAATTTCTCTTTTGATTGTTTAATATATTTCTTATCTTTACAAATGTTGTGAAGTGTTAATTATATGCTTTCTCTCCTATAGGGTTAAGACAAATAGGGGGAGATTGTTGGGGAAATGATTTCTCTTAACCCCTAGAAATGAGTAAAATATAAATTCTAAAGATGAAGAATTAGGATAAGTAAATATGCGTCGAATAGTATTCGACGCAACGTCGAAATAAAGTCGACGTTTCTATCAGAATGAGTCGAAGTAGCTCTAAGCAGAATTCGACGTATCCTATGTCGACGTAGCTCTGACTACTAGTCGACGTATCTTGAGAAGTCGACGCACCTTAGTCGACGCACCTTCCTTATTCTCCTCTCGACGTTCTGCTAGGACGAATTCGACGCTTACGTCGAATAGTAATCGACGCACTTCGATTTCTATGATTAATTCAAAAATCGCCAGATCTCTTTCCTTCTTTCATAGATCTGATTTATATGGAATCAAATTATTCTTTATAGCCGTTCTGAATTATTCTTTCCTCTAATGAATTCTTGGCTAATTTGATTAAATCCATTATGGACACTATTTGAAATCAGAATGAATACTTTCCTTCTATGGATATAATTGTTATGGAAATTTCTCCTTCTTTCTAATACTCTGCCTGCTAATTGATTACTCTCCTATAGTGTTATTTTAATGAACAGAGCTATAAATAACAAGGTGGTCGGCAGAGAGCAACAGAGAAGTGATCCACCATTTTTAAATTTGAAAAAGATGAAGAGCTCCCAAGTGAAAAGAGAAAATTGAGAGATAGTGCTGCAGCAAAGATCAAGCTTTCTTCTCCTTCTCACTCTGAAGCCATACTGCTGCAAACTCTGATAGCTCTCACAAAAGAGAGAAAAGGCCTACAATCTCCTTCTCACTATAGAAGAGAGATTTCATTCACTACTTCTTGTGCTTCCAATCTTCTTGCTAGGAAGAAGATTCTTTTTTGTCTTTTTATTATTTCTCTTTCTCCTTTACCTTTATTTCACTTTCAAATACTGTAAAAGAGTTTTTAGAATCTCTCTTCAAAAAATTCTGTTGTACTGGTTCTAAGAGTCTCCTTATCAAAAGACTCAGAGTGGTTCTAAGAGTCTTCTTATCAAAAGACTCAGTGTAAGATAGTGAATTTCCTACCAAGGGGGTAGAAGAGTAGACTACCCATAGTTTGGGGAACCACTATATTTCTTTGTATTGTGCTGTGATTTTTCTTCTTGCATTTATTTTCTTTACTTGCTTAATTCTTGTTGGTGTGTGGGAAGCTCTAATCTGTGATCACTACACCCATATATATATAATTATTAATTTTGCACAAAAATATTTTAAATCTCTATTCACCCCCCCCCCCCCCCCTATAGAGAATTCTAGTGAGGTTAACTGTGCACTTTCACCACCCCCAATTTATAGACGTCGAAAGGGGTGGTCGCGATGCTCATCGTGCACGAGTAACTATCCTAACTCATCCAACTTCTTGATGAAGCGACTTTCCCGCGGAACACTTCCTAAGAGTAAATGGTCGTACCTCGCATGCGAAGCGCGACAAATAAATGAACCTCGCCACGTTGAATAAAAATTAATACAGGATTATCGCAAAAAAAATAAATGAAGTTAAGCGCATGAACAAGCATGCATGAAATCATGATCAGAATAAGTCTGAATTATTACAAACAGTTTAGGTCTAAGGAGGAAAATAAAAAGAAAAATGGCATAATCTGAGTCACGGCCCTTGAGGATTTTCGCGCCCGTCCGAGGCATAGGCATGTCGCCCAGACCACCCTAGCTCGCGCGCGAAGCTCATCTGCTCTCTGGCCTTCGTCATATACTCCTCGCTGTGGCGAATGTGATCCTCTATGCGAGTAAGGGTCCCAAGGGAGCCCATACTCGCCCAGATTTTGTGAAGGCAGCAAGTACTGCCAGTGCTCCATGCCCGCCATCCGCCTTTCCACTTTGTTGAAGGCATAGTACTTTGCCTCCAATGCCTTGAGCCGGTGCTCAAACCCCTCGATGGTCGCCATGCGATCCTCTAGCTGGGATATTTGGCGACTGGCCTCACAAGACACCAGCCTGTCGGCCTTAGTTTTGAGGTCAAGGTGCGCTGATACCATATTCATCTGTATCTCGCGCATTGGCAGGCCGATGGCATCAATGAAGGCAGATCTCGGGTACGTCACACGACTTGGAAAAGGCAAAGATGAATTAGCCGAATTTCCATGAGGAACGACAATGAGGCATATCGCTCAAAGCGAGAAGTACCTGTGCGCGAAGAAGTTACATTGTGTTGGCGGCGAGGGGAAGGCATCCGCCGAATACTCACTCGATGACGTACTAGGGAAAGATGGCGAGGTGGTGACGTGCGTCGAGGACGAGTTCGCCAAGTTCCTGATCGCCCGCCACTGCATTCCCGCACGCTGGATGAATGTGCGGGGGCACATTCTACAGTTGTTGGGAAGAGGGAGCAGCTGGAGAATCCACATGCGCCTTCACTCAGTCATCCCCCTTGTTGTCGTCTAAGGATGAGGCACGAAGGACGATCGCCCGCCTCCTCGTCCACCGGAAGCCGGAGGGCCTTGAGTGGTTGTGGTCGGCTGGCGAGGAACTTCGGATGAGGGAGGCGGGGGGACAGGGGAGATGGCGGGAGCCTCAATTTCTTCAGCTTCAAAATTCCCATGCGGGAGCTTCTTTCCCCGCAATCCGTTGAAGGCCGCGGTTGGTGAGAAGATTCCTGCTGAGGGGCGACGTCGGGCGTGATTGCTGGAGGAGGCAGTAAATGCTCTGTGCTCACAAGGTCTTCATCGAGAGGCACCGACGCGCTTGGCCCGACCGGGTTGGTATCTGTAGGAGAAAGCGCGATAAGGGAAAGTCAGCATTAGTAAGGCGAATGGTTTCAAAATTTCAGAAAAGGGGCAACGTTTACCTTTTGCAGTCGCGTTAGGGGTAACTATTGGATGCTCGCTATCGGTGGCCAGTTGATCGCCGCCTTCGTCAAAGCCCGCCTGCCTCAGCATAGTTTGGACCGGATCCAGCGTAGGTCGCGCATGACCTCCTGAAGGAGCATCCCCCCTGTGTATTCTCAGTCAGACGCTCGTCCTCGTCTCTTTTTCATTTGCGCTTACCAAGTCCCCTGCCATTGCGAGGAGTATCGCCCTGCATTTTCTTCAGCAAGTTCATCAAAGCCTGGGTTTTCTCGATGATTTGCTCGGGGTGCAACATCTCGCATTAGCTTCAAAGAGGATGCCCCAAGGCATGCCCCCTTCTCCTATTTATAGATGTCCGAGGAGACGCCCCATGCTTTTAAATATGTCAGATACTCGCTAGATGAAACTCGTCGAATAATGGTTGGATGTTTTTTTCGAGCCACTTCGCAACTCACAAAGAGCGATTATTGTGTACAACTTGTACTCGTCTAGGGTGGGCCCGTTCATGCCACGTAGGCCAGAGTCAAAGTCAAAGATCAAGTCAAAATCAACAAACAACCCACATGAACATTTAATATTATAAGCGAACATCAGATTTACTCGACCATTTAGCGACTATCGGCGCAATCTCGCTAAGCTTAGGCGGGATTATTCGATAATCATTGGATCGCAAGCTGCGTGATCGCCAGGTCCAGAAAGACAATCTCGCAGGGGCTGAGTATCCTCGCCTACTTGCTCCCCCCTCCCCCAAATTTTTGTTTATAAATAAGACCTCGGGAGTACCAGGAATGACACTTAAAAAAGTAGTTGAACTCCCCTCAAGCGAGATACTCGTCAAGCCCATGCCTTTCTCGTGCCTAGCTCAGCCTTTGGATTTGGATGGAAAGCTCTTCTAGACTTCCGGGTACGTGGCGGGATCTCCCTGCTGAAGCGCTTGGGGTTTGTTTGTGGTTCTCTCTTCATCTTCTACCCTATGGATCCAGATCGCCGGATCGCAGAAAGAGTAGCCTCAGGCTGCACTTAGGTTCGAACATTTGAGGCTAGGATTTTTCTGTCCTCAACACTGGTATAACGATCCCCTCTGTTGTGACTAATTACCAGGAGGGGGTTGTTACACGGAGTATAACGGACTTTAAGCCTAAATCTGAAATGAAAAAGAAAGCCGCTTCTTTTACTGTTTTTATTAATCCAACTTGCGAGCTGTTGTGTTTTGATCATTGTAGTTGAATGTTACTTGATGTGATGTAAGGCCTTATGACCAACACATTTTGATGAAACGTCTATTAATAATTGTGGACATTCATGGTTGATTCTATAATCAAGCTCCCGCTATTTTTTTTTCTGAGTAGTTTATTTCTATGCTTAGTATAATATTTAGTTTGTGTGTGATATGTTGTGAGGACTCAGCCAGACTCATGCTATATCATGTATATAGATAGGATGTTACAAAACATGTTTATCGTTCATGTTTTTGCTCCGTTGTAACGAAAAATGCCTCAACAAAGTCTTACAAATTTTTTAACGCACAAAACTTTAAAATATTTATACTGATTTCTTAAAGTTGCAAAACTTAAGGACCAAGCTCGCATTTTTGCCCATGTCAATCCGTTAAGTTGAATGAAAAAGAATATTTGGGACTGATTTTATAACGTAACGAATAATTTGGGACCAATTTCAATTAAAAAAATGTTCACAAAACTTTATCAAAAAATAGCCCAACTTTAAAGACCGGTTTAACACTTTTGCCTTTCTAAACATAAGGATACATTTTCTTCGTCAACACATAATCACTAATTGTAACAGTGATTCACATAATACAACTACTTTTTAAATATAGATCACGAGTGAGAGGCACGTGACTCTACCCCTACGATCAATCACAATAGTACTCCGATCGTGACAGTATTCCGATCATGACAATACCCCCGTCGCGACTGGCATGAGACTCCGCCCCTATCAAATAATTGACGCAGTTTACAATAAACATGTTGCGGGTCGCTCGGGTGCTTGGGTAGACCGATCGAATTGAACCACCTTAGCTCGGAAGCGAACCGAGCGCGCAAACAGTCAATTAGAGATTCGTTGAGTACACTGAGACTTTTTAACGTGGAAAACCCGGAAAGGGTAAAAAACCACGCGGCCGGAGCCGTGCCGACCAAACTTCCACTATCTTCTGGGAGGTTACAATTAGACTTAGAACTCGAGTGCGACAGACCGCTGCTTGTTACAATAATGGAGAGAGAGAGAGAGAGAGTTCCGAAGGTGACAGGCCACCTCCAGAAAAACTAAGTCTTTTTCCTTCTAGGAATGTTGGAGAACAAAAGTGAGATGATCCGGAGAACAAAAGCGAGAATGTAGAGTCACCTTTCGGGATGCTGGAAATCTTCAAGTCCACGAAGGAGATCTTCAAGCGCCGAAGGAGAATTCCGTGAAAAACTTCAAGGAGCTCTCCCGGGTCCAGAAGGCAAGGTCCCTTGAAATGAAGCCCTGAGGCTCCTTTTATAGCTTTGGCCCGGGGTAGCCTGGTAATTTTGCCGTTGTAACCACCGTAACCACCTGGCGGACGAATCATATTTTTCGGTTCGGAGCACACGGATCGCCATTTTTCGTAAATGACCATCTTGCCCCTCGGGAAGTTCGGGCAGTTTTGTTGGAGGCGAAAAAGGCGACAAGCTGTTCCTGAAATCTGAGAAACTGGAAAAACAAAAAGTAAGCATGCTAGAAAGACAAAAAGTGAGCACGTCGGAAAGACAAAAAGTGAGCACGTCGGAAAGACAAAAAGTGAGCTGAGCGCGCTCAGAAGCGTTCTGAGCGCGCAACGAGCACGGAGGCGTTCTAAGTGAACAGGTGAGCGGTGTTGGAACACAGTCGTCATGCGGTCGAGTTGTGGCTTCCAGCGAACGCGTCTATTTGGAAGGCGGGAACCGAAGCCCTCCAGGGAGGAGAACAGGCTCCGCTTGCCCTAGACAGGGGGATGCGGTTTCGACTGCATCCCCCGCGACCCCCGGGAGGGGGGGGGGGGTTTGGACGCAACCCTCATGGGTAAGGGTGCGGCTTGGCCGCACCCCCCATGGAGGGGTGCAGCTTGGCTGCACCCCATGGAGGGGTGCGACTTGGCCGTACCCCACCGTAGTGGGGTAGGGGGCTATCCGCACCCCACTTAGTGGGGTGCAGACTAACCGCACCCCAATAGTGGGGTGCGGTATTTGGCCTCACTCGGCGCTGCTCCAGGCGTGAAATACGCACGCAGCGGAGTTATGATCATGGGTTTGACCATTCATCACACTAACTCCACTCCTCCTTAGTGGGGCTTCTCTCTAACCACACCCCAGATCTCCTATAAGTGCACGAGTCCGTATCAAGAGCCCCCCCAAACCTTCGGAGTCCGAGTCATCGCGTGGAGGAGTGCGGAGGTTTTGATTTCTTCGTGGCAATTAGATCATCGTCATCTTCGCGGCATCTTGGGTCGGGATCGTTGTCGGAGGACGAGCTATTGTGACTTGCGCAGCTATGAGTCTGTCGTCGTGCGAACTTTCCGGAAGTCGTCGCTTGGCTCCAGTTGTGAGAGAAACCTACATCTCGTCTTGATCGATTGCGAGCTTGCTTCCCAGCAATTGCGTCGGAGATCGCGACGAGCTTATCGCCCCCTGATTGTGTCGGATATCGTGCCAAACTTGTAGTTTAGCATTTAAGGACTGAGTAGCTTGGTGGCGAGGAGCCGAAGCAGCGCGGTGGCGGGGTGTCCAAGCAGCGCGAAGGCGAGGTGGTCTTTTGGACAGACTTAGTTAAAGTTATCGTACTTCACACTTATCCTCCACTAGCGAGAGGCCTCTTCTCTTCACCGCGTTGGCGAGTTTGCTTCTAGGTGTTGGTACCGAAGATCGTGGACTTGAATAGGACCAATTTTAGGACCCCCAAAGTTTCTGCAAAGGGCTGACGCTTCGAACTGTGACCTAATACGAGGGCGAAGTGCGGACGCTTCGTGTTGTAGTAATGAGGTCACTTGGGGAGGAGAGTGAGCTCTCGTGTCTAGTGGACGTTGGGTCCTTTGAAAAAATATCAGAGCCTCTACTTTGGGACACCCGATCATTCTGTTCAGAAGAGCTCGATGTTTCTGTATGACATATACAAGCACTTTGTTATGGGAGAAGGCCAGAGTCTCTTGTGGGACGATCTAGACACTCTGTTCTGGAAGAGGTCAGAGTCCCTTGTCGAACGATCTGTGCACTCTGTTCTGGGAGAGGTCAGAGTCCGTTGTCGGACGATCTGTACACTCTGTTCTGGGAGAGGTCAGAGTCCGTTGTCGGACGATCTATACACTCTGTTCTGGGAGAGGTCAGAGTCTGTTTTCGGACGATCTGTACACTCTGTTCTGGGAGAGGTCAGAGTCCGTTTTCGGACGATCTGTACACTCTGTTCTGGGAGAGGTCAGAGTCCATTGCCGGACGATCTGTACACTCGGTTCTGGTAGAGGTCAGAGTCCGTTGTCGGACGATCTGTACACTCTGTTCTGGGAGAGGTCAAAGTCCGTTTTCGGACGATATGTACACTCTGTTCTGAGAGAGGTCAGAGTCCTTTGTCGGACGATCTGAACACTCTGTTCTGAGAGAGGTCAGAGTCCGTTTTCGAATGATCTGTACACTCTGTTCTGGGAGAGGTCAGAGTCTGTTGTCGGACGATCTGTATACTCTATTCTGGGAGAGGTCAGAGTCCGTTGTCGGACGATCTGTACACTCTGTTCTGGAAGAGGTCAGAGTCCATTGTCGGACGATCTGTACACTCTGTTCTGGGAGAGGTCAGAGTCCGTTTTCGGACGATCTGTACACTCTATTCTGGGAGAGGTCAGAGTCCATTGTCGGACGATCTGTACACTCTGTTCTGGGAGAGGTCAGAGTCCATTGTCAGATGATCTGTACACTCTGTTCTGGGAGAGGTCAGAGTCTGTTTTCGGACGATCTGTACACTCTGTTCTGGGAGAGGTCAGAGTCCTTTGTCGGACGATCTGAACACTCTGTTTTGAGAGAGGTCAGAGTCCGTTTTCGGATGATCTGTACACTCTGTTCTGGGAGAGGTCAGAGTCCGTTTTCGGACGATCTGTACACTCTGTTCTAGGAGAGGTGGGAGTCCGTTGTTGGACGATCTGAACACTCTCTTTTGGGAGAGGTCAGAGTCCGTTGTTGGACGATCTGAACACTCTGTTTTGGGAGAGGTCAGAGTCCGTTGTTGGACGATCTAAACACTCTGTTTTGGGAGAAACAGTACAATTAAAATGACGTTTGTGGTTTGGGCGCATGATAATAAGTAATAAATTAAATAACACTTGTTTGTTACATGGATGCTGAAAACATAAGATACAAGTAAATACGTCGGGTGCCCTGGACGTTCCCTGGGCAGAGAACGGGCTATTCTTCGGGATGGCCGCTCTGGGGATTGCCCCGTGCTGGGTCATTCTTGACCTGTTGATTCAGGGTCCTTGGTTTGGAGGAATTTTTCAAGGAATCCCAAACGAACGAATCGTTCGATTTCTGCCCCCAGTCGCGAACAATCTTCTGTTTTGTGCCCGTGACCTCGATGGTAGTCGCAGTATTTAGATTGGTCTCCAGAATTTGGTGCAAGAGCCCTAGGCCTCTGAAGAGAGGGATGATCGCAGATGGCAAGGAGAACGTTAGTCCTGGTTGTGTTCAGGGGAGTGTAGTCTTGATGCTTGCGAGAACCTCGGTCTCGGCTGGGGGTGTCGTGTTGTTTATTGTTTTTATCGGGGACCGTCCGTGGCAACGAATCCTCTCTCTTCCTCTTCGATCTCACCTCAAACTGCTGGCGGTGCGCTTCAATCGCCTCATCAGCTGCTATCTGAGCTTCTACTCGGTGGACGAGGTCTGGGTAGCTAGGCACAGTTTCTCGCATTAGTGCGGAGTAGAAGCCACCGGGGCGGAGCCCTCCAAGGAAGACTCCTCGCAGGAGCTTGGGGTCGGCCCCCGGGATTTGCCGAGCCTCCGAAGTGAAGCTTCAAGGAGCTCTCCCGTGTCCAGAAGGCAAGGTCCCTTGAAATGAAGCCATGGGGCTCCTTTTATAGCTTTGGCCGGGGGTAGCCTGGTAATTTCGCCATTGTAACCACCGTAACCACCTGACGGACGAATCATATTTTTTGGTTCGGAGCACACGGATCGCCATTTTTCGTAAATGACCATCTTGCCCCTCGGGCAGTTTGGGCAGTTTTATTGGAGGCGAAAAAGGCGACAAGCTGTTTCTAAAATATGAGAAATGGAACGACAAAAAGTGAGCATGCTAGAAAGACAAAAAGTGAGCGCGTTGGAAAGACAAAAAGTGAGCTGAGCGCGCTCAGAAGCGTTCTGAGCGCGCAACGAGCACGGAGGCGTTCTAAGTGAACAGGTGAGCGGTGTTGGAACACAGTCGTCATGCGGTCGAGTTGTGGCTTCCAGCGAACGCGTCTATTTGGAAGGTGGGAACCGAAGCCCTCCAGGGAGGAGAACAGGCTCCGCTTGCCCTAGACAGGGGGATGCGATTTCGACTGCATCACCCGCGACCCCCCCGGGGGGGGGGGGGGGGGGGGGGGGGGGGTTTGGCCGCACCCCCCATGGGTAAGGGTGCGGCCTGGCCGCACCCCCCATGGAGGGGTGCGGCTTGGCCGCACCCCCCATGGAGGGGTGCGGCTTGGCCGCACCCCCCATGGAGGGCTGCGGCTTGGCCGCACCCCACCATGGGGTGCGGCTTGGCCGTACCCCACCGTAGTGGGGTAGGGGGCTATCCGCACCCACTTAGTGGGGTGCAGACTAACCGCACCCCAATAGTGGGGTGCGGTATTTGGCCTCGCTCGGCGCTGCTCCAGGCGTGAAATACGCGCGCGGCGGAGTTATGATCATGAGTTTGACCATTCATCACACTAACTCCACTCCTTCTTAGCGGGGCTTCTCTCTAACCGCACCCCGGATCTCCTATAAGTGCACGGGTCCGTATCAAAACACAATATTAATTAATTAATACGAAAATTAGTTATACACAACTATTCAATTTTTATAAAAAAAATTCTCATCATGATTCGTATATTTTCATTATTACTTTTTCAAATCAAAATGATGAATTTACGTTATTATTTTTGCAGATCAATTTTAATAAAATTGACATGTCAAATGAGCTTATCATATAGGTATAAGAGCACTACTAATTTTTTTTTCTCAATTTTATAGATTTTTATTATTACTTTTAATTTATGGATATTTTTAATTACTTAAATTAATATTTTATTTTATTTTAAAATAAATTATAATATATGTTAATTCATCACCTAATCTTTTCATTTTAATATTATAAAGATAATAATGAATATTTATCAGATTATAATTATTAATACAACAGGTAGCTAGCTATAGCCCATATGTTACGTGCTTCACACAAACTTCTCACTTCTGCCAATCATCTCGGGGCCTCTGGTTTTGACAAGTTTAGATTTTAGAGTGCCTCCCTTGCTCACTCCTCTCTCTCTCTCTCTCTCTCTCTCTCTCTCTCTCTCTCTCTCTCTCTCTTCCCAGTCTCTCTCCCTCTCTCTCCCCTTCGCTCCGCCCTCTCTGTCCATTCGTGGGTGGTTGAATCTCTCTTACATTCTTGCCCTCATAGGTAGGAAATGGCGGCAGCGGTCGAGCGAAACAGAGATATCGATGAGCTTCCCAAGAACGCCGCCAACTATGAGGCGCTTACGCCGCTGTGGTTCCTGGAGCGCGCTGCCATCGTGCACCCTCGGCGGCTTGCGGTGGTGCATGGCAGCACCACCTACACCTGGGCTGAGACCTACCGGCGCTGTCGCCGCCTCGCCTCCGCGCTGGTCTCCCGATCCATCGGCCCAGGCTGCACCGTAAGCCGCGTTTCTTTATCGATTCCTAATTTTGTCCTGTATTCTATTTTTTTCCGAGAGATTTATTGTTCTCCATTTCTGTGGATTTATTCTTTTTTTTTGGCAAGCATGGATTTATTATTCTTTAATTTTCTCACGGTGCTTCACTTCTTCTTGGACACATCCTGTTTAATAAATTAATAAATAACATAGTCATTTATTATAAGAGAGATTTATAGTGGCACGAGTTCATGGAAGAATTCGATCAAAGCAATCTCGGTTAGATCTTTATTTTGCATTTCATTTTGGAATAATGAAAAGTTATTGAGCTTCTTTAAATATGAGAGCTTTTGTTGCTAAATCTAGTGATGAATATAGTCAGAAAATAGTATTGAGAATTTGATCTTCAGAAATCACGTGGAGATTATCGGTGCTAATTTTAGTCGTTGCTGTTGAGGTCAAAGAGCTTATGTCTGTCCACACAAGTTTTAGATATTTTTGATAATTTTAAGGCATTGTTGATAGACTTGCCCTCTAGCAACATTGTTGCGTGTGTAAAATAAAGCCGGGGCGAATTCGACCACAAAACACTCAGTTGTGATTGATTTTTGTGGATTTCAAATGATATTCGCAGTTTATCTTGATTTTTAATTGAGTACACAAATCAATTAGTTCTGTTAGAGGCTATAATTGGAGATAACGTTGTTTCTGGCACAATTGTTCCTATATCAATGAAAAATGATTATCGATCTCATTGACTCTGTTCACATGATTTGTTATGGAAATTGGGAAAGGACACAATTGTTTTTAATGAAAAATTTCTAGAGATCAAAACATTGTGTCTTGGCCCAATTTCAAAGATCCACTATTTTGTAAGAACCAATACAAAGGCAGTGTGCCTCTGAGCATTTGAATTTATCTCGATGTTACACAATGAAAATTCAATGGCGCCAATTTTGGTCCTACCCATTAGTTGTAAATGATGTGGATAACCAACATCCTTGGATATGGCAAATAATAGAATATCTAGGAATCATCGACATGCATTATTCCAGGTTGTTTGCTTTAGTTTTGAATGTTTCCAGGTCTACATATAACCGAAGAAATTATCATAGCACTTCGCAATGTGTTTGATTAACATTTCTTCATGTGTTCTTGTACATAGAGCATGTGTTGTCGCGCTGTCTCTTGGATTTGGTCCCGCTTCTTGAGAGCTTGATCGATCGTGTTGACTTGTCGTTGTATGAAATTAGTCGCATGGGATCTCGGTTGAATAAAATCTTGGATGGTGAAGAGTAGTATGGAAGGATGTGTTGAAGCATCATTCCATCCATAGAAGGTGCCATATATTGGATATTTGGTTTAAATTCTGATTCGGTTCCGAATCTGAATCATATCTTATCTGGAGTAAACACTCCATCTCTCGATATTAGGTCTCTGGCGAGACCCAACTATGTGCCTCACGATACACCTGCCAGAAGAAGAAGAGCTGACACCTTTGTTTTTCATTTATTAGGAAGGAATGCAACTGACTGACCCTCATCTTCTTCTTCTCAGATTGGTGGCTTGGCAATTTGGCATTCAGCAGGCAACTCGACTGTAGAGGTGGTTGATATCCGACGACTGGGCCTCGTGCCACAGGACTGAGGTCAAGCAGTAATGGAGAGGTGAGCTTGGGACAATGCAAGCAGCTTATTTGCGTCATGGTTGTGTCTCGTCCTGGCCTTTCCGTCCAATGGTGGTTGTGGTTGGTCGTCCTATCACAATGAATGTTTGGTTCGTGCAAACCCTATGTTCGGTGAATGGGCTATCCCTCCATTAACGCTCACCAGGAAGTTCAATCTACTGAAGAACAAGATCATTGATCGCCGCTCGTTGACTGGTGTTCGCCGACCTCGCTCAACGATCGCCGACCTCGCCCAACGATCGCCGACCGTGCTCAGCGATCGCCGACCACTGACCAAGGATCAAAAGAAAATCATTCTCCTGAAGAACGAAAGCGATCATTGTTCACTAACTGATGCTCTGTGATCGCTGACTGCACTATACTTCCAGTAGCGTTCACCGATGGAAGATTACCTTGAACTGAACTAGATCCCTGATCAATGTTCGCTGACCAATCGCTTAACGATTCGCTTACTGATACAGATGATTTTGTCAGGATTCAAAACAGTGTTGCTGATTTAGAAAAACAAATGCGCCACCTTTTCTGCCGTCCCATCCTTTTTGATACTTGATCAGATATTGGAAAGAGATTGTATAAGTTTTTCTTACCATAGAGAAACAATTCTCTCTATTTTTCTCTCTCTTCTCCTAACTCTAATTTTCCTGATGGATGGATGTAAGCTGAATCTCTCTTCTCTCTTTACATTCAGCTAGAGTTACCTCATTCTCGCCCTTCAAAAAAGTTGTGTTGTGGTTAGAGTCTCCCGATAAAAACTCGCCGAGTTCGAGAGTTTCCAGAGAAAAAGACTGTCACCTTGTTGAAGGCAGTGTCATCTCACACACTATTGAAGAGACGAGTACCTATTATTTGAGGAATCTCTATAAAAACTCTGTGTCGTCTGGATGCTTGCTCTCTAGATTAACTTTTCATATTCTGCATATATATCTTTTACTGCATCCTTTATGTTTCTACTTTCTTAATATTTCTGTTTGCTGTTAAATCCGTGATCTGCCTTGTGTTGAAATTGATTGTGATTTAATGAGGACTTCGAGAAAATATTTTTTATTCTTTATTCACCACCCTCTAGAGAAATATTCAGATTCTTTTCCGCACTTTCATCGGCTGAAACCCATTTTGGAGTGTGTCAAAGCGTCCCGGGATGTGTGCCCATCGTTTGCAGTCATCGGCGCCTTCTTTACCATCAAAATTGACTAGTTCTATTGCACTCCTTTATGTGTATTTTAAGGTTTCTGAAGGAGTTTCATACCACACACACACTCTGGGTCATATCGGTTCTTTTCTCACCCATCTTAGGCTTGCCACGACGCTTTACTAGAAGGGGATGGTGCAATGTGTGGCGGCTTGTTTGGTGTGCCAACTTGCCCAATATGAGATTACTTGCCGGGAGAACAATTGCAATCATTACCATCCTCGTCCAGATTTGGGACGACATTGCGATGGACTTCATCACTCGACCGCTCAAATCATCCATATATGATTGCAGTTTGGTTGTGGTGGACTGCTTATCGAAGTATGGACACTTCATTCCTCTTCATCATCAGTTGATTGCACCTATGGTACCTGAGGCCTTCATCCACGACGTGGTGCGCCATGATGGGTTTCCATGGTGGATCTTGAGTGATCGTGACCTAGTCTTCAAAAGAACCTTTTTTCCAGAAGTTGTTTAAACTCCAAGGCACCCAGCTTCGGATGATCATAACATACACAGTCAAATGACCAGTGTGAGGCTCTGAGATGTTGTTTATATACATAGCCCCGATGTTTCACGCCAGATCCCCTCGGGATGGAGAAAATGGCTGAACTGGGTGGAATTTTGCTACAATACATCCTCTCATTATGCAGGAGGTAGTACCACATTCCAGGTGGTTTATGGACCCCCTACAGTAGTACACCATTTACCAAGGGAATGTCACGTGTAGGCACTCTGATACCAGTTTTGGGACCATGATGAGATCTTGAGGCAATTGAAGTTTCACTTGCATATCACGAAGTAGAAGATGCTCCATCTAGCGAATAAATGACGCTGAGAGGTTCAGTTCCAAGAAGGGAATGCAATGTTCGTCAAGCTCTACTCGCATCGCATGCTTTGGTAGCGACCCAACTTCACCACAAGCTGCCAACCTGCTTCTTCGGTCCCTTCACGGTGGAGGATCGTATTGGCGAGGTGGCCTAATGCCTACGCCTCCTCGACTTAATGCCAGATCCATCCCGTCTTTCACATCTCGAAACTCAAGCGAGTAGGTGATCATCCTGTCAAGGACAATTTACCGACTCACATGGCGACTGCTGCAATATAATTTAATACTCCCAGCGACATACTAGATCGATAGATATAGGTGACGGCGAGTAATTCAACATCTGATGCTACATGGCCGGACTGCGGAGAATTTCACCAAGAGTTCCCATACTCTTGCTTTGGGGGGCAAGTCAAAGTTTCCGATGGGTGTATTGCTACGAGGAGGGCGTTGACGCACACGATAGCGGGACCGAGACATGTACTTGAGTTGGCGGGTTTATTCCAGGAGGACCGGACCTGTATGCGATGTCGCTTAATGCAACACCCGTTATCTTTTAATTCTGCACATTTGTTTTTCTGCATCTTACTATTTTTTGCATAATTATTGTTATGCCATATCTAGGGCTTAAATACTATGGCTTGTAATTGTTAGAGCATATTGGATGAAGTGACTTCTTGAGCCTTTGGCTTCCTAGGAACTTTCCCTGGTGTCTTCCTCTCAACTTCCATGTCATTTCTATTCTAAAACCCTAAGGAGGTAGCAGCATATGTCAAACTTAAACTCTATGGTGTGCAAGATATGAAGCTAAGTAATTTAAAATGAGAAATCATCTGCGATGAAGCTTTGACTCCCATGTCCATCTATAATGTTTTGGGTTGGGAAAAGGGAAGCTTCCAAATTTTCCATTGTGAAAGCTAAAGAATTTCCTTGGCCCCATATTATCATCTTTCTGTTCTCTAGTTGTTTCTTTCGAATCTTCAACTTGATATCATATCTAACTTCCATTGCCTTAATTCCACAAATTCTTGTTCAATATTCATTACTTGCTGTAAGGGTTTGATTGTTGAGGAACATTACAGAAACTCCCTTATTGTCTGGCTGTTGATAACAGGTTTATATGGATAGCTTGCATGATATATTATCATTTCTGCGAAGCATTCTATAATGTTTTTTTTCCATATAAATTTTCAACCTAGACCCATATTCTCATTAGCGGGAACTTCTTGCACAAGGAACTTATTTTTTTTATTGTCATTTGGTTGAGATAAATATTCTATGTTTATTGTGTTATTTTTCTATCAAGAACTTCCCTAGCATTATTAGGAAAATTTCTATATGAGAATATAGTTGTTCGTTCTTTGAATAGTTTTAAAATATATTTGTATAGAATTATTAATCGTTAATGCTGCTTAAAAGTTTAGACTTTGAGTGGATTATATATTTAACTGCTGTTGTCCACGCCCAATTTTGATTCTTTTTAGTACATATTTCAACTCCCATTGAAGTTGTTTAGTCGATCGTCCCATTCATTTGTAGGTTTTCCTGTGGAATTGAAAATTATGGGGCAAATAACTGGACTAAATGAAACCTGGAAGTGAAAATCGTAGTGATTATTGAATGCTAGTTATTTATTTTAAGACATTATTATGGGTCTACTCGTAGGTTGCCGGAGGAGACGATGGTGACCGAGATACTACGAAGCTTTGACCGCGGCTTCCTAAGTGGGGCGTGCTCAAGAGAGAGAGAGAGAGAGAGAGAGAGAGAGAGAGAGAGAGAGAGAGAGAGAGAGAGAGAGAGAGAGAGAGAGAGAGAGAGTGCTTTCAAGATCTCATTCAAACACGGGAAATAGACCATTTCATTGCTTACTCATACAAGACCCTTAGTGTCCTTTAAATATGACTTACAACAAACTTCAATGGAAATAAAAGACAGATTTGGATTTGCGACTAAACATGACATCACATAAAGACACGACATAAATAATAACAACATATAAGGATGCGACTTTAAGACAAAATAAATGCATATCAAGAAATAAATGCATAATAATAAGTACTATCCTAATAAGGCCATAACATCTCTCCTGCCTTGCAAAAAGAGCTTGACCTCAAGCTCGAGGGAGATCAATGATGTTCGCCTTATCCGATACCTTCATCATCAGAGTCCTCGACGTGCATATAGAAGAGTCGTTTGCACTGGTGGCCGCGAGTGGACTGCTCGCCCCAGTTATAACATAAGCCCAACGCGCGCCGTTCCATCATATCGGCCTGAGATAGTCTACGGACTGGTGGGGCTGGATGATCCTCAGTACGGCCTTGCAGAGTGCCAGATTCGGTGGGCAAGTAGGTTTCTTGCGCTAACTGGAGGCGACCGTCATAGCCTGTACAGACTCCTAACAGTCACTAAGTCTGGAGGGGCCTCAAATTTGACATCCAAACGTAGACAGTCGCGAAGTACGGTTGTGAAGATGGCGATTTGCATCTCTGGGGAAAGCATGACGTGCGCCAGTAGAAGCTGAAACTGTTCTAGGTAATCAATCATTCACAGCGCCTGTCTGGCGTAGTGTCGTGAGGGAACCAAGGGGGTTGCTACGGATGGGGGGGGGGGGGGAGGGGAACGCAGGTTGCAAAATCGCTTGAAGTCGTCCAACGTCAGACCCGGCTGGTCAGTGAGGAAATTAGCCCAAAGCAAAGCCAAATCGAGTGAGTAGACGGAGGCCAGAGGAAGTCGTTCAACTGCCAGTGTTTGTTAGTGGCCAAAGAATTTCTCGCATTTGATGAGTCAGCCCAATGAATTAGTTTTTCCATCGTATGTGGGGAATTCAAACCGGTTATAACGCGACCGAATAGCAACTTCAGGGCATAAAAGGGTTGGGTGGAGGCGGCTTGTGGTGGATGAGCGGCAGAAGAGGGACTTGACTGCTGCTGGTGTGATCCGTGAGTGGGGTGGTAACAACTGGCGGTGCTGCTGGTAGTCCATTAAACTTGGTGGTGAGGGTTGCCATGTCGTCCTGACGTGCGTTGGCGTCCCGAAAGCGTGTTTCTACTTCCTGAAGGTGTGCATCCATGACGGATATAACTGAGTGTAGCCGGTATATCATCAAAGAAAGTGGGCGACCGGACGACTGCATTGCTAAGAGGAGGTTGGTTGAGAGTTGCCGCAAGAGCCGCGTCGCCGCCCACTGTTGACAACAAAATATACTCCAATCTTCGCTCTCTTTATTATATAGGCAAAGCAATTTGTTGTGGACCGGCTGTCTTAGAACTTAACTAAATCTCAAGGGCCGCCTATTGACGACAAAAAAAAGTGATGAATTAATTCCTCTTCCGCGCCGCACAGGGCTCGAGAGAAAAGGATGGGACGCTACGCGTGCGTTTCCTTTTGCAGAGGACGCAACGCCCGCTGTTTCTTTGTGCAGGAGACGTGCCGAGCGCGATTGACGTGCGGAGTAGTCGTCGAGAATGTCACAGTCATCCGCGGTATTGTCCTACTCACGTGGCTTCTTCTGGCATGGACGACTGGTTCTAGGAAGGGCGACGAGGATAGAGGCCTGCACAGAGGTCGAGCACAAGCGCTGGATGCCGGGCACAAAGGCTTGTGTCTTTGTGGATCTGATGAAGCCGGAACGTCGTGGGATAACTGGATTTGCGTCGGCGTGGAGAAAAAGGTTGCTTTGGGGTCGACGAAGCAGAGAAGATGCTTCGGAGGCTGCTGTTGGGGTCGATGAAGATGCAGCGTGGATGAAGTGCGGTTTGTTGTGTGTTGATGGCGTCGAAGGAATAGAGAGGGGTGAAGTCTTAACGACGAAGGGCTGAAACAACAGAACGTTGACCGATCCGATGGAAGTTGGGGGTGGGGTGAAAGGATCGTTTGGCTCAATTTGTTATGGGTCTACTCGGAGGTTGCCGGAGTAGGAGATGACGATGACAGAGATACTACGGAACCTTGACCGCGGCTGCCTAAGCGGGGCGTGCTCGAGAGAGAGAGCTTCCAAAATCTCATTCAAAGATGGGAAAATGACTATTTCATTGCTTACTCATACAAGACCCTTAGTGTCCTTTAAATAGGACTTATAACAGACTTTAATGAAAATAAAAGACAGGCTTGGACATACGACTAAACAGGACACCACATAAAGACACGATATAAATAGCGACAACTATAAGGATGCGACTTTAAGATAGAATAAACGCATATCAAGAAATAAATGCATAATAATTACTATCCTAATTAGGCCCATAACAGACACTTCCTATTTGAGACAACACAAAAATTTTGTCCTTTTGGATCATGATGCGCTTTTGTACTGTTCTTTGTTTCCTCACATTTTCTCATAGGTTTTATTTTGCACCTTTTAAGCTGGAAACACAAGTTTATAATTCACTCAACTGCAGTTTTCCTCTTTTTTTCTTGTTTGACATTTGCTAACAAGGAAGAGAGCTTAACTATGTTAAAAAACATACAGGTTGCTGTAATTGCCCCAAATGTTCCAGCTTTATACGAAGCACATTTTGGAGTTCCCATGGCCGGAGCGGTGTTGAATTCCATAAATATACGTCTAAATTCTCAGACAATAGCATTTCTATTGGAGCATTCGTCGGCCAAGGTTGTGATGGCTGATCAGGAATTTTTCTGGCTGGCCAAAGAAGCTCTGAAAATCATAGCTGATAGAAAGGAAAAAGGGTCTTTCCAGAGTCCAATTCTGGTAGTCGTGGGTGACGATTACTGTAACCCGAAGTCTCTTCATGATGCCTTGAGCAAAGGCGCTATTGAATATGAGAAATTTTTGGAAACCGGCGATCCTGAATATGCGTGGAAGACACCGGAGGATGAATGGCAGAGCATTGCATTAGGATATACTTCAGGGACAACGTCTAGCCCAAAAGGTGTGGTTCTCCATCACAGAGGCGCTTATCTTATGGCTCTTAGTGGTGCGCTTATTTGGGGCATGAATGAAGGTGCGGTGTATCTCTGGACTTTACCTATGTTTCACTGCAATGGATGGTGCTTCACTTGGTCACTTGCAGCTTTGTGTGGAACAAACATTTGCCTTCGCCAGGTACTTTTTTATATTTATTGTGGATTGCTTGGTACTGCCTGTGATATGGGAGGGATGGTTAGTGAATGCTCTGGAAGCTTCCAGAGGCTTCCGGAACTATGCAAATATTAATATAGGAAACATGACATATTCATGTACACAAATGTAAACATACTTGACACGAGCACATGAGCCCTTTCGTCTGTCACTCTCTTTAGCCTAGTCATGGCCATAGCTCGGGTAAAACTTATATCTTGACATCGGTATCTCTTTCTTCTTGCATGCATTCCATTGAAAATTTCATTCCTATAGTTTTTTCTCTACCCAAAGCTCTACAAGGCAGAAACCTTAATTCCTACCACTTCTACTAGTTTTCTACACCCTTTCAGAATAGTCTGAGATTATGATACGTTTGTAATATGGCTTTGGATATATTCTGATAAGGGATGGATATAGATGAAAGAATGATAATCTAATACTAAAATAATCTAAAATAAGTGGTCTTGTTTCTTCAAATTCCACATTTGCTCGAACAATTTTCAGAAATAAAATCGTACACGTTAGCATCCAACCAATCCAACTGGGCTGAAATGATATTTAGTTTGATTAGAACATTTATTATGTACAAATACACTGGTTGTTTATTTCATTAAGTTAAATGTCTTGGATTGATTATTTATAAGAATGAGGATATATATGTAATAACCTTTAGAGTTAAAATTGAGTGGTTAAAATGGATAAGTGTCTTTGGCGTACTATGCAATAAAGTAATATCATGAAGAATAAAAATTAACTTTTACAAAACAACTATTAGACGGACAATGTTGAATGTATATGAGGGATATAGTAAGTTGAATATGTTACAAAATTAGGAAAATAAATTAATGAATGATTATACTAGCTAGGGAAATAATAAGGTGATAAGATAATAGAAAATAGACTTTAGTAATTTGTGCATGCTCAATGAAGACTAGAGAGTGGACAAATTATATGATTAGATAAGTTAGTATCAAATGATTATGTAGGAAAAAGGTAGATTGAAGGTAACATGCATCAAAGTTAATCATAATTTAGGTTTAACTTCCTGAACAACACTCAATATAAATGAATAGAAATGAGGATTTATAAAGCTGTCTCCTAATAGTTGGAGAGGGTTACTTCCTTACGGGTGATGCTGAAGTTAAACTTACATGTGTCTTTTATAACTTTGTGTAATTACAAAGACCTCCCCACTATCTTTTAAAATTACCCAAAATTACCTTCTAAGTTTACATTGTTAACATGTACCCAAGAAATTCCTAGAAAATTTCTGCATGGGTTTTTTAAAAGTCTGTTATCAATATAAATTAGATGGGTGGTTTTGGTAATTTAAGAAAATAGAGGGGAGGTTCTTGTAATTATGCGTTAGAATGGAGGTTCTCGTAAATATACATATATATACATATATATACATATATATACATATATATACATATATATACATATATATACATATATATACATATATATACATATATATACATATATATACATATATATACATATATATACATATATATACATATATATACATATATATACATATATATACATATATATACATATATATACATATATATACATATATATACATATATATACATATATATACATATATATACATATATAGGATATTCCCTTATCGGTGTAATGCCCAGCCAAATAATAACAATTGTTCGATAAGGAGAGAGAAAGAGAGAGTGAGAGTGGGGAGAGAGGGAGTGGGGCCCACAATTAAGAGAGAGAGAGAGAGAGCGAGGGAGGGGAGAGAGCATGGCAACAGTGTCTTGGAATTGGAGAGAGAAAGAGAGAAATAGAGAGGAGAGAGGTGGAGGTGGGTCCCATCAAACATTTTGATTAATATTTAGATATATATAACTAAATTTTTTATAAAATTTTATTAAATTTTGCATAAAACTTTGATATATAGTATAAAAATGTTTATTAAAATGAAACAATGTATCAAAATATTTATTAAATTAATGTTTATTAAATTAATGTTATGCATGTGAGGAGTGTTGTTGTGCAATGTTCGCGCGCAGGACCAGATGAGCACAGACGGGAGTACCTCGGCTCGACGACACTCACGCTGCTTGCATTTCCTCGAGCGCACGACAAAATGAGGCAACGGGCGTAGTACCGCACACTCGAGGGATTGCAAGCGGCGTGAGCGCCGTCAAAATGGGGTACCGTCATGGTCTTATATATATATATCTATACTACTATATAAGAAAATAGGCTTATCGGTGTAATGCCCTGCCAATCAATACCCACCGTCCGATCTAACAATGAAATTTCTCTATTTAAACCCAGCCGTCCGATCTGATTTCATCACAACATCTCAGCCGTTCGATCAACCTGGAACGTTGATTCAATCTCGACCGTCCATTTTTTTTCCTAGGTCTCCTAAACCTACCTTGATAGGGTGTCTTAAACCTATAAATTTTATAGGACCCCTACCTTACAAAGTGAAATTACTATCTTACCCCCACTATTTTGAAAAAAACAGGTTGCGGGCGGGGCAGGCAGGTTGCGGGCGGGGCAGGCCTGTGGGCCCCGCTTATTACAGTTATAGGGTCTTGAGCGGGGTTTAAACTATTTTTTAATTTAAAAATTATAACTTTTTTAAAGAATGCGGCCGACAGGGATCGAAGTGGCGACCTCCCATACAGGAATGTAAACCTTTACCACTCTGCCTACAATGGAGATGTGAAGATTCCAGAACTATTTTATACATATAATAATAAATTGATATACATATTATGCCCCATGGGTTAAACCGGTTGGACCGATTCGACCTTGAACCTCTCCCTCTGCCGGTTCGATGCCCGGTCCGATTTTCAAAACCTTGATATTTTTTTTTAAAACATTTAAAAAAACTTGCTTTTTTTAAAAAAACACATTTAGAAATCACATCACCCGTGAATTCATTTTCTTTAAAATGAATTTAAATTTATTAATTAAATTAATCATTATTAATTATGAGTCGGGCACCCCGAAGCCCGTCGGGCGCCCCGATGCCCGCCGTGGGGGCGGGCGAAGCCCGCCGCTGTTGGCCGGGTACTGTCGCGCGGGGCACGGGGGGCCCCCCGTGCACTGTCACTCGTCTATATATATCTATATATATCTATCAATCAATTATAGTCTTTTATATGAAAATATACTTTCTCTGCAAAGCTTTGACCTTAGATTGCCTTTAAAAATAGTATCTGTATTTAATTTGTTTGCAGGTATCGCCCAAAGCGATCTATTCAGCAATAGCCAATCTTGGAGTAACCCACCTCTGTGCAGCCCCAGTTGTTCTCAACTCACTCATTAATGCACCCTCTTCGGAGAAGATCCTTCCTCTCCCGCGCCAAGTCAATGTGATGACTGCTGGCGCTTCTCCACCCTCCTCTCTCCTCACCGCCTTGTCCCAGCAAGGCTTCCGCGTGACTCACACCTACGGCCTCTCCGAGACGTATGGCCCCAGCACCGTCTGCTCCTGGAAGCCCGAGTGGGACTTGCTTCCGGAGGAGATCCGGGCCCGCCTCCACGCCCGTCAGGGTGTTCGCTACATAGGGCTCGAAGGTCTTGACGTGGTGAACCAGAATACCATGACCCCGGTCCCTGCGGATGGCATAACTACCGGTGAGATCGTAATGCGCGGGAACCTTGTCATGAAGGGCTACCTCAAGAACCTGAAGGCAAACCAGGAGGCCTTTGCTGGCGGCTGGTATCACTCCGGCGATCTCGGCGTCAAGCACTCTGATGGATACATCGAAGTGAAGGACAGGCTGAAGGATATCATCATCTCAGGCGGAGAGAACATCAGCAGTTTGGAGGTGGAAAGCTTGCTGTATCAGCATCCGGCTGTGTTTGAGGTGGCGGTGGTGGCTCGTCCCGATGGGCGGTGGGGGGAGTCTCCCTGCGCTTTCATCACGCTTAAAGGCGAGCACGAATCGAAGGATGAGAAGGCTCTGTTGGCAGAGATTATTAAATTTTGCAGAGAGAAGATGCCAACGTATTGGGTGCCCAAGTCGGTCGTGTTTGGTCCTTTGCCGAAGACGGCGACTGGGAAGATACAGAAGAATGTGCTGAGGGAGAAGGCCAAGGAGATGGGACCTGCCACGAACAGCCGGCTGTAGATAGATTGCCTACAGGTTTCCTCTTTCACTTGGATTTTATCTTTTTGTATTTATGCTCCTAAAATATTCCTGTATACATAAATCCTATACATTCTCAATGCATGTACCTGTCACTTCTTATATTAGATACGAGTCATAGTGCACAAAGGATTTTCTTGTGAGGCTACGACAATACCATTGATCTCTCATGCTCCTTGTAGGGAGCATGAGACGAAGATAATACTATTACTTCACTCGATATCCTCACTGTATAGTAGTTTATAGTAGTAGTACTTTTGCTCATGTTGTCTATAGAAAACACGATTGATCAAAGGTATTGTCGCGGCTGCACTTGAATTTGTGCACTATCACTCGTACATATATATTAATTTATTATATATTTTCTCATAAAATTATTTATTGCAGTTTGCAAAGAATGTTGGTGAAAGACTCTGGGTCTAAGGTTTAAGCCTTTAGTCACTTTGTTGTTTTTGTTAAAATATCAATTTGATATTTTTTAAGGAGATTATTTAAATAAATAATTTATTATTAAAAAAAAATATTTGATTTGAAAATAAAATCAATGGTTGCGATTAATTTGATGGTGTAATAGTAAGCCTCCGTAAAACCATTACTAAAAACTATAGTATACAATATGGTGTAAGAGAGACTTGATATACGGTGATCTGAAGTTCCTTATGATATATTTTCATAGAGATGATGTTGACAATAAGCTGCAGGCTTATGGTTGAAAGGAGAAATTTCTCATTTGTCAAGTATTAGTTTAGGTTATCAAAGAGATGATACTGAAAATGTGTTGACTTGTGGTTGAAAGGTGAAATTTCTCATTCATATCAAAGTATTAGTCATTAGGTGTTTTGTAACATGAAAAGTAATGAAGAATTCTTGTTTTAATGTTTATATTATGACTTGAAAAAGATTAGGGTCATAACTCTATTTGGTTTGTGAAAGAATTTGAGCTGAATTGGTTATTAGAGATGAGTTGCAATGGATACTTGTTCAAATTAGAGTTAGTTTGTGGAGCGAAATACAGTGAACATTAACAAGCGTGGTCTGGGTATGATATTTATCAGTCACAAGTTTGACCTATTTCTCTTAGTTTAAAGGAACCCTAAAAAATCGTTTCATCTTCTCATTCATGGAGATCAAGTTTCATCTTCTCATATATGGAGATCAATAAATATCAAAATTGCCTATTGAGCCACTATTAACAAGTCATTATCATATTTATTTATGTTGATGACTAGAAATTTATTGGTTTTATTCTTTGAAAGTCCATGGGTGTCTTCACCTAGGGGGGGGGGGGAATAGGTGATGTCAGCTTTTTAAAGCTTTGCGGAATAACAAAACTAAATGCAACAATCACACAACTATCACAGCACAGACACAGACAATTTATAATGGTTCCCCAAGACAATGTGTCACTGGGTACTCCACTGTCCCTCCTCGCTTATCTAGTAGTTTGCTAGACTTGGCAATCTCCACCAAAAACTCAGATCCGCAGATCCTACAACTCAGAGACAGCGTTTCCTACCTCAGGTCCCAAAGACCCTACAACTCAGAAGCCCTGTCCGACTTCCTACCTCAGAGACCAAGTCTCCTACCTCAGATCCCACAAGATCCTACAACTCAGAAGCATTCCTGGCTTCCTACCTCAGAGACAATGTCTCCTACGCTTAGGCTAGACAGAGCTCTACAACTCAGATTCCACTCGGGAATCCTACAATTCAAATCTCAGAGAGATCCTCAGGTTTAATAAGTTTTATTACAAACTTTCTATAGACTCAAAATAAGTAAGCTTGAAAGCTTTGGAGTCTTCTTGAAGCCTTGATGAAGATTGTCTTTAACTAGAATCTTCCTACAGATGTCGTGGATGAAACAGTGAATTTTTTCTGCACAGATGAAGATTCTTCTTCTAACTGAACGATCCTTGATCTGAATCAACAACTTTGATCGGCCTTTCTATAATCTTGGAGAAGATTATAGATTTGCTTTCTGCTTGTCTTCTCCTTCCTTAAGCTTTTCAATGGATCAGAGCTTTTAGCGGCGGAAAAGCTTTTCTTGTTAGATTTGTCGATTAGAAGATTTCGATCGGGGTTTGCATCAGCGTCGCATTCCCTTTTATAAGACAAGAATGTCTAACGGTCGATTCTAGTACTGACATTATGTCAGAGATCTCTTTCCTTAGTAGACGTGATTCATTGACTCAATCTGCGGCGGCAATAAAGGATGTGACGCCAAAATCACACTTTAATTTGAACTCACGCCTTTCAGGCAATCGACTAGATGTCTAGTCGACTTTACTTCTTCTGGACGATTCTGCACTATAAAGCTTTAGTTTAGTTCTTCTGCACGATTCGTCTTTATGCCTTTAATAATCTTCAAGACGATTTATCATAGTGCATTCTTCTGGTCGAATCGTCTACACGAATCGTCTTGGTGACTGGTGGTCTACAAGACGATATTTCACGCTTTATTCTTCTAAACGAATTGTCTGCACAAATCGTCTTGTTGTCTCTTCCACAAGACGATATTTCATTCCTTCAGCTTTCTAGTCGATTCTTCAACACGAATCGACTTGATCTTTCTTCATAGTCTTCAAAACGATATTTTGTTTCTTCAGCCTTCTAGTCGAATCTTCAACACGATTCGTCTTGATATATCTTCATAGTCTTCAATATGATATTTTGAGCTCTCCTAAACGAATCGTTTATATATTCATGAAATGTCGTCTTGGTTCCTCAACGACATTTCGAGTGACCAAGGTGATCTGATTTAGTCAATTTCTTCCTTCTTATAAACCCTTCAGACTGCATGTAGTATACTTCTAAGACGATATGAAGGTATATGAATTTTGTCAAGACGATATCGTCTTGGAAAATATTTTACCAGGACGATATTTGGATATTCTACTTCTTCTTCTTAGACAAGACGATAAAAGTAATGATGTGAGTTTACAAGACGATAAAAGTAATGATGTGAGTTTACAAGACGATATCGTCTTGGAGCTTAGAGTCTTCAAGACGATATCGAGACCTTCACTCGACGATATTGAAGCTTACCAAGACGATATTTTCCTTAGGCAAATTTTGATCTTCTCCAATCTAATTTTTTGCTTCAGCTCACTTGATAGACTCATATACTTGATGATTTAGAGTTAGTGTCAAGTCTAATATAGTCTATATCATAGGTCGACAGATGACAGTAATTCTAGCCCTATGTTAGACTTGCATTGTCCACATTACAAGAAAATTGATTTTTGGCCAGGGCAATTTGCCCTGGCAAAAAGTTTAAAACCGTGGCTAAAGATCTTTTGCCACGATTTAACCACGGAAAAAATTAGTGGCTAAAAGCTGCGTGGAGAAAGATTTTTAGCCACGGATTGACCGTGACAAATAGTATTAGCCACAAACAAATACTATCGTGGCTAATACCTTTAGCCACGGTTTCAGACCCTGACAAGTGCAGCTAGAAATTTTGTTTTCTAACCATGAAGCACTTCTTCAATATCCACGCTGCCACCTTCACCTGCCATGTCTTCGATGGTGCTATTCAATACAGCAAACAAAAAAAGAGATCTTTACAACACCAAACTCGTTCAACTCAAGCTTAAATTTATTTAAACTAAATATTTTATGTTTAGCTTGTTGCTAATAATAAAGAGTATGCTTAAAGAACATTAGTAGAGGGGATACATTTATAAATACGTATAATATTTCATAAATCTGAAATATAGCTTGCACTCTGAAATGATTAGCATAGCAAAATACAAAAAATCAAACTACAAAGTCTGTATAAATGCAAGCTTTTGGCATAGGCATTTCTAAGGAGTTTTGGAGGCATACTAAGCCTCATCAAGAATTACAATGCATCCTTTGATATCCACATCCATAGCTCTTCCAACAATTGGATTTATGATGTAGCTATAGGAACAGAAGACTAATTGAGCTTCAACAGCAAGCGTTTGAGAAGCAAAGTAATGTTTTTCTCTAATTATCATATTTTCTATCTTGGAACCATTCCAATAAAACCATTTTAACAACCAGGCAAAGTCCATCATGGAATTGCCTACACCAAGGGTTTGTGTTTGGCTCGGCGGTCAAGAATGTTGTTTTGCCCGCCTCGTCCCATGCCCAACGAACGAAGCTGAATGGTTGTTCCTGCGTGATCGAGAAGATAAACCAGATGAAAAAAATTATAAGAGCGGAATGATTGCAATGGCGATAAACTTTATAATGCATACCAGAAGGATTCTCCCCAAATTTACGCAAATATTTATACAAATGTTAGATCTATTCAATCCAAAAAACAATGAGATTGCTGAAAATTAATGCAATGCTGAGATAAACTGGGGATTCTTCGGGGATCATGCATGCAATGGTTGGATGGCTCCAGCTTACTTAATGGTTGTTTCTATGTTATGACTTGATGTTTCACTTTCTTGGTGGCGGTCATAACCATTGTCAAGCCAAATACATATTCTAACAGAATCTAAAAGAATTTCCAAACGAAAGTGAGCCTGACCAGACGCGTTTCAAACAATTAAATTTGTAAATAATTTAATTTACACCAAAGTTGCAAGACTACAAGGAAAAAATAACTAAATATTTCTTTCACATAGAGCTAGTTGTTTAAGGAAAAAAATAACTACATAACCCATTCAGAACCATGATTACCTCATAACATTCTTTTGCATATTCACTTAAGAAGCATGAAGCAATAACTATCCATGTGGCTCCGAATGTATCCCGGAAAAATGACACAGCATGAGAATAACGAAAAATGCAAGCGTCAAAAGAAAGATTCATCGGCCACAAACCTGTAGAGTATTCTGCCGAATATAAGGACGGTACAAACGATCGAAATCCCAAATGCCTTCCCTCTCAAGCTCTTCCTAAGTTATATTAATTTCAAAAAAAATGTAAAAGACGGCATAATTAGGAATTGGCCTATGATCAGAAAAGATTCTGTGCCAAAAAACTAAATTTGCAAGGTTACTTTGAGCAAGTAGAAACCTGGCTTAGAGCAATGGAAGGGCGAAATTTTCCGACCAAGCCAGTTGCAGCATGATCAGGAAGCTCCAAGATTCTAAAGAAACCTAAAATATGATCAATCCTATATGCTGTGAAATATTTTGCCATCTGCAAGATCAAAAAGGGCTAATTATGGACAAAAAACCTGAACCAGAAGAGATATTTCAATAGTAGAATGAAAAATTAATTTCTAAGCTAAAGGGGTATATACAACCCAGTGTTCACGGACTCGTGGATGAATCGATCACAAGTAATTTGGTTAGTACTCGCAGACTCGCGACGAGTATCTTGCTAGGGCGGGGCGAGGCGAGCCAGAGAGGCGAGCCAGGGATCCCGCTCGCGAGTAGCGAGAGGCGATAACATGATTATTTTGAAGACCGCTCTGGGGTGTATTTAGCTAGGGCGAGTCAGGTAAGGTCTCGCAGCAATTATCCAGCGAGGCGAGTGGGGGCTCCCCTTCACTCGCAAGAGGATCTCGCGAGCCCGGCTCGCAGAGAGACTGGCGAGTTGTGCCTTCATGGGCCACTCGCCCATCAGGGGGTGCAGGTGAATTTACCCTGGTACCCCTGGTGGGCTGCCAATAGCTCTCCAGAACAGCGGAGTTTGGATGTTAGCAGACCAGTTCGGGGTGCGTTTAGTAAAACCAAAAGGCGGAATCCCGCTATTAGCAGACCAGACTAGAAAAACTATATATAGACCTTGAAGGGCACCTTGGGAGAGAGTCCAATTTCTTGGCTTCTTCCTCCCTCGATTCTTTGGTTAGCTCCTCAGGCTCTCCAAGGTGTGCCCAACTTCAGCTTTGGCTTGGGAGGGGAAGCGCTCTAAGATCTTCCAGGTGTGTGATGGGACCTCCTTGCTGTAGCCAAGGGTCTGTGTTAAGCTCCTAGTCTCCGGTCTGTTGCTTCCGCGGGATCAGTAGGTGCTACCTGCCCTCTCTAAGGGGTCCGATCTCCTCGTTGGGGCCGAGTCTTGGTTCCAACAGGGTATATAGAACCTGAGTTATCTTTCAACATCTCCTCCCAATTATAGGTAGGAAATCCCCAATTTTGTCCATTCTTGTCGAAATAATCAGGAGCCCCGGTAGATGTGTTCATGCGAAAAAGATTTGGATAAACCCCTATTGGTAAATCTCCTTTCAAAATAATTTTTTTCCTTCTTGCATAAGTTGATGCTTCTGATAACTAACAGGAATAGCTAAAAATGACTCAGAAAATTAGTGGAATAAGATGAATATTTGCTGCATATGACAAAAATATTTCGAGGAAAAAAAGTTTGTTGCCTGCAAATGAAGATGGAAGTGAATGTAATAATGAAAGCAGATGACATCATAGTGTAAGGTGCCCTTTGAAAGAAGCTTCTGTAGCTGGAAGACTCAGCTTTGAATTTAGAAATAGAATTTTGTTAAGGCAATTTTTTGGGTTCCTTTGCTACACCTATCTACCAAAAAAAAAACTACACAATTCAAGGTTTACAGAAACAATATCAGAAATTTTAATTTCTTCTCTCCATATCCACCGGCATGAACACATAGTCATGTTCCAATTAGGTTTCCCGAATTATATGCAATTAAGTCATTGATGATATAGAATGATTCAGATAGAAGATCTATTGGACATTTGATATTAATTACTCAAAAAGACTGTTGGGTTTTCTAATACCATTTCAAAAATGATAATATCATATATGCGCAGCAGAATAATTAACTAGAACAACCCAAAGAGTTAAAAAGAACTTACAATTTTATTGATTCAAGAAATAAAACAATATCCACATCACAATGCAGAAAATATACCTGAAGGGGATTTGAGTCGTTACTCAAACCAAGGTGCTCCTCACTGAGTCTGGTAGAACCAATCTTGAGTTGCGAGAACCGAAATGGATCGGCCCCTCTACAGAGATCCACACAAGCGCTGGAGAACCTCGATGCCTTGCCGAACAAGGGATGAGTCGGAGAAGAAAAGCCCTCAGCGTCCCCACGGATTGCTAGATCCGAGACAGGGGATGAGGCAACTATCGGAAGAATAAGGAAGCCCTAGTGGAATGCTTCCGCCGCTACTCTCTTAAAACACGAAAGGGTCGGGGCCAAAAACTGTTTTCACGCGCGTCGAAGCCTAAGATCGTGAACTAATATATAATGCCTGCGTTCGACGAACTCAAGAGGCCGGCGTTCGACGAACTCAAGAGGCCTGCGTTCGACGAACTTGAAGCAGCCTGCGTTCGACGAACTCAAGAGACCTGCATTCGACGAACTCAAGAGGCCTTCGTTCGACGAACTCGAAGCAGCCTGCGTTCGACGAACTCGAAGCAGTCTGCGTTCGACGAACTCAAGAGGCCTGCGTTCGACGAACTCGAAGCTGCCTGCTTTCGACGAACTCAAAGCAGTCTGCGCTCGACGAACTCAAGAGGCCTGCGTTCGACAAACTCGAAGCAGCCCTCGTTCGACGAACTCGAAGCAGTCTGCGTTCGACGAACTCAAGAGACCTGCATTCGACGAACTCAAGAGGCCTGCGTTCGACGAACTCGAAGCAGCCTGCGTTCGACGAACTCGAAGCAGTCTGCGTTCGATGAACTCAAGAGGCCTGCGTTCGACGAACTCGAAGCTGCCTGCTTTCGACGAACGCAAAGCAGGCTGCGTTCGACGAACTCGAAGCAGCCCTCGTTCGACGAACTCGAAGCAGTCTGCGTTCGACGAACTCAAGAGGCCTGCGTTCGACGAACGCCTTCAGTTCAACTAAGTAGCGTAGGATTGGCCCGATTTCACGAGAAATCTCAAGATTTAATTTCCCGAGAAATCCATGGAAATTAATATCTCGAGAAATCCCAAGGAATTAATTTCTTGAGAAATCCCAATACAGGAACATGATTTCTCGAGAAATACCAAACCTTAAAAATGACTTCTCAAGAAAAAAATCCAAGCCAACTCAATTCTTCCTCCAATTTCTCCAAGCACTTTTATGTGCGAGCCTATAGGCTCATATTGCGTTGACAGTAAGACTAACTGTTGATTGCTTTGAGATCACCTCAGAAACTCCAACAGTCTCCCACTTGATCACAAAGTGTCAACAAAAGTCTCACAAACAATGAGCGGCATCTAGCAATACATCATTGCTACCCAAGCAATAAGAGTTCATAACTCAACAAGCCTGTCATGACCAATGTATCAGTGTTGTCATGTCCCTTTGTCCCTTACATCCGGATAGAACTAGAGGCATGAACCGTGTCACCCTCATAATTGTTCAATCCTAGTTTCCTGATCTAGAATAGACTGACAAAAATGGTGAGCTCAATATCATATATTGACTCAACCAAGCATGGACATGCATTTCTCAGTCTCATTCCATCAGTGGGCCTATGGATGTAACTCCTGTCATAAAGGAGGACAAATCCCATTTCTGCTCACACACAAACATCCAAATGATTCGTAACATACCTAACAACCACCCTTATCGTCAACCTTTCTCAAGAGAAGACTTTAGATGGCATCAAAGTACGCTCTTCCTCACCTGATGAATGATGTAACTTCAGGTCAAAGGACCACAAACACCATTGTCACTTGAGACCTACTTGTGACACGTTCATATAACAATCCACAAAGTAGTCTCACGGTGGGTCTGTCCAGTACAACTTGTTCCTAACAAGTACCCATGTGATGACTTGATATCATAATATCATGACCTGTGAGAACCGATCATCAGTCAACGCACATGCTAGTCTTATGGTCTCATCCTTGCCCTAATTTCTAGGATGATACCTCGACCAGGGACCATTTAAGAATGAAGCTTCATATAAACACAGGTCCTCACATTCAAGTCACGTACTTGAATTCCTATGGAAGCAAACATTCTAAGGGCATTCATTATGTTAATTAGTCTATCATATAGAAACAGTTGACATAATAAAAGAACTTGCCATAAATGTAAAATGAAACATATAGTACATATCACAATTCATCAAATGAATAAACAACCAACAAACATGCAATTCACCAGGCTCCCACTAAAGATGATTATTCAGGTATCTTATACCCATTGATCTAACATGACCATCATGCTTCTTTTGTGCAAGAGGCTTTGTCAGTGGATCCGCTATGTTTTCTTCAGTCGGTACTCTGCAAATGCTCACATCTCCTCGATCGACAATCTCTCGAATAAGATGGAACCGCCGAAGTATGTGCTTGGAGCGCTGATGAGATCTAGGTTCCTTAGCTTGGGCAATTGCACCATTGTTGTCACAGTAGAGAACTACGGGATCAACAATGCTAGGAACTACATCTAGCTCGCCGATGAATTTCCTAATCCATACAACCTCCTTCGCCGCATTTGCTGCAGCGATATACTCGGCCTCAGTCGTAGAATCGGCAACTGTCTCCTGCTTGGAACTCTTCCAGCTTACGGCTCCTCCATTAAGGCAAAATACAAAACCTGATTGGGACTTTGAATCGTCCTTATCAGTTTGGAAGCTAGCATCTGTGTAACCACTTACAACGAGCTCTTCCTCTCCACCATACACTAAGAACGTATCCTTAGTCCTTCTCAAGTACTTTAGGATATTCTTGACAGCTATCCAGTGACCGTCACCAGGATCAGACTGATACCTGCTCATCATGCTCAAAGCATAAGAGACACAACATTGCATACATGATTGATCCAATTGCTGATGCATATGGAACCAACTTCATGCGGTCCTTATCTTCCAAAGATTTAGGACACTGGTCCTTAGAGAGACTCACATCATGTGACATGGGTAAGAATCTTTTCTTGGACTCAAGCATGTTGAACCGTTTCAACACCTTGTCAATGTATGTACTCTGGGTCAAACCCAGCAACTTCTTCGATCTATCTATATAGATCTTAATACCAAGTATATAAGTAGCTTCACCCAAGTCCTTCATAGAAAAGCAGTCCCCTAGTCTGTTCTTAACAGCTTGCAGGGTCGGAATGTCGTTCCCGATCAACAGTATGTCATCTACATACAATATCAGGAAGACAACAATGCTCCCACTAATCTTCTTGTAAACACAGGTCTCATCTTCGTTCTTGATGAAACCAAACTCTTTGATTTTCTCATCAAAACGCAGATTCCAACTTCGAGAAGCTTGTTTCAATCCAGAAATGGATCGATTCAATTTGCATATTTTAGTGGCTTCACTTGGAGATAGAAAACCCTCGGGTTGTGTCATATACACTTCCTAAAGGAGGTTTCCATTAAGGAAAGCCGTTTTGACATCCATTTGACAGATCTCGTAGTCATAATACGCAGCAATAACAAGTAGAATTCTGATGGACTTGACCATGGCTACAGGGGAAAAAGTCTCATCATAGTCAACACCATGAATTTTGCCTAAAACCTTTAGCCACCAGCCGGCCATTGAATGTCTGTACATTCCCATCCATGTCGGTCTTCTTCTTGAAGACCCACTTGCACCCTATGGGTCGTACCCCTTTAGGTGGTTCCACCAAGGTCCAAACTTGGTTTGTATACATGGAGTCCATTTCAGATTTTATGGCCTCAAGCCACTTCTCGGAGTCAGGTCCACACATAGCCTCTTGATAGGTTGCAGGTTCATCATCAAGATCCATAAGCAACACATTACCTATTTGGGACACGAGAAATCCATATCTCTTAGGCTCAAATCTTGGTCTATCAGATCTACGTAGGACTTATGTTTCTTGAGCAGGTTCTCCAGCTACAACAGATTGTAGTCCTTGCTCAGGTTCCAATTCACGTTCATTCATTGTTTGTGGTTCTTGAACCTCTTCAAGTTCCACCTTAGCAGTCTTTCTGGATAAGAACTCTTTCTCCAAAAAGACGCCAGTCCTTGCGACAAACACTTTGCCCTCGGACGGCAGGTAGAAGTAATACCCTTTGGTTTCCCTAGGATATCCCACAAGATAACACTTATCTGATTTGGGTTCCAGCTTGTCAGACATTTGACGTCTTACGTATGTCTCACAGCCCCAAATCTTAATTAAGGACATACTGGGACGCTTCCCAGTCCATATCTCATATGATGTCTTTTGAACCGTCTTCGTCGGAACTCGATTTAGTGTAAAAGCAGCAGTCTCTAGAGCAAAACCCCAAAAGGAAACAGGCAAATCTGCATGACTCATCATCGATCGCACCATGTCTAACAGGGTATGATTCCTCCTCTCAGAAACACCATTATGTTGCGGTGTTCTGGGTGGGGTGAGCTGTGATACAATACCACACTCTTTCAGATGATCACGGAACTCCTGACTCAAATATTCGCCATCTCGATCAGATCGGAGTGCTTTTATCCTTTTTCCCAGTTGGTTCTCTACTTCATTCTTAAACACTTTGAACTTTTCAAAGGTCTCGGATTTGTTCTTCATAAGAAACACGTATCCGTATCTACTGAAATCATCAGTAAATGTAACGAAGTAGTGGAACCCACCTCTGGCCATAGAACTCATGGGTCCGCACACATCACTATGTATGACACCCAAGAGATCATCTGGCCTCTCAGTATGACCAGTGAAAGGGGCTTTAGTCATTTTGCCTAATAAGCAAAACTCGCATCTCTCAAATGATTCATAATCAAATGAGTCTAGTAGTCTATCTCTATGGAGCTTGGATATGCGTTTCTCGTTTATATGGCCCAAACGACAATGCCAAAGGTATGTAGGATTCGAGTCATTTGTTCTTAGTCTTTTATTATTTTCAACATTATAGATCAGATTGTCTAAGTTCAAAACATATAAACCATTAAACAATTGGGCTACACCATAACAAACATCATTCATAAAAATCGAACAACAATTGTTCATAATTATAAACGAAAAACCCTTCATGTCAAGATATGAAATGAATATAATGTTTCTAGTTATGGCTGGAACAAAATAACAGTTATCTAATTCTATTACAAGCCCAGTGGGCAAAGAAAGATGATAGACACCAACGACAACGACAACAACTCTTGCTCCATTCCCAACACGCAGGTCTACCTCTCCTTTACCCAACATTCTTCTCCTTCTCAGTTCCTGCACATTTGTACAAATGTGAGAACTACATCCGGTATCCAATACCCAAGATGAAGGAGCAGAAAGGTTTATCTCTATAACATAAATACCTGAAGTGGAAGTCACACTTCCCTTCTTCTTCTGCAGATCCTCAATATAGAGGGGACAGTTCCGCCTCCAGTGCCCTGTCTTACCGCACTGGTGACACTTTCCTTCGTTCGCCTGACCTTTCCTTTTCAGTGCAGAAGACTTGGGATCAAGAGGAGACTTAGATCCAATCTTCGTCTTCTTGGATCCCTTGGCCTTGCCCTTGCCCTTATGCACCATCAGTATGGGGCTGGCAGGCTTGGCCTTCTTCATGTTGTTCTCGGCAGTTCTCAACATGCCAAGGAGCTCGGGCAGTGTCTTTTCTATTTCATTCATGTTATAGTTCAAGACGAACTGCTCATAACTGTCCGACAACGATTGCAGGATCAAATCTGTGGTCAACTCTTGACCCAAGGGAAAACCCAGTCTTTCAAGGTTCTCGATATACCCAATCATCTTGAGTACGTGAGTCCCTACTGAGTCTCGAGCTCTCATTTTACACTGAAATAATGCCTTGGATATGTCAAACCTCTCTTGCCGGGCTTGCCCCTCGAACATTTTCTTGAGGTGCCCGATTATCTCATAACCACACATGCTCTTGTGTTGCTTCTGAAGCTCAGAGGACATGGTAGCAAGTATGAGGCATTCCACATCCAAGGTATCATCCTGATACTTCTTGTAAGCATCTTTGTCTGCTCTCGGAGCATTCCCGGTCGGCTCTGCAGGGGCTTCCCCTTCCAAGACATAGAGCTTGCGCTCTTGCCTGAGAACAATTCTCAGGTTCCTATACCAGTCGAGGAAGTTCGTCCCATTGAGCTTGTCCTTCTCAAGGATGGCTCTCAGGGACAACGTGGAGTGAGATGTATTTGCCATGTAAATTCTACAATAAATTTGCAAAAGATTTCCAGTACTATATTTCAAAATACATTTTACTTTAATAAAGACTTCTATTAAAAAGGGCTCCCACTATTTTAATCAAATCGATAACCCTTAATATCGATTCGGAGAGTTTATGCGAGCTACTCTCTTAGTGGACAAGATCCATATTTCACCAACACAACGAGTCCGCTTTGGCATTCCTCTCATAATGCGGTTATTTAGGTAGGCAACACTTGCCAATTGCATCACTATGCAACTCTTGTATGGTTGGTGAATAACTCTTTATTCACATCCATCATATGGTGCATGCCAACCCTATGCCTCTAGGCACTCAACCTTTGAGGTCACCTAGTTAAGATAGACCCGATGTCGACAGTGAGATATCACAATTATCCGCTCGCACCCTTACCAAGATAGATTAATGCACCTTGCTTTGGCAAGCCCACACTTCATCGATCGAGGCAGGAAGAGTGTCATCCATCGGAAGGCATCCGAATACTTAATATTGGATAAGGGATTTTATCTTTCAATTGATGAACATTTCATCGTGATTAACATTTAATCACCGTGCACATTCACAAAATAGAAATACAATATTTCAAACCAAATGCATCCCCAATGCGCACAAAATAAAATTATCAACACTTTGATAAGAAAGGCTAAATCTGAACATTTAGAACACTTCTAAATCTCTAGATTTACATGCATTTGACACAGGCAAAACAACTCCACTTATGCAGTAAACAAGCTCGTCTCTCATCGTCAGATTCAAAATCTAGGACGCTTGGTTTCACAAACCAATTAGAGGGACGGTTACTACAAATGAGACACAATTTCTGAAATAATGAAATCGCAACGCAATCACATGCGTTCCTGGCATGGTACCAAGGGGCAGAGCCCTGACCACTTATATTACATCAAAATAATATTCCAGGAAGAAATCTATACATTTAGAACACTTCTAAATTTTTAGATTTGCACGCAATGGATTGCCAACCTCGCTCTGATACCACAGTTGGGTTTTCTAATACCATTTCAAAAATGATAATACAACATATCATATATGCGCAGCGCAATAATTAACTAGAACAACCCAAAGAGTTAAAAGGAACTTGCGATTTTATTGATTCAAGAAATAAAACAATATCCACATCACAATGCAGAAAATATACCTGAAGGGGATTTGAGTCGTTACTCAAACCAAGGTGCTCCTCACTGAGTTTGGTAGAACCAATCTTGAGTTGCGAGAACCGAAATGGATCGGCCCCTCTACAGAGATCCACACAAGCGCTGGAGAACCTCGATGCCTTGTCGAACAAGGGATGAGTCGGAGAAGAAAATCCCCCAGCGTCCCCACGGATTGCTAGATCCGAGACAGGGGAGGCGACAACTATCGGAAGAACAAGGAAGCCCTAGCGGAACGCTTCCGCCGCTACTCTCTTAAAACACGAAAGGGTCGGGGCCGAAAATTGTTTTCACGCGCGTCGAACCCTAAGATCGTGAACTAATATACAATGCCTGCGTTCGACGAACTCAAGAGGTCGGCGTTCGACGAACTAAAGAGGCCTGCGTTCGACGAACTCGAAGCAGCCTGCGTTCGACGAACTCAAGAGACCTACATTCGACGAACTCAAGAGGCCTGCGTTCGACGAACTCGAAGCAGCCTGCGTTCGACGAACTCGAAGCAGTCCGCGTTCGACGAACTCAAGAGGTCTGCGTTCGACGAACTCGAAGCAGCCTGCGTTCGACGAACTCGAAGCAGTCTGCGTTCGACGAACTCAAGAGGCCTGCGTTCGAAGAACTCGAAGCAGCCTGCGTTCGACGAACTCGAAGCAGCATGCGTTCGACGAACTCGAAGCAGTCTGCGTTCGACGAACTCAAGAGGCCTGCGTTCGACGAACGCCTTCAATTCAACTAAGTAGCGTAGGATTGACCTGATTTCATGAGAAATCTCAAGATTTAATTTCCCGAGAAATCCCTGGAAATTAATATCTCGAGAAATCCCAAGGAATTAATTTCTCGAGAAATCCCAATACAGGAACATGATTTCTCGAGAAATACCAAACCTTAAAAATGACTTCTCGAGAAAAAAATCCAAGCCAACTCAATTCTTCCTCCAATTTCTCCAAGCACTTTTATGTGCGATCATATAGGCTCATATTGCGTTGGCAGTAAGACTAATTGTTGATTGCTTTGAGATCACCTCAGAAACTCCAACAAAGACATCCATTATAACATAGACCATATTTATCTAAGAACTGTCATCAACCAAATCTCTCCCTCTCAAGATATCACCAGGCTTAAAAAGAACATAAAATTTGCATGATGAAACACTAAATGATTTATATAATAATTATTACAGACTACAACACAGCAACTGCTATTATATGCTAAAGATTGCATTGATTCAGAAACCTGGCAATGATTAAATTAATATACAAGGTAGGCGAAATGCAAAGATAATTGAGGCAAATACACTGGGATCCCTTGCTTTAAGAGAAAAATGATTATGCTAACAAAAGCTAATTCTAAAAATAAAACGCTAAAGAATAAATAGCAATCACATGATACATCAACTGTCAGCTCAACTGGAGAATTCATTCTAATGCAGATAATATGAAGTCTGGATTCTAGAGGTGATGGGGAAGAACCGGAAGCAACCGTTCGAGTAAAATTGAAGATAAAGATGATCTGCTGGTTGGTCACAGCTGCCACGGTGACTATACCAAGAGACTAATGATGGAAAAATTATATGAATCGTATTAGGTCATAAACATGCACTAAAACATTGATTATCAAAAACAATTAATATTATGTGACCTATGCCTATAAGATCGTCATGAACATAATTAATCAAAGCTTCAGTGTAATCAAATAACACAAATTAAACACTTGGGAAATTTATGCGATAAGATAACTAAAATAAAATATAGTATGCTAAGAAAATTCAGTGCGGAAATAAAAATAGATAAAATGCGTACCATTTTTTGATTCAACTTCATGTCGCATAGTGACCGACATTTTCAAAAGGGCACTTGTGTTAGATCGAATGAAGGTTGCAGCCCTTGAGTTGGAGGATGTCATACACCACTATAATGATGGTGAATATTATACTGGAATACTAAATAACAATTTCCAATGCTTGAATTTCACAAAACCCAATGCCTTTTCCTGGTTTTAAATGTTGACTGCTCTTGCACGGTAAAGGTGAAATCTATCCTTCTTGACCGAAAAAGGAAATCCCAAAAGAAGAAGACACAATACTGGCGGAGGAGGCTCTCGCCGGTCGGAATCCCAGATTTCTTCTTTTCCGATCTTCTTCCACGATTTTTCCACTGTGTCGTAGACTGAGATCAGCGATGGAGAAAAGGAGAGCAGTTCATGATTTTTGGGAGGAGCAACAGTAACCGCAAGCGACCGTGGAGTTCTCGTATGGAAGAAAAGGAAATAACTGCAAGCCCCTGTTCACTCTTGTTCATGAATGGACCACACACAAAATAACCGGCTCTTAATCCCTAAATAGGAGAGGGATTGAGTGAGTGGAGAGGAATTACTAAAAGCACCCCACTCTTTCTTAATCTAAAATTTGTGCGTGCGTAAAATGAATCGAGCGCACAAATTAGAACCGATCGATCCGAACGTGCCAAGGGAAAACCAAGCTCGCGCAAATAAAGTTCTGAAATCGTCTAACCCGCCTATCAAGGGTTTCGACTATTCACGCAAAATTAAATTGACGCGCACTCGCGAGAGATCCAAATAAACTCGAACTAATGGACAGACTTGATCGAGACGACTCGATTGAACTAGTCCACTCAAAACCAAGAAAACTTACATTCTCCCACTTAGGCTATATCAATCGTAATTTATGTCGATCTAAATCAAATCACTCCACTTAAATTAAGGGTAGTGAAACTTGCATCTTGAGTTCTCTCCACACGTCAATCCGGTCCAACTGAAACCTTCACTCTAAATCATGGCGGCAACCACATCATTATGCGATATGGGACCTTCCATAGTCACAAAAGCTTACAGATTCAATCGACATGGACATAGTGTGGTCATAAAGAGTCAAAAACAACATACTTAAATGTGATCACAAATTATTGTTTAACTCAGTGGTCAATTAATTTCTCTACTGAATGCACTAAACCATGCTTTGAGAAATTCTTAATACTCAAAAGAGTGTGTATATATCTATTAAATGTATATCTTAAGATTTTATCAATGTGTCATGAGACATACGATCAAGGCTTTATGAATTAAATGAATGCCCTAGCCTTATGCTTGAAACTGACACTAGTTTTAAGACTTGTTTATGAATTGTGACGCATCACATGTAGGTGTGAGTATCAGAGCTGAATGATACCACATACGAATATAAAATTCTATGTTTGAATTCAAACCATATTCATTTGCAAAAATTAATGCATATATGAAATTTGAAGTGCTAAATAAATTTACAGATGAAAAATTATATTAAATAGAGCTTTGAATATAACCTCCCACTAATCAAGTACATCAATGGACTCCACAAGGCCCATACTGCATGCTGCTTCTTAAAGATATTAGGCCGAAGTCCCTTGGTAAGTGGATCAGCTATCATATCATCTATCTCAATGTGCTCCACAATGATGTCACCTTTCTTAACCAATTCTTTCACAGCCAAGAACTTAATTTCCATGTGCTTAGACCCTGTGATACTTTTGTTGTTCACAGAGAACATTACTGCTGAAATATTATCACAGTATAACTGAATGGGTCTAGCAACTGTATCAACAACCATCAATTCAGTGATGAAGTTCTTGAGCCAAACAGCGTGAGTAGCAACGCCAAAAAGAGAAACAACTCCGCATGCATGGTGGAAGAAGTAATCAGCGTCTGCTTGACGCTTTTCCATGAAACAGCCCCTCCGGCTAACTTGAAAATGTATCCTAAAGTTGACTTTCGATCATCCTCACAACCCGCAAAATCTGAGCCCATATAGCCCACCAATTCTAGGTTTTTGTTCTTTACAGTAGACCAATTTAAAATCCTTTGTTCTCTTTAAATACCTCAATACCTTCTTGGCAGCCACCCAATGATCAGGTCCTGGGTTCTACTGATATCTGCCTAGAAGTCCCACTGCAAATGCAATGTCCAGTCTGGTGCAGACCTGAGCATACATTAAGCTACCTACTGCACTGGCATATGGTATATTCTTCATGGACTCTCTCTCAATATCATTTCTGGGACATTGTGACAGACTTAACTTGTCACCCTTAATCGTCGACACATCGCCAGCCTTACATTCAAGCATGCTAAATCTCTCAAGTGCACGCTCAATGTAAGCCCTCTGAGAGAGTCCTAATGTATGGCGAGATCTATCCCTAATGATCTCAATACTTAGAACAAAAGAAGCTTCTCCAAGATCCTTCATATCAAAATGTTTGGATAACAACTGCTTAGATTCATGCAGAAGTCCCAAATCACTGCTTGCAAGCAAAATATCATCTACATAGATAATTAAGAAGACGAATTTGCTCCCACTGATCTTGAGATATATGCAGCGGTCTACTTTATTTTCAACAAAACCAAATGAAGTTACCACCTCATCAAATTTCGGATACCATTATCTTGAGGCTTGCTTTAAACCATAAAGGGATTTATCGAGCTTGCACACAAGTTGGTCAGAATGACCAGACTTGATTCCCTCAGGATGCACCATATAGACTTCTTCATCCAGGTCGCCATTCAAGAATGCAGTTTTAACGTCCATCTGGTGTAGCTCCAAATCATAATGAGCTACTAGTGTCATAATGACTATAAATGAGTCTTTCGATGAAACGGGAGAGAAAGTTTTGTGGTAATCAATCCCTTCTCTTTGAGTGAATCCCTTAGCAACCAGTTTGGCCTTAAACCGCTCGACCTTTCCTTTAGAGTTTTTCTTAGTCTTAAATACCCATTTAGAACCAATGGGTTTGCAGCCTTTTGGTAACTCAAATAATTCCCAAACTTTATTATCCCTCATAGACTCAATTTCATCTCTCATTGCATCCCACCATAAATCAGATTGAGGTCTAGAAACAACTTCAGTAAATGTCATTGGTGTACAACCCTCATATTTGCCGAGCTGACGTGGCCCGGTGCAGCTAGGGGGGCGCATTCGATCGACCCGTCGGAGGTCGTCTAGACCGAAAAGAGAAAGCCGGGGGGGGGGGGGGGGGGGAGGGCAGACTTCCTTGGACGAGTGGACCTTGGGTCCACTCGCCCAAGGCTCCGGGCGAGTGGACCATTGGTCGACTCGCCCGAGTGGGTGGGTGGGGGGGGGGGAGTGGACCTAGGGTCCACTCGCCCAAGGGTGTGGGCGAGTGGACCTATGGTCCACTCGCCCGGAGGGATGAGTACACCGTGAGGTCCACTCGCCCAGTCATGGTGGTGGACCTCGATCCACTCATTCGACCCCCGGCAAGGGGGGAGTGGACGACTCATTCTCCACTCACCCCTCCTCCAGTTTTGGTCGTTCAGGTTCGTGGTTGAGCGGCGGATAGTAGAATTTTGGCTATCCGCAGCCCAATTTTGGGAAGTCTATAAATAGACCCCCATGGGCACCTTGGGAAGGGTTGGTCTCCCCTCTCCCTCGTGTAAGTCTTGTGAGCAAGCACTACCCCCTCCCCATGTCAGTGAAGGTTGACGGTGAGGTGGTCCTTAGTGCCCTCCAAGGTGCCCAGGCTCAGCATTGGCTTGGGAGGGGAGGCTCTCTTTGAACTTCCGGGTGTGTGGTGGGATCTCCTCGCTGCAGCTTAAGGGGTCTATTCAGGTACTTCAAGTGTTCTCGGGTGCAAGGTCCTTCGGTTCTCAGCAACTGGTCAAGGTTCTAGCTCAGGTCAAGTTAGGGTCAGCTGCATACCCATTGCGAACGTCGAGACCGGTTCTCTGGTTTCAACATTCTGGTGCGGTGAGCGTGGAAGCAGCTAGTTCGGAAAGCTCTGAGCAAGTCTCATGGCTGGAAGCAATGAGCTGGGGGACTCACCCCATACCAGTGAGTATGTAAAGAAGGTGACTTTAAGGAGTTCAGGAAATCGATCCTAGAGCTCTTGCGGGTCGCACTCCCCCTCCGGGCGAGTGCTCGACGCCACCTGTACCCGTGCTCGCCTCACCATCTCCGATGGAGACAGAGCAAGCACGTCGACAAGGGAAGGGGCTAATCTCAGAGGAAGGTTTGAGCCTCCAAGCGTGAGTGCTTTTCAACAGCACTCCTGGGACCGGCTACTCCGAAGAGGAGGTAGGGAGAACGCCTTCGACTCGCCAGGGAGGAGAGGAGAGTCCCTTCTGCGAGCTGATTACCTCATCTCCAGTTCCAGACGGGTTCAGTGAACCTGACATGTCTTACTACACTGGCAAGGATGACCCTCTCCAGCACCTCAAGTGGTTTGAAGACATGGTCTCGATCAGGCAGATGAGGGACTCTATCAGGTGTAAGCTCTTCTCCGTCACTTTCAAGGGAAAGACGAGAGACTGGTTCCACCAGCTCCCATCAGGTTCTATCTACAGCTTCAAGGACCTCCGTCGAATCTTCTTGCTAAGGTTCTCGACCTCGAAGAAGAGAAGGAAGGGGGCGGAGGCCCTGTTCCTAATTTGGCAAAGACAGGGAGAGATGTTGGGAAGCTACGTGGATCGATTTCAAGAAGAAGTCCTCCTCGTCAACGAGGTGCCCGGACACACCCTGCAGTTCACCTTTGCCCTCGGGCTACAGCAGGGGATGTTCAGAATGAGCCTGACTCGAGACCCCCCTCTGTCCTTCGAGGGGTTAATGGAGCGAGCTGCTCGAGAAATCGAGTGCGAAGCCACCAACCAGGAGTTCATGGGAAAGTTAGCCAAGTGGACGGAGGAGGAGAAGAAGGATGAAAATAAAGAGCAAGGAGGGAAGAGGAAGGAGGAAGCAAGAAGTCAGGGGGACCAGGGACCCCCCGTTGGGCAAGAGCAAGGCTGGGGGCTTAAACCACTAGTCGCCCGACCGACCTGGAGGCCGCCAGGAGGACCCCCTCATGGCCAAGGAAGAGGCAATTTCTAAGGGAGAGGAAACTTTCAGGGGGGGGGGGGGCAGGGACGGTTCAACCCAGCAGGGTGGTAGTCAGACCCAAGGCCATTGCAACCCCAACCCTTGCAACCCCAACCCTTGCATGGAAGGAAGCAAGGATGATGGCATTGTCGTACTGTGACTTCCATCAGCAGGAGGGTCACGCGACAGCCACGTGCCCAGATTTTTTGGAGGTAAGAGAAGGAAGAAGAACCCCGACAGAGAGGAGACAACTTTACCTGGAAGGACCAGGAGGAAGCTGAGGAGATGGAGGAAGTGATGAAGGAGATGGCCAAGGTGCATGTGGCCGAGTAAGCGCAAGTAAGCGCATTGTAATGGAATGTAATCTATTTTTAATGTATCGAAAGTAGTCAAAGATAGCATGTAGGTCGAGTCCTCGACTGGAGACCACTCGCCCGGGCTTGTTGAAGACGGTCGCTGGGAGGCTCGTCAGGTTGATTCATTTTAGGTCGAGTCCTCGACTGGAGACCACTCGCCCGGGCTTGTTGATGCTGGTCACTGGGAGGCTCGTCGGGTAGATTCATTTTAGGTCAAGTCCTCGACTGGAGACCACTCGCCCGGGCTTGTTGATGCCGGTCGCTGGGAGGCTCGTCGGGTAGATTCGTTTTAGGTCGAGTCCTCGACTGGAGACCACTCGCCCGGGCTTGTTGATGCTGGTCGCTGGGAGACTCGTCGGGTAGATTCATTTTAGTTCGAATCCGCAACTGGAGACCACTCGCCCGGGCTTGTTGATGCCGGTCGCTGGGAGGCTCGTCGGGTAGATTCGTTTTGGGTCGAGTCCTCGACTGGAGACCACTCGACCGGGCTTGTTGATGCCGGTCACTGGGAGGCTCTTCGGGTAGATTCATTTTAGGTCGAGTCCTCGACTAGAGATCACTCGCCCGTGCTTGTTGATGTCGGTCGCTGCGAGGCTCGTCGGGTAGATTCGTTTTAGGTCGAGTCCTCGATTATTGACCACTCGCCCGAGCTTGTTGATGCCGGTCGCTGGGAGGCTTCTCGGGTAGATTTATTTTAGGTCGAGTCCTCGGCTGGAGACCACTCGCCCGGGCTTGTTGATGCCGGTCACTGGGACGCTCGTCGGGTAGATTCGTTATAGGTCGAGTCCTCGACTGGAAACCACTCGCCCAGGCTTGTTGATGCCGGTCGCTGGGAGGCTCGTCTGGTAGATTCGTTTTAGGTCGAGTCCTCGACTGGAGACCACTCGCTCGGGCTTGTTGATGCCGATCGCTGGGAGGCTCGTCAGGTAGATTTGTTTTAGGTCGAATCCTCGACTCGAGACCACTCGCCCGGGCTTGTTGATGTCGGTCGCTGGGAGGCTCGTCAGGTAGATTTGTTTTAGGTCGAGTCCTCGACTGGAGACAACTCGCCCGAGCTTGTTGATGCCGGTCGCTGGGAGGCTCGTCGGGTAGATTTGTTTAGGTTGGTAAGGCTCCGAGAAGAGAAGCTGGTCTGGGGATGTGTTGAGTTCCTCTGCCTCCAGGTGTGCTAAGCCCCTAGGAAGTGTTGAAGTTCTCCACCCTCAGTTGTTCCGGGACGGGGCAGTGCTCAGTTCCCTCCATCTCAGGTTGAGTTCGGCTCGACTAGAGATGTCGAGTTCCTTCCATCCCAGGTGGAGTTCGGCTCGACCAAAGATGTTGAGTTCCCTCCATCCCAGGTCGAGTTCGGCTCGACTAGAGATGCTGAGTTCCCTCCATCTCAGGTCGAGTTCAGCTCGACTAGAGATGTTGAGTTCCCTCCATCTCAGGTCGAGTTCGGCTCGACTAGAGATGTTGAGTTCCCTCCATCTCAGGTCGAGTTCGGCTCGACTAAAGATGTTGAGTTCCCTCCATCTCAGGTCGAGTTCGGCTCGACTAGAGATGTTGAGTTCCCTCCATCTCAGGTCGAGTTCGGCTCGACTAGAGATGTTGAGTTCCCTCCATCTCAGGCCGAGTTCGGCTCGACTAGAGATGTTGAGTTCCCTCCATCGCAGGTTGAGTTCTGCTCAACTAGAGATGTTGAGTTCCCTCCATCTCAGGTTGAGTTCTGCTCAACTAGAGATGTTGAGTTCCCTCCATCTCAGGTTGAGTTCGGCTTAACCAGAGATGTTGAGTTCCCTCTATCTCAGGTTGAGTTCGGCTCAACTAGAGATGTTGAGTTCCCTCCATCTCAGGTTGAGTTCGGTTCAACTAGAGATGTTGAGTTCCCTCCATCCCAGGTTGAGTTCGGCTCGACTAGAGATGTTGAGTTCCCTCCATCCCAGGTTGAGTTCGGCTCGACTAGAGATGTTGAGTTCCCTCCACCTCAGGTTAAGTTCGGCTCAACTAGAGATATTGAGTTCCCTCCATCTCAGGTTGAGTTCTGCTCAACTAGAGATGTTGAGTTCCTTCCACCTCAGGTCGAGTTCGGCTTGACTGGAGCTGTTGAGCTTTCCTCCACCTCAGGTCGAGTTTAGCTCGACCAAAGGTGTTGAGCTTTCTCCACCTCCAGTTGAGCTCGGCTCAAAGGAGGGTTGTTAAGTGGAGAAAGGTTCGCATTCCACCCCAGGTCGAGTTCGGCTCGACTAGAGGTGTTGAGTTTTCCTGAGTTTAGCTCGACCAAAGGTGTTGAGCTTTCTCCACCTCCAGTTGAGCTCGGCTCACATGAGGGTTGTTAAGTGGAGAAAGGTTCGCTTTCCACCTCAGGTCGAGTTCGGCTCGACTAGAGGTGTTGAGTTTTCCTCCACCTCAGGTCGAGTTTAGCTCGACCAAAGGTGTTGAGCTTTCTCCACCTCCAGTTGAGCTCGGCTCACAGGAGGGTTGTTAAGTGGAGAAAGGTTCTCCTTCCACCTCAAGTTAAGTTCAGCTGAAAAGCTCGGCAAGAGTAACCCGTTGGCAGGGCCCTCCGTGGATTATTCTAAAGCCTCACCTACTCGTCAAATAAGTGGTTTGGACTTTCTTTCCAAGCTTGAGATAAGCTCGAAAAGAGCGGGGATTATATACAACCCTCATATTTGCCGAGCTGGCGTGGCCCGGTGCAGCTAGGGGGCGCAGTCGATTGACCCGTCGGAGGTCGTTTAGACCGAAAAGAGAAACCCTGTGGGGGGGGGGGGGGCAGACTTCCTTGGACGAGTGGACCTTGGGTCCACTCGCCCAAGGCCCCGGGCGAGTGGACCATTGGCCCACTCTCCCGAGTGGGGAGGGGGGGGGGGGGGGGGGCGAGTGGAACTAGGGTCCACTCGCCCAAGGGTGTGGGCGAGTGGACCTATGGTCCACTCGCCCCAGGCAGCTGGGCGAGTGGACTAAGGGTCCACTCGCCAGGAGAGTTGAGTGGACCGTGAGGTCCACTCGCCCACTCAGGGTGGTGGACCTCGGTCCACTCATTCGACCACTGGCAAGGGGGGAGTGGACGTCTCGTTCTCCACTCGCCCCTCCTCCAGTTCTGGTCGTTCAGGTTCGTGATTGAGCTGCAGATAGTAGAATTTTGGCTATCCGCAGCCCAATTTTGGGAAGTCTATAAATAGACCCCCCCATGGGCACCTTGGGAGGGGTTGGTCTCCCCTCTCCCTCGTGTAAGTCTTGTGAGTAAGCACTACCCCCTCCCCCTGTCAGTGAAGGTTGACAGTGAGGTGGTCCTTAGTGCCCTCCAAGGTGTCCAGGCTCAGCATTGGCTTGGGAGGGGAATCTCTCTTTGGACTTCCGGGTGTGTGGTGGGACCTCCTCGCTGCAGCTTATGGGGCCTGTTCAGGTACTTCAAGTGTTCTCAGGTGGAAGGTGTTGGATCGATAGGCGCCCTTAGAGGGGGGTGAGGTGAATAAGGGAATAAAATTCTTCCTTATAATTTTATGAAAATTACTAAATTGTTTTATAATATGAAAAATGCAAAATAACAATTTAGCTAATTTGTGAGAATATCATAATAACCAAGTTTAGAAACAAGTACTAAATTATTTTATGATGAAAGAGATTGAACTAAACAATTTAGATAAAGTAATTAGAATTGAAAACTTAGTAACCAATATTTTAGAGATAACGCCAATGGAGAGAAATCAAGTAAACACAAATAGAGACATGATTGTATTATATGAAAAAGTGTTTACATAAATTTGATTTCAATATCGCTAGAAATCGGAGGCGTACAAAAGTAAATATCTTTTCCTTTTCTATACCGACTTGTATCCCCACAAACCGGTTGGCTTTAGCCTATCCTTCCCCGGATAAGGCCTCAAGCCGCTCTAGCCAATCCTTCCCCGGATATGGCCTCGAGCACCCCCTAGATCTAATCACCTAGAACTAGTTGCCAACACAAGGCGAATTACTCCCTAAGTCCTACCCAGACCTAGTCGCCAACACAAGGCGAATTCTCTAAACGGTTACAAAAATATATGGAATGAAAATAATGATAGCAATAATAAAAACTCCCTATATGAGATCTCTGAAGATGAGAATGAAGGATCGCTGCAGTATGAGCGAGGTCGAAGCGATCGTCCTTCAGATGTAGCGTGACGTAGTCCTCCTCCAGAATTCTCCTTAAGCTTTTTGTGGGAGATCCATCTTCGGCAGCATAACAACAATAGAATTATGGCACAAGCAATCTCTCTGGGATGGATCGCCAAAATGAGAAGCAAAGATCCAATTTATAGAACTTCTCGCTAGCGCCTGCGGTAGCGTTCGTGTGGAGTGGTTGCGAAACCATCAGCGGCGTGGCGCTGTGCACGAACTTGAGATAGTGCCAGGCGGTAGCACTAGCGCTGGCGGTAGCGCTCGTGTGGAGCGGTTGCGAAACCGTCGGCAGCGTGGCGCTGTGCACGAACTTAAGATAACACCAGGTGGTAGCGCTAGCGCCTACGTTAACCCCTAACGCTGGCGGTAGTGCTTCAGTTCAGTTTGTTGGTTCGAAGCTGCTTTCTTCCTGTGGAGTATTGCACCTATAGTTCCTGCACACTATAAACACACGACAAGCAAGATCAAATACAATTTGGGATTTGTTATTCTCAAACAATGGGATGTGACACACATGTCAAACAATCTCCCCATTTTGATAATAACAAATCCTCTTAGCAAGAAATCAACAATAGTGTTTATAAGATATGATAAGCAAGATGATAGTGCAACTATAGTATTTAATAAGCATGAGAAATGTGCATACTCCCCCTATCTTAATGCCCCCCCTACATAAATGCAATTTATGTTTTACTCCCCCTAAGTCATAGATTACATGAATTAGTCTCCCCTTATTCTTCTATATTTCTCCTATATAGATTTCTTCAATTAATCTTCCCCTTTTGGTATTATCAAAAGAAGGTAGGGTGAGGGTAGTAAGGAGGCATTTCTTATAAATAATAAAGCATGATCGAGCTTTTGTAATATAGATAATGATAAAGATTTTAAGCATAGTATATAAGCGATTTCTAATAAAAAGATAAGAGTTGTAAGCAAGCGGAAGATTATAAGAAACATCTTTTTATAAGCATGAAAAACATAAGTAAAAATATGAGTTTTAGTTCAAAATTGAAAGATGTTTTAACCTTTTTGAAATCTCAAAGTTTTTCATAAAGATACCAAGCATGAAATGAACATATCAAAGAGAGATTATACTACAATGTTACTTAATTTTAAGTTCAAGAGATACCAAAACATTGTAGAGATCATGCTAGGTTATCTAGTGCGTTTCTTATATAAAGAATAGTATAGATAAAGCATTAGAATCCAATACTCATGAGAAGAAGTGTTATGAAAGATGATGTGCACATAAGTGTATTTTGGGCAATGTTAACAATTGATTTAGATCACAAAATACAAGACATATGTAAAGTAAATTGCACAATAAACACAAGTAGATTAATTTCCACACACTTTAATGCACACTATTTTATAAAAAGTGGTGTATTAATCAAGGGTTGCACAAGATACTTTACTATTCTTTCCAAGGTGCTCAACCTCACAATGCTTATGAAGACTTATCAGGAGGTTCAAGTAGTGCTTGGTGGAGTTATATTTGTCTACATATATAATATTTTTGTTCACATTTGTGAGACAACATTCTCCGAATACACTTGTTTTGCAAACCCAATTTTTTTTTAACTTAACCACTTTTTTAAATTTCATAAGTGCAATTCAAATGCAGTGTAGGTAATAAACTTATGCATGTTTTAATTCATTGTACAAATACAATACACAAGCAAGCATTTTTAGATTTAAACACACATGTTGATTACCAAAATAAGTGAGTGAAAGGTATCATTATCAATCATAATACATTTACTCATACTTAGAGGCATGCTAAGCTTGGTTCTACACATATTTTTCAATACAATTGATGCACTTTAAATAGATATATCAAAGCATGATAAACAAAACAATGTTCATAGTAATTTGAAGGAATAAATTTTAACAGTGTAAATAATTCTAAATAATAGAATTCATTCATGCTTGGTATTAGCAATAAAGATCATACAGTTTTTTTGTTGTTTTGAAATTTTTTAATGAAAGAAAAAAAGAGAAAAACACAAACTTATTTTTGTATTTTTGAATTTTAAAGTTTTGTAGTTGATATTTCATAATATAAATAAAAACAGAAAAATCTCAAAAACATATTTTTTGTATTTTGAATTTTGAACTTTTGTAGTTGTTTTTTTTCCATAATATGAATAAAACAAGAATAACAAAAGTCAGAAACACAACAAATAAGTAGTACATATGAACTAACATATTTTTATAGATTTTTAGAAATTTTAAAACACTGAAAAATCAGACACCCACGCTAGCGCCGACGCTAGTGCTAGCACGGCAAACAGTACTTGATTTTTTGTGAATTTTAAATTTTTACTTTTTGATCTTGAATAAGTGTCCTTATAGTAGTGTCATGCAGAAATTTCAGAATTTTTGGAGATCTCTAGGTGGATCAAATTTGCATGAAACTTTGTTTTTTTTAAACACTTGAGTTTTACAAAATCATTTAAGCACAACAATAAATAAATTATGCAAAATACAAGAGGACATATTTTGAACAACCCAAAATATGCATGATTAAAGTGATAAGTAAATAAAATGTTCATGCAGAGAGTAATATAAGTATGTCCTAAGATTAAAAACTACCAGGACTAAATGTCTATACCCTAGCCCCGTACTAAGTGACGGATGGGCATGAGGAGCTGCACACATGCCGTAGGTTGGGGTGTTAGTCCCATATGCACACACTAGAGAATGCTCAACCTAGCACTCTTTCCCCCTAGTGCCTCGCAAGGCCCCACTGGAACCCTCACCGGTTAAGGACAAGACATGACTTAGAGGTTATGTCTCTAATGCATACAACCCTACGCCCCCGCTATTGTGAGATATAAGTCATAGGTGAATAATCTTTGGACAACCTATGCTTTTAAACTATGGGTTGATTTATAAACTATGGTTTTTGTTTAATGTGAAGGATTATATATATCCACATAGTTTTTTTTACTTTTATGAGATGACGATATGAGATAACTAGCACAATTACTAATATTCAAATAAGTGATAATGCTAGTATGATGAGTTTTGGGTTTAATGTCACGTCATAAGATTAATATTAATATTGCATGTATTCCAAAATAGAGTTTCAAATTATAGATCTAGAATAAAGTGATGATTTAGTTTGATTTATTCTTTCATTACAAAGTTGATTCTAGAGTCTACAAATATGAGAGATACATGCAATCACTAGCAAAGCATATCAATACATCAAATAATGTAAAGAAAACATTGGTCATATTTTTATCATAAGATTCATAATTCCTAGGTGATAAACATTATTGATTTGAGATATTTCTTGATAAAACATGAATTATGATTTATGATTATAGAGAATTTTGCATAGAATATATGTTAGATCATCATGATGTATGTGAATTCTATTCCTTCTAGACTTATGATACTATGATTTGGTGATTTTCTTTTGAAAGAACATGTTTGATTTGTAAGTCTATAACATGATGATCACGTAATCATATAAAAGACAAAGATCACATATATAACGTTTTGAAATTTATAATAAAATTGCATTGGATAATTAAATTTATTGATCTTTGGTTTTGCATGATAATATATGATTCATGAAACAATATTCATAAATATTCTAATGATTAATCCATAAACTATGTGTTTGTTGGAATTTTAGTATTCTATATAATTTCAAATCACATAGTTATCATGATATTTTAATAACATTGTAAATGTTATACCTAACATATAAATTTAAGCATAAACGAAGAAGTGATGCTAGAATTATGAGTTCGAATGCAATGTTATTACATAGGATTAATGGAGATAATGTTGCATGTAATATAAAAAGTTTTCAAATTAATTTTCTTTAGACTTAGAATGAAATGATTAAACTTTTGATTTGATCTTAAAGATACAAGATGATTCTAAGGTCTAAATTACATGCAAACAATGGTGGCACACATCACACATATAATATCTAAATTAATATATGAAACAATTATACTAAGGATATTATGTGATGAAAAATCCATAAACACAGAAATTTCCGAATCAAGCAAACTAAGATAGCTCTTAAAATAGAGTTGAAATTGGGCAAATTGACAGCACCAAACAAACTCAAATGTGCAAGTCTAGTTCGCCGTTGGATGGAGATTTTTGTGCTTTTTCCGAAAATATATTAAACGCGAAAATCGGACGAGCGGATCAAAAGATATGACTGTTTTGATCATAAACTCGCATTTTTGAAAGATTAAACATGTGTTTAGATGAATTTTTGCTTTCAATTTTTCTAGATAATATTTTTCATAATAAGGGCTATCATATGCAGCAAACTAAAATAAGAAAGAATAAAAAAACGTTGCGCATTTTAATTTTTAGTTTAAGCCTTTAATAAACCATTTAAATCCAATCTTTAAAATAGTTTCAATAGTCTTGATAATAATTTCAATATTCAATTTATCATGATAATTCAAGACAATTAAGGGTAAAGGATTTAAAAGGATAAAGTACTAAGAAGATTAGAGATAGGTCACTTTAAAAAATATATGACTTAATATTCAATTTTAATTCAATTTGATTTGTTAAATATTAGGCTTAAAATGTGTAAGTCATATCCCATGAAATATAAAGAAATTGATGTTGATTCTACTTCATGCATTTGAAAGATACTAAATTATAAGAGATTTAGGTATCCAAAGTTGACCATGTGTAATGGTTCCTTTGGGTACCCAAATTTGACATGATTTTTTAGGAGACAAGGATAAATGGGCCCTTTCAATTAAAGTTGATGTGTCATTTTTCTTTAAGGGTCTTCATTCATACCTTGGTTGTTTATCTTTTAAATTCATATTATGATTATGTGACATCTTTATATGATTATATTTGTTTGAAAAATAATTCATTTGTGATTTATGTTTATTCAAATTATTTTTCAAAATAGATTGATGTTGATAATCATAATGAATTTTATTATATGGATTCTTTGAAAGTTTATAAGGGTGATTGTCTTTCTTTAGAAGTGATTGTTGAAAGAGTGGGTTACAATATGTTTTAAAAGATTGATTCTTATTTTGATGATTTTCATTTCCACTCTTTCTTATAGACATACTCTTATAATATGAAGGATAATATTTTGTAGTTTGATTTTCATGTAAAGGAGTTTTTAAATTTGAGTCATGATTAAAAATATATTGAGACTTATAATAGTGACTCTTAAGAATTTTGTGAGGGTCATAATTTTTTTTGAAACTAAACTCCTTTTGAGTTGATGTATGAAAATGGTCCTTTTTAGAAATGATTTTTAATTTATCTTTGTTATTCAAAATCTTATGATGAAAGTCATTACTAGAAATTAGAATTTTTTCAACAAAAGATTTTAATTGTCTTAACTTACAAGTTAAAGCATCATTTTCAATTATCAATTTTTCATTATGGTTTTTAGAAACTAAGAGCCCTTTTTCAATATCCTTGAATTTTTCTTTTAATAGATTGCAATCTAAACAAGGAGTAGGAATTTTAACTAAAGAGCATGAAAGTGAATTTAACACATCAATATTTGATTCTACTTTATCGTTTCCTTTTAAAGATTTATTTTATAAACGTAATTTGGAATTAGAAATTTTCAACTTCAAAATTTTACGTTTAGCAATTTTAAGCATACGAGATGTAGAAATAGAATTTGTTACAAAAGAGAAGTTTTTGATTTTCTTACATTGTTATGGGATGAGGCAAGATTTGAACCAAGGGTTCCTTTGACATCTTCTTCGCATTCCTCTTCCATAGTTGAATTTCTGTCTTCTCTTTTGCTTGATGTGTTGCCAACAAATGAGTCCAATATTGTGACGTATTCTTCTTCCTCCAAGCATAAGTCCTCATTGATTTCTTCTCTTGGATCCATAAGGAATTCCTCGTCGATTTCTCTCTTAGATTTATCTTCCTCCAAGAATGAGTCCTTGTCGATTTATTCTCTTGGATCCATAAGGAATTCCTCTTGTTCATCATCTGTAGAAGAAAGACTATAAGTATTCTCAAGAAATTTCCAAACTTCAAAAGCAGTAGGAAGTGTATAAATAAGTTTGAAAATATTTTGATCTAATGCACAATAACAATGAGCCTATCATCCCTCTATATACTGTTTGATCAATAGAAATACCAGCTTCATCTTTTCCTAATTTTGGTGATGCACTCATTGGTGTATTAGCTTGTTTTAGGTTTTCAAATCCAAATCTTTTAAGAATATCATGAACATATTTAGTTTGACAAATAAATATACCATCTTGTTTTTGTGAGATTTGAAATCCTAGAAAATAAGTGAGTTCTCCTACCAAGCTCATTTCAAATTCATTTTTCATCACTAAAATTACTTCATTACATAACTCTTCATTAGTGGCTCAAAAATGATATAATCAACATAAATTTGCACATAAATTTTCCATATAATCAAATCATTATCTACATGCTTAATGAAGAGTGTATTATCCGCACTTCCCATTTTATAACCGTGCTTTATCAAAAATAATGTCAATCTATCATACCAAGCACTTGGCGCTTGCTTCAATCCATAAAGCGCTTTCTCTAATATATACACATGGTTTGGAAATTTTTCATTCACAAAACCGGGGGGGGGGGGGGGGGGGGGTTGTTCTACATAAACTTCTTCTTTTATAATCGCGTTTAAAAATGCACTTTTAACATCCATTTGGAATAATTTAAATTTTTTAAAACTCGCAAATGCAAGAAATATTCTAATTGATTCTAAGCGAGCAATGGGTGCAAAAGTTTCATCAAAATCTACCCCTTCGATTTGTGAATACCCTTGTGCAACTAGTCTAGCTTTATTCCTTGTAATTGTAGAGTCATCATCTAGTTTGTTTTTGAAAATCAATTTGACTCCTATAATCGGATAATTAGATTGCCTCTACTAAATTCCAAACCTTGTTACATTCAAATTGATTTAATTCATCATTCATAGCTAAAAACCAAAATTCATCATTTAAAGTGGTTGAAACGTTTTTTGGTTCTATTTCAGATACAAAACAAAGATTGGAGAAAACTCATGTAAAGAAGAACGAGTACTTACCCCTTTTGATGGTTTTCCTATCACAAGCTCCTTTGGATGTTCCTTAGTAAACTGCAACACGCTTGGAGGAACATATTCTACTATCTCATTTTCTTTCTCCTCTTTTTCTTCTTCTTTTTCTCCAAGTGATTCATCATCCTCATGCTCCAAAGGCGAAATAGGTTCGTCTTCATTTCCTGTATGATTAGAATCTACACAATGAACAAACTCATCAAATCTTACATGTATAGACTCTTCAACTACTTTAGTTCTTTTATTATATATTCTATAAGCCTTACTAGTTGAAGAGTATCCAATGAAAATTCCCTCATCACATTTTTCATCGAATTTTCCTAGTGCATCTCTAGTGTTTAAAATAAAACACTTACAACCAAAGACATGCAAATAAGATACATTAGGTTTTCTATTAAAGAAAAGCTCATAAGGTGTCAATTTTAAAATAGGTCGGAGCATGACACGATTAATGATATAACATGAAGTATTAATCGCTTTGGCCCAAAAGATTAAGGCAACCCATATTCACAAAGCATAGTGCGTGCTAGCTCTGAAGGGTTCTATTTTTCCTCTCCACTGCACCATTTTGTTGTGGGGTGCGAGGAGCGGAAAATTCATGTTTAATTCCTAAATCATCACAAGAAGAAGAAAATCTATCATTTTCAAATTCTCCTCCATGATCCGAACGTATGCATTTAATCTTTAAATCAAGTTCATTTTGAATACGAATGCATAGTTTAGTAAATTCAATAAATGCATCAGATTTTGAAGATAGAAATAACGTCCAACAAAATCTAGAATAATCATCAATTATTACAAAAGTATATTTTCTACCTCCTAAACTAGAAGTGTGAAAGGAGTGTTTAGTTCTTAAGTATATTATTAAAGCTCTTGTTAAAGTTTATCTTCAAAGTAATGTTATATATAAATATATGAGAGTGTGCTGAGTGAGTAATTAAAACAAACAGTAAGAATGCATAAGTAATAAACACAGCACAACAAATAAAAACATAAACAAAGCAAACATCCAGATGACACAAGATATATAGTAGTTCCCCAATCAACCTGGGTACATCTACTCTTCTACCCACTAGTAGGAATCCACTGGAGGTTGTTGATAAGGTGCCCACACACCAAGGTGTTTTTGATAAGGTGTCCACACACGAATGGAGGTTTGATCAGGTGCCCAAATCACCTATAAGCTTTTGATAAGGTGCTTAAAAACCAAGATGCAGGTTTTTGCTAAGGTGGCCTGTTACCGGGAGTTAACTTTTGAAGGGAGTTATAACCCTTTACAAGATGGGAGAAATAAAGAAAACAAAAAGATATGTTGTTCTTCTCTTTGCTGAGAAGACACTTGAAGATCCTGATAGGGTGTTGAGTTTGGATCTTGATGATGATGTTGAAGAAAGCTCCCCCTGTCTGATTTAGATTGATGACAGCTTTGTGGATGGAGCTTCTTCTCTAGATTGCAAATCCTCTTTTCTTCTTCTTGCAGTTTTGATCCTGAGCAAGTAATGGTGATTGGTGTCTCAGGATATAGATGATCTGCAAAAGAAAGAGTTAGGCAAAAAGAAGATATAATATATTTTGACCAGCTTCTTCTTTTTGCTCTTCTGTTTCTCTTCCTCTTTCTTTTTCTGTACATCAAATATAATATGTTCTGTGTATATGTTCTGTACAGCAATATGTTATGTTCTATCTTTTTTCTTTGTTCTTCTCTCTGAATATATAATCTGGAGATCTTGTGGCTAATTTGAATTCTTGCCGACAAGATAGAAAAGAGATAATATCTCTTTTATTTCCCAGATCCTCGAGAACATAAGTTGTCGTCTTTAGCTTTGCTATAACGGCTATATTATTTAATGTCCTGCAACGGCTATTTCAAACAAAGGAAAGGCAACAATACATATATAGCAATATATAAATGGAATTAATAAAATATTGCTTTATAAAATCTGACAGCATATATATAATATTTTAGTAGAGCTAAATGATATAAAATAATACTGCAGATATTTCGTCGAGCTGAGCTTCGAGTTCATCGAGCTCATCATTTGATTCGTCGACCTGATCATTTGATTCACTGTTCTGAACATCTGCTGAAGATTCGTCGAACGCAGACTTGAGTTCGTCGAACGGAAGGATTCGTCGAACGCAGAGACGGGCTGGATCGTCGACCGCTGAATATTGAGCTGTTCGTCCAACGCAGACTTGAGTTTGTCGAACGCAGGATTTCGTCGACCGCTGATCCTGGATGATTTCGTCGACCGCTGAAGCTTTGATAAAATCGTCGTCCGCTGAATATAATTAGTTGAGCGCTGCTCTTAGACAAATTCTTCGACCGCTGAGATGGGTTCGTCGACCGCTGAGATAATCTGTTCGTCGACCTCTGAACTGCTGAGACGGGATCGTCGACTGCTGAGATGGGCTTGAAGCAAGCCGTTCGTCGAACGCAGAATGAATACTATTCGTCAACCGCAGAGCGACGTTTGTCGAACGCAGATAGCCGTTCGTCGAACGCAGAATGAACACCTTTCGTCGAGCGCAGGACGCCGTTCGTCGAACGCAGATGGACATTCGTCGAACGCAGAGAACTTATGTAAATTTAATTCTTCTCTTATTTTTCAGCCAATTAAATATATATATTTATATTTCTTAGTATATTATATATATATTCTTTTCAGCTTTCTAACTTAATAGGATATGATCTAAGTTATAAGATATATTATGATATAAACTTTAGACATTAAAGGTGGATCCTAACTCAAATCAAAACTAAGGTTCCAACAAGCTCCCCCTATTTGAGTTGGGATCCTAATCCAAATTAAGACTAGGCTCTAATAATCTCCCCCTATTTGGTTTAGGATACATAGCATAAAAAGTCTTTAAAGCTTTAGGGTGAGAGATTATTTACTTCTTTTAAAAACATTTAAGCAATTTCAGATTTCCTAGATTTTGATTTAAATAGGAATTTTAATATGATGAATTGCTAGCTGTTATTGGATTCTGAGAATTTTAAAATCAAAAAGACAATGTCTGATAGCTTCTTTCTATAGAATCCCCTTAATCAGAAGAGACACACACTCAGAGCTCTAATCATTTCTGATCTATGCTATTTGAGTAGAATGCTCAAACAAATTTTTGGAGAAAATCTGGAAGAATGTGAAGGTTATCTGACTTTGTTTTAAGATAGAAAAATTCAAAAGAATCATATAACTGGTTATTTAGTTATAAATTTTTTAAAATAGATAAAAGAAAATGCCTTATAATTAGATATTTTGGCCTTTTTATTTCATTGAAATATAAATTTAAAAGTTTATTTTAATGTTGCTGAACATAAAATTTTCCTTTTTCTTTAAAAGTTTGCTTAAACTTATCAGCTTTAACTAACTTATTTTTTAAACAAATAACATGTTCTGCTGATATTTTAAAGTTTTCTTTAGGTTTGTTATATTCAGAAATCAAATTAGTTATTTTGGTTAACTCTTTTCTGATTTTATTTTCAGAATTTATTAAACCTGTACATGGTGAGTTGAAAACAGATTTAAATGTATCAGAGGTAAAATTAGGAATAGAAGTTACCTCAGTTACCTTTTCTGGTTCAGATTCAGATTCTGATATGTAATATGAACCATATATGGCCATCATACATAAATTTCTGGCTTTTTGTTCTTCTTCTTAAGTTAGACTGAATGATGGTTCTGCATCAAACAAACAGTTAGTGGAAGAAGTAAAGATGGATTCATTTACCATCCTTGAGAGGGAGTTCCAGATACTCCTTGCTGAAGTGCAGTCATTAACTCTTTGATAAATGTCATTTGACATTGATTGAGCTAATATCTTCATGGCCTTTGCATCAACACTGATCAACTTTTATTGATCATCTGTTGAAGAGATTGAAGATGGAATTCCTGTCAAAATGGAATTGTAGATTTCTTCATCTATTGCATTCATATATAATCTGATTCTAACTTGCCATAAATCAAATCTATCCAAATTACATATAGGTGGATCTAAAAATGAAAAATCTGCTTGTGTCATTAAAAAAAAATATTTTTAAGAACTAAGTGATCTTTGTGATTTCAGGTGTTAGCCTGTGTGAAAAATCAACCTGCTCTGATACCAATTGAAAGTGAGTTTTTAGTTCTTATATATTATTAAAGGGCTTGATTAAATTTATCTTCAAAGTAATGTTATATATAAATATATGAGAGTGTGCTGAGTGAGTAATTAAAACAAACAGTAAGAATGCATAAGTAATAAACACAGCACAACAAATAAAAACATAAACAAAGCAAACATCCAGATGACACAAGATATATAGTAGTTCCCCAATCAACCTGGGTACATCTACTCTTCTACCCACCGGTAGGAATCCACTAGAAGTTGTTGATAAGGTGCCCTCACACCAAGGTTTTTTTTGATAAGGTGTCCACACACCAATGGAGGTTTGATCAGGTGACCAAATCACCTATAAGCTTTTGATAAGGTGCTTAAAAACCAAGATGCAAGATTTTGCTAAGGTGGCCTGTCACCGGGAGTTAACTTTTGAAGGGAGTTATAACCCTTTACAAGATGGGAGAAATAAAGAAAACAAAAAGATATGTTGTTCTTCTCTTTGCTGAGAAGACACTTGAAGATCCTGATAGGGTGTTGAGTTTGGATCTTGATGATGATGTTGAAGAAAGCTCCCCCTGTCTGATTTAGATTGATGACAGCTTTGTGGATGGAGCTTCTTCTCTAGATTACAAATCCTCTTTTCTTCTTCTTGCAGTTTTGATCCTGAGCAAGTAATGGTGATTGGTGTCTCAGGATATATATGATCTGCAAAAGAAAGAGTTAGGCAAAAAGAAGATATAATATATTTTGATCAGCTTCTTCTTTTTGCTCCTCTGTTTCTCTTCCTCTTTCTTTTTCTGTACAACAAATATAATATGTTCTGTGTATATGTTATGTACAACAATATGTCCTGTTCTATCTTTTTTCTTTGTTCTTCTCTCTGAATATATAATCTGGAGATCTTGTGGCTGATTTGAATTCTTGCCGACAGGATAGGAAAGTGATAATATCTCTTTTATTTATCAGATCCTCGAGAACATAAGTTGCCGTCTTTAGCTTTGCTGTAACGGCTATATTATTTAATGTCCTGCAATGGCTATTTCAAACAAAGGAAAGGCAGCAATACATATATAGCAATATATAAATGTAATTAATAAAATATTGCTTTATAAAATCTGACAGCATATATATAATATTTTAGTCGAGCTAAATGATATAAAATAATACTGTAGATATTTCGTCGAGATGAGCTTCGAGTTCGTCGAGCTCATCATTTGATTCGTCGACCTGATCATTTGATTCACTATTCTGAACATCTGCTAAAGATTCGTCGAACGCAGACTTGAGTTCGTCGAACGGAAGGATTCGTCGAACGCAGAGATGGGCTGGATCGTCGACCGCTGAATATTGAGCTGTTCGTCGAACGCAGACTTGAGTTCGTCGAACGCAGGATTTCGTCGACCGCTGAAGCTTTGATAAAATTGTCGTCCGCTAAATATAATTAGTTGAGCGCTGCACTTAGACAAATTCTTCGACCGCTGAGACGGGTTCGTCGACCGCTGAGATAATCTGTTCATCGACCTCTGAACCGCTGAGACGGGATCGTCGACCACTGAGATGGGCTTGAAGCAAGCCGTTCGTCGAACGCATAATGAATACTATTCGTCGACCGCAGAGCGCCGTTCGTCGAACGCAGGTAGCCGTTCGTCGAACGCAGAATGAACACCTTTCGTCGAGCGCAGGACGCCATTCGTCGAACGCAGATGGACGTTCGTCGAACGCAGAGAACTGATGTAAATTTAATTCTTCTCTTATTTTTCAGCCAATTAAATATTTATATTTATATTTCTTAATATTATATATATATATATATATATTCTTTTCAGACTTCTAACTTAATAGGATATGATCTAAGTTATAAGATATATTATGATATAAACTTTAGACATTAAAGGTGGATCCTAACTCAAATCAAAACTAAGGTTCCAACAAAGTGCTAACCGGTCCAAATAAATCCATATGAATTAATTGAAGAGGTCTAGTGGTAGAAATTTCATTTTTGCTTTTAAAAGAATTTTTTGAAAATTTTCCTTTTTGGCAAGGCGTACAAAGAGAAGATAAATTTCCATTAAGCATATGTAATCCCTTAATTAATTATCTTTTGATAATTTCAAAATAAGCTTGGTGTTAGAGTGACCAAGACGTCTATGCCAAAGTTCTAATTCTTCATTTTTAGAAATAAAACATTTTAAAGAAGAATTTGAAAGATCATTAAAGGCAATCATATAAACATTATGCATCCTAGGTGCAGTGAGTACGACATCATTTGTTTTAGAATTTAGAATTTTGCAAAGATTTGTAGATGATTCAAATAATTGACTAATTGAAATTAAATTATGTTTTAAACCATCTACAAATAAAACATTTGAGATTGAAAAAGAATCGTTACCCACTGTGCCAATGCCCATGATCCTTCCTTTTCCATTGTCACCAAATATTACCATCCCTCCTTTCTTCATCTCATGGCTAAGGAACTTTGCTTTGTTTCCCGTCATGTGTTTGGAGCAACCCGAGTCCAAATACCACATGTCATGTTTGTCCTTAGCCTGCCAACATACCTAAAAAGGAGATGAGAGTAAAGATCCGGATACCCAAGAGGTTCCTCTCATAGAATAGGTGAAAACCTTAGGCACCCAGATTTGCTTTATAGCACTACGACCCTTTTTCCTACACGAGTTTGAGGTGTGTCCAAATAAATGACATTTGGCACACGATATAAAAGGGGATGAGACCCTTTTTGAAGTTTTGGATAAACTCTTGCTCGAAAATGAGGTAACATTTGAATTTTTGAATTTATTAATAACAGAATTAGTGTTTCTGGAATTATAGCTAATGCCGGCGTTAGGAGTTAACGTCTGGCGATAGCTTCCGGAGCCATATCCAAGGCCATATTTGGCACTTCCATAACATTGGTTGGCCAAGATCATGTCCAGAGATCTTTGCCCAACTCCAAATTTCATAATAGCCAAATTTAAATCATGAATACGAGCTTTGAGAGCGGTGTTTTCCGTTACCAACATAACGCACCGATTCACAAAACTCATCTTTCCATCCTTTATTTGAGAAAGAGAGGTTTTTAAAGTTCTTTCTAAATCCTCCTTCTCCTTAGTAAGAATTTCAATAGTTGAGTGGGATTTAGAAAGAGCTTCTTCAAGTTCTTTTACTCTTGCTAAGGAGTGATTGCACTCTTGGCAAGATACCTTTTCTTTCCCTAATTGTTTAGATAATTTTTTTTTTCTTTTAACAAAAGTTTATTTTCAGAATTTAGAAGATCAATATCTCTTAAACATTTATCAAAGAATTTGCAAGTTTGTAAATACTTAATATATAAATCATCATAAGAAGTAGGGAGAGTTACCTCAGTGTCGCTTTGGACACTGCTTTCATCCTCAGATGTCTTGCCACTTTTTCCCAAAAGGCACATATTTGCCTCTTCTTCATCGCTAGTGGTTGAGCCGCTTGAATCCTCGGAGGAGTCATCCCATGTAGCAGCTTTTAGGATTTTCTTCTTCTCTTTTCCCTTGTTCCCTTTTTCTTTACGCTCTTTCAGATATTTAGGGCACTGACTCCGAATATGTCCGGTCTTTCTACAATGGTAGCACTCCGGTGGTGGTCGTTCCTTATCGTCATCATCGCTACTCTCTCTTTCTTCGATGAAGATCCCTTTTTGATGAAATATTTCCGGAAGGTGTTTCTCCTTTCCGGATTCTTCATGAACCTTTTGAACTTCTTCACAAAAAGGCTCTCCTCGTCCTCTTCATCATCATCTCCATTTGCCTCCTTTTTTAACTTTAAGGCCAAACCCTTCTTCTTTGGCTCCAAGTTGTACTTTTGTTGTTGAATTTTGAGTTCAACCTCATGGGTCTTTAGGTTCCCAATGAGGCTCTCAATTTGGAGCTTCTTCAAATCGCGCGACTCCGAGATAGCCGTCACCTTTGGATTGAGCTTTGGAGGGAGTGACCTTAAAAATTTTCTCACCAAGTCGCCATTGGAGAACACCTTTCCAAGTACTTTTGAGTCATTGACGAGTGGTAAATCTTGTGTACATTGAATCAATGTCTTCATCCGCCTCCATCTGGAATTTATCGTATTCGGATTCAAGTTGGAAAATCTTTGAATCGTTGACCTGCGAAGTACCTTCATGAGTGAGTTCTAATAAATTCCATATATCATACGCAGTTTCGCAAGCACAAGTTCTATTAAATTCCGTTCTATCCAAAGCACAAAATAACGCATTCATAGCTTTAGCGTTATTTTTGCATCTTAACTTGTCATTATCATCCCATCTATCTTTTGGTTTTTCCATAGTAATTTCTCCAACAACAATTGTTGGTGGAGAGTAACTTTGTTCTACCATACCCCACACATCATTATCTAAAGCAATTAAGAAACAACGCATTCTTTTTTTCCAATAGTTATAATCAGTCCCGGTAAATAGTGGAGGTCTACAAATTCCTTGACCCTCAATGAAAGCATGATCATGATGCGCCATTATTCCCGGTTGTGAAACCATTTTGGAATAACCCGCTTTGATACCAAGTGTTGGATCTGATGGCGCCCTTAGAGTGGGTGGGGGGGGGGGGGGGGTGAATAAGGGGTTTACTGTTTTTAAGGTAAACTGACAGATTTTATAAAAACAGAAAAACTTTTCGGTTCTATTGCTAATGCCTGGCGTTATATAGTTAACGCCGGGCGTTATCTCCACAAAATTATTTTTGCAGAAATATTCAAAGTGATTTTACTTGCACAATCTTAAGTGAAATAAACTTTACGACAATCAGAGATAATAAAATGAGTATTATTTATTTCAAGAAGAAGATTACAGAACATTTAATTTCAATAACGCTTGAAATAAAGGCGACAAGATAAAAATCACTTTTTTGTTCCTTCACCGGTCCTTCTCCCAAGGACCGGTTGGCTATATCCTATCAATCCCCAGATAAGACCTCTAGCCACCCCCTAGATCTACCCTTGACCTAGTCGCCACACACAAGGTGGCGAATTACCCCCTAAGCCGCACAAGGACCTAGTCGCCACACGCAAGGCGGCGAATTCACTACCGTTACAAGAAAATATAAAAAGATAAAGATAAAATCAGAACAAAAGACTCCCTATATTGAAGAGCACTAAAGGTGATGTTAAAAACACGATATGATCATCATCAGAGTTGAAGCGAGCGTCCTTCTTCAACTTGCACCGTTGAATATCTCCTTCTCACTCTTGTTTCTCAATGGTGGTGTTGGGAGTTTTCTCTGAATTCGGAATGAAATGCTCTCTCAGATCTCTGAAATGAAGGCTTCAATGCATCTCCCTTGAGCAAACAAAATCAGGTCTTTAAATAGACACAGGAGCTAACGCCCGATGTTAAGTGTTAACGCCAGCATTAAGCATCATATACGTCAGTTGCTGAGATCGTGCAAACCGTCGGGATCGTGGCAGATCATGACTCAATGTGGGCGTTAAGAGTCAACGCTGGCGTTGTCTCTGGCTTCTTGACATATTCCTTCTCGACGACATTTCATCTCGATGGATCTTTCTTGACGAAAGTTAACGCAGGGCGTTAACTACAAACGCGGGGTGTTAGCTCTCTTTTCAGAGAATCGTCATCAATCAGCATCCTGTTCATAGGGTTATATAACTATAGTACCTGCACACTATAAACACAAGCAAGATCAAATAGATAGTGCGATTTGTTATTTCTAAAACTAAGAGAAGTGGAACACAAGCTCCAACAAATTTGACCTAGGGTGAACTCAAGTGCACTTAGCCCAAATTGACCCATTTATGTTAAGTAAACCCAAACCCCAAATTCAATGGGCTAAGGCACTCAAACCAAGCCCATCCAGCATCCAATAATTATATTTACCATCAATAACCTCTGAATACAAAAATTTGGAGGCATGCAAGGGTAATTTAGGAATTTTCCCAATTTGGAATGGGACAAATTCATGATTTTATGGGGAGAGCTCTATTTGGCACTCTCATGCTTTTCCTAAGCCCCTTTTCGGAACTCCCCAGAACTTTTTGCATCAATGCCTTGCTGCCATGAGGCCAGGTGGAGGCCAATTTCAGAGCCCATGCCTTGGTCGAGAACCCCCTTAATGGTTCCCCCACATATACAACTCCTCAGCCCCATTCGAGCCCCTCACCACCTTTAGTGAGCTGAGAGAAGGAGAAGTCCCAACTTAGAATAATAAAATGAACAGTTCAAGCCAAGATCACCATGACACCAAAAGCTTCCCGGCCGTCCATGGAAACCCGAGGAAATCTCAGGCAAACGGCCCCTATTCAGGCAGGTTTCTCTTCTCATCCACTCGTGTTGCTATCTAGATCATCTAGGAGTGATCACGAGCTCAATCGAGCTCAGATCACATTTCCAAATTTGGAATTATGGGGCGAAAATGCCCATGCCCAAAGTCTCTGTACCAGCCGCCACCGGCCGTGAAAATGCCGCCAATCAACGACCACCACCTACGCGGAGGAGGTGGTGGTGGTGGCCGGCCGTGGAGGCAAAAGGGTGGCCGGAAAATCTATCTTGAACTTAGCCTTGTCTGGTTAAATCTGAACCCTTTGCTCATTGGTGAAGATGATGGAACGCCGTCCGATTTGGGGTAAATTGTTAGCCGCAGACCGAAATGATTATTAAATATGACTTTTATTTGTCTGTCACACATAATGTAGTATGTTCATGAATTTATTGGAGGCCCTTAGAGACCCCAACGTAAAATATGCCCTGAAGGAAACATGTAGCCTAGGATCTTAACTAATTTTAGAAATTTATTTGGTGACATTTGGAGTAGTAATGCTCCCTGGGCACCCATTTTGGTGGGACATGTCCTTAGGGTGACCTAGTCACATTTTCCTTAATTACCATTGATTGGGACCTCATCATGAGCTGAAATTTTGGTTATGGTTGAGATATGTTTAGAGACAACCCTTGACCAAATTTCACAATTTTTGGACAAAACATTTCTATTGATTTGTTCAACATATCATTTTCCATATTTTGCCTAGATCTATGATTACATTAACGCAAATCCACTCTTATTTTTTGTGATTGGTATATTAGGTCAAGAATAGTCCATAGCCAAAATTTGAGGTCATTTGGACTCATGCGTGTGAGGGAAATTCACATACGAGACCAAATACCATGGAAAATTCAATATGGAGTATACACAATGATGTTTTGCGAATTGATGGGTATTCCCTTGGTCAATTCTTATGAAATTCAAAACATGCACTATACATCATGATATATTACATCTCAGGGAAAATCATGAACTTTGGGGTTGATTTCCCTAGGAAATTCAGGTTTATGTGATTTTGTCACATTGAGCTCAAATGAGTATACTAGGGTCAAAACTTTCTAAAATGCTACAAAACTCTAGGATTCACCTTTGTAGGGTGTAGTTACACTCTGTAAAATTTTATGGGGATTTTTAGAGATATAATAACTCACTAAGTAGTAATTAGTTGAGTTACCTGTTGGAGCATGCGTTTCGCACTCTTCCGGTTTGATAATAACAAAGTCCCGTTTGTATTTGATTCTATTTTTATTAATGGTGTGCAGGTAACAGGTATGAGATGTTCACAATTCTGCTGGAGCTCAAGTTGAGTGTATGAAAATTTCGATGTCGGAATTTTCCGACAGCTGATGTCGCCAAGGCGACAGCAAAGAAGTTACGACAACTTCCCCCACGGCAACACGACGAACGACAGTTTTGAGCTGTCGGAAATCCGACACCGATGACGCCCAGGCGACAGCTCGGAGGTTACAGCAACTGCCCGCACGACAGCACTACGAGCGGCAGTTTAGCGCTGTCGGAAATTCTGACAGCTGATGTCGCCCAGGCGACAGTGAATTTCTATATATTGGCTCCTTTTGTTCGTGCATTCCAAGTATTGAGATTTTCAAGTCCCTTCCTGAGTGCATATGAACCAGAGAGTTCCAGAACCTCATCAACTCCCATTTGTGCTTAGAAGGTTTGAGATTGAAGACGAGATCAGGCGCGCTTCTACATCAACGATCATCTCGACGCTTCAACCTTCCTTTCAGAGATCTGAATTTCTAGGGAGTTGTTCTTTTCATTTTGTATTTTCATTTATATACATTTCATTTTGTATTGGTAGGGAAATCGTCTCGTTGTGCGTGACGTCTAAGTCCATGCGTGGCTTAGGGGAAAATCGCTTCCTTGTGTGGAGCGTCCAAGTCCTTGCGTGGCTTGGTGGGAAATCGTGGCCTTGTGTGCTACGTCTAGATCTTGGGAAGATCTAGAGGATAGGCTTGGGCTTGGTCTAGGGAGAGACAAGTGATAGCCTTCCGATCCTTGGGAGAAGGATTGGTAAACACAAATTGTAAAAGAGTTATTATCATATTTGTGCCTTGATCTTAAGCATTGTTAAGATCATATTATTTGTATATGAATTTCATGATTATGAAATTATGACTTTTTCTTTAATTGCAAATATGGTTGTTTAATCTTTGACTTAGAAATTTGTGTTTGAATTAATTCAAAAAAAAGTACATTGGTTTGAAATTTTTATAAGTAATTTTTAGAAAAGTAAAATTTGTTTTTAAAATTCTTAAGTAAAATTCGTAATTTTTAAAAGGCCCTTATTCACCCCCCCTCTAAGGGCGCCACAAGATCCAACACGTGGTATCAGAGCGAGGTTACTCCAAAACGGTTTTACCACCGGGAGTAATGGCGCACAACGATCACGCGTTCGTTGAGGGGCAAGGAATTAGTAGGCCACCACTTTTTACGGGCACGGACTATAACTATTGGAAAACCTGAATGCGGTGTTTTCTAATAGCTCTCGACATGGAAGTTTGGAATATGGTCGAGACGTGTTATTCTTCCCCAACATTTGTTGTAGGAGATGCAACTATGGTCAAACCCAAAGACAAGTGGGATGACAATGATAAATTAAAATGTAAAAACAATGCAAAAGCCATGAATGCTTTATTTTGCGCACTAGATCGCACTGAATTTAATAGAGTTTGTGCTTGTGATACTGCATATGAAATTTGGAATCTTTTAGAAATCACTCATGAATGTACTTCGCAGGTAAAGGATTCAAAGCTATTTCAACTGGAGTCAGAATTCGAAAGATTCAAAATGGAGGTGGATGAAGAAATTGATACAATGTACACACGATTCACTAAAATCGTGAACGATTCAAATGTGTTGGGTAAGGTTTTCTCCAATGGAGATTTAGTGAGAAAAATCTTAAGATCACTTCCCCCGAAGTTCAATCCTAAAGTGACTGCAATTTCTGAGTCACATGATCTTAAGACCTTACAATTGGAGAGTCTCATTGGGAATCTAAAAACCCATGAAGTGGAGTTGAAGATTCAAAGCCAAGAGTACAATTTGGATCCCAAAAAGAAGATCTTGGCGTTGAAATCTAAAAAGGAAATTGAAAGTGAGACTGAAGAAAGTGAGGAAGATGAAGAAGGACTGTTTGTGAGGAACTTTAAGAAGTTTATGAGAAATCCGGAGAGGAGAAATTCATTTAATTTTTTTTTCAAAAAGAACGATTTTGCCTACCAAAAAGGCAAAGGAAAAATGGAGAATGAAGAGGAGCGTCCGCTACCGGAGTGCTACCATTGCAAGAAGATTGGTCATATCAGAAGCAAGTGCCCAAAGTATCTGAAAGAGCAAAAAGCAAAGTGGCACGATAAAAGTTACAAGAAGAAAGTGTTAAAGGCAGAGACTTGGGATGATTCTTCGTCTGGTGAAGAAAGTGATTCCTCAACACAGGAGGAAGAGGAGGCAAATGTCTGCTTGATGGGGAAAGAAAATGCGTCATCTAACGACGATTGCAGTGTCCAAAGCGACACTGAGGTAACTCCTCCATCTTATGATGATTTATATTCTGAATTTATGAAAACCTGCAAATTTTTAGATAAAAGCCTAAAGGAAATCGATTTCTTAAAATGTGAAAACAAAGTTCTTTTGAAAGTAAATAAAAAGTTATCAAATGATTTGAAGTCTATTGGGAACGAGAAGGAAATTTGTCAAGAGAGTGATCACTCTTCGACGAGGATAAAAGAACTTGAAAACACTATTTCTAAGTCCGATCAAAAAATTAATCAACTTCTAAAAGAGAAAAAAGACTTAGAAAAAGTTGTTAAAACCTCTCATTCTCAATTAGAGAATTATAAGAAAAATGTTGCAAATAGACGTGGCATGACAGTAAAGGAAAATTCAATTTTAAAGTCCAAAGTAAATGAGTTGAACATGGCAATTGGAAAATTTGGTGTTGGAAAAAAATCTCTGGATATGCTTTTAGCCAACCAATGCCATGGGACAACAAAATTTGGGCTAGGATACGTTTCTGGAAGCTCTGGAAGCTGTCGGAAATTTCCGACAGCTGCTGTCGGAACCAGCGACAGCTCCAGGTTCAGAAAATCTATTTCTCAAAATGAAATTTTTTCTAAATCCACACATAAAGATGTTTCCTCCAGCAAGAGTCCAGAGAAACCATTAAAGAATGGTTCCTCACTATTCATTGCATGTGCCAAATGTCATCGGTTTGGTCACATCTCAGACTCATGCTGGAAGAAAGGAAAAGTTAATGTTAAATAAATCTGGGTACCTAAGGCGTCCACCTATACCATGGGATCGACCACTTGGGTAACTAGATCTTTACTCTCATCATCTTTTTAGGTATGCGTGCAGGCTAGGAACAAGGAAGACGTGTAGTATTTGGACTCTGGATGTTCAAAACACATGACGGGCGATAAATCAAAGTTCCTCAGCCTGGAGATGAAGAAAGGTGGAACAGTGACATTTGGAGATAATGGCAAGGGTAAAGTCAAAGGCATTGGAGTAATAGGTAACGAAGAATTTAAAATTTCAAATGTTTTATATGTTAAAGGTTTGAAACATAATTTAATTTCTATTAGTCAACTATGTGATAAAAATCTAAATGTTTTATTTGACTCTAGCTCAAACCTTTGCAAAATTATTGATTCTAAAACAAACGAAATCGTACTTACTGCACCAAGAATAAACAATGTCTATACAATCACTTTTCATGAATTATCTCATTCTACACTTAAATGTTTTATTTCAAAGAATGATGAACTTGAATTATGGCATAGGAGACTAGGACATTCTAGTGCCAAACGCATAGTAAAGCTTTCTAAAAATAAAATTATAAAAGGTTTGCCAAACTTGAATGGAAAGCTTTCTTCATTATGTTCACCATGCCAAAAAGGAAAGTTTACAAAATCATCTTTTAAAAGCAAAAATGTTATTTCTACTACTAGACCTTTACATTTATTACATATGGACTTGTTTGGTCCAATTTCTACACAAAGTCTAGGAGGTAGAAAATATACGTTTGTCATTATTGATGATTATTCTAGATTTTGTTGGACATTGTTTTTAAATTCAAAATCTGATGCTTTTGATGAATTTGTAAAACTAATTTCACGTATTCAAAATGAACTTGATGCATTAGATCAGATCATGGAGGAGAATTTGATAATGAAAAATTTATTTCATATTGTAATGAATTTGGGATAAAACACAAATTTTCGGCTCCTCGCACACCACAGCAAAATGGTGTAGTGGAGAGGAAAAATAGAACACTTCAAGAATTAGGACGTTCTATGCTTTGTGAATTTAAATTGCCAAAATATTTTTGGGCCGAAGCGGTTAGTACTGCATGCTATATTATTAATCGTGTCATGATTCGTCCTACATTACAATTAACTCCTTATGAAATTTATTTTCAAAGAAAACCAAATGTATCTTACTTTAAAGTTTTTGGTTGTAAATGCTTTATTTTGAATACAAAAGATAACTTAGGCAAATTTGATGAAAAATGTGATGAAGGAATTTTCATTGGTTATTCTTCAACTAGCAAGACCTATAGAGTTTATAATAAACGTACTAAAGTGGTTGAAGAATCTATTCATGTAAAATTTGATGAAAACATTTCTTGTGTAGAAAATACTAAAGTTGTAGGTAATGAGAAAAATGAAGAAGATATGGAACAAAATCTGAGGAAAAATGATGATGATAATGATGATGAAGAAAAAGCGGAGAAAGAAGACGAAAAGATGGTGAAGAAGAAGAAGAACAAGGACATGTACCTCCAACCGAGCTAAGGTTCTCAAAAGATCATCCGCAAGAACTTGTTATTGGAGAACCATTAAGTGGGGTACGTACACGTTCTAGTTTACATGAAAGTTTTTCAAATTTATGTTTTGTCTCAAATATAGAACCAAAAGATGTTGCCAACGCTTTAAATGATGAATCTTGGTTTCTAGCTATGAATGAAGAACTTAACCAATTTGAAAGAAATAAAGTTTGGATTCTTGTAGATAGACCTAGTGATCATCCTGTGGTAGGAGTCAAATGGATTTTCAAAAACAAATTAGATAGTGACTCTAGGGTCACTAGAAACAAAGCTAGGCTTGTAGCGAAAGGATATAATCAAATTGAAGGGGTAGATTTTGATGAAACATTTGCACCCGTAGCACGATTGGAAGCAGTTAGAATTTTTGTTGCATTTGCTAGTCATAAAAGATTTAAATTATTGCAAATGGATATTAAAACTGCATTTTTAAACGGGTTGATTAAAGAAGAAGTTTATGTTGAACAACCCCTATGATTTATAAATGAAAAATTTCCTAATCACGTATATAGATTGTTAAAAGCTTTGTATGGTTTAAAACAAGCACCACGAGCATGGTATGATAGATTGACTATATATGTATTACAAAATGGTTTTAAAATGGGTGGTGTTGATTGTACACTCTTCATTAAGCAAGTAGATGATGATTTAATTGTTTTACAAATTTATGTTGATGATATTATTTTTGGAGCCACTAATGAAGAGTTGTGTAATTATGTTGTAAGAATGATGGAAAGTGAATTTGAGATGAGTATGGTAGGAGAATTAAAATATTTCTTAGGATTTCAAATTGTTCAAAAACATGATGGAGTTTTTATTAACGAATCAAAATATATTCATGATGTTTTAAAACGATTTGGATTTGAAAATCTAAAACAAGCAAATACTCCTATGAGTGTATCTTTAAAATTAGGAAAAGATGAAAATGAAATATCAATAGATCAAACTTTATATAGAGGCATGATAGGTTCACTTTTATATTTGACTGCTTCTAGACCGGATATTATGTTTTCAGTTTGTTTATGTGCAAGATTTCAAGCCGATCCCAAAGAATCACATTTAAAAGCGGTAAAAAGAATTTTTAGATATTTAATTGGCACATCTAAACTTGGTTTGTGGTATCCTTATAGCGATGATTTTACTCTTTTTTGGCTATTCTGATTCTGATTATGCCGGTTGTTCACTAGATAGGAAAAGCACTAGTGGCACTTGTCACTTTTTAGTCCCTTCACTCATTTCGTGGTCGAGTAGAAAACAGAATTCTGTTACCCTCTCAACCACCGAGGCCGAATACATCGCACTTGGTAGTTGTTGTGCACAAGCTCTTTGGATGAAACAAACTTTAGAAGACTTTAATATTAAACAACAAACTATTGAATTATGGTGTGATAATAAAAGTGCAATTGATTTAACATACAACCCGATCCATCATTCAAGGTCTAAGCATATTGATGTGAGACATCATTTTATTAGAGATCATATTAAAAATAACCACATTAAAATTTCATTTATAGGCACGGATAATCAACTAGCGGATATATTCACTAAACCGTTACTGGATTCCCGTTTTTCTATGCTTAGGCTAGAATTGGGAATCATAGACATTTCACAATGATTATATCACTACTTATGACCTATAAAATTAAAAAAAACACAAAACATATACATTTTAAAAAGAAAAACTAAATTTTAAATCAAACCATAGAATTTGAAAGAAAAATTCTCACATCATTAATATTACATAAAAAATTGTTCCACAAAAACAGTAGAAATCAACATAGGATCAAGTTCAGATAACAGAAAATGAAATCTGGGCAAGTTCACTGTCGCCCAGGCGACAGTGGATGTCGGAAAATTCCGACATCAGTCAGAAGCAGCACCCTGCTGAAAACTACTCAGAATCCTCATATCCAGCCCCGCTGCTTTCTGGTTAGTCTTCTGCAGGTCCACGTCTTACGGCCTTTCCACGTCGAGTCCGCCTCACCAATTGGCGTGGTTCTTCATATGGAATTTCCCATTCGGACGCTTCTTCCGGAGTAGGCTTTAACTTCATACCTTTCACCAGAAATTTCATAAACTTCTGCATTCTACTGCGATCTTTCTTCACTTCTTTCTTGTGATCCTCAAATGAATCACGAAGATCATCTATAGACTCTCGTAGTGATCCTCCCCTAGGAATTGTAGGCTCTCTAATCTCTATTCCAGGATGAGGCTTTTTATGAGTCTTCTTCACTTTCATGGTACCCGTATAGTATATCTCAGGAACACAATCATCAAAGTACGAATCTTTATCTATCCATTCATACTTCTTATATAGTATACGTTGAATTATAGCCCCCATTGGCAAAGTATGAATCTTCACCTATTTTGGATGTTTTAATCTAAAAGCATAACGAATATGGGCAAGGATGAGATCCGCTACATCAAAGGGTTCCTCTTCCATAATAAAGTATGTAATCAGCGTCAACTGTGCTGTGATACTCCTTGTATCTCCACTTTTTAACATAACTGAGTTTCTCAATATATCTTGGACTAAATATGCATCAGGAGTGAGTGAAGAAACTTCAGTGATTAGGGTCTTCTTTTGACTTCCATGTAAACTCTTGTTTACAAGAGTCCAATCTCTATCCTTTCTATAGCTCTCTACTATATCCGGCATATGTTCACTTATAAGAAGACCGAATTCCTCTCTAAGATCAACATGTGTAATTTTCACTTGTTGACCTTGGATTCTAGATCTCACTCCCCCATCCAATTCAGTGTAACTCGGGTCTTCCAAATGATTATAAAATTCTCTGATCAAGAAAGATGAGAACATATCTACTGATATTACTGATATTATACCTGCATTAGCAAGACGATCATAGATATGATCGTGCTTAGGAGAGTCAAATTCTATATATTTTGACACTCCAATTATTGCTTTCTCAATCCCAGGGTAAACTTGATAAGAACTATGCGCATCTTCAGACATACTCCTTCGTGCCTTAGAACTGGAAGCCATTCTGCAAACATAACAAAACAAAAGTAAGTTAAACAAGTTCTGTGCACTGGGACGATGTTGCCCAGGCGACAGTGACTGTCGGAAAATTCCGACAGTACTCCAGTGAACCTTTTTTATAAAAAATTTCAACTAGACTTCCAGATCTACTCAAAATCAAGCTATATTTCAAAATCAAGTTAAAATTTTTTTTTTTTAGAACAAACCACATCTTCTCACATATCCTTTACTATTCATCTTCTTCAACCTTCTTCCAAAGGAAAAGCTTCAGATTTTAAACTTAAACCATGTAAAAAAAAATATACAAAACTTAAACCCCAAAAATCACAAAATCCAAACATATTTCACCAAGATCCAACAAGATCCACTTGATTTACACTAGATCTACACCTTTTATACACAAAACTTCAAAGATCTACACCATTCATTAAAAGTAAAATGAAAAACACATTTTTCATCTTCTCTCCTTTCCAAAATCACAAATCTCTAAAAAAAATTTTGAGTCCAAAACTTCAAAATAAAAAAAACCCATACCTTAAATCTAGGGTTGTCGCCGAACTCCGACATCTTCCTCTCGCCTTTCAATCCAGAAAATGATGCACAATAGGGTTTGACTCGGTTTTAAGCCGTATTTATATTTTTAGCTGTCGCCCAGGCGACAGTGACTGTCGGAAATTTCCGACAGCTCCCGATTTGCTTAATCTTCAGTTTTGGTCCCTTTGATGCTTTCCAATAGTTATATGTCATTATTAATGATACAACTCATGACTTGATGCCAAACCATGTGCTTTTTATTTTTTTAAAAATGACTATTACATGATTATATGATTTCATTTCTACTCTATCATCGTATTGACACTCCTACTAAGTTGCTTAGACTATTGGAAATTGTTTTCGCATGCCTCTAAGTATGAGAAATTGTTTATATATAATAATGAACTATCACGTTCACTTCTCTTGATCCATACATATGTCTTTCTATTTAATATATACATGAATCATATTTGCTTTAACATAATACAATAGCACTTCTTAAATACTACTTTCAACCTTGATTTGTTAGCACAACCAAATATACACCATCTTTTGCGATTCAAGTGAATTCAGAGATCCTTGGTCAATTAAAAATAAAAATCATAACTATCTCCAAGTTAAGATATCACAACATATGTGATCAACAAAAAGATAAAATTGAGGACAAGGATACTCCACCAAGCACTACTTACCCTCCTGATAAGTCTTAATAAGCATTGTGAGGTTGAGCACCTTGGAAAGAATTGTAAAGTGTCTTGTGCAAAAGAAAATTGGTATTCTATTCTTACTTGTGCTATATCTTCAAGGTCAAAGTTGTCTTTATATGCTTATATTATGTTTTCTATTCCAATGATCATGTACATTAAATAATTTCATATGTTTGATCAAAGTATCACTTGTACACATCATTATGTTATATAAACATTCATCTCATGAGAATTGGACCGAAAATATTCCAAATTTCTATACACAATTGTGTCTTTCTATGATACTTTAAAATGACATTAATCATGTTTAAGTTATTTTGTTTTATTACTTAATATGGCTATACCATCTCTTCATGAGTTTATTCAATACTATGATATATTACTATTACTTCAAGACCTTCCATCATTTTCCCAACAAGTGCTTCCGCTTACTCTTATTTTTTACATCCTATCTCTTCCCTTAAGAACTACTCATTCATTTCATATTACCTTTTGCTAATACCAAAAGGGGGAGAATTATAAGTATATTCAAGAAATCAAAGAACTATTACACCTAAATAGTCAACCTAAACAATACATCATTTCAATTTACTATAACATTTAGGGGGAGAATTCATTTAGGGGGAGCTTTCATCTAGGGGGAGATTACTTTTAAGAGGAATATATCATGTTATTTTTGTGCACACACCATATGTTAAAATCAACAACCTACATAGACATGATTTCTTTTTATACGAATTTGTTATTATCAAAATGGGGAGATTGTTGGAGCATGCGTTTCGCACTATTCCGGTTTGATAATAACAAAGTCCCATTTGTATTTGATTCTATTTTTATTAATGGTGTGCAGGTAACATGTATGAGATGTTCACAATTCTGCTGGAGCTCAAGTTGAGTGTATGAAAATTTCGATGTCGGAATTTACCGACAGCTGATGTCGCCCAGGCGACAGCAAAGAAGTTACAACAACTTCCCCCACGACAACATGACGAACGACAGTTTTGAGCTGTCGGAAATCCGACAGCGATGTCGCCCAGGCGACAGCTCGGAGGTTACAACAACTGTCCGCACGACAGCACTACGAGCGGCAGTTTTGCGCTGTCAGAAATCTGACACCGATGACGCCCAGGCGACAGCTCGGAGGTTACAATAACTGCCCGCACGACAGCACTATGAGCGGCAGTTTAGCGCTGTCGGAAATTTCGACAGCTGATGTCGCCCAGGAGACAGTGAATTTCTATATATTGGCTCCTTTTGTTCGTGCATTCCAAGTATTGAGATTTTCAAGTCCCTTCCTGAGTGCATATGAACCAGAGAGCTCCAGAACCTCATCAACTCCCATTTGTGCTTAGAAGGTTTGAGATTGAAGACGAGATCGGGCGCGCTTCTACATCAACGATCATCTCGAGGCTTCAACCTTCCTTTCAGAGATCTGAATTTCTAGGGAGTTGTTCTTTTCATTTTGTATTTTCATTTATATACATTTCATTTTGTATTGGTAGGGAAATCGTCTTCTTGTGCGTGACGTCTAAGTCCATGCGTGGCTTAGGGGAAAATCGCTTCCTTGTGTGGAGCGTCCAAGTCCTTGCGTGGCTTGGTGGGAAATCGTGGCCTTGTGTGCTACGTCTAGATCTTGGGAAGATCTAGAGGATAGGCTTGGGCTTGGTCTAGGGAGAGACAAGTGATAGCCTTCCGATCCTTGGGAGAAGGATTGGTAAACACAAATTGTAAAAGAGTTATTATCATATTTGTGCCTTGATCTTAAGCATTGTTAAGATCATATTATTTGTATATGAATTTCATGATTATGAAATTATGACTTTTTCTTTAATTGCAAATATGGTTGTTTAATCTTTGACTTAGAAATTTGTGTTTGAATTAATTCAAAAAAAATTACATTGGTTTGAAATTTTTATAAGTAATTTTTAGAAAAGTAAAATTTGTTTTTAAAATTCTTAAGTAAAATTCGTAATTTTTAAAAGGCCCTTATTCACCCCCCCTCTAAGGGCGCCACAAGATCCAACATTACCCTCGTTTATTCTATCACACTTGTGTATGAGTATAAGAACTCAAAATTGTATGAAACTGGATATTTAGACTTTTGAGATCATCCTTAGCCTTTGAGAATTTATTTAGATTTAATTGATGAGTATATATAGTGGTTACTTCACAAAGTGAAATTTTAATGTCTCCTTTAATTAATTATGAATGCTGCTCAAACTGATCTGGAAAATTATGAAACTAGGCAGTTAGACTTTTGTGATCATTAATAGACTCTGGAAATTTTATGATATTTATTTGATGATATTTTACTATGATTCCTTCACAAGTTGGATTTTTTTGTCTCTTAGAATAACTAATATAGTTGATCAAATGATGTTAGGAAAATTATGAAGCTTGGTCAGTATACTTCTTAGATCATAATTAAAGTTCTGATAATTATTTTACATTTATTCTCTGGTGATTCACAACAGTTCCTTCATAAAGTGGAGTTTTATCATTTTCATTTAATAATTGTTATTACTGGTTAAATGGAACTAGACAATTAAGAGACTTAGCCAGAGGACTTGCTATATCACCATAATTCCCTAACAATTTTGTTGTAATTATTTCATAATGATTTATAGTAGCTTCTTCACAAAGTTGAAAGAATGGGCTTATTAGATTTAATTAATTTAGATGACAAAATACTGTTAGAAAAATGCCAAATCATCTTGATGTTCATTTTAGAGTTATAAAAACACCTGGAAATTTTACTTACAGCCTTTGGATGAATAATTGTAGTAGACCCTTCACAATGTTAGGAATAGTACCATTGAATATTTAATTAATTTCTTGGAATTTTATTAGGGAGAAAATTTTGAATATGCGCTGGACATTATTTTGGGTCATAACAACACCCAATAAATTTTATTAGACCCTTAGGGCCACGCTAGTTTACACTTCATGTACAAATTGATGGTTTCCCCTAAATGTTAAGAAATTTGATTATTAGGCCCAAACATAATCATAATCAAGTAAAGAGGATGGAAATTTATAAATTATCATTTGTACAACTTCTGGAACCATATTTGAATGTATAGTAGTTTTGAGGACCAAGTAGCTCCCTTTTAGGTCAGGTATCATGCCTGAGGACAATTTAGTCTGCGGGTACTAAAAGTTAAATATTTGATCTAGACCCTATTTGATCTTCACACAAAGGATTATTAATTCCTCAAACATTGGATACATCATAGTTTGATTGGTAGATCACGCAATTAGTGTCAGCACTTAATGTTTGGGTTTGGGGTGCATTTACTAAAATTATCAATGTGGGATTTTTGATAATGATATGTTAAGGGACATAAGGGGAGACCCACCAGAAACTTGAGTCCATGATTAATATTAGGATGTCGAACCAGTAAATAGAGATTTAGTGATGACGTGAAGATGTAGTTAGTCACTAAGAAAGGGCAAGGATTGATGTTCAAATGAACATCATCGCTTCCTTGTCTCGGTAATTGTAAACCACCTTATGAAGCTAGAGTAACTAAAGAGGAAATGGTTATGAAAGAATGGGTAGCCACCAATAATATTAAATATCTTGAGAAAGGGAGGTTTGAGATGTCACCCATCATACATCATAGTACTGTTGCGAGCCCTTCACCCGGTAGTCCTCGGGAAGTCCAAGGTTCACCCTAAACTTCTAAGTTCAACTAAATGATAGTTAAGAGTGGTTAAGTAGGAGAACTTGGTAAAATAATCATCGTCCCAAATATGGGACGGTTTGGTACAAGGACTTGTTAGTCCTATGAGCTGGAGGCTCAGGGAATTACGATATAAGGATGGGTTAGTCATGTGAGTGGTAGGCTCGGTATTATCTAAAGAGGACTGGATCGTTTAACGAGCTAGAGGCTCGGGTAAATACAAATTATGAGGTGATACTTAGTAATTAGTATGCAGATACCCTGTGTGTTTTATGGGCATACATAAGGTCTAGGCCAGGAGGTGTTGTAGAAGCCTAGAAGTGGACAAGCCCGATCCACTGCCCACGTTTTCCTCAACGGGGGTACCTGAGTTGACATACTCAAATAGAGGGAACTTAAAAGGTCATACATATAGAGTCGAGTGGTTGTGTAACATCATTGCATTTCACATCATAGCTAAAGCCCTTTCATTTTAGAACTCTATTCAGGACCTTTCTTTATTTATGTATCTCATTTGGACTTGTTTTCCTTATTTATAATGTGATTGTTGTCGACTTGTTTTTATATTATACTGTGGTGTTTGGTTAACCTTGATGTATGAATAGCTGGAAAATCGGCATCATGTGGTGGTGACCTTCTCGTTTGTAGGTTTCACCGCAAAGCGGCAGTTCTGGGCTGTAAGACCGGAATTGTAAGAAAAAAGGGTTCTTACAATTGTAGTCGACCCCCACCCTCTTTTGATAATACCAAAAGGTGGAGATTTACATTGGGAAATCTAGGATAGTAATAAATCTATGTTGAGAAAAATTCAAATACCACTCAGTGTAGGGGGCACTCTTTTTGAATAGGCACGAATATGGTATAAGCGGAAAAAGCTATTAGGCTTTTGGGGTATTTCATAAATACTTTATTCAAGATCATCACTTACCGCACTTCACCATAGACAAAGCATTAATATTAATGATTGATTTTGCATTATGGGATTTGTTATTATCAAAAGTGGGAGTTTGTTGGAACATGAATTTCACACTTCTAGTTTGTTTGTGTTTATAGTGTGCAGGTTATGTGGGTACAATAATAGAAAGTATAATAGAAATCAATCAGTGTGAATAATTGAAGACATGCTATGAAATTGTGACTACCATGCCATAGTAGCTGCTGCAGCTAGCGGTAACGATCACTCTAGAAGTACATATGGCAATGGATATTTCAAAAGGGACTTGATGAGAGCTGGAAGCTTATTTGGGAATCACCAACTGCCATGATAGTGCTATCGCACGATGATAACTATTAGGCATGCCCGACAATCATCAAGCTGATCAAGGAGATAAATGGAGCATGATATAAAAATCTAGAGGGACAAAATATTTGCGCTACCATGGAGAGTTAGACTTATCGCAGAGTGGTAACTATTTCCTAATGTATGAAAAGTGGACTCCACTTCAAGCTGGCTGGAGCGGGAAATTGTTTTCTAAAGGGAACTAAACGTGGCAACCATTACCGCCAACGATAGCGGCCAAACTCCTACCTAAATAACCTTCGATCTAAATTTCTAAGTGATGCAAACACGAATATTTCCGAAGGCAGGTCATGCCCATACATCAAGAGAAGTTCGAAGAGCATACTCCAACGTTTGAAGGAGAATTTGAAGGCGATTCAAATTAATGCTTATCCAAAATGAAGGATGAACACTTCGACAATAATGATCTCTCTCATTCCTTCATCCATGCCTTTAGATCTTCACATAGGGAGCTTTATTTTATGGAATTTTTTTCTTTTCTCTATTGTATTCTCTTTAGTTTTTTATTACTCTTTTCTTTGAGCATTGTAGAATTCTCTCGTGTGTTGGCGACTAGGTTCGTATGTGGCTTAAGGGGAATTTGCCAATTGTGTTAGGCGACTAGACTCAGGATTAGGTCTAGGGGTGGCTTGAGGCCTATCGATGGAGAGATAGGCTAAGGCCAACCGGTTCGAGGTGCATGTCAGTATAGGAAACCAAACGTTATTTTTCTATTCGTCACCTTGATTTCTTGCATCATTGAAGTTAAATTTTGTGATATCTTTTGATAGCAAAAAAATCATGTCTTTCTCTTTATCTATATAAATATTTTATTGTTCAATTTCAAGATAAATTAATTCAAAGTTTTTTCATTATTCTAAACAATTTTTAATAGAATTTTAAAACCCTTATTCACCCCCCTATAAAGGCACTTCACGATCCAACAGTGTAGACTCATGAAATATTTTTAGTTTGTGTGCAATTGTTCTTTAGTAGGAATATTCATTAATTTATCTAATTTGCATAACATATTTTTAAAACTATTCACTTTATATCGATTCATTGTTCATCACTTATTTTTAGGTCTAGTTTTATTCGATGGCAATTGTAGTATAGTGTGTGATGGTGATAGGATAAATTTAGGATATAAAATTTCTCCAAATTCTACGAACTATAGGCAAGAGCACCTATCGTTCATAGCATAGGATATTTAAAAATAAATATCAAGTGTCGTATTCCACAGGTTTGTTGATTACTTCTACTCACGCAAATTAATATTATTTTATCTAGATTTAAGAAGATTTTTTTTTGAATAATAAAAGAGAAAAGGAAGAAAAGAGCATTTGATCGGAAATCCTTCTTGAGTTAAATAAATTGTAAAATCTAAATTCATAACCAAAAGCGATAGAATAATTCGACTGTGGAGGTTCCCAAAATATGGTAGAGCCTCTCTCGAGAGAACTACCACCTAACCTTAGGTTGATCGATTAAGACCCCTCGGCTAGTCGAAACCCCTAAGCTTGCTTTATGCGGTGAGCCCCACGATTGGATTTGACTCCAATCCGGAAGATTTGTGTCACCCTCTCTCGAGGAATGCATGCAACTCTTTCCACTAATGAATGATCTGCACAAATTCATGGATCTCTCGATCACTAGAAAATGGATCAAGAATTGATGTTCATATACCAACAATATGAGATCAATCGAGAAAAATCAAAAGTGGATCGTAATAATTCTTAAACTAAAGCTACGAAAATGAGAGATTACAAAATAAGAAAAGCTTAAGAATTCATCCGATCAAATGCTATAAATTTAGCTAAACATAATTAAAAAGAAACACAATTTTATAACTAAGTAAAAGGAATTACAATTGCAGGAATTGGAAATCTAAACTATGAATTGAAATTTGCAAGACATAAAGTAAATCTGCATAAAGAAAATACATAAGAAAATACTGAAAAACTAATCTAAAAATGACCCAATCTAAGCTAGGATCGGATCCCCTTCACATTGGCAGCAGCTGGAATTTATAGGCAAAAGTTCTGGAAGTCACGCCCGTGACCTAGGGCGTGTAAGGTATGGAACCGACGTCTTGAAAGCCTGGGAACGTTGGGAGAAAAACTGCCAAATTTAATCAATAGGCGGGTCACGGCCTAGGTCACGCCCGTGACCTAGGGCGTGTCTAGACCGAGTCAGGAAACGGCGGGAAACGACGCGATCTGGAGTTAATTTGGCAGTTGCGGGAGAGGTCACGCCCCTTGGTCACGCCCGTGACCAAGGGCGTGTAAGCTGGAATGGCTCGGCGGCGGAAACTGCTTGAATTGAATGCTTGTCTGGAGAGTCACGCCCGTGACCTGAAGGCCACGCCCCACGGTCACGCCCGTGACCTGGGGCGTGTAACTTTAATCCGACGTGGTAGCGATTTCTGGGAGCTGAAAGCGGAGCATGACCGTGACCATGGTCACGCCCGTGACCTAGTGCGTATACTGAGGATTTTTGCAGATTTGTTCTGGAATTTCTCCTGAACACGGCTGCGGGCTTGAATTTGTTATTAACAGCCCCAGATTACCTGAAAACACAAAATAAAGTAAATTAGATAAATTTTAACTAAAATTATATAAAAAACTAAATAATTACTACTAAAATACTATATAAAAATAACTATAAATAATGCACTATCAAATACCCCCATACTTAAGCTTTTGCTATTCCAGAGCAAAAACTAATTTATAAGTATGCGAAGAATTTATAGGACATTTCCAAAAAGATTTACTTCTAATTATGAACTCCAAATCTTATAAAACTCATATCAAAATAGGTTAAGAAGTTAAAATTCAGATTTATAAGAAATAATTAATAATTCATAAATTGAAATGAGTAAAATAAATTTTAGTTTTGAATTTCTCTAACTAAATCTTCATAAACAAAATTGCATTGAATTAAGTAAAATAACCAAGACTAAAATTATAGAAACTTTACAATCATGAGAAACTTTTAGAAAACTACAAAATATTAACTATGCTCTCTCAATAATATCTTGGATAAACATGTAAACTTGGCTAAATGGGGTAAAATTGGCATTGAAGAAGTTACTTTGCAAATAGGAAATGATGAATTTTATCCTCTCATTTCCAACTTTTTTTTTAAATTTCTTCTTCTTTTTATATCCCAAATGTATATGTTTAGGAGCGATGAATTTTATCCTCTCAACTCCATGCCATATAATCTTTTACTAATTTGGGTGCATATGTTTAGGAATGATGAATTTTATCCTCTCATTCCATGACATATGATCTTTTCAAATATTTTTTTATGCCAAACAAAAGGGTTAAACAAAAAGGTAGGGGAAGGGCTAGGGTTTAAAGGCTAAACAAATTCCAAAGATACATTTTAAGAGCATAGAAAACAAATTGAGCAATCTACAAGAAACTATGAGTTCAAGTCAATATAAGTAAAATCTAGAGATATTTAACATAATTACTATAAAATTGAATTATGATATTTTAAGAAGAGAAAGTAAAACTAAGAAATATTCTAAACAAATCAAAATAATGAAAAATTCATTAAATCAAATTCATCTAAAAATTAAATCTAACATATTTTGAAGAGAAATATAAGATTTAAAAATTCATAAAAAGAAAACTTCTTAAAAAGCCTATAAAGACAACTCATAATTAAATTAATTTTTGCATAAATGAAGTTTGGAGAAATTTAATAATACAAAATTTATATTATTAAATTTTTTTGGATTTTTTTATATATAATAAAACAAATTGTTTTTTTTTAATATTCTTGGACTTCCCAAGGGCTACCCAATGACGGGCTCGCAAGGTACTATGCTATTTTGTGGGATGAAAACCCACACGACCCTTTCGCAAGGAATTAAAATTTTAAATTTTTTTGTAATTTTAATTTGCAAACAAGAGAAATAAGACACAAAGACATAAAAATTTAAAAGAAAACATTTTTTTGAATTTTGTAATTTTTTCATAACAAAATTGAAAATAAAGAAAGAAGATCATTTTTTTTATAATTTTGAAAAAGATTTTCTATTAGTTTTTTGGATTTTTAATAAAAACTGAAAATAAGAGAATACACCCCCATACTTAAAAATAAACATTGTCCCCAATGTTTATAAGCCAAGTAGGAGGGAAAAGTAAATAAAATGCATAAAAAGTAAATTGCAAGAAAAAATAAAGATAAGCAAGGGGTGCCTCCCAAGAGCGCTTTCTTTTTCCCGTCTTTAAGCTAGACGGTTATTGTTAGGAAAAAGGAAAATAAAATTGAAAATGCACAGGCAACTCCCTTAATTCACGCTCAGGTGAGCATGCCGAAATCCGGTGCCCGATGACTCCTCCGCTATACTCTTGATTCTTTCGTTGTCCGTTAGCATGAAATTGTGAATCCAAATTACCTATACATACCATAGGTAATTTGGATTGCTGGAGATGAGCGGCAAATGGATCGGTGAAGATGTTTGGTTGCAACGACTCATCCTCGACATGAAAATCGTTAGTATAAAAAGAATCAAGATTAAGCGAGTCAGAAAATTTTTCACAAGGAGGAGTTTCTTGTGAAAACACATGATTAAGCTCCGGTTGTTTATTTTCAAAAATAAAATTATTATTTAAAGAATCAATACCAAGTGGAGAACATTCATGAGACACAATTTCTTCATGAATAAAAATTTCATGAAAAAGAGAAGAAAGGGCGGGGGAAGGAGAAGAAGAAAAATTTTCATTTTCTAATTCGCCCGGTGTCTCCATGTCTTTGCGAAATTCTTGGTACAAATGCTCTTCTTGATCATGAGAATAAGCATTTAAAGTGGGAGAAATAAAATTCGGAAAATTCTCAAGATCAGAAGAAGAATAACTTTGCGGAAAAGGCGAGGAATGCAAATCATGATTGAAGGAATTTTCTTCTTCGCACTGAAAACTATCCGGGTGACCTTGCCACCATGAATAATCAACATCAGTTCAAGAAGTAAATTCACCCGCATCATTTTTTAAAGAAAAAGTATTTTCATCATAAAAATTATTATTTTCATTATAAAAATTAATTTGATTTTCATAAGAAAATTTTTGAAAAGAAAAATAGCATTCCTCACTAGAATGATGATCCCCACAAAAATGACAAATAATTTGGCGCATTCGTGCGGCTTCCAAAAGATTAACTTTATTTTGAAGCTCGACAACTTTTGCGGCCAACTGTGATAACATTATTTAAAAAAAAAGAAAATTAAACAACCGTTACCTAATAGAAATGAATTTTAAAAGAAAAAACAAAAAGAGAAGTGGGGGTGGAGAAAGAGAATGATAAAAGTAATAAAATTCACGCTTTCAAAATATCAACAAAAATAGTTCCCCGGCAACGGCGCCAAAAACTTGATAGGATAAATATAGGATATAAAATTTCTCCAAATTCTACGAACTATAGGCAAGAGCACCTATCGTTCATAGCATAGGATATTTAAAAATAAATATCAAGTGTCGTATTCCACGTGTTTGTTGATTACTCCTACTCACACAAATTAATATTATTTTATCTAGATTTAAGAAGTTTTTTTTTGAATAATAAAAGAGAAAAGGAAGAAAAGAGCATTTGATGGGAAATCCTTCTTGAGTTAAATAAATTGTAAAATATAAATTAATAACCAAAAGCAATAGAATAATTCGACCGTGGAGGTTCCCAAAATATGGTAGAGCCTCTCTCGAGAGAACTACCACCTAACCTTAGGTTGATCGATTAAGACCCCTCGGCCAGTCGAAACCCCTAAGCTTGCTTTATGCGGTGAGCCCCACTATTTGATTTGACTTCAATCCGGAAGATTTGTGTCACCCTCTCTCGAGGAATGCATGCAACTCTTTCCACTAATGAATGATCTGCACAAATTCATGGATCTCTCGATCACTAGAAAATGGATCAAGAATTGATGTTCATATACCGACAATATGAGATCAATCGAGAAAAATCAAAAGTGGATCGTAATAATTCTTAAACTAAAGCTACGAAAATGAGAGATTACAAAATAAGAAAAGCTTAAGAATTCATCCGATCAAATGCTATAAATTCAGCTAAACATAATTGAAAAGAAAGACAATTTTATAACTAAGTAAAGGGAATTACAATTGCAGGAATTGGAAATCTAAACTATGAATTGAAATTTGCAAGACATAAAGTAAATCTGCATAAAGAAAATACATTAGAAAATGCTGAAAAACTAATCTAAAAATGACCCAATCTAAGCTAGGATCGGATCCCCTTCACATTGGCAGCAGCTGGAATTTATTGGCAAAAGTTCTGGAAGTCACGCCCCTAGGTCACGCCCTTGACCTAGGGTGTGTAAGGTACGGAACCGGCGTCTTGAAAGCCTGGGAACGTTGGGAGAAAAACCGCCAAATTTCATCAATAGGCGGGTCACGACCTAGGTCACGCCCGTGACCTAGGGCGTGTTTAGACCGAGTCAGGAAACGGCGGGAAACGACGTGATCTGGAGTTAATTTGGCAGTTGCGGGAGAGGTCAAGCCCCTTGGTCACGCCCATGACTAAGGGCGTGTAAGCTGGAACGGCTCGGCGACAGAAACTGCTTGAATTGAATACTTGTCGGGCGAGTCACGCCCCTCACCTGAAGACCACGCCCCACGGTCACGCCCGTGACCTGGGGCGTGTAACTTTAATCCGACGTGGCAGCAATTTCTGGGAGCTGAAAGCGGAGCATGACCGTGACCATGGTCACGCCCCCAGGTCACGCCCGTGACCTAGGGCGTGTACTGAGTATTTTTGCAGATTTGTTCTGGAATTTCTCCTGAACACGGCTGTGGGCTTGAATTTGTTATTAGCAGCCCCAGATTACCTGAAAACACAAAATAAAGTAAATTAGATAAATATTAACTAAAATTATATAAAAAACTAATTAATTACTACTAAAATACTATATAAAAATAATTATAAATAATGCACTATCAAATACCCCCATACTTAAGCTTTTGCTATTCCAGAGCAAAAACTAATTTATAAGTATGAGAAGAATTTATAGGACATTTCCAAAAAGATTTACTTCTAATTATGAACTCCAAATATTATAAAACTCATATTAAAATAGGTTAAGAAGTTAAAATTTAGATTTATAAGAAATAATTAATAATTCATAAATTGAAATGAGTAGAATAAATTTTAGTTTTGAAATTCTCTAATTAAATTTTCATAAACAAAATTGCATTGAATTAAGTAAAATAACCAAGATTAAAATTATAGAAACTTTACAATCATGAGAAAATTTTAGAAAACTACAAAATATTAACTATGCTCTTTCAATAATATCTTGGATAAACAAGTAAACTTGGCTAAATGGGGTAAAATTGGCATTGAAGAAGTTACTTTGCAAATAGGAAATGATGAATTTTATCCTCTCATTTCCAACTTTTTTTAAATTTCTTCTTCTTTTTATATCCCAAATGTATATGTTTAGGAGTGATGAATTTGATCCTCTCAACTCCATGCCATATAATCTTTTACTAATTTGGGTGCATATGTTTAGGAATGATGGATTTTATCCTCTCATTCCATGACATATGATCTTTCAAATATTTTTTTATGCCAAACAAAAGGGTTAAACAAAAAGGTAGGGGAAGGGCTAGGGTTTAAAGGCTAAACAAATTCCAAAGATACATTTTAAGAGCATAGAAAACAAATTGAGCAATCTACACGAAACTATGAGTTCAAGTTAATATAAGTAAAATCTAGAGATATTTAACACAATTACTACAAAATTGAATTATGATATTTTAAGATCTAGAGATATTTGAGCTTTGTACCCTACAAAGGTTAATTTACCATTGCATATCCCATGTTGAGCCTACACCCCTTTTCTTTGTATGACCACCACTTTCAATTCACCAAAGCCATATGGCCTTGTCCTAATTTTCACACTTGAGTTTTTTAGCTTAATATTTTTGTGAGGATGTGAGATGTTTTATTGTGATTGAGGTGGAGTTGGAAAATAACATTATTTCATATCGTGGTGTTCAAAAATTACAACAAAATTGACTAATGTCCAAAATGATCAGAGAAGTTTACTGTTTGTGTTTCATAATTTTCCAGATTCATTTGACCATGTAAATCCTTTATGTAAACAAACAAATCATAGTACACTTTGTGAAGAGAACCATATAAAAACTCCTCCAAAAATTATGCTAAAATTTACAGATCATATTCTTGCCGTAAAAGGTCCTCTGACCAAGTTCCATAATTTTCCAGTGAGTATTAAATCCACAATTAATTTTCTTAAAACTAGGGCAAATGTTGGGGTTATGAATGAAGTACCATATACATCAATCCAAAATTCATAACAAAAATTATTAGAGAATGATATCATCCATATAAACTTACTGACAAGATTTAATGAGCATTCAAGGTAATATGATTATGTAAATTCTTAACATAAGAAAGTGACCTAATTGATTCTTAATTAATTCAGAGGGGATAAATGTTCCTAACATTTCTAGATAAATTACCTAGGGCTTATTTCCACCCCTTGAAACTCTCTACCAAGTTCCAAGTCAATCCGACGAGATATGACCCTATGTCCTTCAATAGGTTCAATATACAACCCTATTGTACAACCCCGTATTCGCCGAGTGGGTCCCCAGATCCTCAATGTCCAAGTGGCAGGATGTGGGTCTGAGAGTTTCGGGATAGTGTGGCCCCACTCGCGGGACATCCGCATGGTAATAAGGTGGAAGTATCAGTAGAAGGGAGAGTGAGGGGGAACCCCACTCGCTGAGCAAGCCAGGTACCTGGCAAGTGGTGCCCTCACAAACCACTCGCCCGGTGGAATCCGCTGGGCGAGAATCCTGGCGAGTGGTGCCTTCACGGACCACTCGCCCCAAGGCTTTAAGGGGAAAATTACCTAGATACCCTGTTGGAACAACCCTATTTCTGATTTGGGCTAGGATTACAATGTGTTGACTAGGATCAAGTTGACCCCCATTGTATAGTCTAAGGGTCATAGTTTTAGGCTGATAAGATAGCTAGAACTTAGAATTTCTCTAAGTTTCTGCGTTCGATGAACTCTATACTAGGTTCGACGAACTGCTCTCTGCGTTCGACGAATGACCTTCTCCCTGTGTTCGACGAACGACGATCTTCAGTTCTCAGCGTCTCAGCGGTCGACGATCTTCAGTTCTCAGCGGCTCAGCGACTCAGCGGTCGACGAATTCTTCAGTTCGATGAACTCTATATTGAGATCGACGAACTCCAGCCTGAGTTCGACAAATCTCTATCAGATGTTTAGTTCGATGAACTCTTCCTTCAGGTCGACGAAATCTTATCTTAGATCGACGAATTTTCTCTCAGATTGTTCAGATCAGTCATTCTATTTCTCTGAACTCAGTTCATCTATCAGATTCAGTTCTATTCTTCATTTGGAGTTATTCTTCCAGATAAGACAAGTTTTATCCTTCCTTTAATTTTATTCTCTTTCCAATTCCTTCTTTCGAGATAAAATAGCCGTTTGGCTTGTTGGAAAAGGATGTCATTTATTATGGACAAGGAAAGGAATTAAGTTTGGCTGAATCAGTGGAAGTTCCAAGAAAAGATTTATTGCAGATTATTCTATTCCTATTCAGAGAGATTTTGAAATTCAAATCAGTCGTCTTCTCTCAAAAAGAAAATAGAATACCAAGAAGAAGGCAGACATACACAGAGATAAAAAATATCAGTGCTTCAGTCTAGAGAAAATATTCAGAAAGGAAGAAGAAAAGTTTATCTTAGTCAAGCAGCATCTCATTCTCTGAGAACATCTTCAAGATCACTCTCTCAGTCTTTCTGCTACAAATTTCAAATCTTCTATAGAGCAACAATAATCTGAGGAACATCTATCTCTCAGATTCATCAACTTATCAAGGAAGATATTTTTCATTCAAGAGAAAGCTCCATCCTCAAGCTGTCAAGAACTTCAATCAGACAGGGGGAGCTTTACACCATCATCCACTAGAGTCTTCTCTTAGATTGTTGACAGAGAAGAACTTCTTAACCTCTTTTATTCCATCTTGTACAGGGTTCTTACTCCCTTCAAAAGTAAACCTTTTGGTGACAGGGCACCTGAACAAAAACCTGTGGTTTGGTTAGAGTACCTGATCAAAAGCTCTTTGGTGTGTGGACACCTGATCAAAAATCCCTTTGTGCTAAGGCACCTGATCAAAAACCTAGTGGATCCTACCAAGTGTGGTAGAAGAGTAGACGTACCCAGATTTATTGGGGAACTACTATAAAATCCTTGTGTCTCTGTGCTTGTGAATTTTCTGTGTTGTTGTGCTGTGCTGATTTATTTATTTAGTTTTGTTTTATAAATCACTCAATATACACACATATATATATATCACTAATTTAATTCCGCTATAAAATTAAGGGAAAAGTTTTAATACTCTATTCACCCCCTATAGAGTAACATTAAGATCTAACCTCCACTTTCAATTGGTATCAGAGGTAGGTTGATTTTTACAAGCTAACACCTGAATCATAAAGATCACTTAGATCTTAATTTATTTTTAGAGCTTTATTTTCCTAAAAACTCATGGCACAAAACAAAGAATATTCTAGCACAAGACCTCCTATGTGCAATCTCAGTAAGTTTGCACTATGGAAGGCAAAGATTAGGTTGTACAGGAATTCTATTGATGAGGAAATCTTCAATGTGATTTTGACAGGACCTCCATCTCTAACAACAACAACAAGTGCAGAGGCACCAGCAAATAACAATGTTGTTCCACCACATGACTGGACAGAGGCACAGAAAAAGCAAAGAAGTGCAGATGCAAAAGCAATGAACATTCTAGCACAAACAATGTCTGATGACATTTTCCAGAAAGTGGTAGAATGCACCTCTGCAAGAGAAATATGGATCTCACTCAACAACATGGTTGAAGGATCAGCTGATGAAAGAAAGGACAGAAGATCCCACCTCATTTCTCAATATGAGAATTTCAAAAAGGGAGAATTTGAAAGTGTAGCTGATATGTATAACAGGCTCAGTCTCATAATTAATGAGCTGAAATCTTTGGACGAAGTGATCTCCATCACTGAGATAAATAATAAGATCCTAATGTGCTTCCCCAACACATGGGACTCTAGGATCTGGCCAATCAAGGAAGACAGAAGCCTTAATGAGATCTCAACTGAGAGCTTGTTAGGCAAACTAAAATCCTATGAGCAGCTTATTAAAATCAGAGAAGCTGAACAATCTACTTCATCTCCAACATCCAAGAAGGAGAGAAGCATAGCTTTTCAAGCTGAAGAAGAAGAAAAGGCTCCAAGAGATGAGGAGTTCATGAGCCTTATAGCCAAAAGGTTCTATAAGATGGCCAAGAAGGATTTCAGAAAGAAGGACTCCAGATCAAGGGAAAAGCCAAGGTATGATAAGTCAAATCCTAAAGAAATTATTTGTTATGGTTGCAGGAAACCTGGACATATTCTGCCAGAATGTCCAGAGAACCAGAAGAAAGAAAAGAGAAAAGAGAAAGAAGTCAAGAAGCACTCCAACAAGTCTTCCTCCCACAAGCACAAACACAAGGGAAGAGGATTTGTAGCAGAAACTTGGAGTGAAACTGAATCAGAATCTTCATCAAGTTCTTCTGATGATGAAGAAGAATCAAAAGAAAAGGACCAATGCTTGATGACCATTTATGACTCAAGCAATGAGACAGATCTTGCATCTTCATCCAGTTCCAGTGATGATGAGGATGATGAAGAAGAGAAAAATTCTGCATGATGGCTATCAATGCCTCAACAAACAACTCAGATGAAGAAGAATCAGGATCAGAAGCTGACAATGACACTGATTAGGTAATTTCTAATTTTGATTTCAATTCAGTTGAATTCAAAGTTCTTTGCTTAGACTTAATAAAATCTTAGAAAGAAATAATCTCACTCAGAAATAAGCTAGCTGAAATGAATAAATTAAGTGAAGAGAATGCTAATCTTAAGAAAGATTTGGCTGCCTCTAGAGAACAAATCATTCTCATTGAGAACAAACTTTCCGAGGCCAAGAAATTTGAAGAATCCCTAAATGGGAGAAGCATCAAACTGATGGACATGACAAGCACAGTAAATGCCAGATTAAATGGCTAACTAGGCTTAGGTGCATCATCAAGTGAGCCACCTCTTATTAAGAAGAACATACTTACTACACCTATACAATTCATTTCTGCTAAAAGCAAAGAGGTTGTAGATGAAAATAAAAACATTGCAAGCAAGGCTGTTAAGAATAAGGGAATTCAATAGAATTCGTCGAACGGAGCTCGACGAAATCAGACGAATTCGTCGAATGGAGATCGACGAACTCTGAAGACAAATTTCCTATATAGTCATTATTCGAACCGCGCTCGACGAAAGCATATCAATTAGTCGAACGACGATCGACGAACTCAGCCCAGTTCGTCGAACAGAAGATATACAGAAATTTTAAAGAATTCTTTTTCTTCACATACTTACAATCCTTTCATTGAATGGATAATTCCTCCAAGGAGATATCATCCAAAAGGTTATAAGGACCAGCCTGAAATGTCTTTTATTTCAGAGTTTTGTGGTAATATAAAAGGACCCAAGGTAGTCTGGGTCAAAAACAACTAGTTTATTTTTTCTGTTGTGCAGGTACACAGCTATCCAAACAAGAATGAACAATGGTACTTGGATAGTGGATGTTCAAAACACATGACAGGAAACAAGGCCAACCTGAACAACTACAAGGCAAAGCTTGGACCCAAGGTGTTGGAACTGCGGTTCAGAATCGCCCCGGTGCTGCGGTGCTATTCGAAACGGAAGGGTGTGTCCCCCGTGGGCCTAACTGGCTGCCCCGTGGATTCGCCCGAGGACCAAGTTGATATAAAGAACAGTTGCGCCTTCACCATTAGTCCGAGCTTTTGGTGTAGTTGGTTGCGTTGGGTCCTCTCAATTGGTATCAGAGGGGGTCGCGGGTTCGAAACCCCGGGGTCATTTCTGGGGGGTGGGGGATTGTTGGAACTGCGGTTCAGAATCGCCCCGGTGCTGCGGTGCTATTCAAAACGGAAGGGTGTGTCCCCCGTGGGCCTAACTGGCTGCCCCGTGGATCTGCCCGAGGACCAAGTTGATATAAAGAACAGTTGCGCCTTCACCATTAGTCTGGGCTTTTGGTGTAGTTGGTTGCGCTGGGTCCTCTCAATTGGTATCAGAGGGGGTCGCGGGTTCGAAACCCCGGGGTTATTTCTTGGGGGGGGGGGGATTGTTGGAACTGCGGTTCAAAATCGCCCCGGTGCTGCGGTGCTATTCGAAACGGATGGGTGTGTCCCCCGTGGGCCTAACTGGCTGCCCCGTGGATCCGCCCGAGGACCAAGTTGATATAAAGAACAGTTGCGCCTTCACCATTAGTCCAGGCTTTTGGTGTAGTTGGTTGCGCTGGGTCCTCTCAATTGGTATCAGAGGGCGTCGCGGGTTCGAAACCCCGTGGTCATTTCTGGGGGGGGTGGGGGGGGATTGTTGGAACTGCGGTTCAGAATCGCCCCGGTGCTGCGGTGCTATTCGAAATGGAAGGGTGTGTCCCCCGTGGGCCTAACTGGCTGCCCCGTGGATCCGCCCGAGGACCAAGTTGATATAAAGAACAGTTGCGCCTTCACCATTAGTCCGGGCTTTTGGTGTAGTTGGTTGCGCTGGGTCCTCTCAATTGGTATCAGAGGGGGTCGCGGGTTCGAAACCCCGGGGTCGTTTCTGGGGGGGGGGGGGGGATTGTTGGAACTGCGGTTCAGAATCGCCCCGGTGCTGCGGTGCTATTCGAAATGGAAGGGTGTGTCCCCCGTGGGCCTAACTGGCTGCCCCGTGGATCCGCCCGAGGACCAAGTTGATATAAAGAACAGTTGCGCCTTCACCATTAGTCCGGGCTTTTGGTGTAGTTGGTTGCGCTGGGTCCTCTCACAAGGTGATCTTTGGAGACTCCAACTGTGGACAAACCAAAGGCTATGGTCAAATCAAACTTGGAGCAGTGACCTTCAAGGAAGTAACCTATGTCAAGGGTCTGAAGCACAACCTAATCAGCATAAGCCAGTTATGTGATGAAGGTTATCAGGTAACTTTCAATCATTCCTTATGTCTTATTACCAATAACAAAAACATTAATGTTTTATCTAATATTAGACATGGAAATATTTATTTAGTCAACTTTGACTCTGCCAATTCTGATATTTGCTTATTCAATTCTATAAGTAAAACTAATGAATTATGGCATAAAAGGCTTGGACACATTAACCTTAGAACTATATCTAAGCTTTCTAAAGATAATCTTGATAGATGACTACCATTTGGTTCATACAAGAAGGAAGGACTCTGCAGGGCTTGTCAGTTAGGTAAGCAAACTAGATGTAGTTTTAAGTCTTTATCCAAGAGTGACTTACCTAAGATTTTTTACCTACTGCATTTGGACCTTCTTGGACCTACTGCAATACAAAGTCTAGGAGGGAAGCATTACTCTTTAGTGATTGTAGATGACTTCTCAAGATTCACTTGGGTGTTCTTTCTTAGGAACATGTCTGACACCTTCAGTGTTCTGACAGACTTTCTCAGGTCCATTAAGATTGAGTACTCTATTGTAGTTGCATTGATCAGAAGTGATCATGGCACTGTGTTTGAGTCTCTTCTGATGAGAGAATTCTATGGAAAAGAAGGGATCAGACAGTGTTTCTCTGCTCCTAGAACTCCTCAACAAAATGGGGTAGCAGAAAGGAAAAATAGAACCCTTATTGAATCAGCAACTACATTACTTGCTGATGCAAACTTGCCACTCTCTTTTTGGGCAGAGGCAGTGAGCACAGCTAATTACGTGTTGAACAGAGGACTTATACATAAGCTTAAGGGCAAGACTCTCTATGAATTACTTAAGAATAAAAGGCCTAAGGTTAACTATTTTAAGATATTTGGATGTAAATGCTATGTGCATAACAATGATAAGAAGTATCTCAGGAAGTTTGAAGCAAAAGCTGTTGAAGGCATTTTCCTTGGATATTCTCTTTCTAGTAAGGCATATAGAGTTTACAACAAATCCACTCTTAAGATAGAAGAGTCCATGCATGTATCCTTTGATGAGACTAACATGTTAATTGAGGAGAGGAACACCACCTCTACCAAGAATATTTTGCAGGTACCAGCTCTAGGTGAAGAGCTCAATGGACTAGATCTACAGAAAGAAGATTCTTTACTTCCATCAACCCAAAATCTTGAAGACAGTGAAGAAGAAGATCTTCCAGATCTTGCTGATAGCTCAAATCAAGTGACAGCTGAACAATTTCCCCAAGTGGATATCATTGCTGAACCAACTCCAACTGTTGACCACATCACAGTTAGAGATCATCCAATATCACAAGTGATTGGTGATATTTTAGCAGGTGTTCAAACAAGGCATCAACTACATCAAAATCAGATGCATACTTGTTTCCTATCACAAGTTGAACCTCAAACCATAAAAGATGCATAACAAGATCCAAACTAGATTCTTGCAATGCAAGGGGAGCTCAACCAATTTGAAAGGAACAAGGTTTGGGATTTGGTTCCAAGACCAAAAGGCCATCCAGTTATTGGCACCAAATGGTTCTTTAGGAACAAGCTTGATGATCAAGGAAATATAGTCAGAAATAAAGCAAGATTGGTAGCTCAAGGATATTCACAGGAAGAAGGAATAGATTATGATCAGACCTTTGCTCCTGTTGCAAGACTTGAAGCTATAAGGATCTTTTTGGCCTTTGCTGCATTCAAGAAATTCAAAGTTTATCAAATGAATCTGAAGAGTGCATTTCTCAATTGAGACATTAAAGAAGAAGTCTATGTGAAACAACCACCATGTTTCATCTCTCCCACTCACTCCTCCTATGTATTTAAGCTTAATAAAGCTCTCTATGGTCTCAAACAAGCTCCCAGAGCATGGTATGAGACCTTAGCTAATTTTCTTTTGGAAAACAAGTTCTGTAGAGGCATAATTGATAAAACCCTATTTTTCAGGATACATAAAAATCAAACATTACTAGTTCAAATATTTGTAGATGATATTATTTTTGGCTCTACTGATTCAAACTTATGCAAAAGATTTTCTAATCTAATGCAATCTAAATTTAAAATGAGTAGTATGGGTGAATTATCATACTTCCTTGGTCTTCAAGTGAAACAAACTCCAAATGGAATCTTCATATCCCAATCTAAGTATGCTAAGGAATTAGTGAAAAGATTTGGTATGTCTGATTCTTCCACCATGAAAACACCCATGCCCTCTAATGTTGTTGTTGATACTGATGAATTAGGGAAACCTGTTGATCAGAAAGTATATAGAGCAATTGTGGGCTCACTACTTTATTTAATAGCTAGTAGGCCTGATATAATGTTTGCTACTTGTATTTGTGCTAGGTTTCAAGTTAACCCCAAAGAATCTCATCTAATTTTATTAAAAAGAATTTTGAGATATATAAAGGGTTGCCCTAATCTAGGACTTTGGTATCCAACAACATCTGAATTTGAATTAACTGGATTCTCAGATTCAGATTATGCTGGATGCAGAGTAGACAGGAAAAACACATCAGGAGCTTGCCAGTTTCTTGGTGATAGGCTTGTGTCTTGGTTTTGTAAGAAACAAACATCTGTGTCCACATCAACAGCTGAAGCTGAATATATAGCTGCAGGCAGTTGCTGCTCACAGATATTGTGGATACAAAATCAGCTCCTAGACTATGGTGTCAACTTAAATAATTCAATTATATTTTGTGACAATACTAGTGCAATATCTATAGCACAAAATCCAGTTCTCCATAGTAGGACTAAACACATAGAAATTAGGCACCACTTTATCAGAGATAATGTGGATAAAAATAAAATTTGCCTACAATTCATCTCTACTGATTTGCAAAGAGCTGATATTTTCACCAAACCCTTGGATGAAAAGAAACATATTTTCTTTATAAATTAGTTAGGAATGATAGATGGAGATTCAATATGATAAAAATTAAATTTTCTATTTATCCCCTCATTTCGTCGAATGGAGAACGACGAAATGCTATCATTCGTCGAACGGAGATCGACGATACTTAATAAGTCAGGATCGATAAAGACATGCACGATCGTCAAACGGAGATCGATGAAAATTAATTTTTCATCGAACGCAGTCAGACGAATCCCTAAGTCTTTTCGACTTCTGATTCTATTAGGTTTAGCCGAACCCTGTTCTACGAAAGTGTTCGCCCTTCTACGATCTCTATATAATCAAGTTTTTATCTTATTTCATCTTTGCGCCTACAGAACTTGCTCTTTCCCTCCAGTTCCCTTATTACTTGACCGCTCTTTCTTTTGCAGGTAAAAATGGCGATTTCGCAAGCAGTGCTTTCCTCAATGAAGTTCGACGCTGGATTCGACATTGATTTCAAATCTTTTGAGCATTCTGATCAAGTCTTCCAGGATATTCTTCGTCTGTTTGAAGAACAACAACTAAAGAAGATCATGTCAACTAGAATCAAACTACCAGTCAGTGAAATCAAGGAATGGGCTTTTACAGTCAAGCCAGAGGACAATACATTATCAGGGAAAATATCAGGAAATCAGGTTATTCTAACCCTAGTAGCATTATCTGAGGTTTTTTATTTAGTAAATGGAGATGATGATTTGGAAATCACATCTGATGAATTTAATGCTGCTTTGGTTAGAATGGGTTATTCTGGTGGAAACCCTAACCATCTTTTAAAGAAAAATTTATCTGTGGAGTATAAATTTTTGGCTGATGTCGTAGGCAAGGTTTTGCTTGGGAAAACTTCTGCCCATGACTACATTACAAGGCACCAATTTCTGGTGATGGTGGCCTTGGTTGAGAAAAAGAAGATCAATTGGGGAATGATCATTTTTGAATCAATCAGGAAGAAGATAAGCAAGGTAAATGTTGGTTATGGTAGGATTCTGGGAATCTATCTTGAGGAAAGGCGTCCAGACCTCCCGGTCTCTCCAAAAGTTTTTATCAATGCCAGTAAAAGGCTGTCCTCAGCCTTGTTTGGAAGATGGGAAAGGGTTATCCCTAAAAGGACTCCTAGAGCAGAACCATCAGATATAGCTTCAGAATACACCAGGACTGTACAAGTCACTCCTCCAACCCTTCAAGAAGCTTCCCCTATTGTTTCTCCTCCTCCTCTCCCTTCTCAACCAACTATTTCTCCTGAAAAAATTCCTCCTCCCAACTCTCCCATTATCCCTTCATCCTCATTGCCATCTTCTCCTATTCTTCAGTCTCATCAATCTGAAGAACCTTCATCCTTCAATAACATTCCTTCCCCCATCAACATTGATTCTCAATCACCAACCCTTCCCCAATCACCCATTATCCCTCATGATATCTCTCTTCCTCAATCTCCTATCCCCCAAGATATATCTCCACCTCACTCACCTATTCATCCACTATCCCCTATTCATCCACAATCACATATTCATCCCCAGTCACCTTCACCCATCCACCCTCATTGCCCTATTCACTCTCATCCACCTATAGCTCATGTCACTAACATATCTTTCCCATACTCTCTTCCATCATCCTCTCACTCTCATCAAGACTTTTCTTATATTAAATTCTCATCTGCTGTAGATCAAATATATCAACATCTTACTCCAAGGCTCAATGATTTACTGGATGCAAAACTTGCTCCAGTTCTTCAAGCTATTGTTGATCTCTCTGCAAGAATAGCTTCTTTCTCTTCACCCTCCTTCTCTGTCCCTTCTTCTAGGGGCCTAGCTTCAGGGTTTCCTGAAACTAGGCAGGGGGAGATGTCTGATGAAGAAGCTCCAGCTCTCACAGTTTTCAGTGCAGATTCAGTTCAGACAGATTCAGTGATGTCAGATGCAGTTCTTCCAGCATTAGAAGAAATAAATAATATCTCTATTAATTCATCTACAGATATTACTTATTTGTTTTCCAAGTTCAGTACAATTTTCAGTGGTTTGTCAGAATATCAAGGTTATTCCAAGGCAATTGTTTCTTATACAGCTCCCATAAATAAAGTTATATTGAAAGAAATTATCAAGAGTTTTGCAGTTCCAGCTCCTCCAGTTTCAGTTCTTCCAGTTCAAGTTCAAGTTCCAACTATTGTTGAAAGTCCAGCTCCTCCAGCTCCAGTTTATACTGAGAAAGATTTTTCTAAAACCCTGAAATTGATTGATGCTCTTTATGATAATTCTCCATCATCTGATGACAGTGATAATGATGATAATGATTCTGATGATTCTGATGATAGATCATCAAAGAAAAGAAAAACTAAGCATATGTCAAAGGCTGCTCCTAAGCCTCCTAACCCCAACAATGACATTCCCTACAATATTCTGCACAATATCACTCTCACCAAGGATTCTCCTGCTTGGATGAAGATCTCAAGGAATGTAGCAAACAGAAGAAAGAAATGAAGAAGACTGGTTATTACTCTGACAAGCCTGTCAAGTATAACCATCCTCCTCCTCCTCCAGCAGCAGGTGCAGCTGGATCAGGAAAGTTCTCTTCTTCCTCCCAAAGATACCCCTCCCAGAGATCTAAGAGACCAGCTAGTTCTAGTGGTTCTCAAAGCTCTAGGTCTTCAAGACCTCCCTCAGGCTCCTCAAGATTAGTATCTTCAGAATACAAGCTTCATATCTCTGATGGCTCTACTCACAGAAATAAAAATCATCAAGATCTTTCTTTTGCTCAAGACAATATTTCAGAGTATAACCCTTCTTCTCCCAATCCTGAAGAAGAAAGAACAGCTCAAATGGCAAGATTTTAAGAATCCATTGCAGTTGCCCAGATCAACAAAGCTAAAGCTGAAGGCAAAGATTACTCCAAATTCTCAACTATGTCAGAGTTCAGAAAGAAAGAATTTGAAAAATACAAATCCAGAAATGTATTCAATGCTGAAGAATACTTAGCAAAGCACCCAGAAGTTGTGGTTCCTCATACCAAATCTCAAACCATTCTGGGAGCCCAGGATCTCTATATGAGTAAGACAAAATCAGAAAACCCAAACAGACAAATCATTTTCAAACCTCCCTCTGCAAAGAAGTAAAAGGCTTAAACTATTTGTTTTGTTATTATTTCTATTTTATTGTAATATTGTTAAACTCAGAGCACTACTTGTTTATCTGCTGAAATGGTTTTTCATCCTGTCGAATATATTTATGCTCTGCTATTTTTTTCTGTTATTTATTATTTGAAATTTGTCAAATAGTATCCTAACCCAAATAGGGGGAGATTGTTGGAACAACCATATTACTGATTTGGGCTAGGATTACTATGTGTTGACTAGGATCAAGTTGACCCCCATTGTATAGTCTAAGGGTCATAGTTTTAGACTGATAAGATAGCTAGAACTTAGAATTTCGCTAAGTTTCTGCGTTCGACGAACTCTATACTGGGTTTAACGAACTGCTCTCTGCGTTCGACGAACGGCCTTCTCTCCGCGTTCGACGAACGACGATCTTCAGTTCTCAGCGTCTCAGCGGTCGACAATCTTTAGTTCTTAGCGGCTCAGCGGTCGACGAATTCTTCAGTTCGACGAACTCTATATTGAGATCGACGAACTCCAGCCTGAGTTCGACGAATCTCTATCAGATGTTCAGTTCGACGAACTCTTCCTTCAGGTCGATGAAATCTTATCTTAGATTGATGAATTTTCTCTCAGATTGTTCAGATCAGTCATTCTATTTCTCTGAACTCAGTTCATCTATCAGATTCAGTTCTATTCTTCATTTGGAGTTATTCTTCCAAATAAGACAAGTTTTATCCTTCCTTTAATTTTATTCTATTTCCAATTCTTCTCTCGAGATAAAATAGCCGTTTGGCTTGTTGGAAAAGGATATCATTTATTATGGACAAGGAAAGGAATTAAGTTTGGCTGAATCAGTGGAAGTTCCAAGAAAAGATTTATTGCAGATTATTCTATTCCTATTCAGAGAGATTTTGAAATTCAAATCAGCCGTCTTCTCTCAAAAATAAAATAGAATACCAAGAAGAAGGCAGACATACACAGAGATAAAAAATATCAGTGCTTTAATCTAGAGAAAATATTCAGAAAGGAAAAAAAGAAAAGTTCATCTTCCTCAAGCAGCATCTCATTCTCTGAGAAGATCTTCAAGATCACTCTCTCAGTCTTTCTGCTGCAAATTTCAAATCTTCTATAGAGCAACAATAATCTGAGGAACATCTGTCTCTCAGATTCATCAGCTTATCAAGGAAGATATTTTTCATTCAAGAGAAAGCTCCATCCTCAAGCTGTCAAGAACTTCAATCAGACAGGGGGAGCTTTACATTATCATCCACTAGAGTCTTCTCTCAGATTGTTGACAGAGAAGAACTTCTTAACCTCTTTTATTCCATCTTGTACAGGGTCCTTACTCCCTTCAGAAGTAAACCTTTTGGTGATAGGGAACCTGAACAAAAACCTATGGTTTGGTTAGAGTACCTGATCAAAAACTCTTTGGTGTGTGGACACCTGATCAAAAATCCCTTGGTGCTAGGGCACCTGATCAAAAACCTAGTGGATCCTACCAAGTGTGGTAGAAGAGTAGACGTACCCAGATTTATTGGGGAACTACTATAAAATCCTTGTGTCTCTGTGCTTGTGAATTTTCTGTGTTGCTGTGCTGTGTTGATTTATTTATTTAGTTTTGTTTTATAAATCACTCAATATACATATATATATATATATCACTAATTTAATTCCGCTATAAAATTAAGGGAAAAGTTTTAATTCACCCCCTCTAGAGTAACATTAAGATCTAACCTCCACTTTCACACCCTTCGTGGGCTGTCAATAGCCCTTTAGAACATCGAAGTTAGGCTATTAGCAGACCAATTTGAGGTGCGATTAGTAAAACCAAAATGCGGATTCCTGGTATTTGCAGACCGGACTAGAGAATCTATAAATAGACCCTTAAGGGCCCCTTGGAGGAGATCCAATCTTTTAGGATCTCTCCTCCTAGGCAAGTTTTGGTTGGCTGCTAGTGCCATCCAAGGTGCCCGACTGAGCATTGGTTTGGGAGGGGAAGCTCTCTATGATCTTCTGGGTATGTGGCGGGACCTCCTTGCTGCAGCCTTGGGTCAGTTCATAATTCTTTGTCCACAGTCAGGAGTGTAAGTGAGGGATAAGTAGCTGCGGGCTATGTTAAATTTTTGAAGTGGAAGTGGAATGGTGCTGGACGATCTGCAGATTGGAGACCGCAGAGACCGCACGGTCTGCGCTAGTTCTCTGGTCGGTTCTGTCTCAGCGGTTTGTTTGAGGCGGTCTGATCTGGGAGACCGTTATCTGTCCGGGAAGCTTGCGCGGGTTTGTTCTGCCAGCTTGTTCAAGTCGGGAAGATGTACATGTAGGTCTACCTTCTTGCAGTGACCGGGCGGTCTGACATGCTGCTCTTGTCGGTCTGGGTTACTGAAGAAGTTCTTTGCTTATGCAATAAGACCGGGGGGTCTACTTTCAGGAGACCGCAGTAACCAGGCGGTTTGTGATAACCGCATGGTTTAATAAAGAGTGTTAGCTTTGCTGAGCTCGGGCGGTCGCTTTTGTGAGACCGCTCGTGATCTGATGGGCGGTTATTGTATCCAGGTTTGTGCAGTGACGACATTCGTCTTCTCGTCTATAAATAGGGGTGCAGGTCCCATCATTAATAACGAGAACTGTAAGAACCAAAGTTGTCTTGATTGTGCCGGTCTCAATTTGAGGTCGCGCGGTTTGAGATTTTGTCTGACCGGTTTGTGTGTTCGCAGGTTAGCGGCTAACAGCTCGCGGTCAACTTGTCTCCTTTCTTCTAGCTTTGAATAAACTAGTCTGGGCAGACTGTGTTTAGGTGTTTGCGGTCTGTGCAGCAGACTCAGTTGATCAGGCGGTCTTAAGTGGCCAGGCGATCTTTAGTTGCGGTCTGTCGCAGGTAGCAGCTCTTTGTTCAGAGTTCGCGGGTTCTTCTGTGATCAAGACTGTGCGGTCTGGGCGATCAAGAAGTGCGAACTGTTTGTTTGTTCAGCAGTGGAATAAAGCAGCAGGTCGGCGGTCTGTGGTTGCGGTCTGGCAGGTGCGGCTTATACTCTGTTCGCGCGGTCTCATGTGCTACCGTCTGGCTTGTCGGTTCATGCGGTCTGGCGGTCTGAAGTGGTCAAGTCGCCAGCAACTTGTTTACCTTTGTGTTTTGTGCTTCTCTCCTTCGTGATTCTTATGAATCATGTCTCACCATGTATACCTCAAAATTGTAAAGAGATATTTCATACCATAGCACTATTCGTTCTTCCCATTGTCATTGTTGTGCTGCACTTGTGAAAAGTTTGTGAAGTGTTTTCTGCATTTTACTTCACCTCCAGACCTCAATTTTTTCAACATGGTATCAGAGGGAGGTTGCTGAGGTTGCTGAGCAGTAATTGCTGATACTTCTCTCGGGTTTCTCAAGTGGTTAGCAATCAATGGGATAACAATGGAAGGAGGATATCTAGAGGTCTTGGTATTGAGCTCCTTACACAGAATTACTTCAAGAAGTGGAAGTATTGCATGGAGAGCTATCTTCTTGGCGAGGATTTGTGGGAGGTTGTAGGAGGATAAGCAAGACAAGCTGTTGTTCCTGCTGAAGGGAATGCTGAGCTCGTGAAGGCTTAGAGAAGAATGAATGCTAAGGCTGAGTTCACTCTCAAGAGAGCTATCATTCCGGAGTTGTTTGATCACATCATCGAGTGTGGATCAGCTACTGGGATTTGGACAGCCTTGGATGGCTTGTTCAATAAGAAGAATGTAGCTAGGCGATATGTGGTCTATCTCAACGTTCTTCTTGAAGATGAAGAACCTCTGCGCAGAGATATCGGCTTTGGACCCAGATGAGCCTATCTCAGAAGCTAAGCTGAAGAGGCACATAATTCGCGGCCTGCGGAGGGAGTATGTGGTCTTTATTACTTGTGTTCAAGGCTGGGCCAATCAGCCTTCGTTGCTGGAGCTGGAGAACGTACATGTTTCGCAAGAAAGTTTGGCTAAGCAAATGGCTGGGATTTCTGTCTCTGGGGGAGAAGGCGAGGTTCTCTTCTCTGGCAAGAAGAAGAGATGGGACAAGAAGAAGAAGACATCCGGAGATGATGGTCCATCTACTTCATATCAGCAGGAGAGGAGCTATGCTCCTAAGCGTGATGGGAAGAAGCAGGAAGGACCTAGATGCTTCAGGTGCAACAAGCTTGGTCATTTCAAAAGGGACTGCAAGGTCAATCTTCAGCCAGGGCATGCTGCAGGGAAGGAGGAGGCTGGTTCCAAATCAGAAGGTAGTTGGGTGGTGGAGGTGCATTCATGACGGGCACATGTGTTCGGGCCATGGCTTCCATCAACTATCAGGATGATTGGATAGTTGACTCTGGGTGTGGTCATCACCACCGGGGATGAGTCGAAGTTCTCCTCATTGCAGGCATATACAGGTAATGACGCTATCATTACGACTGATGATACTGTTCATGCAGTTGAGAAGGAGGGTGTGGTTTCATTGAACGATAATATAGGTACTCTTACGTTGAAGAGTGTCTATCATGTTCCGGGGATGAAGAAAAACCTCTTCTCGGTGACCAATGCAGTGGACGCTGGCTATCACGTTCTGTTCGGTACAACATAAGTGAAATTTCACCGAAATGTTTCAGCGGTGAAAACTAAGGTCACTCATGTTGGGAGACGGGTGAAGGACTTGTTTGTTCTTTCAACAAGTTCTTATGTTGATAATATGAGGGCTAACGACAACGCTGCTATCTGACACGAAAGACTTGGGCATGTTGGGATGGATAAGTTGAAAGCTATGGCGGGAAGAGGCCTTGTGAAAGGTCTGCCTAGCTTGTCTTCTTTCCGGGATGGTCACGTTTATGCAGGTTGTCAGTTTGGTAAGGCTCAACGCTTTCCATTTGACAAATCACAAAGCAGATGTAAAAGACCATTGGAGTGTATCCATGGTGATCTGTTAGGACCTACCAACACTGGCAGTTTTGGAGGTAGCAGGTATAAGCTGATTTTGGTTGATGACTTCACCAGATATACTTGGGTATATTTTCTGAAGGAGAAGTCAGAGGCGTTCGAAAGGTTTGTGGAGTTCAAGGAGCTGGTGGAAGGTCGGCTAAACCTGCGGGTGAAGAGGTTCAGAACTGACAATGGAGGGGAGTTCACCTCCAAGGTGTTCATTAACTTCTGCAGGAAGCATGACATCCAATGGGAGCTTTCTTGTGCTCACACTCCACAACAGAATGGAGTTGCAGAGTGGATGATCCGTCACCTGACGGAGACCTACAAATGTTGGCTTCATGCCAAGAGTATCCCGAAGTCCTTCTGGCAGAGGGAATGTCTTGTGCGGCCTATGTTATAACCAGATGCCTCTCAGTCCCATCAACATGAAGACCCCTCATGAGTTGATGTTCAAGGAGAAGCCAAGCGTGGAACACTTTCGAGTGTTTGGTTCTACCTACTACGTGCATGTTCTGGATGCCCTTCGAACGAAGCTAGATGCTAAGGCAAGGAAACTAGTCTTCGTCGGTTATGATGACCGGAAGAAAGGGTGGAGATGCATGGATCTTGAGACACGGAGATATGTGGTCTCTAGGGATGTGGTATTTGACGAGTTGACGTCATACCAAGGTAGCTCTTATGTTGAGTTACAAGGAAGCATGGTATATGGTGGACCAGAGGAAGCTGCAAAGGAAGTTCTGGTGGAGTTACCTGTTTCTCCAGGTGCTCCTGGTATTTCTAGCTCTGGGTAAGGTGTTTCAGTTTCTGGAAGCAGGGGGAGCGACGCTCCATGTTTACCTGAAAGGAGAGCTAGTCCAGAAGCTGCAGCGGAAGAGGTGGTTCAGAGTCAAGCTTTGAGGAGGTCCAAGAGGACCATTATTCGACCTGATTGGTATACGGGCGGGAACTTGGTGAGCTTTGTCTCATGGTTCTTCGCAGGTCCCCTGGATGAGAGAGAGCCATCTTGTTATGAAAATGTCGTTGGAGCCAAGGAGTGGGAAGGACCCATGGATGAAGAAATGGCTGCCCTCAGGAAGAATGAGACTTGGGACTTGGTGCCTAAGGTTGAGGGTGTTACTCTACTTACTTGCAAGTGGGTTTTCAATCTGAAGAAGAAGGCTGATGGAAGTATTGAGCGATACAAGACTCGCCTTTTAGCTCGAGGTTTCTCTCAGAAGTTTGGGGAGGATTATGAAGAAACGTTTAGCCCCGTTGCCAAGATGACTTCGGTCCGGGTGGTGACCGCATTGACAGCTTGCCTAGGGTGGAAGATTTGGCAACTCGACGTGAAGAATGCTTTCTTATATGTCGAGATTGACAAGGATATCTTCATGGATCAGCCACCTGGTTATGTATCCTAAGAGCACCCAAGATATGTTTGCAAGCTCAAGAAGGCTCTTTACGGCTTGAAGCAAGCGCCTCGGTGGCTGATGGGCGGTTATTGTATGGTTTAAACCCGGGAAATGAGCATACCGCTCTCTTTCCTCTCCACTTCGAGCCCAAGGAAATGGTGGAGCTCACCCAAATCCTTCATCTCGAATCTGATAGCTAGCTCAGCACGAAGCCTAGCTACCTCCACTTCAGAATTCCCCGTGACGATCATATCGTCAACATACAGCAGTACCAAGACCTGAAGCTCCCCCGTCTTCTTAACGAATAAGGTTGAATCTGAATCAGAAACAAAGTATCCGCAAAACTGGAGGTATTATGCGGTTTGTGATAACCGTATGGTTTAATAAAGAGCTTTTAGCTTTACTGAGCTCGGGCGGTCTATTTTGTGAGACCGCTCGTGATCTGATGGGCGGTTATTGTATCCCGGTTTGTGCGATGATGACATCCGTCTTCTCGCCTATAAATAGGGGTGCAGTGCCCATCATTAATAACGAGAACTGTAAGAACCAAAGTTGCATGGCTTGATTGTGCCGGTCTCAATTTGAGGTCGCGCGGTTTGAGATTTTGTCTGACCGGTTTGTGTGTTCGCAGGTTAGCGGCTAGCAGCTCGCGGTCAGCTTGTCTCCTTTCTTCCAGCTTTGAATAAACCAGTCTGGGCGGACTGTGTTTAGGTGTTCATGGTCTATGCAGCGGACTCAGTTGATCAGGCGGTCTTAAGTGGCCAGGCGGTCTTAAGTGGTCAGGCGATCTTGAGTTGCGGTCTTTCGCAGGTAGCAGTTCTTTGTTCAGAGTTCGCAGGTTCTTCTGTGATCAAGACCGTGCGGTCTGGGCGATCAAGAAGTGCGAACTATTTGTTTGTTCAGCAGTGGAATAAAGCAACAGGTTAGCGGTCTGTGCTACCGTATGGCTTGTCTGTTCGCGCGGTCTAGCGGTCTGAAGTGGTCAAGTCGCCAACAACTTGTTTACCTTTTTGTTTTGTGTTTCTCTCCTCCGTGATTCTTATGAATCATGTCTCGCCATGTATACCCCAAAATTGTAAAGAGATAGTTAATACCATAGCACTATTCGTTCTTCCCATTGTCATTGTTGTGTGGCACTTGTGAAAAGTTTGTGAAGTGTTTTCCGCATTTTACTTCACCTCTGGACCTCAAATGTTTCAACAGGCTACACCCCCTATGGGTCCGAACTCAAGAGACCGGTTTCCGATTTCAACATTTTTGGCACGGTGACCGTGGACCATAGCCTGTGCAAGAAAATCTCAAGCTGAGCTCCATGGTTGGAGATGGAGGAGCCGGATCTGACCAGGACCACTCGCAGCCACTCGCGAAAGAGGTGACCATGGAAATATTTGAAGGCCTCATGCGAGATATCCTGCAGACCTTGCAGCTGGCTTTCGCCACAAGGAGCAAGCGCGTACACCCGCAATTCCGGTGGTCCCGCCCCAGCAGATAGGCGAGAACGCTCCTGGACAGCGGCCCGGGAAGGAGGTGGCGGCAGAGTCGAATGCGCAAGATCTCCTAGGGCGACAACTGTTCAGTAGCCCGGCAAGTGCGAAGTCTGCGAGCTGACTCCGCGCGAGAGGACCACTCACCGAGCAGGGGAAGGTAGACCCTTTTAAGAGTTGATCCTCTCGGCCCCAATTCCAGAAGGGTTCGGAGTGCTAGAGATGTCTTACTATACCGGCAAGGATGACCCAGTCCTTCACCTGCAGTGGTTCGATGACATGGTATCAATCCTTCCAATGTCGGATGCCTTCCAGTGTCGACTCTTTGCTACCACCCTAAAGGAGAAGGCGAGGGATTGGTTCCACCAACTCCCCGTAGGTTCCATCTACGTGTTCTAGGATCTGCGACGGAGCTCCCAGCTTCGCTTCTCAACTTCAAAAAGAGGAAGAAGGACGTGGAGGCGACTTCAAGATTAAGCAAGGGCCAGGGGAGTCGCTGGCCCATTATGTGGATAGGTTTCAGGAAGAGGTCCTGCTCATCCAGGAGGTGCCTAGGTTCACCCCCCAGCTAGCCTTCATAGTGGGGCTGCAGGAGGGGTTCTTCAAGATGAACCTGAAGCGAAAGGCCCCTTTGTCCTTTGAAGAATTGATGGAGAGGGCGGCGGGAGAGATTGAAGGGGAGGTTGCCAACCCAGAGTTTGCAAAGAGGTTGGCGAGGCTGAGGGAGCCATAAGCGAGGCAGCAGGAGGGAAGGAGAAGAGATGAACCCAGAGGTCAGGGGTTTTGGGGGCAGCAACAGGATTGGGGGTATCAGGAGCCCAATAATCGTCTGGCTTGGAGACCCCAAGAGGGACCCGCGCGAGGTCAGGAAAGAGGTTACCAGGGATGGGTGGAAGGGAGGGTCAATCATCCGGGATGGAGGCAAAGGCCCAGACAACCTCACCACCCTCAGGAGCAAACCATGGCAGTAGGCCGAGGAAGAGGAGGAATAGGAGGAAGAGGAAGAGGAGGAAGAGGGGGCAGGGTGGCGTTGCCCTATTGTGACTTCCACCAAGAGGAAGGCAACGCGATGGCCACCTGCCCAGAGTTTCTGGAGATGAGAGCAAGATGTCATCAACAGTAGAGACCAGTAAGGATATAAGAAGTGCTACCCGTAGAGGAGGAAGATAGGTGTGAAGACAGGGCAGACATGGGAGCCAGGGAGGGATCAGAGTGATCCATGGCGGGGTGGGGATGGAGGCAACTCACAAGAGGAGCTTCCAAGCAATGTTCCAGAGGGGCATCGCGTCGACCTACCAAACCCCACCCCCTCAGAGAATATCACCTTCTCGTTGGAGGATATGACAGATAATGAAGACCTGTTCTGTGGCACATTGGTGATCCAGACGACAATCGAGAACTTCACGGTCTCCCGAATCTTGGTCGACAATGGGAGTTTCGTGAATGTAATCTTCAAAAAGGCATTCGACGCAATGGAGGTGGAGGCGAAGAGAGTGCATGCCTCTGATGGGTCATTGTTTGGATTTTTAGGAGAGAGGAAGGAGGTCGAGGGAGGAGTCAGCCTCAAGGTGACGTTGGGAGGGGTCCCGAGGAAATGCTGGTTCGTCATCATCGATGCTCCAAGCAGCTATAATGTGATTTTTGTACGCCCTCTCATCAGCACCTTCCGGTGCGTTCCCTCATCCTTCCACCAGTGCTTGAAGTTCCACAGCAGAGGAGTCCAGGTACGAATATGGGGGGATGCAAAGGTGGCGAGGCAGTGCTACATGACTGTCATCAACACCATCTCCTAGATGGCGGAGGCTGAGAAGGTAGACAAGGAGATGAGGAGGCTGGAGGGGCCAGGAGAGGAGAGGCAGGTAGAAGAAGAAGAAGGAGAAAGCAGCATCCGAAAAGAGGAGATGGATGAGGATCATGAAGAGCATGTCAATCCCATGGAGGTGGAGGTTGCGGTGGAAGAGAAGACCCTGGCCGAAGGGAGGAAGGTAGGGGTAAGATGGGAGGAGCCATCCCGGCTTGAGGCAGCGGAAGAAGTAGTCAAAATGGAGGAAATCACCCAGGAGGGGAAAGTGGAGAAGGTACGAGTCAACGGGGGCCTTGGCCCCAAGGACATGGAGAAGATGCTGGAGTGCATCCAGAAGAGCGTGGACATCTTCGCATGGAGCGCGACAGATATGTCGAGCATCGACGCGGACGTGGCCTGCCACCGACTCAACCTCGAGCCAGGAACTCGCCCCATCCGACATAAGAGGAGGGCCATTGCCGACAAGCTAGAGGAGCCGTTCTGAGAGGAAGTGGAGAAGCTCCTCAAAGCAAGTTTTCCTTGGAGATCCAGTATCCAGACTGGGTCTCCAATGTCGTGATGGTAAAGAAAGGCGATGGCCGCAGGAGAATGTGTATCGATTTTTCACTTTTAAACAAATCATGCCCAATGGATTGTTACCCCCTACCCCGGATCGACGCTCTGGTTTACTCAGCCGTCAGTTTTTCTGTAATGTGTTTTTTAGATGCTATTTCAGGTTATCATCATATCAGGATGTACCCACCGGATGTCAAAGATGTCTCCTTCATCACAAGAGAAGGGTGTTACTGCTATAAGATGATGCTGTTTGGGATAAAAAATTCAAGGGTGACGTACCAAAGGATAATGGACCGAGTCTTTCGGGAACAAAGGGGAAGGAAATTGGAGGTATACGTGGATGACCTCATGGTAAAGAGCAGGGACGTGAGCTCCCACATCCGGGACTTTGAAGAGACCTTTTCCACCCTGCGCAGGTTCAAGATGAGGTTGAACCCTTCAAAAGGTATCTTCGGGCCCGACAAAGGGAAGTTTCTGGGTCACCTCCTTACCCCGGCGGGGGTGGAGCCTAACCCGGACAAAGTCAAAGATATAATGGAGTTAGGATCACCATGAATTGCTAAGGAAGTCTAGCGCCTGACTGGAAAGCTTGCGGGGTTGAGTAGGTTTCTCTCCCGGGTAGGAGAGAAATGCCCCCCCTTTTTCAAAGTGTTGTGAGGCAATCAAAAGTTAAAATGGACGAAGGAGTGTGAGCAGGCCTTCCAGGCCCTAAAGAATCAACTCACCAAGGCTCCGCTTCTCCAGGGTCCTAAGGTGGGAGAGGGACTAGCCTTTTACCTCAGAGTTAGGGTTGAAGTCGTGAGCTCCATCTTGGTCCGAGAAGAGGGTAAGAAGCAGCTCCCATCTACTATGTGAGTAGGGTTCTGAAGAAGGCGGAGCTCCGGTACCCCATTTTAGAAAAGCTGTCCTTCCCTCTGGTCATCTCGGCCAGGAAGCTCATGTCGTACTTCCAGGCCCATTCAATCCAAGTGGTTACTGACGACCCCCTTCGCAAAATCTTCGAGGGGGTAGAGCATTCAAGGAGGCTCGCAAAGTGGATAGTGGAGCTGAGCGAGTTTGACATCACCTTTGTCCCGCGGCTATTAATGAAGGCTCAAGTTGTGGAAGATTTCATGGCAGAATACGAGGTCGAGATGGAACAGGAGCGGTCCCTTCGTCTCATCCCATGGAAGCTGCTGGCGGATGGGGCCTCAAGAAGGAACTCTTTAGGGGGAGGAGTGGTATTGGAAAGCCCCCATGGAGTGAAAATTGAGCAAGCACTAGTGATACATTTTCCCATCACCAACAACCAGGCGGAGTACGAGGCAGTGATTGCCGATTTGCATCTGGCCCAAGAGTTAGGGTTTCACAATGTGGAGGTCCTCACAGATTCGATGGTTATAGCCTCACAGGCCAGGGGTGAGTTTGAGGCAAGGGAACCCACACTCATGAGGTATCTAGCCAAAGTGAGGGGTCTCAACGGAACGTTCAAGACTTTCTCCATCAAGCACATACCAAGGGAAGAGAGTACCCCAGCGGATCAGTTGGCCAAGTCCGTTCCTTGGGCTGGAGGGACCTTGACGGATCTGTTCTGCCCATCGATTGAGGAGGGGGAACTCATGGATATTGAGCAGCAACCCACGTGGAAGGATCCTCTCGTGACCTGCCTAGCAATGGGCAAATTTTTGGAAGAGGTTCCAGATCAAAGGCATTTTTGGTACAAGTCCGCCTACTATGTACTTCACGAGGGGGACTTGTATCTAAAGACTCTCTCGGGACTCTTAGTACGATGCATATCTAAGGAGGAGGTCCTGAGTGTCCTGGAGGAAGTTCACTCCAGTAAATGTGGTAGTCATTCGGGAAGTAGGACGTTGGAGGCAAGGATAATGAGGCAGGGGTACTTCTGGCCGACCCTGAGTAAGGACGCAGCGGAGTTCACCAAGAAGTCCCAGAAGTGCCAGTTGTTCGCCCCACTTCAACTTTTGTCGGCTCAGAGGCTATGGAGCATCACAGCGGCATTGCCCTTCGCTATATGGGGGGTGGATCTGGTAGGACCTTTCCCCTGGGCGAGTGGGCAAAGAAGGTTTCTCTTGGTCATGATCGACTACTTCTCTAAGTGGTTCAAGGTTAAGGCTCTGGCCAAGTGATGAGTCCCATTTATGTACACATTTATGGTTTCATCTGGGCCGATTTTCTAGTCAATGCACCACACTTTAGGCATGTTTACGATCATATTTGCTATTCCTTGCTAGGTGCACTCTTAGGCCCGTTTCCGTGTGCAATTGCGCTCCTTGTTATTGGGGGTAAGCACATGGTGCTCCCCAATCCTTTTCCTATGTTTATTCGGTGCTGGAGGTGTAATCCCAGCTGGTTTATATCGTGCAGGTGTTCCCGGTACAAATCTGTACAGGAACACTGCGCACGATCACTGGTTATACTGCGCACGACCACTGATCGTGCGCCACTGATCGTGCGCGTTCAGTTGCAGCCCAAAGTTGCTTTCTGAATTTGGTCGTGCGTTGTTACGCACAGTCGTGCGCTTTATTATTTTCTGCAGTTTTGTCTTGCATTTTTCTGGCACAGCGTGCATGACCACCAACTTCCAGTGCGCACGACCACTGGTCATGCGCCATTGCTCATGCGACTTGTTTTCTATAAATACGCAGCCCGCGATTTTAGGTCGGACAACACTGTTTTGGGCGCAAATTCTTCCGCAAGCTCCGCCGTTTTCCCTCTCCAAGCTCCATCCATCCATCTCCTTCCTTGGGAAAGCTTCTTCCATCGATCCTAAGCTCCACCAAGGGTTCCAGAAGCTTTCCCCGCCATCTACAGCAAGCATTTCAAGTTGCAGCATCTCCTTTTGGGTCAAGGGGAAGAGACCCAGCTCTGAGAAGAAGACAGATGATGGTTGGAGGTAGTGACAGCCTCTGAACCCCGGAAGCAACCAAGGACTGAGCTCGGAGGAGGCTTGACAACCCCCCATTCCGACCAAGATCTACGGCGAGGCTTCTCATCTCGTGGTTTCCTCTACCCTCTCTCTTTTGGAAATGTATGCTTAACTGTCGTATTGAACTAGTGTGATTTCTATTTGTCTATGAATGAAATATACTCTTGTTTTATCTTTCGCTTGATGCTTTGCTGTGATGCACTCCGCCCCCGCTCCACTTCCACACACACATTCCAGCTAGCCATCTAGCAATTGCTAGCGGTGACTTTGGCGAAGAGGTGAATACGACCCTCACAAAATCCCACACTGTGGCCATTTCACCTGCTTACCGAAGCGCGGCATCGCGGCCGCTGCACTCACCCCCACTTTGCGAAGAGGTGTGTGCGACCCTCAATCGTCACAACAATGTTCCAGATGGCCATGTGGTGCGCCACCTCTGATCCATGTGGAGCACCTCTGAGCTTGCGGGTCGTGCTGGACCCTGGGGGGGGGGGTGGATTGTTGGGTCCAGCATTCCTTCACTTGACCCGTAGCGCCTTTCCGTTGATATAAAGATCAAGTTGCGCCTTCACCAACAGCCCGGGCTTTTGGTGCAGTTGGTTGCGCTGGGTCCTCTCAAAGTTTTTGGCGCCGTTGCTAGGGAATGCAAGCGTGATCATTTTGTGTTTGTGAATCGATTGTTTTCGATTGGGTCTTTTATTCTTCTTAATTTACTCTTTTCATGTTATTTTCTTCTTCTATATCATGTGGGCACATTTGAATATCCGATGTCGTTGGTGTGGGAACACATCCCACGCTAGTGATAGGTGTCCCAAAGAGTATGGTGTTGTTCAGAAACCGTACGGGTCCCATAAATCTTTTGGCTCCTCTACTGCGCCTCCGATGTCGCACTATTACACGGCTTCCGCACCTTGGGTGCCGACAAAGCCGGTAAAGCAGTGTTTATTTTGCAAAAGTAGAGAGCATGCCTTGAAGGACTGTGCCAATTACCTTCGCCAATTGGAGGATGACGATGAGCCGGTTATCCGGATAGTCCCATCCTCGAATTTGGCGAACACAGCTCCTTCATCTGGTTACGTGTCACTTCCACCTTCACTTTTTGAAGTCCCTGGAATCGACACGTGCATCAGTGCCCCTCATGACTCCGTTTCTGATGCGACCGCCCATACCTCTTCGGTTCATGTACCACTTTGCATGGATTCGTGCCCTTGTGTGGAGAGTGAGCCCGAGCTCTTAAGAAGCACGTCTTCTCCCACTACACACGAAACTACATCTATTTCTGATGTTATCATTGAGATCAATTTGCAGGATGGTGCAGACCTGCGCAGTGTCGTGCCCACTCTCATGGAGGAGGACAATCTCGATTGTGCTGAAGCAACCGTTTCGGTCCAGTGCGAGGAAGACCAAGTTATAGAGGAGGCCATTGCGTGCACTGTTGAGTCTAGTAAAATCTTCGATGATATCATCAGTTTGTCATTGCCGCACCCTATGGGGGATGAAGCCGGGATTATCCCCTCAGATGAGATTTCTTTTAGTTTTTCTTCCAATTTATTTCCTGACCCCCTTTCTTTATGTACAAGAATGCAGGATGCCCCTCCTCCGGTTGATCAGACCTTATACATGGAGGAGCCGAAAGCCTGGCGGGGTGAGGAAGGTACAATGAAGGACCATCTTGTTTCCTCATCATCGTTGGTGCTTCCCTTGGAGGATTGGTTACAAGGGGGCAAGCGGTTCTTCTTTGAAGACATAATACTGGAGGAGAAGAAGAGAGCGAAAAAGGAGGAGATTTGGGGTTGGAGGCTGAGCATCCTACTTAATTTCCATCCCTACTACCAGGTCCCCAGACCTTTTTATTTCATCAGTTGTTACTATTTCAAATCAGCTTATAGCTGATCTGTTTTGAGCATGTAATAGTAATTAGGATTTATTAACTTTTGCTTAGTCCTAGACTTTATAAACTGCTTTAATACAGGTATTTGGTCCACCTTTAAGGACATTAAACAAAAGGGCTTCTTGGGAGACAACCCATGGGAACCACCCAGTTCCGTTTGCTTAGTCTTTGTCTTTTAGTCCTGTTTTTCTTTTCTTTTTGCTAACATCGCAGGTTAAAGCTCTCGCATGGTGGATGCGGAAGGAGAAAAACTTGAAGAAGGAATTACCGCACTTCTGGAATGCTCATTTATGAGCATAGGTCCACTCTTCCCCTATTCCCCTTATGTTTAAATTCTTTAATTTATTTAGTTTTGATCAAGTCTGGGGGAGAGAGCGAGCTATGCACGTGCACACACTTTGCATGACATGCTAGAATGTGTTGAGTTAGGATTTGAATTTTGTTGCACACATTGCATACACTTGCACCTAGTTCACGCGCACTTGATCACGCGTGCTTATCGGGTATCGCTGCGAGGTTCCCCCCTCGTAAGAAATGGATTGTTAGCGTATGAGTGAGGAGTAGAGAAAAATGTTGACTCGAGTAGTGCTCTAGTCAAGTGCTCCCGTCACGCCTAGAAATTCAATTAGAGTAGAATGAAATTCAGAGTTATAATTTAATTATTTCTATTATAGTAGCTGCAATCTATTTTACTTTAGTGGTGAATCCGGTGAATCCAACGGTAGCATAATGTCGAGTGTAGCTAGACTAGTAGTAGCTTATTACTAGGGTCGGAAGGAAGGACAACCTTTCTCGGTGGCTAGAACTTGCACTAGGCGACTCTTGAAACGATTGCGTTGAAGTACTCGTTATAAAGTGTGATATAGGCCATTTCATGATCCGTTTGTGCTTTTGAAATCCTTGCCAATGTAATCACCTTTGCAAGCCCACTTGAGCCTACCTTTCCTCTTTGTTTAGCTCCACTTAAATGTCACCAAAGCCATACGGCCATGCCCATTCTCGCACCAACAAGTGAGCTGAAAGACATTTATATATCTATCTTGTTTGGTGCAATCTCCATGTTGTATGTTAGCTTTGATAAAGCTGAAGGAGAAGTTTTTATTACGCCCACAAAAGAAATTCTGTCGAGAAAGAAAAATAGAAAAATAAAAAAGAAAAATTTCAAAAAGAACTTTCAATTACATTCTCTCGACAAAGGCAAAAGGTATGATTGGCTCAGCACACACCTAGTGTTCAGTTGTAGTCTGGGGGTGTTGTGTAGTTCTTGAAAATGTTGTCTTGGTGATTCTTATTCTCTTGAGTGCAGGTTATGTTGAGTGCGATTCCTATCGTCCTTCTACTTATCTAACCTAAACTCAGCCTAAGCCAAATCTTAACCTATAAGTCCTATTGATTTTAGATACGAGTCATCTCATGCAGAAGAGAGAGTGCGAACGTGCAAGCCTATGGACACCGACTTTGATGGATTTCTTAGGAGATTGTCCCAAGCTTTGATTCGAGTAATACTCTACTCATTAGTCACGCTATTTTCCCTGATGCAAGACCGAAAGATTCACCAGGATTCACCATCCAAGTAAATTAAATTTCAAATTACTATTTTAGAAATAATTAGATATAATCTTGAATTAAATTCTATTCTAATGTATTTCTACGCCCGTGAGCATGCGACTTCGCATGAGTCTCCACCACTCAATCATACTCTAACATCCAATTGTTCCGATAGGAGAGCAGATTAATTTGCCCGAGACGTGCAAATGGTTAAGTCTGGGGGTGTGATGAGTCCCATTTATATACACATTTATGGACTCATCTGGGCCGCTTTTCTAGTCAATGCACCACACTTTAGGCATTTTTACGATCATATTTGCTATTCCTTGCTAGGTGCACTCTTAGGCCCGTTTCTGTGTGCAATTGCGCTCCTTGTTATTGGGGGTAAGCACATGGTGCTCCCCAATCCTTTTCCTATGTTTATTCGGTGCTGGAGGTGTATTCCCAGCTGGTTTATATCGTGCAGGTGTTCCCGGTACAAATCTGTACAGGAACACTGCGCACGATCACTGGTTATACTGCGCACGACCACTGATCGTGCGCGTTCAGTTGCAGCCCAAAGTTGCTTTCTGAATTTGGTCGTGCGTTGTTACGCACGGTCGTGCGTTCGATCATGCGCTTTATTATTTTCTGCAGTTTTGTCTTGCAGGTTTTCTGGCACAGCGCGCACGACCACCAACTTCCAGTGTGCACGACCACTAGTCGTGCGCCATTGCTCGTGCACCTTGTTTTCTATAAATACGCAGCCCGCGATTTTAGGTCGGACAGCACTGTTTTGGGCGCGAATTCTTCCGCAAGCTCCGCCGTTTTCCCTCTCCAAGCTCCATACATCCATCTCCTTCCTTGGGAAAGCTTCTTCCATCGATCCTAAGCTCCACCAAGGGTTCCGAAAGCTTTCCCCGCCATCTACAACAAGCATTTCAAGTTGTAGCATCTCCTTTTGGGTAAAGGGGAAGAGACCCAGCTCTGAGAAGAAGACGGATGATGGTTGGAGGTAGTGACAGCCTCTGAACCCCGGAAGCAACCAAGGACTGAGCTCGGAGGAGGCTTGACAACCCCCCATTCCGACCAAGATCTACGACGAGGCTTCTCATCTCGTGGTTTCCTCTACCATCTCTCTTTTGGAAATGTATGCTTAACTGTCTATTGAACTAGTGTGATTTCTATTTGTCTATGAATGAAATATACTCTTGTTTTATCTTTCGCTTTATGCTTTGCTGTGATGCGCTCCGCCCCCGCTCCACTTCCACACACACATTCCAGCTAGCCATCTAGCAATTGCTAGTGGTGACTTTGGCGAAGAGGTGAATACGACCCTGACAAAACCCCGCACTGTGGCCATTTCACCCGCTTACCGAAGTGCGGCATCGCAGCCGCTGCACTCACCCCCACTTTGCGAAGAGGTGTGTGCGACCCTCAATCGTCACAGTTACTTTCCGTCCACGCGCCTTCCGAAGCACGACATCGCGGCCGTTTTATCCATCCCGCCTTGCGAAGCGGAGTTTTGAGCCACATCTCATTTCTGTGTAGTAATTTAGGACACCAATCACAATGCCCTTGTTTTTACTTTCTTTTACTCGTCGTAACAATCGACTCACCACGCATTCCGTTCACCAGAACCTGCATTCCTTGAGAGACGATATTCGGGGAAGCTATTCCCAATTTTATTACTTGACAGCGACCGGTGCACTTGCCAAACACGCATCACCAAGGTCACCTCCCAGGTAATCCGCAACTTCATATGGGGGAGATCATCTGCCGACATGGGCTCCCATAAGCCATAGTCACAGATAATGGTCCGCAATTCGCCAGTGAAGAGTTCATCAGCTTCTGCAATCAGTTGAGGATAGACTTCAGGTTCGCATCTGTCCATCACCCCAGGAGCAATGGGCAGATGGAGGCGGCGAACAAGATCATAGTGAACCTGCTCAAAAAGAAGGTAGAGAACTTAAAGGGGAATTGTGTGGAGCAACTCCCTTCGGTCCTGTGGGCTCTAAGGACTACGTCCAACACCGCCACTAGCAAGACCCCCTTCATGCTCTCTCACGATTGTGAGGTCATTATTCCTGTGGAGTTTGAAGTCAAAACAACGCGAGTGAGGACTGCCAAAGGGGGTGATGAAGAATGGAGAGTAGGGAATGAGGAGGAGCTGCGACACTCCCTAGATCTGATCGAGGAGGTGCTAGACTTGGCTGCCATTCATCAAGAGGAAGTCAAGTGGAGAATGGCCAAGTACTTTGACAAGCACGTCAAGATCAAGCTATTCGAGAAGGGGGACCTCATGTTAAAAGAGGTCGACGCGGATGGAAGGTCTGCCGCGGTAGGAAAGCTCAATCGCAATTGGGAGGACCCCTATGTCGTGGAAGAAGCCTTAAAGTCATGGTGATACCGCCTCCAGAATGTGGAAGGCGAGTCCATCGACCACACATGGAGTGGTGATGACTTGAAGCGCTTTTATCCTTAAGTTCACATAATGAAAATACTTAATTCTTTAAACTTTATTCCTCTTATGTCCGTGTATAATAGCATGCAAGGTTATGATGGAAAGTTTCAAAGGTTGGCCCTGAGCAGACCTGCTGACTAGGCTCTCATCTACCTGGCAGGGTCGTAGGCTCACTCGATGGCAGGTTTGAAAGTTTCAAAGGTTGGCCTCGAGCAGACCCGCTGACCGGGCTCTCATCTAGCTGGCAGGGCTGTAGGATCACTCGGTGGCAGGTTCAAAAGTTTTAAAGGTTGGCCCAAAGTAGACCCGTTGACCAGGTTCTCACCTAGCTGGTAGGGTCGTAGGCTCACTCAGTGATAGGTTCGAAAGTTTCAAAGGTTGGCCCCGAGCAGACCCGCTGACCAGGCTCTCATCTAGCTATCAGGGCCGTAGGCTCACTCGGTGGCAGTTTCGAAAGTTTCAAATGTTGGCCCCAAGCAGACCCGCTGACCAGGCTATCATCTAGCTGGCAGGGCCATAGGCTCACTCAGTGGCAGGTTCGAAAGATCAAAGGTTGGACCCGAGCAGACCCACTGACTAGGCTCTCATCTTGCTGGCAGGGTCGTAGGCTCAATCGGTGGTAGGTTTGAAAGTTTCAAAGGTTGGCCTCGAGCAGACCACCTGACCAAGCTCTCATCTAGCTGGCAGGGCAGTAGGCTCACTCGGTGGAAGGTTTGAAAGTTTCAAAGGGTTGCCCCAAGTAGGCCCGCTGACCAGGCTCTCTTCTAGCTAGTAGGGACGTAGGCTCACTCAGTGGCAGGTTCGAAAGCTTCAAAGGTTGGCCCCGAGCAGACCCACTGACCAGGCTCTCATCTAGCTGGCAGGGTCGTAGGCTCACTCTGTGGCAGGTTTAAAACTTTCAAAGGTTGGCCCCAAGCAGACCCGCTGACCAGAGTCTCATCTAGCTGGAATGGACGTAGGCTCACTCGGTGGCAGGTTCGAAAGTTTCAAAGGTTGGCCCCGAGGAGACCCGCTGACCAGGCTCTCATCTAGCTATCAGGGTCATAGGCTCACTCGGTGGAAGGTTCGAAAGTTTCAAAGGATGGCCCTGAGCAGACCCGCTGACCAGGCTCTCATCTAGCTGGCAGGGTCATAGGCTCACTCGGTGGCAGTTTCAAAAGTTTCAAAGGTTGGCCCCGAGCATACCTGCTGACTAGGCTCTCATCTGGCTGGTAGGGCTATAGGCCCACTCGGTTGCAGGTTCTAAAGATTCAAAGGTTGGACCCAAGCAGACCCGCTGACCAGGCTCTCTTCTAGCTGGCAGGGCCGGAGTCTCACTCGGTGGCAGGTTTGAAAGCTTCAAAGGTTGGCCCCGAGCAGACCCACTGACTAGGCTCTCATCTAGCTGGCAGGTCCATAGGCTCACTCGGTGGCAGGTTCAAAAGTTTCAAAGGTTGGCCCCGAGCAGACCCGCTGAACAGGCTCTCATCTAGATGGCAGGGCCGTAGGCTCACTCGGTGGCAGGTTCGAAAGCTTCAAAGGTTGGCCCTGAGCAGACCCACTCACCAGCCTCGCATCTAGCTGACAGGGCCGTAGGCTCACTCGGTGGCAGGTTCGAAAGTTTCAAAGGTTGTCCCCGAGCAGACCCGCTGACCAGGCTCTCATCTAGCTGGCAGGGTCGTAGGCTCACTCGGTGGCAGTTAGAAAGTTTCAAATGTTGGCCTCGAGCAGACCCGCTGACCAGGCACTTATTTAGCTTGCAGGGTCGTAGGCTCACTCGGCGGCAGGTTCGAAAGCTTCAAAGGTTGGCCCCGAGCAGACCCGCTGACCAGGCTCTCATCGAGCTGGCAGGGTCGTAGGCTCACTCTGTGGCAGGTTCGAAAGCTTCAAAGGTTGGCCCCAAGCAGACCCGCTTGTTGAAATAGTTGAAGTGGAAGTGAAGGGGACTTTTGGACCTGGGCGGTCTGGGAGGAGACCGTGCGGTCTGGCGAGATCGCATGGTCTGGCGGTCTGACGATGGCGGTCTGTTCTATTGGTCAGCTGCGGCTTCCGGGTTGACCGCTGGTCTGGTCCAAGGGCTGCTGGAGGTGGAGGTCGTGCGGTCTGGCTGTGACCGCATGACGGGTGTTCATCTGCAGGGTTGCGCGGTCTGTCTCTGACCGCGTGACAAGTTGTTCTCTTCAAAGACGTGCCGGTCTGGCGTGACCGCACGGGTTGGCTCTTGAATCCGGTCTGGTGGCTTTCCAGAGGATTCTGAAGGAGTTCGCGGACTAAGTCATCTTAGTCGCGCGGTCTCAGATCGCGGTCTCAGGAGGAGGCCGGAAAGTGAGCTGGTTCTGTTCGCGGTCTCAGGAGGAGATCGGCATGCGGACAGGAGCTCGCGGGTTGGAGGCGAGCTGGCTGTGTTCACGGTCTCGAGCGAACACAGGTGGTGGGCGACTTCTAGGCGGTCTGGCGATCTCCGTGAGGAGTCGTGTTCAGACTAAGGGAGTAGCGATCTCCCGCGGTCTGGAGAGAAGTCGGCGCTCACCAAAATGAAGCAGGAGGGTTGCAGTGATCGCGCGGGTTGACCGGCAAGGTCGCGCGGTTTGACGGGTGGTGACTCTATCTCATAGGGTGGTGACTGGATCAGGTCTCACGCCTATAAATAGGGAGCCACTGTTGCAATAGATAAGAACACACCAAGTGTAAGCCGAGTTGCCTAGTTCCTGCGGTCTGTTTTTACTGACCGGGCGGTCTCTGATTGAATTCCTCTTTGTGCAGCTTCTGCGGATAGTGTAGGCGGCAGCGATCACCTCTTCCTCTGAAAGTGTTCGGGCGGTCTGCGGCTTGGAGTTGTGGTGCTGGAGTTCGGGAATCAGGAGGTCGGCAAAGGGAGCGGTCTGGTGCAGCGGTCTGGTGGTGTTTGAGGTCGCCGCGGTTTGGCGAGCTGTGGAGTTCAGCAAGGAGTCCGCGCGGTCTGAAGAGTTCTCAGTTTTTCCTGTTTTGATCCTTGAAGTTTTGTGCTGACGAAATCATGTCTCGTCAAGCATGCCTCGCCCTGTAATTGAAGTTTTGCTATCAATAAAAGAATCTTGTTTACCTGAACATTGTCTCTGGTTGTTTGGCTTGGATCTCTAGTTGTTATTCCTGCTTGCTCTCACAAGGTCCGGAAAATTTCACATGGTATCAGAGCTAGGTTGGAGTGGAAAGAGCAGTGAATAACTTAGAGTAGCCATCGCCTTTGTGAAGAAGGAACCAGAGGAAGAGCAATGGAAGGTGGTCTTGCAAGAGGTCTTGGTATTGAGATGCTTACGTCGACCAACTTCAAGAAGTGGAAGTCGTGTATGCAGAGCTATCTTCTGGGTGAGGACCTCTGGGAGGTGGTAGGAGGAGATGAAACAGAAGAGGTGAAGGCATTAGAAGGAGGTGGTAATGGACCGGCCGTGAGGGCTTGGAGGAAGACCAATGCCAAGGCCGAGTTCACCTTGAAGCGTGCCATTTCACCTGATCTCTTTGATCACATTTTGGGATGTGGATCGGCTGCAGAGATATGGAGAGCCCTGGATGGGTTGTTTAACAAGAAGAATGTAGCGAGGCTGCAGTTCTTGGAGAATGAGCTGGCAAGGTCGGCTCAGGGTGATCTTTCTATCTCGAACTTCTTTTTGAAGATGAAGAACTTGTGCGCTGAAATCTCAGCACTGGATCCTGATGAGCCAATTTCTGAGGCGAAGCTGAAGAGGCACATCATCCGCGGATTGCGGAAGGAATATGTGGCCTTTGTGACGTCGGTGCAGGGATGGGCAAATCAGCCGTCTCTGTTGGAGCTGGAGAACTTGCTTGCGTCGCAAGAAAGTTTGGCAAGGCAGATGGCGGGGGTGTCGGTGACTGGGGGAGATGGCGAAGTTCTCTTCTCGGGGAAGAAGAAGAAGTGGGACAAGAAGAAGAAGACCGCTGGAGGAGGCTATGGGCCTTCAACTTCTGGGCAGCAGGAAAGGGGGTATGCTCCCAAGGCTGACGGGAAGAAGAAGGGGGAAGGCCTGAGATGCTTCAAGTGCGGGAAGGTTGGGCACTTCAAGAAGGAATGCCCAATTGTTACTCAATCAGGGCATGTTGCTGGAAAGGTGGAAGTGGAGGCCAGGCACGTTGATGGAGGATGGGGAGGAGCCTTCTCGGCTTCGGTTGAAGCCTCGGCTACTATCAACTATCAAGAGGACTGGATCGTGGACTCGGGGTGTGGTCATCACCTCACCGGAGATGAGTCGAAGCTTTCATCAGCACAACCCTATACAGGTAACAATGCTATCATCACCGCTGATAATACTGTGCATCCAGTAGAGAAGGTTGGGGTTGTTTCTTTGGGCAGTGATAGAGGGCCACTTACTTTGAAGAGTGTCTATCATGTGCCCGGTATGAAGAAAAACCTCTTCTCCGTGACCAACGCTGTAGACGCTGGGTATCACGTTCTGTTCGGCCCAACAGAAGTGAAGTTTCTACGCAATGTTGAGGCCGTAAAGGCGGAAGTCGTCCATGTCGGGAGACGGGCAAAGGACTTGTTTGTGTTGTCAACAAGTTCCTACGTCGACAAAATGAAGACGAATGATGGTGCCGTGATATGGCATGAGAGGTTGGGGCACGTAGGAATGGACAAGCTGAAAGCAATGGCGGTGAGAGGTCTGGTCAAGGGCCTGCCAAGTCTATCCTCCTACGGAGAAGGTCATGTTTGCGCGGGATGTCAGTTCGGCAAGTCTCATCGACTACCGTTTGACAAATCGCAAACAAGGAGTAATCAGCCGTTGGAGTGCATCCACGGTGACTTGATGGGACCAACTGCTACCCCAAGCCTTGGAGGAAGCAGATATATGCTGGTGTTGATTGATGATTACACCAGGTATGTCTGGGTATATTTCTTGAAAGAGAAGGCGGAGGCATTTGCTAGGTTTGTGGAGTTCAAGGAGCTTGTGGAGGGTCGGCTGAATCTGCGGATCAAGAAGCTGAGGACGGACAACGGAGGGGAGTTCACCTCTGCTGAGTTCTCCAGTTTTTGCAGGAAGGCAGGCATCCGGAGGGAGCTCACTTGTGCACACACTCCACAACAGAACGGTGTTGCAGAACGGAAGATCCGTCATCTGACGGAGACCTGCAAGTGTTGGCTGCATGCCAAGAGTATCCCAAAGTCCTTCTGGGCGGAGGGAATGTCTTGTGCTGCGTATGTCATCAACCGGATGCCTCTGAGCCCAATCAACATGTTGACTCCGCATGAGATGATGTTCAAGGAGAAGCCAAGCGTGGCACACCTTAGGGTGTTCGGTTCCACCTGTTATGTGCATATCCCGGATGCTCTTCGAACAAAGCTAGAAGCGAAAGCTAGGAAGCTAGTCTTTGTGGGATACGATGAGAGGAAGAAGGGGTGGAAGTGCATGGACCCGGAGACGCAGAGATTTGTTGTATCTCGCGACGTCGTGTTCGATGAAGTGACATCGTACAGGGGGTCTTCTGGTGTGGAGCTACCAGAGAGCAGGGTGGAGGAGCCGGAGCAGGCTGTGGAAAATCTTCAGGTGGAGCTACCTGTGTCACCAGGTGGTCCATCTCCTTCTAGTTCCGAGACGGGGGCTTCTGGTTCAGGGAGCAGGGGGAGCAATGCTCCTAGCACGTCTGGAAGGGGAGCTAGGGAAGAAGCAGCTGGAGATGAAGCGGTTCAGGGGAAGGAGCTGAGGAGATCGAAGCGATCAATCACTGTCCCTGATCGCTATACAGGAGGAAACGCAGTGAGCTTTGTCTCATGTTTCTTTGCTGGTCCCTTGGATGAGAGGGAGCCGTCGAGCTTTGAGAAGGCCAGAGGCGTGAAGGAGTGGGATGTTGCGATGCAAGAAGAGATGGTAGCTCTCGAGAAGAACGAGACCTGGTCTCTTGTGCCCAAGCCTAAGGGCATCGCTCCTGTAACATGCAAGTGGGTCTACAAGCTCAAGAAGAAAGCTGACGGCAGTATCGAGCGGTACAAGGCTCGTCTTGTGGCTCGGGGGTTCTCGCAGCAATACGGTGAGGACTATGACGAGACATTCAGTCCGGTGGCAAAAATGACTTCAGTGCGGTTCATCATTGCCTTGGCGGCGTTCAGTGGATGGAAGATTTGGCAGCTCGACGTCAAGAACGCTTTCTTGTACGGCGAGATCGACAAGGACATCTTCATGGTCCAGCCGCCAGGCTTTGTGTCTGAAGATTTTCCGGAGCATGTCTGTAAGCTGAAGAAGGCCCTGTATGGGTTGAAGCAAGCGCCGAGGGCGTGGTACGGGAAGATTGCAGAATATCTCTTATTCTGTGGGTTTGTTGCTTCAGACTCGGACTCAAGCTTGTTCGTCAAGAAGAGCGGGGAGCTTCAGGTCATCGTGCTGCTGTACGTCGACGATATGATCGTGACGGGGAACTCAAAGGAGGAAGTAGCTCAGCTTCGGGCTGAGCTGTCTATCAGGTTCGAGATGAAGGATCTAGGTGAACTTCACCATTTCCTTGGACTCGAGGTGCAGAGGAAGGAAGGTGGAGTGCTGGTGACCCAAGCCGGATATGCGGAGCGGATCGTGGAGCGGTTCGGCATGAAGGAAGGGAAGAGCACTTCCACACCTCTGGACAAGGCTATGAAGCTTCGGAAGGATGAGGGGAGGATCATGCAAGATCCGTTGGTGTTCCGAGCTCTGGTTGGGAGCTTAATCTATCTGACGATCACGAGGCCGGACATTGCATATGCAGTGGGCAGGGTGAGTCGGTTTATGGCGGAGCCACGGGTACCTCATCTGCTAGCGGCCAAAAATATTCTGAAGTATGTCAAGGCGACCTCGGACATGGGTCTCCTATACAGGAAGGATGCGGGCTTCGAAGTGCATGGATACATGGATGCTGACTACGGGGGAGATTCGGATGATCGGAAGTCGACATCTGGATTCGTCTTCATGGCGGGCCCTACGGCTATATCATGGTGCAGCAAGAAGCAGGATTCCGTGTCAGTCTCTACCACGGAAGCGGAATACAAGGCTTCGGCCTTGGCAGCTCAGGAAGCCATCTGGCTTAGGAGGTTGGTAGGAGACGTCCACAAGGAGGTTCGGGAGCCGACTCTGCTACGCGGTGACAACGAGAGTGCTCTCAAACTGGTAACCAATCCAGTTTGTCACGCGAGGACCAAGCATATTGAGATCGAGCATCACTTCATACGGGAGAAGGTGCTGGAGGGATCTCTTTCGGTCGAGCATGTGCGGAGTGCGGACAATGTCGCGGACATCTTCACTAAGGCGCTGGCAAAGGGGCCGTTTACACGGCTAAGGGATCTACTTGGGCTAGTTTCCACTTCCCACTTCAAGGGGGAGTGTTGAAATAGTTGAAGTGGAAGTGAAGGGGACTTTTGGACCTGGGCGGTCTGGGAGGAGACCGGGCGGTCTGGCGAGATCGCATGGTCTGGCGGTCTGACGATGGCGGTCTGTTCTATTGGTCAGCTGCGGCTTCCGGGTTGACCGCTGGTCTGGTCCAAGGGCTGCTGGAGGTGGAGGTCGTGCGGTCTGGCTGTGACCGCATGACGGGTGTTCATCTGCAGGGTTGCGCGGTCTGTCTCTGACCGCGTGACAAGTTGTTCTCTTCAAAGACGTGCCGGTCTGGCGTGACCGCACGGGTTGGCTCTTGAATCCGGTCTGGTGGCTTTCCAGAGGATTCTGAAGGAGTTCGCGGACTAAGTCATCTTAGTCGCGCGGTCTCAGATCGCGGTCTCAGGAGGAGGCCGGAAAGTGAGCTGGTTCTGTTCGCGGTCTCAGGAGGAGATCGGCATGCGGACAGGAGCTCGCGGGTTGGAGGCGAGCTGGCTGTGTTCGCGGTCTCGAGCGAACACAGGTGGTGGGCGACTTCTAGGCGGTCTGGCGATCTCCGTGAGGAGTCGTGTTCAGACTAAGGGAGTAGCGATCTCCCGCGGTCTGGAGAGAAGTCGGCGCTCACCAAAATGAAGCAGGAGGGTTGCAGTGATCGCGCGGGTTGACCGGCAAGGTCGCGCGGTTTGACGGGTGGTGACTCTATCTCATAGGGTGGTGACTGGATCAGGTCTCACGCCTATAAATAGGGAGCCACTGTTGCAATAGATAAGAACACACCAAGTGTAAGCCGAGTTGCCTAGTTCCTGCGGTCTGTTTTTACTGACCGGGCGGTCTCTGATTGAATTCCTCTTTGTGCAGCTTCTGCGGATAGTGTAGGCGGCAGCGATCACCTCTTCCTCTGAAAGTGTTCGGGCGGTCTGCGGCTTGGAGTTGTGGTGCTGGAGTTCGGGAATCAGGAGGTCGGCAAAGGGAGCGGTCTGGTGCAGCGGTCTGGTGGTGTTTGAGGTCGCCGCGGTTTGGCGAGCTGTGGAGTTCAGCAAGGAGTCCGCGCGGTCTGAAGAGTTCTCAGTTTTTCCTGTTTTGATCCTTGAAGTTTTGTGCTGACGAAATCATGTCTCGTCAAGCATGCCTCGCCCTGTAATTGAAGTTTTGCTATCAATAAAAGAATCTTGTTTACCTGAACATTGTCTCTGGTTGTTTGGCTTGGATCTCTAGTTGTTATTCCTGCTTGCTCTCACAAGGTCCGGAAAATTTCACACCGCTGACCAGGATCTCATCTAGCTGGCAGGGCTATAGAACCCACTCGGTGGAAGGTTCGAAAGCTTCAAAGGTTGGACCCGAGCAGACCCGTTGACCAGGCTCTCATCTAGCTGGCAGGGTCGTAGGCTCACTCGGTGGCAGGTTTGAAAGTTTCAAAGGTTGGCCCCGAGTAGATTCGCTGACCAGGATCTCATCTAGCTGGCAGGGACGTAGGCTCACTCGGTGGCAGGTTCGAAAGTTTCAAAGGTTGGCCCCAAGGAGACCCAATGACCAGGCTCTCATCTAGCTGGCAGGGACGTAGGCTCACTCGGTGGCAGGTTCAAAAGTTTCAAGGGATGGCCCTGAGCATACCCGCTGACCAGGCTCTCATCTAGCTGGCAGGGTCGTAGGCTCACTCGGTGGCAGTTTCAAAAGTGTCAAAGGTTGGACCCGAGCAGACCCGCTGATCAGGCTCTCATCTAGCTGGCAGGGCTATAGGCCCACTCGGTGGAAGGTTCGAAAGCTTCAATGGTTGGACCCGAGCAGACCCGCTAACCAGGCTCTCATCTAGCTGGCAGGGTCGTAGGCTCACTCGGTGGCAGGTTCGAATGTTTCAAAGGTTGGTCGCGAACAGACCCGCTGACCAGGCTCTCATCTAGCTGGCAGGTCTGTAGGCTCACTTGGTGGCAGGTTCGAAAGTTTCAAAGGTTGGCCCCGAGCAGACCCGCTGACCAGGCTCTCATCTAACTGGCAGGGCCGTAGGCTCACTTGGTGGCAGGTTCGAAAGCTTCAAAGGTTGGCCCCGAGCAGACCCACTAACCAGGCTCGCATCAAGCTGCAGGGTCGTAGGCTCACTCGGTGGTAGGTTCGAAAGTTTCAAAGGTTGTCCCCGAGTAGACCCGCTGACCAGGTCTCATCTAGCTTGTAGGGTCGTAGGCTCACTCCGTGGAAGGTTCGAAAGTTTCAAATGTTGGCCCGAGCAGACCCGCTGACTAGGCTCTCATCTAGCTTGCAGGGACGTAGGCTCACTCGGTGGCAGGTTCGAAAGCTTCAAAGGTTGGCCCCTAGCAGACCTGCTGACCAGGCTCTCATCTAGCTGGCAGGGTCATAGGCTCACTCGGTGGCAGGTTCGAAAGCTTTAAAAGGTTTTCCCCGAGCAGACCCTCTTACTAGGCTCTCCTCTAGCTGGCAGGGCCCTAGTCTCACACAGTGGCAGGTTCGAAAGTTACAAAGGTTGGCCCCGAGCAGACCCGCTGACCAGGCTCTCATCTAGCTGTCAGGGTCGTAGAATCACTCGGTGGCTGGTTCGAAAGTTTTAAAGGTTGGCCCTGAACAGGCCCGCTGACCAGGCTCTCATCTAGATGGCAGGGCCATAGCCTCACTTGGTGGCAGGTTCGAAAGTTTCAAAGGTTGGCCCCGAGCAGACCCGCTGACCAGGCTCTCATCTAACTGGCAGGGTTGTATGCTCACTCGGTGGCAGGTTCAAATGTTTCAGAGGTTGGCCCCGAGCAGACCCACTGACCAGGCTCTCCTAGATGGCAGGGTCGTAGGATCACTCAGTGGTAACCTATGAGGAAGGCCAGGTAAGAAAGGAAAATCCAATGCGAAAAATTAACACAGGGCAAGTCTCGGCATAAGGTCGGCGAATGGTGCCCATCATAAGGGACACTCGCCGACGAATGATATCGTTCGAGAAGGACACTCTCCCCGCGAGTGCATAGTGGAACATTGGCCAGACCCATGGGTTGCGAGAATTTAGCAGGATGAAGTGGGTTCTCGGCGCAGTTACGTTCCTGACAGAAATCAACAAAATCGCCTAAGTCCTAAAAAGGCTGGTGAAAGTGCGAAAGGGTTGCGACCGCATGGCACGCCTGTGCGGCGAGAGTGTCTTAGTCACGACCTATACTAAGGGTCGTCGACGCTAAGGGTGAACAAATAATATACGAGCACATGCGCGGAAGTGCGGGAGCATGTGAAATAACGTACGAGCGCGCAAGCTATCTGCTGATAATATCGAGATGCACAAAAAGAAAATATATGACAAATCACAAGAGGCAAAACATTACATTTCAGTATAAAAAGGAATTAAAGAAGGATTTTCGCATTACATCAAAAAGAAAAAGAGAAAGAAAGGGGGTCTTCAGGGGTTGTCGGCTTCCTCGCAAGAGTATCCGCTACTCTCGCTCGGAGAAGGAAGGTCGCCAAGTTCCCGCCCATCGCCAGCTTCATCCGCAGGGTCATCCACCCGGGCGAAGAGTTCAGGAAGCACGTGGTGGGCGATAATCCTCTCGCCCTCTTCCTTCAAGAGTCCGGCCCTTCGAAGCACCTCCATGCATGCTTCGCTGCTCCATGGGCGGACCTATGCATCAGCCCTTTGAACTCAGCGTTGGAGTAAAGGTACCGAGTTTCCTTCTCCGTGGGAGGTGGCCGAGCAGCGACATCTCGCAACCTATGGTTCTCGGCCTACAACTCCTTGACCTACTCCTCAAGGAAGCGCGCCCGCACGAGTAGGGTATCATAGTTGTCTATGTTCTGCAAGAAAAAAGAAGATTAGCACTGGAAAGGAAGGAAATGCGATAACTTGAGTCACTGCGAGGAGACGCGCTCACCTCTCAGGTTGGGTGGCTGGAGAGAAGGGCCTTGGCTGTCGCTAACTGCTGCTTTAAGACCACGACCTCGACAGAGGAAAGAGCACGGGTCTTCTCAACCTTGACCAGGTTCCGCGTGAGGGTCATGCTGCAGCGAGAATACATGTGAGCCCACGCGAGAGCACGCATCATGACTCGTGATCCCTCATAAGAGAGAGTCTAAGTGGACTCGGTATCATAGACGGAGGTGTCCTCATGGCTTTAAAGCGCATAGGAGAGGCCATAGGCTTGACCGCTGGTGGTCTCCTGCTCCATCCAAGATGGGAGGAGGGTGGAGATGGAGACCCGGTTGGCCCGCCCGTCCCAATGGAGTAGAGGCTCGCCGACCGCATCCACATACTTATCGCCGAGAAAGAAGTTTCGGTGCCCTCTCGACACCGGCCCCGAGAAGGGCTCCTCCAACTCAATGGCGGTCTGGACCACTGAGTCCTCCGCAGTAGGAGCACTCGAGCTGGGGGTTTCATCCGCGACCACCTTCCCCTTAGCGGCTGCAGAAGGTTTCGCACGCTTGGTGGGGGAGCTGATGGCCGCGTCAGGATTCCGCTTCTGCCCACTAGATTTCATGGGAGGCGGATCCTTGCGGCAGGCAGTGGAAGCAGACTTGGCAAGGGCAAGGGTGATGCACATATATAGCACACTGCTATAGGCGGTAACAAGATTGCGGCACGAAACGACAGTGTACCGATCGTTCAAGTAATATACAATGTGGGAGTGAATCCCCAAGTATCGATCTCGAAGGAACACAGTAATGTGGAGTTTTCTTGTAAGGAAGGACTTGAGAGCGAAGTCCTATAGGTCGGATGGATGCGAAAGGGGGTGATTTGGATTGTGGAAAATAAAAGAAAACAACTACAACTACTTCAATGCAATGCTTCGCCGGGCGGGATGGAAAACTACACGGGCCACTATGCACCGATTCGCAAGGGCGGATGGACGAGTAGGCAAGCGGATGGAGTGGTAAGTGCGGAATCGAACTGTGCAGGCCTTGAGCGCACTGCTTCGTTAGGAGAATGGATTACACGGGCCGCTATGCCATGCTTCGCTAGGCGGATGGAAGTGTAGGCTTGCATATGGAGTGGATCACACCGGCGGAATGAGGGTCGCAAGCACCTTGTCAACAAGCACGCCACTAGCAATTGCTAGTGCGGCACACGAACATGACGGCGGGATGGAGGATGGAATGGGGCGCTCCTCACTTGCATAAACCACACATAACAATTTCACATAGACATGAAATATTAAATGACAAAACAAGGTTTAGCAAACATTGTTCGTACACCCAAATAATTAAGGAATAACACACTACAATGTAAAGGAGGCTGAGATTACAACCAAAGCACGGGTACTCATCGGAGGTTCACGACCGGAATCTAGGGTTGTCAATCCTTGTCCGAGCTCGGGCTCCAACTGCCGTCCGGGGTCCGAAAGAGCTGTCACCTTCTTCTATTATACCCGTCTTCTCCGCCAATCTTCTTTGGCCACGATCTCACCGGAGAACTTCATATATGCAGCAGAAAATCCCTCAAAATGGAGATTTGGAGGTGCACGAACAATGGAGGAGGCCTAGAGGACGCTCCAGCTTGATATTTGCAAGAGAATGGCGGCCGGAGCTCCTCCTGAAGGTGGCGGTGATGGAGCGGCGAAAATGGCGCGGAACTAGAGCTCTCGGCGCGAAAAAGAGGGTCGTCCGGTCTAGGGCGGATTCTTCAGCTTTTATAGAAACAGTCAGAAATTTGCTCACGCACGGTCGAACGCACGACCGTGAGTGAACCATGCGATATTAATTAAGAAGAAATGCCTTGAGGAAGAAGCATCAGCGACCGTGCATTTTACTCACGCACGGACGAAGCCGCCCATGCATAAAAACGCACAACCAATTCCAGATGGCCTCAAACCCAGGCATAACAGGCGATCGTGCGATTTCTTCTCGCACGAGCAATTGCCCGTGCGTAAAAATGCACGACCAAAGTTAGATCACCATTTTCTACCCCGAAGAAGTTGCACGACCGCAGCCTTCCGTGCGTCAAGGATAACGCACGACCGTGCGATACAAATAAACATGATTTCTGGGGTAAAATAGGGTGATCCAACCACATGCAAGAACATCAATAAAGTTGGGAATACTCCTCCGACAACAATCAAACACGGAGAAAGGGTCGGGGAGCACCATGTGCTTACCCCCAACAACAAGGAGCGCAAATGCACACCAAAACGGGCCTAAAAGTGCACTTAGCATGGAATGAAGTATAGAGAACAAATATGAGTGATTATGGATCTAATATGTAGTGCATTGATTAAACTACCGGCCCAGATGAGTCCAAATATGTGTATAAAAATGGGACTCATCTCACCCCCAGACTTACCTGTTTGCGCGTCCCGAGCAAACCAATTCAAGCTAAGGGGAAAAACAAAGCAGCTGGTTAGGAGATTGCAACACAGAGTAAAATGAGAAGTCACATACTCACTTGCGTAAAAATATAGCAACAAAGATTTCTAATTATACTACATAGTTTATAGATTTCAAAAAGGGTACAGAGTTATTATTCTACTCAAAATAGGAATTGCAGTGAATCGTCTAGTCATGCGTAAGGAGAAAATAGATGGACCGCTGAGATGAGCATTGCCTAAGGTTAGGATTCGGGATGACCTCCACTAAAATCCATTAGTGTCGGGACCATATGCTTGCCTGTTTACATTCTCTCCACGACACTAGATTGGTTCACTGCACGTGTCGGTAGGACTTTAGGTTTGAATGGGGCTTGGGTCATGGTGAGATACACAAAGGTAAACATAAAGGCTAAATGCACCAAACCCAACTGAGCTAATCATAAAAATAATCTAGCAAGCAACCACCAAGTGCACGAGTGCACCACACCCCCAGACTTAAACTTGACAATATGGGTGTGTGCCCCGCCTAATCCAAACACAAATCTCAAACAGATTTTCATATTAGCTCTTTTTTTCATTTTTTTTCTTTTTCAAACATTTCTTCTTTTGTCTTTTTCTCTTTCTCAATTTTTTCAAATCATTTTCAGCATATTTTCAATAAAAGCACAACTACCACCACAACAATTTTCATATCACACCCCCAAAATAAAGAAATATAAATCCGCACTTGCTTGGAATTTAGGTGCATGACTAGGATCGGCATTTTGGCTTTGGTGATAACTAGGTAGAGCTGAATCAAATGACATGGATAGGCTCAAGGAGGGTAGCAAGGGAAGATTATAGGAGCGAAAGATAGGCTCAACCGGGCCAAAATGGAGGCCTACGTCACTCTCATGAAAATGAACTATCCTGTGCCCATGCTTCAAGGATAGCTTGGGGCAAGTTCTTAGCCCCCGAGAAAGGCAATCCTTCCTCTGAACTCAAATAATATGAGTCTAACGATAATCTACACTCATCCCCACGCTAACATTTGATTCACAATGCATTCACCAATTTGAGTAGAATAATTAACACTTACACTTACAGAAATTAAATAAACTAAAAGTATAAAGAGAAATCTACTCTACACATATTTTTAAACAAATGGGAGCACTCGACTAGGAGCACTGCACGGGTCACAACTTACTCCGCTACACAATCCTAAACCAGCATCTCAATTTTCCAATTAAGCAGTTTAATTTAATTAAACTCGGAGCATGCTCGCGGGTAAGTGCGCTCTTAAGTGGGTGTAGTGGTGTGCAATCATCATGAACATTACAAAATAACTAAAATAAAGACTTCTAGCATGCTATGCGATAGTGCACGTGAGTGAGTACAACAAATATCTCTCCCCCAGACTTAAACTAAACAAACCAACATAAAATATCAACATGAAATTTAAATGAGGGCTGGGGGAAGAGAGTACCCAATGCTCAGCAAGTGAGCATACCAGAAGATGCATGTAAATCAAGACAAAGCTGCAGCATCCCCATCCAGAAAAAGAGCCTGCAAGGGTGAGCTCCACCAAAAACAAAAGAAAATATACAGAATAAAATGAAATACAACTAACTAAACTAAACTAGATGAAATAGAAATGCATGAAAAGTAAGATAACTATTGGGGTTATTATCTTCCCAGCACGACTTATTCAAATTTAAAACAGTTCTAGCTAATGGGAGTATGAAAAAGGAAATGTACAGGTAACTGTTCTAATATGCGTGTCAGTAGCGGGTACCGATACGGCGACAGAACAGTTACTCCTCTACCTAAATAATAATACCTGCTCATCACAGGTAGAGGATATAGGAAGTAAGAAGAGGAGGAAGGCTGGTCCTCACTCGTCTCACCACAAAATAAATCCTTGCCCAACAAGGTGTCATCTCCAGGGAGACAGCAGGAGGAGAAGGCAATGAGTGGAGCTTCCTCTATGGAGGGGGGATCAACCTTCTCACATAAGAGGATGCGCTCATCATTGACTTGAGCAGAATGCTCCAAGTCCTCCTGAAGTACCTATGAAGACTCAGCCTGCACAGGCTCAGATGATGAAGGGGGTTAGGAAATTAAAGTGAAGAAAAAACATAAGAATGAGAACCAAGGCGAAAATTCTTCACTAAATGATCTAAAATCGGGGGAGTGGTCCCAGTTTCACTCCCAATAGGTTGGGAGAGTAAAATAATGTTTGCATTGTCATCAATACTACAAGGTTAGGCGGGATCAACAGTGGCCATGCCCAAGAATTGTACTTCCTCCACCGGTGCTGAGGAAAGCTCCTCTTTACCTAGACTGTTGTCCTCCTCCATAGGAGCAGGCATAACACATAAATCACCATCCTCATCCTGCGACACATCCTCAACAATATCGCCAGAGACGAATGTAGTACACAATAGGGGGAGGAATAGTGCTTGGATAAAAGTCAAGCACCGATTCCTCACAAAGAATCGAGTCCATGCATGGTGATATATGGACAGGGGAGATGGGCTCAGCCATGTCAGAGCCTAGATCAGCCACAACTCTGATAAACGTGTCTGCATCATTCCCTTCAAAACTTGAAGGTGATACATCAATGTAATCAGAAGTGGAAGGTGTGCTGACAGAATCAGGAGTTGGGACGATCCGGATATCCGGCTCGTCATCCTCGTCCAATTAGCGAAGAAATCTAGCATAATCCTTCAAGGCATGATCCATGCTCCGACAAAACAAGCACTGTTTTGTATTTTTCTTCGGCTCAAATTGGACCAGAGATGAATGCAAAAAGGGCATGTGGGGAGTGGAAGAGTAGCCATAGGACTTACGCGCACCATATGGAGTACTAGATGAAGTCGATGCTCCATATACTGGGCCTTGAGTGCTAGGGCTACTGTCTCCCTTTGGACATCTATCACTAGCATGAGATATATCTCCGCACAAACGACAATGAATATTAAATGAAGCCCACATTGTGCGAAGGTAACTAGATTCAAAAGAAAAACACTATTGTGCAAAACACTACACCCAACAATAATTACTAAAGCAACCTAATATAAAACAGTAAAATAGAATACGAAGGAATAAAACAAAAGAATGCAATTTACAAATGGAAGAACTTCTATCTCTCAGTTCCCCCTCTCTAGAAAACTCACACGTCTGTGTTCCCCAGCAACGACACCAAAAACTTGATGCGCAAATCTAGCACACCGCTATAGGCGGTAGCAAGACTGCGGCACGAAACGGCAGTGTACCGATCTTTCAAGTAATATAAAATGTGGGAGTGAATCCCCAAGTATCGATCTCGAAGGAACACAGTAAGGTGGAGTTTTCTTTTAAGGAAGGTCTTGAGATCGAAGTCATATAGGTCGGATGGATGCGAAAGAGGGTGATTTGGATTGTGGAAAATAAAAGAAAACAACTACAACTACTCCTATGTAATGCGGCTATGCAATGCTTCGCCAGGCGGGATGGAAAACTACACGGGCCGCTATGCACCGATTCGCAAGGGCGGATGGATGAGTAGGAAAGCGGATGGAGTGGTTAGTGGAGAATCAAACTGTGCAGGCCTTGAGCGCACTGCTTCGTTAGGAGAATGGATTACACGGGCCGCTATGCCACGCTTCGCTAGGAGGATGGAAGAGTAGGTTTGCGGATGGAGTGGATCACACCGGCGGAATGAGGGTCGCAAGCACCTCGTCAACAAGCACGCCACTAGCAATTGCTAGTGCGGCACACAAACATGACGGCGGGATGGAGGATGTAAGGGGGCGCTCCTCACTTGCATAAACCACACATAACAATTTCACATAGACATGAAATATTAAATGACAAAACAAGGTTTAGCAAACATTGTTCGTACACCCAAATAATTAAGGAATAACACACTACAATGTAAACGAGGCTGAGATAACAACCAAAGCACGGAGACTCATCGGAGGTTCACGGACGGAATCTAGGGTTGTCAATCCTTGTCCGAGCTCGGGCTTCAACTGCCGTCCGGGGTCCGGAAGAGCTGTCACCTTCTTCTATTATACCCGTCTTCTCCGCCAATCTTCTTTGGCCACAATCTCACCGGAGAACTTCATATATGCAGCAGAAAATCCCTCAAAATGGAGCTTTGGAGGTGCACGAACAATGGAGGAGGCCTAGAGGACGCTCCGGCTTGAGATTTGCAAGAGAATGGCGGCCGGAGCTCCTCCTGAAGGTGGCGGTGATGGAGCGACGAAAATGGCGCGGAACTAGAGCTCTGGGCGCGAGAAAGAGGGTTGTCCGGTCTAGGGAGGATTCTGCAGCTTTTATAAAAACACTCAGAAAATTGGTCACGCACGGTCGAACGCACGACCGTGCGTGAACCATGCGATATTAATTAAGAAGAAATGCCTTGGGAAGAAGCATCAGCGGTCGTGCATTTTACTCACGCACGGACGAAGCCGCCCGTGCGTAAAAACGCACAACCAATTCCAGATGGCCTCAAAGCCAGGCATAACAGGCGATCATGCGATTTCTTCTCGCATGAGCAACTGCCCGTGCGCAAAAATGCACGACCAATGTCAGATCACCATTTTCTACCCCAAAGAAGTCGCACGACCGCAGCCGCCCGTGCATAAAGGATAACGCACAACTGTGCGATACAAATAAACATGATTTCTGGGGTAAAATACGGTGATCCAACCACCTGCAAGAACATCAATAAAGCTGGGAATACTCCAACAACAATAAAACACAGAGAAAGGGTCGGGGATCACCATGTGCTTACCCCCAACAACAAGGAGCGCAAATGCACACCAAAACGGGCCTAAAAGTGCACTTAGCATGGAATGAAGTATAGAGAACAAATATGAGTGATTATGGATCTAATATGTAGTGCATTGATTAAACTACAGGCCCAGATGTGTCCAAAAATGTGTATAAAAATGGGACTCATCAAAGTGCGTCATTGGGAGTGAGCCCCACGACCGCATTCGGCGGGTGGAGGGGAAGGCTCCGAACCCTTGTATCAAGAAAATCAAGTAAGAAGGCGGAAGCGAGTCAAAATGAGCAGGAGAGAGGGTTGAAATTATTCAGCTTACCATCTCCTGGCAGAATCGGAAGCAGCGAGCCAACGTGCTTCCGTAGATGCACGACATCCATTCCATGTTGCTGGATGAATGCATGGAGCTTGGCCTCATAACCTCCCAGCGTTGGAGGCTTGAAGGTCGACTCGTCCTCCTGCACCAGCGCAAGGAGAGTGTTGACGAAACTACCGGTCACGAAGACGCACCACCGAGTCTAGTCATGGACCTTGTTGGTTGTACCGGTGAACTTGAGCGGGCTTTGGCCAGAGAAGAAGGCCACCCCGCTCTTCGCTCAAAAATTGAAGAGCTTGCGGAAGACAGGGAGGGAGAATTTGATCACCTCCTCTCGCAAGTAGCAGGAGAATGCTACCAGCATGGCGATCGAGTTTAGGTTCAGCTGAGCGGGAACTATGCCTAAATAGCAGAATGCCTGGCGCAGTTCGGGCCAGAGGGGGAGACGGAGTCCCACCTCGAAATGGTCCAGGGGGATGGCGAGAGCGTCGGGCGAGATCTGGTTGATGCGATCACGGCCTCCAGGGAGGCGCGCATTGAATCCTGGCAGGATGTAGTCGGCAATAGTCGCGGTGAAATCATCTTCAGATAGGTCGCAGGTATCGAAGTGGTGGTTAAGGAACGACTGGGCACACCTACTCGTGCCATCAGATTCAAGAGCCATCTCACGAGAAGGAGGAAGGAAGTCTAGAGAGAGGTGCGAGTGCTGGCGCGAGAGCAAGGGAGGAAAGAGAAGATAGCATATTAAAGGCGGTAGGTGGGTTGACTATTTATAGAAAAAATAGGAAGTAAAGGGAATTATCAACGCGAGGGGTGCGGATAGCGGCCGTGCTATCCTGGCACCACGGAGTTCGAGCCAGCCCATCTACACTCTAGTCACCGACAAGTGGCGAAAGCAACACGCGAGACTCTTCAGGCGAATGCAAATTAAAAAGTGCAGCAAGAATGAAAGCATCCGCAAGGTAGCATTCGGAAAAATAATAAAAGACAGAATAAATAACTTTCAGACAGAAATGGTTCGCGATACGCAGCAGGCCTCGCCTTGGTTCAGTACATAAAAGAAAAGGAGAAATATCAAATGTGAGAGAGAATATAGGGAACGAAAGCCGATAGGCTTAGTACAGGACCCACTGCCATCGACCCGGGCCTCGCCTTTCTGTCCTTGGAGGCACCCGCAGGTAGTAGTATGCGCTTACTGCCGTCAGCTCTTGGTTAACCAAGCGCATTTGGTCTCTAGCCCGCGCAATGTGCCTCCTAGGAGAGGTCTCCTCGCACCCTCCCCCATGGCGCTCCATCTCCGCGATAAGGTGCCTGTAATCTTGTTCAAGGATGCTTATCCGATGCTCAAAGGCTGACCGATGTGTTGGATCGGTAGGCGCCCTTAGAGGGGGGGGGGGGTGAATAAGGGTTTTCAAAAACTTAAGTGATATTTTGAAAAACTTTGTAATAATGCAAGACAAAGACAATAAGAAGTCAAGTAAAACAATTGAAACAAAGTAGAGACATGCTTTATTAATATCAAATAAGGTTTTACAAAGTTGACTTCTATAACGCTAGAAATCGGTGGCGATGAATAGTAAACTCTTTTTGTTTTCTATCCCGACTCGCATCCCTACGAACCGGTGGCCCTAGCCAATCCTCCCCGGATTTGGCCTCAAGCCGCTCTAGCCAACCCTTCCTCGAATATGGCCTCGAGCACCCCCTAGACCTAGCCTAGGTCTAGTCGCCAACACGAGGTGAGTTTCCGCCCTAAGTCCTACCCAGACCTAGTCGCCAACACTAGGCAATTTCACTAACCGTTTACAAGAAAAAATATGAAATGAAAATAAAAACTCCCTCTTGATGAACTTGTGAAGTTGGAGTCGAAGATCCACTGTAGAATAAGCGTTGTATAAACGGACTTCGTTTGGATCTGGCGTGATGAGATTCTCCTTCAGAAGTTTGCAGAACTTTGGTAGGACATCAACTTTCGGCCAAGGTAGCCTCTGGAATTCTAGCACTCTTTATCTCTCTCTCTCTGATCTCTGTAATGTCTGTTTGAAACGAGAGGAGAGGGGTCCTTTTTATAGCCTCAGCGCTAGCGCCTGTGCTAGTGGTACCGCCGGCGCTATCCCATATTAGGACACATTCTGCGTGACAGAATCTTCAATCGGAGGAAACAATTCTCTCTTGCCTACGGTGCTCCTCGCTATTGCCTGCGCTATCGGATATCGCCTGGCGCTATCTCCTTCTATAAGTACTCCCGACATCTGTGCTTAAGCAAATATTTCGTCGATCAAAATTTCGTTGAACGCAGCTATGAGTTCGTCGAGCGAAATTTTGTTGAACGCATTTCTGAGCATTTTGTCGAGCGCCGCTAACACTTCGTCGAACGACACCTAGCGCCTTCGCTAGTACTACCGCCCGCGCTAGTGGGAGATTTGGATTTGATGGCTCAACTTTGGGGGCAACCTTATTATGTAATCCTTGATTCATGTGGACTTTGTTATCCTGCACAGTTAAACACACAAGATCAAATACATAGGATTTGTTATTCTCAAACCTAGGAGATGCGGAAGACCATGTTCCAATAGTTGTTTCATGTTGAAATTTCAGATTTTTAATTGCTGATCTTGATTAAGTGTCCCAATAGTAGTTTCATGTTGAAATTTCAGATTTTTAGGAGATGTTTTCTATGGTTAAAAATTGCAAAACTTGTGTTTTGTGAATGTGTTTTAACTCGAAAGATCTTGGACACCTAACTCAAGTCGTAATAATCGAAATCTTGCATCGGGAAGAGGTTTAGTAAATATGTCAGCGAGTTGAGAGTCTGTGCCAATGAAACTTACTTTTACATGCTCTTTCTTAATGTGATCCCTAATGAAATGATGACGTACATCGATGTGTTTGGATCTAGAATGGTGTACGGGATTATATGTGAGGTCTATTGCACTTTTATTGTCACATTTAAGATCAATGTTTTTAAGATGAAATCCAAAGTCCTCTAGTGTTTGACTCATCCATAATGCTTGTGCACAACAACTACCAAGTGCGATATATTCGGCCTCCGTGGTGGAGAGTGCAGCCGAAGATTGTTTCCTACTAGACCAAGCTACTAAAGAGGGTCCTAGAAAGTGACAAGTACCGCTAGTGCTTTTTTGATCTAGTGAACACCCGACGTAGTCCGAATCGGAATAGCCATGGAGTGTGAATGAATCATTGTGTGGGTACCATAATCCTAATTTAGATGACCCTAATAGATAACGAAAAATACGTTTTACGGCTTTTAAATGAGATTCTTTTGGATTGGCTTGAAAGCGAGCACATAAACATACGACAAACATTATATCTGGTCTAGATGCACTTAAGTAAAGAAGAGATCCTATCATTCCTCTATATAACGTTTGATCAATTGAAATTCCGGATTCATCTTTTCCTAGTTTTAAAGAAGCGCTCATAGGAGTAGAAGCTTGTTTAAGATTTTCAAATCCAAATCGTTTAAGCATGTCGTGAACATATTTTGTTTGGCAAATAAAGATACCATCAGTTCGTTGTGAGATTTGAAAACCAAGAAAATATGATAGTTCTCCTACAAGACTCATTTCAAATTAATTTTTCATTACTAAGACTACTTCATTACACAACTCTTCATTAGTGGCTCCAAAAATGATATCATCAACATATATTTGTAAAATAATTAGATCGTTATTATTATGCTTAATGAAGAGTGTGTTGTCGGCACTTCCCATAACATACCCGTGTTTTAACAAAAACGATGTAAGTCGATCATACCATGCACGGGGCGCTTGTTTTAAACCATAAAGCGCTTTTTCTAATTTATAAACATGATTAGGGAATTTTTCATTTATGAAACCGGGGGGTTGTTCTACATAAACTTCTTTTTTTATAAACCCGTTTAAAAAGGCACTTTTAACATCCATTTGAAATAATTTTATTCTTTTAAAACTCGCAAATGTCAAAAATATTCGTATAGATTCTAAGCGAGCAACGGGTGCAAAAGTTTCTTCAAAATCTACCCCCTCGATTTGAGAATAACCTTGAGCAACTAAGCGTGCTTTATTTCTTATAATCCTAGATTCACCATCTAATTTATTTTTAAAGATCCATTTTACACCGATAATTGGATGATTAGATGGTCTATCTACTAGATTCCAAACTTTATTTCTTTCAAATTGTCCTAACTCTTCATTCATATCCAAAAACCAAAATTCGTCATTTAAAGCGGTGGAAACGTTTTTAGGTTCAATTTCGAAAACAAAGCAAATATTTGAAAACATTTCATGAAGAGATGATCGAGTTCTTACCCCAGTAGAAGGTTCCCCAATGACTAGCTCTTTTGGATGATTTTTTGAGAAGTTCAACACGCTTGGAGGTACATATTCAACTTCATTGGACTTCTCTTCCTCTTCTTTGGACGGTTCCTCTTCGTCGTGCTCCAAAGATGGCAAAGGTTCATCATTTGTACCTGTAGAAAGCTTCTCTGCACATGGAATAAACTCATCAAATTTAACATTAATAGACTCTTCAACCTTACTCGATCTTTTATTAAATATTCTATAGGCTTTACTGGTTGAAGAATATCCAAGAAATATTCCTTCATCACATTTCTCATCAAATTTTCCTAAAGGATCTTTTGTATTAATAATAAAACATTTACATCCAAATACTTTAAAATATGATACGTTAGGTTTCTTTTGAAAATATAGTTCATACGGTGTGAGATTTAGTGATGGGCGAAGCAGAGCTCTATTCATTACATAACATGATGTGCTTACGGCTTCGGCCCAAAAAGAATTAGGTAATTTATATTCAGATAACATGGTGCGTGCTAGTTCTTGGATTGTCCTATTTTTACATTTTACAACACCATTTTGTTGAGGTGTGCGTGGAGCGGAGAACTCATGTTTAATACCTAACATTTCACAAAAAGATTTAAAATTTTCATTTTCAAATTCACCTCCATGATCTGAGTGAATGCATTTTATTTTTAAATCTAGTTCATTATGAATACGAGTACATAATTTTGAGAATTCGCAAAACGCATCAGATTTGGAAGAGAGAAATAAAGTCCAGCAATATCTAGAGAAATCATCTATTAGAACGAAAGTGTATATTTTACCACCAAGACTTGCGGTGTTAACGGGACCAAAGAGATCCATATGAACTAATTGTAGTGGTTTTGAAGTAGAAATTTCATTTTTGCTTTTAAAAGATGATTTTGTAAATTTTCCTTTTTGGCATGGAGAACATAGTGAAGATAAATTTCCATTCAACTTAGGCAATCCTCTAATCAATTCCCTTTTTGCTAGTTTTAAAATGAGCTTTGTACTAGCATGACCTAAACGTCTATGCCATAGTTCTAATTCATCATTTTTGGTTATAAAACATTTTATAGATGATTTTGAAAGATCATGAAAAGAAACTATGTAAATATTATGAATTCTAGGTGCAGTTAGTAACAAATCTTTTGATTTAGGATTAACTATTTTGCAAAGATTAGTGGATGATTCAAATAATACATCTAATCCTTTATCACATAGTTGACTTATAGATATTACGTTATGTTTCAAACCTTTAACATAAAGAACATTTGAGATAAGAAAAGATTCGTTAACCACTGTACCAACTCCCATGATCCTTCCTTTACCGTTATCACCAAACGTCCCGATCCCTCCTTTCTTCTTTTCTAGGCTAAGGAATTTTGCTTTGTTGCCCGTCATGTGCTTGGAGCAGCCTGAGTCCAAGTACCACACATCCTCCGTTTCCTTAGCCTTCCTGCAAATCTAGAGAGAAGATGAGAGTAAAGATCCAGATACCCAAGAGGTTCCACCCATAGAGTAAGTGCATTTCTTAGGTACCCAGATTTATTTTTACGATCGTTGTTTTATATTCCTGCAAGAGCTAGACGTGTGTCCAAACTTAAGACAATTAGCACACGAAATAAAGGGGTTGAGACCCTTTTCTGAGTTTCTACGTTGCTCTTGCTGGATGATGTTTGAACATTAGAGAACTCAGAAGATTTTTTAACAGTTGAGCTACCGCCGGCGTTAGTGGCTAGCGCTGGGCGGTAGGGTTCACTTTTATATCCGACCCCAAACTTTCCAGAACCATAACATTGGTTTCCCAAAATCATATCCATGGATTTTTTACCAATCCCGAATTTTTTTATGGCTATATTGAGGTCATGATTTTGTTTTTTAAGAAAAGTATTTTCTTGTACAATCATAACACATTTATTTACAAATCCATTTTTGTTGTTTTCAATTTGTAAAAGAGAGGTTTTTAGTTTTCTCTCTAAGTCCCCCTTTTCTTTTGCAATAGTTTTGTTTTGTGAGAGAGCCTTAGAAAGAGAAACTTCAAGTTCTTTTGTCTTAAATAAAGAGTCCTCACACTCTTGACATAAAACCTTTCTCTTTTCAAGGGAAATCAATTTTTTTGTGAGCTTATGATTTTCTTTGATAATAGATTCATATTCATGATTTAATATAATATTATCTTTTATACTTTGGTCATAGGATTTACAAGTTAAAATAAATTCATCATAGAGTTCTTCGAAAGTAGGAGGAATTACCTCAGTGTCGCTAAGAACACTGGTGTCATCATCGTTGCTTTTTGCCATTAAGCATAAGTTTGCTTCCTCCTCGCTACTTGACTCAGATTCGTTTGACTCTTCAGAGGAAAAATCATCCCAAGTTGCAGCTTTCAGTACTTTCTTCTTCTCTTTTGCTTTGTGTTGTTCTTTTTGCTCCTTTTGATACTTTGGGCACTAGCTCCGAATGTCCAGGTCTTTCTGCAGTGGTAGCACTCTGGTGGTGGTCTTTCTTCTTCGTCTTCGCTTCCTTTTTCTTTCCTTGATGTAGAGGAAGATCCCTTTCGTCGAGTATTCTTTTGGAAGTATTTGCGGAATGTGTTCCTTCTTTCCGGATTCCTGATGAACTTCCTGAAGTTCTTCACCAGGAGACCTTCTTCATCTTCATCATCATCTTCGATGCCCTCCTTCTTTGACTTTAGTGCTAGCGCCTTTTTCTTTGGCTCTTTGTTGTATTCATCGTGTTGAATCTGGAGTTCTACCTCATGGGCTTTGAGATTCCCAATAAGGTTCTCGATCTGGAGCGTTCTTAAGTTGTGCGACTCCGAGATGGCTGTCACCTTTGGATTGAACCTTGGAGGTAAGGGACGAAGAATTTTCCTCACCAAGTCCCCGTCTGAGTAGGTCTTTCCAAGTGCCTTTGAAGCGTTGACGATCTTGGTGAAGCGGGTGTACATCGAGTTAATGTCCTCTTCGGTATCCATCCTGAATTTTTCATATTCAGATTCCAGTTGGAATAGCTTTGCATCTTTCACCTGCGATGTACCTTCATGAGTTACTTATAATTGATTCCAAATATCATAAGCAGTTGTGCATGCAGAAATTCTATTAAACTTAGTCCTATTTAAAGCGCAATATAAAGCGTTCATTGCTTTAGCATTATTTTTACACCTTAGTTTATCATTATCATCCTATTTATCTTTAGGTTTTGGTAATGTCGCCTCTCCCACTACAGTTGTAGGAGGAGAGTACCGAACTTCTACCATGTTCCATACTTCTACATCCATGGTCATAAAAAAACACATCATTCAATTTTTCCAGTAATTAAAATCTGGCCCAGTAAAGAGAGGTGGTCGACTAACCCCTTGACCCTCCGGAAAAGCGAGATCATGAGATGCCATTATTCCCGGTTGTTAAGCTGATTGGAATAACTTCACTCTGATACCACTTGTTGGATCGGTAGGCGCCCTTAGAGGGGGGGGGGGGTGAATAAGGGTTTTCAAAAACTTAAGTGATATTTTGAAAAGCTTTGTAATAATGCAAGACAAAGACAATAAGAAGTCAAGTAAAACGATTGAAACAAAGTAGAGACATGCTTTATTAATATCAAATAAGGTTTTACAAAAGTTGGCTTCTATAACGCTAGAAATCGGTGGTGATGAATAGTAAACTCTTTTTGTTTTCTATCCTGACTCACATCCCCACGAACCGGTGGCCCTAGCCTATCCTCCCAGGATTCGGCCTCAAGCCGCTCTAGCCAACCCTTCCCCGGATATGGCCTCGAGCACCCCTAGACCTAGCCTAGATCTAGTCGCCAACACGAGGCGAGTTTCCGCCCTAAGTCCAACCCAGACCTAGTCGCCAACCCGAGGCGATGTCACTAACCGTTTACAAGAAAAAAATATGAAATGAAAATAAAAACTCCCTCTTGATGAACTTGTGAAGTTGGAGTCGAAGATCCGCTGTAGAATAAGCGTTGTATAAACGGACTTCGTTTGGATCTGGCGTGATGAGATTCTCCTTCAGAAGTTTGCAGAACTTTGGTAGGACATCAACTTTCGGCCAAGGTAGCCTCTGGAATTCTAGCACTCTTTATCTCTCTCTCTCTGATCTCTGTAATGTCTGTTTGAAACGAGAGGAGAGGGGTCCTTTTTATAGCCTCAGCGCTAGCGCCTGTGCTAGTGGTACCGCCGGCGCTATCCCATATTAGGACACATTCTGCGCGGCAGAATCTTCAATCCGAGGAAACAATTCTCTCTTGCCTACTGTGCTCCTCGCTATCGCCTGCGCGATCGGATATCGCCTGGCGCTATCTCCTTCTATAAGTACTCCCGGCATCTGTGCTTAAGCAAATATTTCGTCGATCGGAATTTCGTCGAACGTAGCTAAGAGTTCGTCGAGCAAAATTTCTTCGAACGCATTTCTGAGCATTTCGTCGAGCGCCGCTAATAGTTCGTCGAATGACAGCCAGCGACTGCGTTAGTACTACCGCCCGCGCTAGTGGGAGATTTGGATTTGATGGCTCAACTTTGGGGGCAACCTTATTATGTAATCCTTGAGTCATGTGGACTTTGTTATCCTGCACACTTAAACACACAAGATCAAATACATAGGATTTGTTATTCTCAAACCTAGGAGATGCGGAAGACCATGTTCCAACACGATGCTCCTCTGTCTGGTTGGCTTGGTCTCGCTGCCTCCAGATCAGCTTACCGAGAACCTCTGTCATACTCTCCTTCATGGTCCTAGTATCTTCGTGGTCGCCGAGAATATTTGAGAGGTCGCCGGGAGAGGGAGGTGGCGAGATCATCCCATCCTCATCCTATGGATCCACCAGCGAGACCCGATGGTAGCCTGCGGGAGTGAAGGTTAACCTTTTCCAGTCATATAAATAATGAGTTTGAGGTCAGAAGGGTAACTAACTAGGTACATATTATTCGACGGGGGAGCGGCGAGAGGTGTCAAACTGCCCTGCGAATGGTTGGCTGGGGGGTAGGGGTGGAGCGATGCAATGCCCCGGCCCACTGGGCTTCACCTGGGTGTGCCACCGAGCACAGTACGTTACCGGGCTGTAGCCCAAGCACCCTTAAGCCTCTCCGCGCCACTATTTCTCAGCAACGCCGTATTGTTGAGGCCGGGTCTTGAACCCGCAACCTCCTTGATAAGGAGATTGCTGAGTGGGTCCCCAGGTTCTTAAGGGACAAGTGGCAGGATGTGGGTCTGAGAGTTTTCGGGCGAGTGTGCCCCACTCGCGGGACATCCGCATGGTAACAACCTGGAAGTATCATCAGCAGGGCGAGTGAGGGAGAACCCCACTCGCTGAGCAAGCCAGGTACCTGGCGAGCACCTCATGAACCACTTGCCCGGTGGAATCCGGTAGGCGAGAAGCCTGGCGAGTGGTGCCTTCATGGACCACTCGCTCCGAAGGCTTTAATGGGGAAATTACCTAGATACCCTTCGTGAGCTGTAAATAGCCCTTCATAACAGCGGAGTTAGGCTATTAAGAGACCAATTTGGGGTGCGATTAGTAAAACCAAAAGGCGGATTCATGGTATTTGCAAACCGGACTAGAGAATCTATAAATAGTCCCTTAAGGGCACCTTGGAGGAGATCCGATCTTTTAGGCTCTCTCCTTCTAGGCAAGTTTTGGTTGGCTGCTAGTGCCCTCCAAGGTGCCCGACTGAGCATTGGTTTGGGAGGGGAAGCTCTCTAAGATCTTTCGGGTGTGTGGCGGGACCTCCTCGCTGTAGCCTTGGGTCTATTCATAATTCTTCGTCCACATTCTGGAGTGTAAGTGAGGGATAAGTAGGTGTGGGCTACACCCCCCTGTGGGTCCGAACTCAAGAGACCGGTTACCGGTTTCAACACCTACAGTTTAAACTAGGGTTCTAGGGCACATCCACCCCAAACCACTTAAAAACCACTTGTGGGGGTATTTTATGTGATCTCAAATCAGTGTTCAAAGATTCACAACATTTGGATGAGGGTTTATATCCCATATCCATCAAGTGCACTTTTGATCTAATATACCACTAGTTTGACCAATTTTGGGTTACTCAACTACTCAACCAAATCAATCTTAAATGGGATGAAATTTTTACCAGAGTCGTGTCATGACCCTAAGGACCACCACCAAAATTGGGCAGGGTTTGGATGACATTAGACCCTATAATTAATTCATACATATATTATTAAATTTCTACAAAAACTATAGAAAAAGGTTCTCCAAAAATTCCCATTTTTGGATATGTTTATGGTAAGGGTAAATCTAGCCTATACACCAAATTTCAAAGCATTTGGATGTCTGGATTAATGGGGGCACTCAAATTAATCTCTAGTCAACTCAATATACATGTTGCACCATTTTGAGCGCTGCAATCAAACCAGCAGGCCAAATCTGGTCAAATCAATTTTAAAATAAACTAGAAACAGATATCTACAACTTTTGTATCTGACCATTTTTTCTAAAACGGCCTCTAAGGAGGTTCAATATTTCAGTTTCAAAAACGAGTATTTCCAGGAATAATTATGACGTAAATAATCACAAAATTGTATAAAATATAATGGAGGGCATCAGTTCGTCTTCTCCAATCAGCCAAAAACCACGATTGGCCCATCCGGTAGCAACTTGGGAGGTGATTTCCCGGCCACCTAGATGCTCTCCCGGTTGGCCAATGCCTCCACCACCTCCGTTGAGGTGGCGGTCGGTGATGTACGGTGGTTGGCCGGCTGGAGGCGGCCGGAATCGGGGATTTGAACAAGAAAAGAAAAGCATGTACACAAGCTTTTGGCCATGCCGATCCAAGACCAATTGACCCCAAATCTAGCGGCCAAAATGATAAGATCTACCCACTCAGAAATATATGAGAGGAGAAGACTTGAATGGCGGCTTGTAGCCGTGTCAATTGCCGGTCTGCCATGGTTGGTCGAGAACTCTTGGGTGCCATGCCGATAGGTGCTTGGGATGATAGAATTCTTCTGGAAAGTGTGGGAAACTCCTTCCCTTCACCCCTTGAGCCCTTTTATAGAACCAATCATGATAGGGGAAGAGATGAAGCTTGGGTTTCCTCCATTAACACCATTCATGGTGAAAAATTCGGCCATCCCCAAAGGACACCAAATTCATCCTCCTTAAGAGTTGGAAAACCTCTTAATCTTCTCCTAATTGATAGGGGGAATGAATCCCCATCAATTGGGATGACTTTTGGCCTCCCTTGGCCATGAATTTCACCACCAAAATGAGTCCCATCTGCATCCCATCGGTTGCGCTACAGCGGGCGCTAGTACTAGCGCCACTGTTAGCATCTCGATGGTGTAACGCTCGCCGGTTCGACAACAACCGCCAGCGCTAGTACCAACAGTTCGTCTAAACCACCGGTGCTTCTCAGCGGTTCATCTAAACCACCACTACTGCCAGCGCTAGCCTCTAGTTCCAGCACTAGCTCAGAATTAAAAACGCCTTTCTTTTTATGATTGGACAATTGGGGTGTTACAAAGGGAGCCCTTAATGGATTAGGCATGTTATGGTGGGGTCATGGGTCATGGTGATGCCCTAAAGCCAACCCTAGGCTCGATAACTGGAAATTACAATCAGCAGACTACTGTGGCCTTCATCTATTTGCCTAAGTTCTTATGATCTCTTCACGTATCCCAGGGTTTTGTTATGAACTAGTCATGATGAAGCCAACCTAGGGGTCCAGTTGTTTGGGGGATATTACAAATCCCAATAAACAGAAAAATAATTTTGTCCCTGAAATTCAAGTTAGGCTTGCGGGATTTTCACCGAGATTAACTGAACGTAACATCCCTAAGAATTGAAGTTATACCTGATGCGAAGAGTACCAGATGCCTCTGCTGCATCAGTTCCATTGGTTCCCAAATAAACTCCTCCTGTCCATGATTTACCACATGACTTTTACCTACGGAACCTTCTTGCGTTGCAAGACTCGCACTACCGTATCGTCTATCCTGACTGGCTCCACGTGAACTGATCAGTCAGAAGTTACCAGGCCATCTACAATAGAGACCTGCTGCTCCGACTGCAGTTGAGCATTCCTAAGAGGGGGGATGTGGAAGACATCATGCAAAACTGCTAACTCCGGTGGTAGCTCCAGTCTATAAGCCAACGGGCCGATCCACTCTAGGATCCTATAGAGCCCCATTTATCTCGCACTGAGCTTCTTCCACCTGCGTACCCGCGAGACTCCATGCATCGGACGTATCTTCCAAAACACCCGGTCACCAACCTAGAACTCTACCTGACGATGTCACGCATCGTAATACCTGGCCTGGCTACTCTGGGCCTCCAACATCCTAACTCAAATCAGTCGTACCTGGGCATCTATGTCCTCCACAAATTTTGAGCCGAGTGCCTTTAAATCCTCATCCTGGATCCACGATAGTTGAGTCCTGCCCCTCCATCCCTATGAGGGTGGACATCTGTGCTGAACGTCAACTAGTTGCCCATATAAGCCCTGACTGTTCTTCACTTCTTGGACGTAAACCATCCATCCCGATCCGACACGATCATCCTAGGCATACCACGATAACGGACAAACTACTCAACAAATCCCATCAAACACCAACGGGAGCGTCCTTCCAGCCCTGGGTGACCCTAACTACCTTGGTCAATCTACCGTCACTGTTCCAAATAAACTTGTGCCTGGAGTAGGGATGTGGTAACCTGTGTATGAAATCAATAATTATATCCTCGAGCTTCCACTCTAACACGGGCAATGACTGTTGTAGTTCCCCAAAGACTCTTGCACTTGGCCTTCACTAGTCGACAGACCTCACCGCGCATCACAAAACCTATGACATCTTTCTTTATTCCGGGAAAATATATGCTCCGCAATACACCATTTTTCCGGTGACTAAAGCCCTTGTTTGTATGGGTAGACAACGCATCTATAAAGTTTTCTCTACATGTTCAGATTCTTACTCCTCCACATACGTCTGAGTAATTAATCAACTCAACTCTACAACTTATCCAGTTCTTACCATTGATGGAACTGATCAAATCGTCAAGCGTCTCAATTATCCTCAAAATTTAAGGGGGTGAACTCGTGAACCTTTATGAGTATATGTTAATCAATCATTATTATTGTAGTTAAAATTTTCTACCATTACAAGGCGTTATTTTTTTTAACAAATCATAAGTTAATCACTTTCGAAAGCCCCAAATCATAAGAACTTTCAAATATAACTATAGCTTGCAAACCCTAATTTCAGATACCAACTTCTAGAAGGGCATCTGCATCCCTAGGTGACTAAACCTGGCAACTTTACATTTCTAATGCTTCAACCAAGGTCAAGTCATTGTTCGATCAACGATGTCTATCCATTGTCCTGGTAATACTACAGTTCACTACTCATAACGTGCTTTTACAGAATCCCATCTTCGCCCAAGTAACATTGGATAAGATCGCCTTCAAAATCACTATGTTCACGACGCAACACTTTTTACCTTAGGTCTAAGGGAAGCCCAATAAACAAAAGGTAATCCCCAATAATCAAAAGATAAGCTACTATTTATTTTGGGCTAAGTATCCTCGATATCACTATGTTATATTCGTCCCATGTATGCAAGCAATCCTTTGGGCACACAAATCCTACTGGTATTTGATCTTGTTTCACATTGTGTTTTTAGCATGCAGGTTTGAACAGATATGACACCAGGTTGCTGCAATATTGGTCTGGTACTATCCACAAGCAGAGAGATTGAAAGTTGTTTAACGCCAAGCGTTAGGTCTTAACGCTGGGCGTTAGCGATCAACGGGATGGTCTGCTGATCGACGTGATGGGTTGTCGATCGACGGGATGGCATGCCGACTGAATAAAAAAGGAAAGAAGCTTAACGCCAGGCGTTAGGACTTAACGCTGGCATTAACGATTGACGATTATGGCAAGGAGGAATGCAGCCGTGATTGAAGGAGCAATTTAGGAATGATTTGACTCAACACCCGGCGTTAGAGTCAACGCCAGCGTTAAGGTTGCCTAAAATGAAAGTTTCCAAAGATGCAGAATCTCCTTCCTGTTTTGAATATCCGAGCCATCAAGTTATTTCTATACTGAGTCAACGCCCGACGTTAACTCTTAAAGCCGGCGTTAGATTCCAGTCCTATAAAAAGGTAGATTTCATCTTCTCCAACTGCTGATTGCCAAGAGCCCTATTCCAGCACTTCAGAAACTCTGAGAGAGCAGTATTTCCAGACCAACACATCTCCCACTCAATTTCAAAAAGGAGGAATTGAAGGAGGCTTGGATCAACACGCTAACTCAACGCGAAGAACGCACGCTTGGACTTCAATAATCTTCAGCAATTCTTCGGCGTCTACTTCCGATTACCTCATAGGGAGTTTTATATTTGTCTTTTGTATCTGTATTTTTTATTTTATCGTTGTAATCGGTTTATGAATTTGCCTCGTGTTGGCAACTAGGTCTGGGTAGGACTTAGGGAGGAATTCACCTCGTGTTGGCGACTAGGTCTAGGGAGTAGATCTAGGGGGTGCTCGAGGCCTTTCTGGGGATAGGAAGTCTAGAGCGGCTTGAGGCTGTATCTGGGGAGAGATCGGCTAAAGCCAACCAGTTTATGGAGATACGAGTCAGTATAGAAAACAACAGGAGATTTTACTTTATCGCCTACGATTTCTAGCGTCATAAGAAATCAAGTTTTGTAATCTTATATCTCAAGTTAATAAAATCATGTCTCTCATTTATATTACTTGATTTCTTCTTTAAATTAATCTCTTATCTTATCAAAAAATTCAAAATATAACATAAGTTTTTAAAACCCTTATTCACCCCCCCTCTAAGGGCGCCTCAAGATCCAACAAGTGGTATCAGAGCCATGTTATTCCAAATCGGCTGAACAACTGGGAATAATGGCGTCTCTTGATCATGATCTCGCTTCTACTAGTGGGGAAAATTTTAATATAAATGAAAAAGTATTATCACCACCTTTATTTATGGGCAAAAATTATAAAGGGTGAAAAATATTAATGAAAAATTTTCTTAAAGCTTTAGATGTAGACGTTTGGAATATTACTATTGAAAATCCACCTAGCGTACTAACTAGAAATGATATTGTTTTAAATGCAAAATCTATAAATAGTTTATTTTGTGCGTTAGATCAAAATATTTTCAAACTTATTTATAATTTGCCTACCGCTTATGAGATTTAGAATTTTCTTGAAAGAACTTATGATTCTCCTTTTGTAGGTATGGAACAAACACAAGAATTGGAGAACATACAAGCTTGCACAAATATTAAAGAAAGCTACTCAAATGATGGATCTATAGAATGCCCATCAAGCGAAAAGGATGATGGAAACTCGTGTTTGGAAGAGGAAGATGAAGAAGACAAAGGAACAATATATTGAAATCTTCCCTCATCCAAAAGCAAAGTAAGTAAATCAAATTCTCTCATTGTTTGCAATTCTATTTTTACATTACAATTGCTACAAATTACAAAGCGCAAAATTAAGAAATTGAAAAATGCTAATTGCAAATTACGCTTAGAAAATAAAGCTTTGAAAGCAAAAATTAATAAAGAATCAAATTTTGAGTTATCTAGGTCTACCCATGGCTCCTTAGTTGAAAACATTACACCTTGCGTAGAATATAATGAATTAAAAGAAAAACCCAAGAAACTTGAAAAAGAGTTTATTTTTGTACAAGAACAAAATGAAAGATTATGTTTAGAAAATTCATCTTTGAAAAATGATTGTGCTAAGTGTAAAGACTATAAAATTGAAATTAAAGAGATGGATGAAATATTTGAGGAATATAGAAATAATTATCAAAATCATATTGTTTCAATTGTTTCCACTCTTAAAAATAGCATAATTGCATATAATAAAGCTAGACATAATCTTAAGATCAAGAATGATGAATTAAAAACAAAAATTAACTTGCTTATGAATATTATGAATAAAAATTCACAACACATAAATTCACAATATCAAGTAATATCTAAAAACAAGTTGAATATGAATATCTTGACTAAACTTAAAAATGAGAGTAAGGAACACAAAGTATTTATAAATCAAAATCCCAATCACTATTATTTACAAAATCATTCTTCTCCCAATTTAAAAATAGAAGTGCACAAATTTCCAATGAAAAGTATTTGCAATCATCATTACAATTATACTCTTCAAAATAAAAACAATCATAATGGAAATTTGATGTATAAAAATAATATTAAACCAAGGTTTGAATGGAGACCCAAAGTTAAAGATGAAACACAAACTCCACTCAAAAGGGCTCATTCATTTGCATCTCCCCAAAAGCAAACACGATGTATTTGGGTACCCAAAGGAACCATCCAACTTGGTCCCCTTTGGATACCTAAATCTCATATTCATTAGGTATCATACAAATGCATGAAGTAGAAATAATTAAATATGAAATATCATCAACTCTACTTCATGATATGCTTAAATTTTTTTTTCTTTTTTAACCATCATGCTATGGTCATTTTGTATAACATGTGATATGACTTTCACACATTAAGCCACAAATTCATTAATGAATTATATTGAATGAAATTGAATAAAAGTCATATCATCTCTCAAGTGACCTATCTATCCTTTTTACTTTTAACCCTCTAAATCCATTACCTTTAAAAGTCTTTTATCATCATTATAAATTAAATGCTAAATGCTTATATGATATTATCAAGACTAATAAAATAATTGTCAAAAAAGGATTTACAAGAAATTATGGGGTCCTAGGCTAAACTTACAAAATGCGCAAGTTTTGCTTATGTATTTAATATATTTGTGTCATTGTGATAGCCCCTAATATGTTCAGTCATAATCATGAAAAATCGGAATTGAAAAATTGCAAAAACCGTATGTCTTTAAACAAAAACCAAAATTAAATTTACAAAAATATGCGAGATTTTGATGCAAACTTCAAACAATCATAACTTTTGATCCGCTTGTCCGATTTTCACCCATAATAACTTTTCGGAATGAGGACGAGAAGATCTATGCAATGGCAAAGGAGCTTTGCTCGTTTGAGTTCATTTGGACCCTCAGAATTGCCAAAATTCAACTCTGTTTAGAAGTTATATCAGTTTTTCTTTTTCGGCAATTTTTCTGTGTCTTCGGATTTTATGTCACAGGCCCCTGTGTCCCCTTCCAACAAATCATATGCTTGTAATATTTACATAACCTTGCACATTATTACCATAAATTATTCATTCTAGCATCATCACTTACTATAAGAAGAAATCAATGTCTATGCTAGATATACTATGTTATGCTAAAGAAAAATAGAATAATGAAAATTAAAATTTAAGAAAATTATATATATATGTTTTTGTTTAATATTCAAATACCAAAGAGAAAATTTATAAAACCTTTCAAAATAACCAAAAAAAATTGTTTCATATTGTATTCATTATTCACCTTACAATCTTTCTCTTTAATATTTTGAAAATGTTGAAAATGAATTGTTTTATATATTTCACTTTCAATAATTAATTATGAGTATTAAAATTTCTATGTGATAAAATTAATGATCACAATTATATTATGTAATATCAAAAGAACTTTTAATTCAAACATTACACATAACTACAAAAGATCCATTTGATTCTAACATATGATTGGTGATCATGATAATTATATGAATAAATTATGTATTGTGGTTGCATGTATCTTACTATATCTAAACCTTAGAATCACCTTAATATCAATAACGTCAAATCAAATCATCACTTAATTCTAGGTCTGCAAAGTGAATTTCTATCACTTTAAAAGACATGCATTATTCTTATGGCATAATATGAACTCATCATACTAACATTATCAACTAATAAATATTATCATTCATGCTAGTTATCAAATAATGCCATAATGAATCCATCTTAAAGTAGAAAAATTGAAAGATAAAATAACTATGTGACTTTAAATTGTTTCCATAGGACAAAATGCTTAGGATGTCGATGATCATTCACCCATATTATGTGTCTCACAATAGCAAGGTTGTAGGATATTGTGCATTAGAAGACCTAACCTCTAAGTCATGTCTTGTCCTTAACCGGGGAGGGTTTCAGTTGTGCCTTGCGAGGCACTGAGGGGAAAGAGTGCTAGGTTGAGCGTTCTCTAGTGTGTGCATATGAGATTAACACCCCAACCTACAACTTGTGTGCAACTCCTCATTCCCATCCGTCACATAGTACGGGGCTAGTGTGTAGGCATATAGTTAGGGTATTATAATCTAGGACATTCCTATATCGTATATTTCGCATGCACTCTTTATGATTATATTATTCATGCATTCTTATTTTGATTGAACATGCTTATATTGTGTTTTGCATATCTTATCATTTTTTGAGCTCTAATGATCTTGTAAAACACAAATATATGAAAACCAAATAAAAATATAAAAACCATTTTTGAAAAAATAAAACATGCTTAAATAGCCTTCTAATCATTTCCAACTTCTCTGAAATTTCTACACTAAGATGGTTTATATACATACTACCTATTCCAAAGAAAAAAATCTATAAAATCTCAAAAAATAGAGTACTATTTGGGCGTTAACTAGTTAACACCAGGCGTTAGCCTTTTTGACCAAATTGCAATTCTGCTTTTTCTAGCATATTTCTGGTATTTTCTATTGATTTTTCTCTGTTTATTTTGTCTGATTTCAAATTTTTTGTTATTAATTTTGTTGTTTTATTCCAAAATAAAAAATTCAAATAATTCAAAATGATCAAAAATATGTTTTTGTTATTTGTTTTGTTTTAACTCTTTACAAAATTATGGTTTGACAATAAAGCTTCACAAGAGCAAACATATTTGTTATTTTGTCTCCAATGGTCAAAATTGATTTGGGCATACTGACAAGGATTTTCTTCAATGTCTAATTTTAATTTCAAATTTTCTAAACACTATTTTTGTCATGCCTTGACCTTAATCTGATTATGTGCAATGAAATAGTCTATAGATAATTGTGTATGATCGCCTTGCATGCCTCTAAGTATGAGTAATGCTTTATATTAATCAATGATTCATACACTCACTATTTTGGTAATCTACATGTGCTCATAATCTTAGTATTGCATGATTGTGTAGTGTAATAGTTTTAACACATTAAGTTTATGTCTAAATTACCTACACTGTCTTTCAAAAAATAAATTTCATGCACACATAGAAGTGTTATTTCAATAATATTAATGTTTGCAACAACAAGTGAATTGGGAGACCTTTTGGCCCAAAATAAAAATCTGAAATAAAAAGCCAAAGATAACTCCACCAAGCACTACTCACCCTCCTGATAAGTCTTAATGAGCATTGTGAGGTTGAGCACCTTGGAAAGAATTGTAAAGTGTCTTGTGCAAACACATTTTTATTATCACTTCTATTTGTACATCGGATCATAAATACATATACATATATATATATATATATATAACAAAGCTAATGTGATCCCCCAAGCACTACTTTGCTCCCTGATAAGTCTTAATGAGCATTGTGTGGGTGAAGCATCTTGGTAGTTGTACTTATGTTTTGTGCTTTGAAATTGAATTACAGATGTGATGTGTGAAAGTAATTATAAGATTACAATCTTAATATTGTTGTTACTATTTCATTACATATATCACGTGTTTTGATTATTTAACTTGTATACTTTATCAAAACACCATATACACACATCATTGTTTTTCATAAAGCTTCTACTCATGAGAATTGGATCCTAATGCAAAATTACATAATTCTCTAAAATCTTAAGTAAAAGCACTAGATTGCAATGCATGATTTCTACAATGTTTTCATTACTTGAAATATGAATAGGTTACATTGTAGCTATTATCTTTTTGAATATGTTAAATCATGCTTGCCTATTAGTTATGAAAATTTTCAAAGTTAAAATGCTCAAATGTGAAAAGTCTAGATATATATTTTATTGAAATAGTCAAACTATTATAAAAATATTAATCTTAATAACTTTGCTTTATCTTTCCGCATTCCTATTTGATCATGTATCCTTATACCATGTGTTCTAATTCTTATTTCTACATTTTGTTTTCACTTGTGCTTTGTCAAATAAAATTGCATCTCTCTTAACAATTAGTATCACTCTTAAAATAAATTTAAAATGCAAGTGATTGCATTCCTTTGGTATAATATTTGAATGATGTTCTTTCACGCTTATTATATATTTTTTCCACTGTGCTACTCTCTTCCTTAGCTCGATCATGGCTTACTTTATGTTTACACAAAACTCTTAATCCTCTCTTAGTTATATCCCAACTTTTTTCTTCTTTATTCTAGTATTGTTTCACTCCACCCTCTTTTGCTAATAACAAAAGGGGGAGAATAAAATGATAAATCACAAGGAGTAGGATTCACTAGATTAAGGGGGAGTATAAATCTATTCTATGGATGCATATACTAAGGGGGAGCACTTAAGTAGGGGGAGCATAATTTTAATGAACTATAACTCTTATTAATATCTCTATGATTACTTAGTGTCATATATCCTTCTAAAAACACATACTTATATATGAATCTGATTTATCTCTATTGGATTTGTTATTATCAAAAGGGGGAGATTGTTGGAACATGATTTCTGCATCCCTTGTATTTAAGAATAACAAATCCTACTTGTATTTGATCTTGTTTGCCATTGTGTTTTTAACATGCAGGTTTGAACAGATATGACACTAGGTTGCTGCAATATTAGTCTGGTACTATCCATAAGCAGGAAGATTGAAAGATGTCTAACGCCAAGCGTTAGGTCTTAACGATGGGCGTTAGCGATCAACGGGATGGTCTGCTGATCGACGGGATTGCTTTCCGATCGACGGGATGGCTTGCCGACTGAATAAAATGAGAAAGAAGCTTAACACCAGGCGTTAGACTTAACGCTGGCATTAACGATCGGCGATTATGGAAAGGAGGAATGCAGCCGTGATTGAAGGAGCAATTTAGGAATGATTTGACTCAACGCCCGGCATTAGAGTCAACGCCAACGTTAAGGTTGCCTAAAATGAAAGTTTCCAAAGATGCAGAATCTCCTTCCTTTTTTGAAGATCCGAGCCATCAAGTTATTTCTATACTGAGTCAACGCCCGATGTTAACTCTTAACGCCGACGTTAGCGTCCAGTCCTATAAAAAGGTGGATTTCGTCTTCTCCAACTGCTGATTGCCAAGAGCCATATTCCAGCACTTCAGAAACTCTGAGATGGCCGTATTTCCAGACCAACACATCTCCCACTCAATTTCCCAAGGAGGATTTGAAGGAGGCTTGTATCAACACGCTAACTCAACGCAAAGAACACACACTTAGACTTCAACAATCTTCAGCGATTCTTCGGCATCTCCTTCAGATTACCTCATAGGGAGTTTTATATTTGTCTTTTGTATTTGTATTTTTTATTTTATCATTGTAATCGGTTTGTGAATTCGGCTCGTGTTGGCGACTAGGTCTGGGTAGGACTTAGGGAGGAATTCGTCTCGTGTTGGCGACTAGGTCTATGGAGTAGATCTAGGGGTGCTCGAGGCCTTTCTGGGGATAGGAAGGCTAGAGCGGCGTGAGGCCGTATCTGGGGAGAGATCAGCTAAAGCCAACCGGTTCGTGGGGATACGAGTTGGTATAGAAAACAAAAAGAGATTTTTCTTTATCGCCTATGATTTCTAGCGTCATAAGAAATCAAGTTTTATAATCTTATATCTCAAGTTAATAAAATAATGTCTCTCATTTATATTACTTGATTTCTTCTTAAATTAATCTCTTATCTTTTTTAATATTTTAAAATATAAAATAAGTTTTTAAAACCCTTATACACCCCCCCTCTAAGGGCGCCTCAAGATCCAACTACTTGTTGGTACACTCCATACTTTAGACCCTTCAAGGTACCCTTTGCGACAACCTTATCAGGGTCAACATGTGACCCAATCCCAAATGGATCTCTTCTGAACTTGAATTCTCATCCGACCCTCGGTGTTTGTCATGGTGGTTGTCTTAATGTAAACATGTCACCGGTACGAGGGTTGAGTCTACGAGTCCCCTACCATTCAGCTTATGTGTCAATCACCTTAAGGAAGTTCTATCAGTTTGGATAATCCTTGGTATGTGAAGTAGGGACATCAGAGCTTATGGCTTAGGTGGTCGTTCCCATGTTAAGCTCCTCCTCTAACCTCTTTGGGGTATCCTCATACCTTAAACAAATTTATACCTACGGTCTATTTCAGACTAGGGCATGGTATAAATTGTCATGGTAAGTCATGTGTCCCAGTGGGGTTGAGTCTAACTCCTTGATTAGAGGACTATCTAATGAGATCTTTGAAGTCGGAGGTGTTCCCTGCTGGGGGGAAGGGGTTGCCGCTGGCTACAAAAGAAGACATGTCACTCGTAAGGAGATTTGGCTAAAAAGATTCAGTTAAAAGTGGACTTTTTCATGCGATTCCCCATATGGGCACACCATTGTTTCCGCTGCTTACTTTGTCCTCAAACTAAACTCGCACGGGGAGTCCCAGGGTTTGTAGACTTCTTTTCTTCTGATTGAGGTTTCGCTTTGATAACAGTTTGTAAGACCCTATTTTTTGCTACAAAACCGGGTCTTATGCCCAGAACCGCCGCTTTGCGGTGACACCAACACACGAGAAGGTCACCACTACAAAATGTCTATCCTGCCGGCCATATCGATCGTAGAAGAAGAAAAGTATATTTGAACATATAGAAGCTCATGTCCACATCACATGCTATATATAGATCATAATAATAGTCCACAAGATAATAACTGACATAATAGAGTAATAATAAGAAGGGCTCATGCCCAGTACATCATGTCCTCACTACAATCACTCGCAGAAGTAAAATCTACTAGAAGACACTCACGGATCCTAATATTGTTGCTCCTATGCAAGACTGGCCCACCTCCATCTACACCGGCTCTGGTGGTGCAGCGTCTCCTCGGTCCACTAAAATGATATGGTCCACCGACCATTACTCAAAAAGACTAAGCCTCATTTCCCCCCATCCATCCCCAGTGGCCCTTGACACCAAGCGGGAGGATGAAGCGGAGGACAACATGGGGTATAAAACAAAGCAGGTGACATGTCTTAGCTACATGAGTATCTATCACTACATAGGTGTTTATATATATGAAGCAGTAAATAAAGCAAGGTAAAGAACAAGTAAAGTAAACAAGTAAAGACAAGTAAAGAATAGAAAAGTAACCATTGATTTATAGGAATGCCCATACAAGCCTATAGACCAAGGGGTCGTTTAGCAAGACCTATCATATAAAAAGTCCCATAACCAATTTATACAATAGGGGTAGGGGTTGGAATGCAATGCTTATACGATGACATGCAGAGTTATGCTGGGTAATGTTATGATCATACAAATGAAACTCACACACTTCGACTCTATGCGCACAGACCTTTAGTTCCACCTTTTTGGAGCTAGCAAAACTCCCAAGATACCCCCGTAGTGGCAAACAGAAGCAGTGGGTTGGGCCTCGCCCATCTCTAGGTTGGTATTCACTCTACCTAACCTAGACCTATCGTACGCCTTAACGCAAAACTGCGGAGAGCCTGCATACTCTTACTGGCCGGACTACCAGACGTTCTTGGCTAAGCCCAAATCCACACTTGCCGAGTCAGCGTATTGGCATCGGTTTGAACGACCGTCAATACCGAAGACCCACCACCTTTATGCACATGCAATATGATTACAATATACCTTCGAGCCATAAGCTCCCCGGGCTAACCTGCCCGTCACCATAACCTTCCGAGCCACCGGCTCACCGAACCAACCCGTCTGTGCCTACAACCACCGAGCCTATCGCTCGTAAGGCCAAACCAGCTAACCACCTGTAGCAATGGGGTGTGGGTGAGTGTATTATTGAGTTAATCTTGCATAACAAATTATTCCTACAGTTTTGGGTTAACCATGGACTTCCCGAGGACTATCCTGTGAAGGGCTCGCAGTGGTACTAGGAGGTACTATGGGATGATAGCCCAAACCACCTTTTTCAAGGCACTTATTATTATTGATAACTACCCATAAGCACACCCCTCTCACCATTACACTTATTAACCCTAAGTGTGTTTTATTCCACTCCAAGGGAATGACGATCTTTCGACAATCCCAAGCACACTCTTGCCTCCTAGTCAACTAGACATCTTACTCCCCTTGTAAAACCTACATGTTTATCCTTATTCCACTTTTTCACTATACGCAGACCACTTGAGCTACATGATGTATTAAAAAAGAAAGACTCACAATTGTTGAAACCAATTTCTTGGTCTCTTGTGAAGCTCGGGCCCTCAACAATTTGAGGGGTAGCTAGCCCTTACTGATCCCTCGGAAGGAGTGGACTGGAGATTCAGAACTAGACTTAGACCTAAATCACAGCGAGGAGGTCCCACAACAAACCCGAAAGATCTTTGAGCGCTTCCCCTCCCAAGCCAAAGCTAAGACTGGGCACCTTGGAGAGCTAGAGAGCTAAACCATGGAAACCTAGGGAGAAGGAAGTTCAGAATGCTCTGACTCGAATCCTCTCCAAAGGTGCCCTTCAAGGCCTATTTATAGTTTTTTAAGTCTGGTCTGCCAATAGCGGAATCTCGCCTTACACTCTTACTATACGTAGCCCAATATGGTCTGCCAACAGCCAAACTCTGCTGTTTGGAGGGGCTAACTGCAGACCACCAGGGGCAGAGGGGTAATTTCACCTCCTTAGCCTATGGGCAAGTGTCCTACGAGAACGCCACCCGCGAGAGCTCCCGTGAGTCTCCTCGCAAGTATTGCTCGCGAAACCCCTCTTAGGTGAGCACTCTGTGAAAGCCCCGCTCTCCCTCCTTCTGGAGACAACCGCCGAGGCCAGGTCTCGCATTCCCTCCTACGAGCTCCCCCCGGCCCGTACCCCCTAGCTCTCGCGACTCCTTAGTGGCGAGATTGTTGGAACAAGGTCTTCCGCATCTCATAAGTTTGAGAATAACAAAACCTATTTGTATTTGATCTTGTGTGTTTAAGTGTGCAGCAAAACAAAGTCCATATGACTCAAGGATTACATAAGAAGGTTGCCCCCAAATTTGAGCCATCAAATCCAACACTCCCACTAGTGCCAGCGGTATCACCTAGCGCCCAGTGCTAGCGATGATAAGCGCAATTCCGGGAGCACATATAGAAGGAGATAGCGCCTGGCGGTATCTGATAGCGCAGGCGATAGCGTGGAGCATAGAAGGCAAGAGAGAAATGTTTCCTCGAATTGAAGATCCTGCCGCGCAGAATATGTCCTAAAATGGGATAGCACCGGCGATACCTCTAGCGCAGGCGCCGGCGCTGAGGCTATAAAAAGGACCCCTTGGCTCCGTCTTCCTCATCCTCTCCTACTCCAAAATTCCAGAGCTTCGTGCCACATCATATAGAGGAAGGTTCAGAGAGATACTCCCACAAATCCATGAAGGCTTAAGTAGATCCGTGGAGGAGATTTCAACATGCATCATCATCATGACGAAAGACCGCATCGACTACGATCATACTCTGCGTCTTCATCTACTTCTCCAGGAGATCCACAGATAGGGAGTTTTTATATTATTGTCTTTTTATTTCACATCTTTTCTGTAATCGTTTAGTGAACTCGCCTCGTGTTGGCGACTAGGTCTGGGTAGGACTTAGGGCAGAAACTTGCCTCGTGTTGGCGACTAGATCTCGGTTAGGTCAAGGGGGTGCTCGAGGCCATATCCGGGGAAGGATTGGCTAGAGCGGCTTGAGGCCGTGTCCGGGGAAGGATCGGCTAAAGCCAACCGGTTCGTGGGGATACGAGTCGGTATAGAAACAAAAAGAGTCTTTTCTATTTCGCCTTGATTTCTAGCGTCATTGAAATCGAATTTTGTAATCAATTTTATTGATAATAATCATGTTTCTCTTTGTGTAATAAAATTGATTTGATATTCATTTCTCTAAATTGTTTATTAAACTCTCTTTCATTATAAAACAATTTAGATCCTTATTCAAAATCACTAGTTTGATATCTTATTAATTCAAGTATTCCAAAATATAATATAAGTTTTTAAAAACCCTTATTCGCCACCCCCTCTAAGGGCTCCTACCGATCCAACAGAGATGACCTCTTCCAGCCAAAATTACTAATCTTAGGGCCTTACCTCCTCAGGCGAACACGGGATTGTACACAATCCTCGCTCTTTGCGAGATTACTCTAAGCTCGCAAATACTCATCCAACCCCGGATGTTCGTCGGCGATTGCTGATCTGTTGGGAATCTTTTTTGTGGGTCCCACCCCACCGCTATAAATACTGCCCAAGCCGGGGTGACGTGCGCCATTATTCTCTCTTATTCCACCTCCTTATACTGTATCTGCCAGAGAATGCCTCTTTCCGAAGAACTCCAGGCTCGCCTGAGGGCGTCCAAGGCGGGCGAGCTCTCCACCATGGCCAATGCCACCTCATGGATGACTCGCCAGACCACTCCTCCTGCACCTATGATTAAAAAGGCCAAGTCGGTCTGCCTGCCCCCAGGGGGGACGGGGTCGTACTGCTGTACTCCTCTCCTGATGATAGGCCCACTGAAAAGGTAAAGGACTATCCTTCTCGCTTAACTATTCGTTTGGTTTCTCTAAACCCCGCCTGACTGCAGGACCTTCCCCCTACCGATTAGGATGTGGGTGAAGACTTAACTGAGCCTCGCCCCGATCCTCCGTCGAGGACTGATCTCGTTAACGGAAAAGCTGCTAGTAAGTGTCTCCCTCTCACATGCCCAGATTAACTTTCTGCTGGATGGTTCTCATTTTACTTCTTACAGACTCCCCCCGCGCGCCTTCAGGTCGTCAAAGCTCGTGACCTCAGACACTGGTCTCCCCCAACACAACCCTTAACACCCTGGGATTCAATCTCCTGAGGGGGGGGGGGGGGGGGAGGGTTCTGGTGGCTCGCTACTGGCCCCGACTGCCCCTACCGACGACGTGATGCACCGCGGTGGTATCGGGAAGTCCGTCTCACTCCCCTTCACTACTCTCTTTCAGGGTCGGCTTACTACTTCTCGCCCACCTACTGGTAATGATTTTGCTGCTTCTGACGAGACGTCGCTCTCCATGTTATTAAGGGAAAGCCTCGCTAACGGTTAACGATGCTTATATTTGCTCACAGGTGATTCAGAGACTCTCCACACCGACTCTGACTTTGGGGAGGAATAGATATTGCCCCTCCCCTTGCCGGAACAGATGGATGATTTCCTGGGTGACCCGCAGGAACCCGAGGCCATGAAGAGGCGAACCTCGGAATTGTTTCAGAAACAAGGACGAATGCTGCATGATCTTCACCTCCAAGCGAAGAGGGATATGGAGATTGCCGAGGAGCGGCACGCCGCCTTGCTGGATGTGTGCGCGCGTCTCCGCGCCGAGATGCTGCAGGATATTAGCGAGATGGCGACCTCCCCAGGGACACATCTCGCGCAAGTTGATAACTACGCTCGCTTAATTCAACACGAGGCTCGCGCCCTCAACACATATCACTACCCTAGGATTCCGCCGAGATCAGGAGTGCGAGGTCGTGGTAGGTGGAAGTGGATACATTACTAAACCTCACTCGCACTCTTCCTCGGCCCGGCAAGCCCCCTTATAATATTTGAACATTTGTTTAATCTAGCAGGACGTTCTCGCGAACATTTTTACTTTCATTATTGACCATTTCTCGCCCGCTACTGGGGCTCGCAAACTTATTTGTTATTGCAACATATTTGCTAGTGATGCTTGCTCTATCTTTTATTTCCGCTCTTTCTTGTTGCTCTCGCATGGAAATTCTGCTTATACTAACTCCGTAAGTGGGTCTCACTCGCTAACATATCTGAGGTTATAGCACATTCTCGCATCATGCAGGGTTTTGCCTAACCGCACCCCCCCCCCGCCGCTTCGACTTCTATCCCGCACTTTTCATTTCCTATAAATAGATCTTAGCGCTGATCTCACCTACCGCATTTAACTCTAGCCCTCCTTCTTCCTCTGCCTGCAAGGTCCCGCGTTCTCTTCCTCACGCTTTCTTCTCTTTTTCTCGCAGATTTCAACAATGGTGGGCAATGCAAGCGAGGCTGATGGTCGATTGAAGTGCGCCTGGGCCTTCACCGATCATACTTTCTTCCATAGCAACCTGACCGAGGAGGAATACCTCGGAGCCGTTGTTGATTTCATTCTGCCGGGATTCTCTGCTCGTTTCCCTAGCGGGGATGACGTGATCAACGTTCCAATGCCGGATGACCTCGTCTTCCCTATAGCCCACTTCGGGGTCGGCCTGCGCCTGCCTCTATGGCCGGAGGTCCGCCAGGTACACGCAATCTCGCTTACCTTCCTCTGTCGGATTTCTAATTCTCGCTTGCTTACCCATACCTCGCAATTTTTGCTTGCCAGGTGCTCAAACACTATGGCGTGGTATTGGGTCAGCTGACCCCCAACGCCATGGCGGTCATCGTTGCGTTCACATGCTACATGCGAGAAGAGCGTATTGAGTTCAGCTTCCCGGTCTTCCGGAAGCTGTTCTCCTTCAGGGCTTACAAGGATGGTACCGCCTACTTCGTGGGCCCGGGTCCCAAGGTCAACGAGACCTTTAACATGAGCCATTAATAGGCTCAGATGTTCCTTTTCGTCAAAGGGAACTTCGGCAATGTCCCATTCTCGCCAATTCAGCACGGCGAGAGCACCTACTGCCCCCAGCTGTCGGGGGCCATGACGCCGCTCTGTATCAGTTCTTCAACAAGAAGAACTTCGAGGTGGCGCATCTCCACCGAAACCTTGACTCGCTACCGCCAGTGCTCCCCGGGGAGGGTATGTATCGCGCTTGTTCGCCTACTTTAATGTTTTCGCCGAACATTTCTAATTGTTAGACCATTATAGGTGAGCGAGATCTCCCCGTCCATCCTCCTTACGCGAGCAACCAGACAGTTTTTGCGGACCTCGCTCACGCGAAGATGGGAGTGGACGCCTACCGTGAGACCCCCCGTCCTGCTGCCCCGTCTTCCAATAAAAGGGGTGAGTCATCTAGCCGCAAGGATTCCTCCTCGCGACCCTCTCAGAAGAAATGCAAGAGGAATCCCCCCTCATCTGAGAAAGGAAAAGGACATGTCGAGGCCTCCCCGAACGAGGTCCTTCTGGCTGACTTCCCCGAAGAAAGGGAGTCTAGCGAGCCGGTCGAAAAGTTTGCCAGGATCTCCTCCCTGCCAGTGCTGCTAAACAACTGGAACTTTGGTCTCGGTCAAAGGCACAAGGACGAGGCTGGCGAGTACCTGTTATATTGGAATCCCGAAGTCAACAAGGCCACCATCTCCACCCTACTCCCCTCTTGGGTGAAGCAGCCAACGGTAAACGGTTAGGCATTCTCGCTCTCCTTCGGACTTTATGGTCGCGAGGATGCCTCGGTCTTCAAGGCCGAGACAGCGAGAACCTTGGTGTACGAGAGTGCGCGAGCTGAGCTACGCTCTCTGGAGCTTGCTCACATGACGGGCCGACGATGTCTCCAACTGGAGCGCCATAATGAGGAGCTCGCCTTTGCCTACAAGGGCTCTGCTGCCGAGGTCACGAGTTTAAAGGAGAGGCTACTCGCCTCCGAGGAGCTCCCCCTGGCCACCAGGATGTGGTAAGTCTTCGAGCTCTCGCCACCCTCCTTTCCTAATTTCTTATATGGCTTACCCATTTTCTTTACAGGATGCCGAGACCACCCAAGAGCTTCACGCTCGCATCTCCAGCCTGGAGAATGAGGTCGCCGGGTTGAAAGCTTAGAACTGCGAGCTGGTCCGCGCCGCCGTTCCTCCGTCCCCTCGCCGTCTGAAGAACGACCAGCGAGCTAGGGAGGAATAATTCCGAGAAGCCTCCATCAACGTGGCGCGATACATCTTTCGGTCCATGTAGGGAGCTGGCCTGCTGTCCGCTGAGGCGGCCGATCTGACGATCGAAGATATAGACCTGGATGTTGACCCAGAAATCGGCGATCCTTTCCTAGGAGATTTTTCCTACCTTTCTCTTACAGGTTACGCGGTTAAGAAGATTCAAACTGCCCAGCTTGGGGCGGTCTTCCCCAAACCGCCCCGTAGGGGCGGCCTTCGTCAAACCGCCCAGCTTTGGGGCGGTCTTCCTCAAACCGCCCAGCTTGGGGGCTGTCTTCCTCAAACCGCCCATAGGGGAGGCCTTCGTCAAACCGCCCATCTTGGTGGCGGTCTTCCTCAAACCGCCCAGCTTGGGGGCGGTCTTCTTCAAACCGCCCATAGGGGCGGCCTTCATCAAACTGCCCAGCTTGGGGGCGGTCTTCCTCAAACCGCCCAGCTTGGGGCGGTTTTCCTCAAACCTCCCATAGGGGCGGCCTTCGCAAACTGTCCAGCTTGGGGGCGGTCTTCCTCAAACCGCCCATAGGGGAGGCCTTCGTCAAACCACCCAGCTTGGAGGCGGTCTTCCTCAAACCGCCCATAGGGGCGGCCTTCGTCAAAACCGCCCAGCTTGGGGGCGGTCTTCCTCAAACCGCCCATAGGGCGGCCTTCGTCAAACCACCCAGCTTGGGGGCGGTCTTCCTCAAACCGCCCATAGCGGCGGCCTTCATCAAAACCGCCCAGCTTGGGGGCGGTCTTCCTCAAACCGCCCATAGGGTGGCCTTCGTCAAACCGCCCAGCTTGGGGGCGGTCTTCCTCAAACCACACATAGGGGCGGCCTTTGTCAAACCGCCCAGCTTGGGGGCGGTCTTCCTCAAACCGCCCATAGGGGCGGCCTTCGTCAAACAGTGCAGGTAGACATCTGGCCACCGGCTCACCGGCAGTGACGAAACCGACCCCGAGCCTATAAATAGGACCCTCGAGCATGAACAGTGGGGACATGCAAGTGGGGGGACCAAACCTACAACTAGAAACAGCTAGACCGCACCTAGTAGCGCCCTGTCCGGCGATCTCCAGCGAACAGCCCACGCAGCCTCAGCGAGCAGCCCGGGCGGCCTCAGCGAGCAGCCCGGGCGGCCTTAGCGAATAGCCCGGGCGGCCTCAGCCAACAGCCCAGGCGGCTCTTATCCGTCATTCACTTGTAGTTGTTCTGTTTCCATGTACCTAAAATGGCAAGCTATAATACAAGTTGATAAATAAAGGGAAAGCCCATCGCAAGAGTGGCATTTGTCGCAGCGGGAGAAGTCTAGCTTCGTCGCAAGCTAGCGTCCCACTCTTCTTCTCTCTCACTCGGCTCTTCATTTGCGAATCAAGTAACCGGCTGTTCGACCATTATCCCCTCTCTTTCCTCCGGGATTGAGCGTCGAGGACTTGGGTATAATTTTGGCATCAACAGAAACACGCGACCTTCAGATCTCGGGTGGTTGATGAACA